>LNAC01000024.1:9848764-10027277 GCA_002007465.1 Ailurus styani | reverse complement strand
GGGGGGGGGGGGGGGGGTGCTCAGAATGTGCCCAGGGTATGGATGGAGCAGGCAGGGCTTGGGGTAAATCACCATGGGGACTGGGTGATGAGTACAGGAGGGTTCCCTAAAAGAATCTGCCTACCTTTGCATATGTTCAACAATTCTTCATAAAAATGCCACTTTTTAAATAGCATGCTTTAAACCTGAAAAGTTTTAGTAAATACTCCTAAAGAGCACGATGTTAAATAAAGAAAACTCCGAGATGTGCTTTGGTACCTTTCTCACTAATTCAGACTGTTTTTTATTCATTGTTTAACCTGGTTTTTGCATCCTGAGTTCATCAGAGAACTTCCTTTTAATTTATCCTTAATCTTTATTTCGAAAACAGTCCCTCGAGAGCTTCCAAATTGCAAACCAGGCTGACATCCAGAGGCTTTTTGGCCCCTTGTCCCCAGCCTTCTTCCACCTTAGCCATGAGCAGACTGTTTTCCTCACTGACCAATTTAGAGAATGCAATGACCCTACCACTTTCTCTCTTTCCTCTTCACCTGGCTGTCCTGCACTTCCATGCTCGGGCAAAAGCAGAAAACGAAAGACAGGGAGACCACAGTCATGTTGGTGACTTTAATCCCCTCTGGAAAAATGTTCTAATTGACTGGAAAACATAAGAATCTTCCTCTCCATTGACCCATACCCATACACAAACTGCTGCGTAGACACTGGGGCCACATCTCAGGTACTTCTGTTTACCAGCCCACAATATACCCAAATTATAGGCCTGCTGCTTCCAGAAAGAGCCTTACAGAAGGGAGTGTGCAGAAAAGCCGGTTCTATCAAATCACAGAAAAGCCCTCACCACCTAAATCAGCATTTGCTCTAAACCTAGATACTTGCTCAGTCCCATCAAACCCTTACCTCACCTCTGTGCCATCTCGACACCTTCCTGTTCTCGATCTTGCACCTTGGGAATGTCACCTTCTATCCAGATCACCCCATTCCAACAAAGATAACATCCCTAAAATTGGTTGATATGTAAATTAATTGGGATTTTAGTCAGAGAAACGAGTACATGTGTATGCACACAAACTGATTTCCCTTGGGAGATTCTGATGGCAATTACTACCCAATTCTACTCAGGATCAGCACTGACGACCCTCAACCCAGCCACTTGACACCCCATTCCCCGATGCCATCCTGAGCACAGCTCAGAGCAGCGACAGCAAAAACAGACCTCACTTCTTAGCTCTCTTTCTCCAAGTCTGTGCATAAGAAACGGCTTTCAGAAGAAGTACGAAATGGGGGGGGGGGGGCCGGGAGGGACATCACCAGCCCCGTGCCCTGTGTGCTCTATATCCAGGGCCAAGCAAGGGTGTAGAAGGGGTACTTTTGGATCGGGTAAGAGTAAAAGACAAAAGGCTGCCCCTTCTAGGGATAAAATATGTGGTTTCTCTGGCTCATGTCTTCTCCTTCCCTCGTGCATCGTGCTTACTACCTGGTTAACTGATCAAACCACCAAATCCTATTTGATGGGACGTTCACACCCCCCTGATTTTCTGGGCAAGAAATAGCTTCCTGATATTTCTTCCAAACATATTTTTTATGCAACATTTTCCATCCACTTGGCACAAAGACAGGTTCAGATAAACAGGAACAAATACAGCTGGACAACTGCTGTCACTTTGGGTCTATCCCTAAGATTCAGCTCCCTCTAACCCAGTGACAGTCTTTGTTTTATCTTGGGTTCTCATGAACTGCCAAATCTTTAACATACAGGCCTGGATGCCAGGAAGCAAAGGACAACCAGCCTTCAGTAACTCCAGGTTTCTACCCAGGAAATGGATATTTACTATTGAGAATCCTGCAACATGCTTTTGCAACCTCCAAGGAGCCAAAGGAAGCCCTTGGTTTTCACCAAAGGAGTCAGGCCACCCTTCCCAAGTGAAGCTGCATCAACCACCATATTCCCAGGCTTTCTTGCCTGTACATTCAGCAAAACTAACATTGGGGATAGGCGTATGCAAGCAGTACCTTGTGAAAACTTCCTATGTTTCCTAGAGAAGGCAAGACCAATGTTAGTACAAGAAAGAGCCAACTAGTGTATGTTTAGGTGAGATCACCCCCCTTCTCCTAAGGAAGTTTGACCTGGCAAGGCAGGTTGGAATTTTCTCCAAATGTTTAAAGATGTGGCAACTGAGATTCAAAAACTTAAGTCATTTTAAAGTTTTAAAAAATAGTAGGCCTTCAACAAATATTTAATTGATTAACAAATGGAAATAAGGCAATCAGACAGATACACCAGACTTCACCCTCTTCTTTGTTGCTCCTCTTAAGGGTCCCAACCTTTAAGTGAAAGATATGGTTACTATGAAACCCTGCTGAGTTTGATCCCAAGGGACATCCTACTTGTTTCTGAAAACTGTCTGAAGTGTGTTTATTTTTTTATTATTATGTTCAGTTAGCCAACATATGGTACATCATTAGTTTTTGATGTAGTGTTTAATGATTCGTTAGTTGCATATAACACCTAGTGTTTAGATTATATTCCAGAGAGGGCTTCCCCATTCTCAACCCTGCTGGCCAGAGGCCCTCCCTACCAAAAGCCTTGCACAGACCCTCTTTAAAATTAGGATCCCAAGTTCCCGGTAGAGCTGAGTCCTATCAAGTTTCCTCTAGTTTAAGCACCCAGCCAGAGCAGACACACATTTGCTGCATGCTTCCCGCACCTACTAGAACTGGGTAGCCCCACCGATCACATGCAGAGGGGAGAATCAGAGGCAGTGTTTCATAGGTGCCGGGCTAAATTGGAATTTAAGTATGGCTCCCTAAGTCACTGAAATTACTATTCCGTTGGGCACTGATTCTAATTTAACCCCAGCCCCACGAAGGCCTCCACTGGGGTACAAAGGAGTGACGTAAAAGATGGGAAACCAGGTTCCGATGTCCAGAGCCTGAGTGGCACTTTTTATGTCTTAGCAAGACAGCTGGATGTCACCTCGGATGCCACAGAGTGTTCTACCATTTTTCAAGGAATACTTCCATTATGTTACTGGATGTTCATGTCCACCCTGTGAGGAGCGTATGCTTGGGATCAGTACCCTCACTGTATACCTGGGCACCCCTGCAACACTCAGCAAGTGACCCACAGGCTGGCAAGGGTCACTGCAAGAGGCGGACACAGATCCTGGGGGTGCCTCCATCTCTTCCTGCTGGTGATTGCTGTCACTCACTGTTCCTGGTTCCTGCAGCCCAGTACAGTCCTCTGGGCCCTCTCTACACTGAGAGATCAGGAAGGCACCTATCTGCTTCTGCCTCTTGCCCCACCGGTCCCTTTCACCGTCCTTCTCCTTGACATGGCATGGCCCTCCCAGGAACGAGGCCAGGTCTGCAAGCGTCAGCCCTTCCCTGCAGCCTGGCACTTGAGCCATCCGGGGAAAATGCCATATAATGCATTTATAGATTAATTTGGTGAGAACTCATTAAGTATATTCTTTCCTTTCTAAACTCTTCTTATGTGTACTTCAAAAGATTTTTTCTTCCATTTATATTTTATAACTATAGGTATCTTGTGAAGTCCTGTTGGTATTGCAAATAGTACTTTACATTCTCTTATGCCTTCAAGTTTTTACTTCTGATAGGAAGGACACTACATTTTTATGTCATCTTACTTCCTAACTGCACTCTTATTGGTTCTCATAGGTTAGGGTTTTTTGTGGTTTTTTGACAATTTTTATAAGAAGACAGTAGCAGTTTTGTATCTTCCCTTTCAATCGACATGTGTGTGCATCTCTGTTACTTCATTGACCGGGACCCCCATAACTCTGTGATTTTAGTAACGTAAGCTTTTTGTGTGTTTTGGTCTTGATCTTTTGTTTATTGTTTTCCTGTTCAATATTTCATTAATTTCAGCTTGAATCTTTATTATTTCCTTCTTTCTGTTTGCTTTAGATTTAGTGTGCTTTTTTTTTCCACCAGTGTTTAAAAGATGAAAGATCAACTCATTGGTTTCAGATCTTTTTTTTTTTAATATAAGCATTTAGAACTATAAATTTTCACTCTAAACACCACTTAAGGTTTTAGTATGTGTATCTTCATTTTCATTCATCTCAAAGTATTTTCTAATTTCCCTTCAATTTATTCTTTAACCCACAGGTCATGTAGGGGTGGATTGTTGAATTTCCACGTTTTTTAATTTTCTTTTTTGTTGTTATTGATTTGTAATTTCACTCCGTTATGATCAGAGAGTATCCTTTGTAGGACTCTAATTCTTCGACCTTTATCAAAGCTTTTTTCATGGACTACCATACAGACTAGCCCAGAGAGCACACCAGGTACACATGGTTAGAACGTACACTTGGCTCTTGTTGTTTCTTTAGATGCCTGTCAGGCCTGCATGGTTTACAGTAATGTTCAAGTCTCCTATTTCCTTGTTAGTCTTCTGCCTCATTGTTCTATCCCCTATTGAAAGTAGAGAATCAAAGTCTCCAGCTATTTCTTTTGCAATGTGTGTTTCTCCCTGCGGCCTAATAGTATCCATGGGCTCTGCTGTTAGGTGTATATACAGTACTTGTTCCAGCATCAAGATAGACTGATACTTGTATGACTATAAAATGTCTCTTTTAACATTTTGTTTTTGCCTTTTGTTTATTTTGTCTGGTACTAGTAATAACTACTTCGATTTCTTATAGTTGATGTTTGCATGATAGGTCTTTTTCCATCCTTTTACTTTCATCCTATTTGTGTGTTCGAATTTAAAATATACCTCTTAGAGACAGCGTATGTTTGGTTCATGATTTTTTTTGTAACCCTGTCTTGACAATCTCTGCCTTTTGATTGGATTTTAATACATCCATATTTAATGTTACTACTGTTATATAGTTGACCCTTGAGCAACACAGGTTTGAACTGTATGGATCCACTTATATGTGGAGTTTTTGATAAATACAGGACAGAACTATAAATATATTTTCTCTTCCTTATGATTTTCACATTAACATTTTCTTTTTTCTAGCTTATTATAAGATTATAATAAATAATACATATAACATAAAAATCACGTGCTAACCAACTGTTTATACTATCCACAAGGTTTCTAATCCAAAGTTGGCTATTAGTAGTTAAGTTTTGGGGGAGTCAAAAGTTATACATGGATTTTTCCTGCAAGGGAGGTTGGTGCCCCTAACCTCTGCATTACTCACAGTTCAACTGTAGTTGAATTTGTGGCTATTTTCCTTTTCATTTTCTATATGTCATGTCTTTTTCATTCCTCTGTTTCTCCTTTACTGTTTTCTTCTGCATCAAGCAAATATTTTCCAAAGCAACATTTTAATTCTTTTAAATGATATTTCACCATTTGAAGTTCTTTTCTTAGTGGTTGCTGTAGGGCTTATCATCTACATACTAATTTATTAAAATCTATTTCAGATTTATACCAGTGAGGCAAGGTAATGTTACTCCTACATAACCCTATACTTTCTTCCCCCTTGTGCTATTACTGGTATGCACGCTGTATCTAGATATGCCACAAACCCAAAATACATTTGTTCTCATTTTTATTTTATACAATTTTATGTCTTCTCAAACTGAGAGAACAAAAGAAAACACGTATTTATCAATGGATTTTTTATATTACCTTCTCGTTACCATTTCTGGTTCTTTGTTCCTGTGAATTCAAGTTACCAACTAGTGTCGTTCCCTTGCTCTAGTCTAGCTTTTCTCCCACCCATCTCCTAGCACTTGTATTGTCAAGTATATTACATTTCTCTCTGCTAAAGATCCAACAGTACAATTATAATCGTATTGTTTACTACAGCTGCTTTCTAAGTCAGTTAAGAAAAGAAAGAATATCCCTTTATACTTTCTTTCGAAATGACATAATGATCTTTACTCCTTGTGTTTCTCATGTGGGTTCAAATTACTGCCTGAAGTCATTTGTTTATACCCTGGAGAACTTCCTTTAGTATTTCTTGTAGGTCTGCTAGCAACGAATTCTCTCAGATTGTGTTTATATCGTTCATAGAAAGTTTTTATTTACCTTCATCTTGTTGTGCTAGATATAAGATTCTTGGTTGGCAGGTTTGGTTTTTGTTGTTGCTGCTACTGTTGTTCCAGAACCTTAAGGATGTCATCTCACTGCCTTCTGACCTGTATTGTTTCTGATGGAAAGTTAGTTGGTAATAAGGTCCCTTTGTATGTGATAAGTCACTTTCTCTTGCTGCTTCCAAGAGTGTCTTTATCTTTCAGAATTTTTACAATGCTGCATCTGATTGTTGATCTCTCTGTGTCTGTAGTATTTGGGATCTATTGGGCCTCTTATTTGTATAGATTAATGGTTTTCATCAAATTTCAGAAGTTTTCAGCCATGATTTTTTCAAACATTTTTCTGCTTTTCCTCCTCTCTTTCTGATATCTCATTACACATATTTGTCCCATATTTTCCTAAGGCTGTTCATTTTTCTTCATTTTTTTCTCCCAGCTTAGATTGCATAATCTCCATCAATCTATCTTTAAGTTTACTGATTCTTTCTTCAGCCAGCTCAAATCTACTGTTAAGCTCCTCTAGTAAAATCTTAATTTCAGTTATTGTGCTTTTCACCTTCATAATTTCCATTTGGTTCTTTTTTTATCATTTCTGTCTCTTTATTTTTATTGTCAATTTCATGAGACATTGTTGTTATGTCTTCCTTTACTTCTTTAAGCATAGTTTCCTATAGTTCTCTGAACACACTTATATGTTGCTTTGAAGTCTTTGTCTGCAAAATCTGACATCTAGGCCGATCACAGACAGTTACTACAGCTTTCTTTTTTCCCATATGGGCCATCTTCTACTTCTTTGTGTACATGCCTCATAATATTTTATTGAAAACTGGACATTTTAGATAATATATTGTAGCAACTCTATATACTGATCTCCTCCTCTGGGTCTCATTGTTGTTTGCCTATTTATTTGTTTTGCGAGTTGGGTGGATTATTTCAGTGGTCTATTTCCCCCTCATACTCCCTCTGCTATAGCTGCTCAAAAGGCACAGGCAAGACCCTGCACATTGTCGCTCTGGGATGGCAGTGATTTTACTAGTGCTCTTTGTTTCCTTCCCTCATCTCTGTGTTGTCCAGCTCCATCAATATCATGCCTAGCTATTAGCTTCCAATAATTGCTGGCTAATTATTATTTTTGACAATCTCCTGAGGCACAAATTGCTCTACAGTCTGTTGCAATTAAATTTGGATACTTTTGCAGGGGTAATCTTTGAGACCAGTCTTAGAGATTTGTGTCAACCCCAGGAGGGTGCTTCTTAGCTGACTCTTTCCATAGTTCTCTCTGATAAATTTCCAAATGGTCTAAGACTTACCTTACTGCTCTAATGGAGCTACCAGTCTCCCCTTAATTGCATATTACAAAATCTCCGTTGTCTCTAAGAGAACTCCTAGGCTGGAATTTCCTCACCCTATGGTACAAATAAAGCCAGTGCACTTGGGAAGAGCTTCAGAGCTCTTTGTTCTTATGGCCTACCTCTCCTCTTGGGCAACAAATCTGCACCACTACTCCACAGCTGACAGTAGGGACGGTGGCCTAGTTTGCTGAGGCACACCTCTATTCCTTGAGCTTCACTAGGGCTACCTTGGGTTGGGGCAACAAACTCCAGTCTTTGTGGCTTGCCTCTCCTGGCATGGAACCTTTGCCCTGCAATCAAGCTAGGCTGAGGTGATTGGGATCCTTCTTCCTGGACTTCTATGACCAGGGTAGATTTTTTTCCATAGGGGTATTGGGGAGAGAAAGAGAGCCCTATAGCTCTCAGTTACTCTTGCCTGGAACAGATCCTCTGAAACACAGACAAGGGAGTGGTTGAGTAGAATGAGAAGTGCTAATGGTCTGTCCCTCCCTGGGAGACACCGTAGCTCCCAACTGGGTAAAGATGGAGCCAGGTGCTCTTGACTGCATTTTTTAAAAAAGATTTTATTTATTTATTTGACACAGAGAGAGAGATTACAAGTAGGCAGAGAGGTAGGCAGAGAGAGGAGGAAGCAGGCTTCCTGTGGAGCAGAGAGCCCGATGTGGGCCTCGATCCCAGGACCCTGAGATCATGACCTGAGCCGAAGGCAGAGGCTTTAACCCGCTGAGCCACCCAGGTGCCCTTGACTGCATTTTCTGAGAGTGGGTGTGCAACTCTGTAAGCTGGGAGTGTGGGAAAGGAAGAGAAAATCATGGAGCAAATGCCCCAGACTTCTCCTGTTCTTACCAAAACTAAGTAAAACTTCCTTAATATTTTTTTATCTGCTGCCTTCCCTGAAGACAATTTCTAGAGACTTTGAATATTTTTGTAAATATCTGTAATTTTGCACCAGTTACATTTTTAGGCTAAGGAGAAGGCCCATACTCCTCATACCACCATTCCATAAATTACCTCTCCACAAGTCTTTCTTGAGTTCCTACAGGTGTGAGGACAACCTGCACTTTGGGCTCTAGGTGGCAACTTGGATCCTGAACCACTGAGAAAAAGGACAAGAAGGGGGAGAGCTAAAAATCAAAGGCATGGGGATGAAGGAAAGGGAGGAAGACAAAAGGAGAAAGAAAAAAGGTGGGACAGGTCTGTCTAACCATTACTTTGATCATATGGCAAGAACAACAAAAACAAATCTGATTTCAGCCAGGGGCAACACTGGACACAATTTTGAGGTATGCAAACTTGGTCTCTGGCAGCTCTGCCTTCCATCTGTGAACTCCCCCATCCCTGGTAGACTCCCTGAGAGGGAACTCCCACTCTGGTCTTTCCTCTCCCTCCTATGGTCCTCTTACAGCTCTGTGTTCAATTACCAAAGGAAGTTGCCCACTTCCTTTGGAATTCACATTAAACTTAACTCACATTAAAGAAGGTGTCACTGGCTGGAAACTGTTTTATATGAAATCTTGCTAGTGGAATCTTCCCTTTAACTGGGAAAACCCTATTAATCCTTCAAAGGTATAATCCTCAAACTAAGGAACCTAAGGATTCATCACTGACTCAGCCAAAAAAATATTAGTCCAAAGAGAAGGGGACTTTCTATAACATTAACTAAGACTCGTTTTTACTGGATCCTGAGGCCTCTAGAGCCAGATATTGTGGCTAAAGAATTTCTAACATGTCCACAAATCTGAGGAAGCGTACTTTCTTAGTAAGCACAGCTGCTCTCCATTTGGTTAATGATAGCCCATTTCGTATTTGGTGTGTGCAAACAAAAGAGCCAGCAGGCCCATCTTGATATAGCTTTCCCACAGAGGCCTCTGTGCCTCAGGCTGCCACATGGTCTCTGGTAGAGACAGAAGTGTTTGTGTTGCATCTGATGCAACACAACTGGACTGTGTCAGTGAGCACCAGGTATAGAGATCCAGTTATACTTTAATCTGGCAGCATTTAGTAGCAGACACACCAGTGAAAGGATCTCAGAAAGATACCAAGGGCCATACCAATAGTAGTGCCAGAACAGAAGCAAAAAGGAAGAAACAAGTACAGGAGAAACACGCAAAGCTCTCAAAGCTTGGGCAAATTTGGCTCAATCCTTGTCTTTCTAGGTGATTTCCTTAGGTTTCTCTGTGCAATCTAAAGGGTCAACCCAGTTTTAGTCAATCCAGTGTTGGCCTATGATCCCATACCTGGGAGAAAATTATATTCTCTAAAGGTCCATCAAGTCACTACATCTTAGAAGCCTTCTTTGAGTATTGGGTTTTTTCTTTTCTGAGTTGGGCTTCTCTGTCTTCTTGTCTCCAATTGCACTCCATTGCACTCAAAATGGGTGAATAACAACCAACATTCCCCAAGATATCCAACCTGGAAAAAAGGCTTCCATCCCTGTCCATCTGCTTAAATATAAGAAGCAGACTGGAATTTGGAACTCTGAACCCCTTGTAGGAACAAGGGGCAACCCATCTCCCCTATCTGGGCTAAAATATTTCACTAAAACCTATGGAGGATGATAAGCGGGGAGTAGGCTCAGGAAACCAAGCTTCTGAGATGTCTCTGTCCATCTGTCCTACAAAGTGGGCTCCATAAGCATAGGAATTTCTTTCTGTCTTACTCACTGCTGTCTCTGTAAACCACAGCACAGTCCTGGCATACAGTCAGTGTTCAAATACTAAATGAATAAACAAGGCTGTTATTTTGCAAAGACAGATGATTTCTGGGTTGCCATATTTCACAAAGGACAATACATACTCGTATTCAATAAAGTCGGCTGATTTGGAGTACCTGGAATTGGCCTAATTCCTTGCCAAATCACCTCCCCAAATTGAACCACTCTCTGCTGGCACTTTACAGCTACTCATCCTAATCATTTCTATACACTCTCCAAATATGCTCAGGTCAATGAGAACTGCACTGTCACAATCACTTTTAATGTCTGCCTCACAATCGCTAGCACCACATAACTACAGCCAACATAAAGACTACTTTTGATATATAGGAAAGGATATGAGTTGATTCACAGACCTGTACCCCTTGGGCAAAGAATAAAAATAAAATTAAAAAAAAAGGAAAGGATATGAGAGGCTGTTCTGTCAATTAAAGGAGACTAAATGAAACACCCACTGCAAACTGAAGTTGACTTTCACATAAGCTTGCCTCTGCTCAGCGGTCTGAGATTCCAAATTGTGTGTGCATGTATGCATATGATGAGAGAAAGACAGAGAGGGAGTGAGGGGGAAAGAGGGAGAGAAGAGAGAGAAAAGGGGAAAGAAGCAAGAACAGGAAATGCAATAAAGAACTTTCTCATCTCCTGTATCACTTCCTTTGACATCATCACCTTTCAGCCCTTCACCTATGTAGAATTCTGTTTCATTAGCATCAGATAGTGAAGACTGTGTGTTCAGTATAGCAGCTTCCAGACAAGAGAAAAAAAGAGAAGTAGAAAGTCACTTTTCCCACAAGAGTCTTTTGGCACCAATTCAGCACAGATAGCACTGCCACATGTACTCTAATAGCTAAGAACCTGAGTAAGGCCTTTGGTCCAGGTTGCTGGGTCCTAGGAATAAATGGCTGAATCTGTGAATAAAAAATCATAAATCAAGAGATGATTATACAAAATTGGGCTGAGTAGGTAGAGTCAGTTTGTATACCTAATGTTCTCACAGGGAAATTTAATTAAATAGAATAGGAACCATGGTGCTATTGTTGACTATTGTTAATTGTTTAAAAAGAAGAAGATGATGATGACGGTGACGACTACCATAGTAACAGATAAATATACCTGGTTATCCTCCTGGAGGAAAACAAAACAAAACGAAGCTCTGTATAGTCCCACATCACTCACAGTTTAAGTCCCAGAGTCTACAGTCGGGCAATCAATGCCACCCAGATCAACCTCTAACCGGCCTTCTGAGTCCCATCTCCCAGTTCTTGTAAATAATGCTTCTGCCACTTTGAAATACTTGTTATTCCCTAATAATTAACCCCCTATGATCACCTACCACATTTTGGTTCACACCACATCTTCCAGCTGGAGACCCACTTCCTCTCCATTTGTCCATGACCAAGTTATACCCATGCCTCAAGGCCCATTTCAAATACCACCTCCTTTCTGAAAATACCACCGGCAGCTCCAAAAATGCCAATCACGCCCTCCTTTTCTAAACACCATATCCAGAGAGTCACTCACCAAAATATCATATGGGTAATAATAGTAGTAGCAGAAACAGTAGCTTACAATAAAACCAGCTAATAAATATTAAATCCCTATTATTTGCCAGGTACAACATTAGGTACTTAATATTCATTGACTCATTTACTTAATATTCATTGATTCATTTACTCATTGACTTATTTAATGATTTTCATATGTTTTACTTCCCCTAATCCTGATGGTAGGCTCCAGTCTAAATGATTCTACTCTGCTACAATCCTTAGCATTATGCCTAGACACAGTAAATGATCAGTAAATGCTTACTGAATATAAATGAGTTAATATACCAATGCATGAATGTATGAATGAATGAATGAGTGAATGAATAAAATGAAATTCTGCTCTGTTTATAGGCAGAATTTTCATAGACCAATGGGCTGGGCTCTTGGATTTGTATTCACATTCTTTGAGTCCCTTTCCACTCTGGACCAAATTTCATAGCCTTACATAGTAAATCATAAAATGCCTGCCACTACAATGTATGAATGGGGAGCCTTTTGCACAGGATCAAGCAGAGGATTCTGATCATCCAGTTCTCGAAATCTCACTCAACTCCAGTAAACTAGAAAACAGGATAGCAATCTTCTACCTTCCCATTCCTGGCCTACTCTCCCCAGCTCTGGCACCCAAAACTTTTATGCTTCTCTGTCACAGTAAGTGATAAATGATTTCGAATTTACACCAGTTTATCTGAATATGCATCCCCTTCCAAGGGTACTTACAAGGCTTAGAGCTCAATGCTTAACTCGAAGGAACTGTAGGGTTGTTTCCAATGTTAATGGAAAGAGGAGAAAACATAACCAGAATATATCGCATGTCTAGTCTCTGTCCAATATCTACATATATTATCTCATCTAATTTGCATTATAATCTTACTAAATAATTATTAGAATAATAATAGTATACTATATGCCAGGTACACTTCTAACAATTTTATGCATATTATCTCAGTGTTCCCAACATTTTGAAAAAAGTACCATTTTTATCCCCATTTAAGAGATACAAAAATAACTACAAATTTAAGTAACTTACCCAAGCTAGCAAAGAGTTGAGCCAGGATTCAAATCCAGTCCTTAGAAGTACACTCTACGTCTTCTAAGGGTAGCAATTTCCCAAACCTACACACAAAGAAACTGCTTCTCAGAGAAAGTACCAGACCCAAAGTCATATACTTAGTAAATATAAAAGTTAGAATTCAAGTTTTGATATTTTGATTCCAAAGTGCATGCCCAGTTTAGGGCAACAAAGGTATTATTTATGGAGTTTCTCAACTTGAAATTCATGTGCCTTTAAATAAGGCTATCCCTGAGAATGAAAGTGATCCTACTGAGTCCTACTAAACTTTCTCAGGCTGAGTTTGGCTCCAACCTACTCCCTGAGCTAACCTCTTCTGTCCATGGTACTGAATTTAAAGGTCAGCATGACTACCATAAAGAAAAAGAAAAGAAAAGACAATGTGAATCTATATTATAAAGGATCCTGAATACTTATCTGAGTTTGGCCATTGAAAGTCAATAAAGTCTCTTCCAAACCCTTTGCCTCAACCCACAAATCTCTCCTTCCTTCCAAAATCTTCAGTTTGAACAGGGTAAACTAAGTGAGGCTTCTAATTAATAAGAATTACTCAACCCAATATCTTTTCAATTCCATAATTCCAAAGATTTAATTATCTGAGAATCAATGAAAAGTCAGCATGATAAAGTCTATTTTATAAACATCAACCCAGACCTACACAGAGTTCAAATAAAAAGGAATCAGAGATTAGAAACTCTCAAGTGGGTCTGAAGCCACGCCACTGGGCTAATGGAGGGTGCTGAGGCTGGTGCTGAGAACAAAGGCTAGAGACAGAGTATGTCTTTATATCTGGAAGAGAATTGATTTTCAAGCCATAAAAATGTTAGTTAAGGAAACAGTGACATGAACTAGGGCAGGATTAGGGTGGGGGAGAGAAGTTGGAAAATAGCAAGTGCAATTTCAGGCTTATGAGAAATGGAATTAAAGTTAAGAGAAGGAAAGCAATCTATTGTTGTCCAGAAACTGGCAAACAGCACAGCCACTGCATCATTATAGTGGCAACGACCTGCTGTGTTCATTTGTCTCTGAGCTGTCTGATCTAGGAACTGGGTGATTTATCTACTTTCCACAGCTTCGGCTGGGCCAGGCCAAGAGGATAACTTGGAGAAAGGGGTGGGGGTGAGGGTGGTGACACTCAAGTACCAAGCCAATGAACTCCATATGTCTTGTGCTAGGGAGCACACTCGTATATCAACCAATATCACACATTTATTTCACACCTACTATAAACAAATCTCTGTAGAAAGATGCTGGTCATGTAAAGCTTGAAAAGGGCACTGGCCTTGGAAAGCTTACAATCTAGTGGCAAAGATTAAACATGCAGAAAACAGATTAATAATATATGCTGGATCATGGCTAGAGATAATAGCAAACAGAACACAGAAAAGAACTGTTCACTTTCATATCATGGAAGACTTCTGAGAGGAGGAAGCACTTGGATCGAACTTAAAGAGCAGGTAAGATTTGCACAGGCATAAAAAAAATGAGGGTGAGCATTTGAGCAATTAGCAAAGCAATTAGCAAAGCTTCAGAGGCAGGAATGGATCGATCATATTTTGGGAAGGGTAACACTGTCCATCCAAGGCCAAATTCATGACCCAAACCTAGATATAATGCATTCAGTCCCCAAGCTCTCCACATCAAGGGAGGAAGTAGAGGTAGTACTGAGCTGAACAACTTTGTCAAAAATTGAATGACTTCCAATACCAAAATTAAATTTTTAGATTTCTGGCCGCAGTAGGATATGCTGCTGAAGTACATAGACACATCAGGACCACACATTCTCTCACCCTATGATTTTCCCAAAGAGTTATCTATGAAGTTAACAACACTCCTTTAAACTATTGTGTTCTAATCCTGGTAAATAAAAAATGTGGTGGTGGTTAATCCTGGCAGAAAGAAGTATCCATAAGGATAATCAGAAGTCAGACAAATACTGTTTTGTTTGCCTGTCTTGGGTTCAACGATATCACTGCAAGCGAGTTGTTACTCCAGCTAGGCACATCACATTCTCATTACAAGTTAGGCTATCTCATAGAGCAGCCAGCACAGCACAATTTACAGAACCAGAAATGGATTAGAAGGAGAAAGGAAAGCTGAGGAATACTCACAGCATGAAGGAGAAAAAATCTCATTTCTAATTCTAGACATATTTCTAAAACATATCTAATTTTTAAATTCTAACTCATGGAAGGAAGAACTAAAGGGAAAAAAGGATAAAAATTAAGATGCTATATCTCAGAGTCAGTGTTTTTAAAATAATAATCTTGCTTGCATCACACCAAAAGGAACTTGGCTCTGTGGAAGGGAGACAGGAGCAAACATGGACTTTGGTGTTGCAAACACTCTGCAGAAAAAGACCCATCCTGAGGAAAGACTCAAGAGTATTACATCTTCAGGCAAAGAAAACTAAAACAAATGAAAGCAAATAAAAAGGTAGCTAGCAAGTTAGCAATATTTGGCTCATGGAAATTCTAGTGAAAAAAATACAAACTTCATTCAGAGAGTAGAGTTCATCTGGAAATAGACCTCGCCACACCACTCAGAACACGTTCTGGAACATCCTCCGTGATTCCCAATTGTAAACTGCTGAGTATTCATATGTAGGAAGCATTCATAAGTCATCTCACTTGACGACTTCAATTCTGAGTTTCCCTGATACCCTGACTTCCTCCACCAGCACCGTTTTAGAGCTCTTCAGTGTTTTCTAGAAGCTTACTACAGTCTCTTCTTCAGGATGCTCTTTCTCCTTCCTGAAAGAAGGCAGTCCCCTGAAATGCAGCTCTCTCTTTATTCCCTTCCCATATTAAACTCAGTCCCAGAGACAGAATGGCAGAAGCCTTAGAATTCAATCACAGGGACCTCCAGTGACAAGCTTGGCAATGTTAGGCAACGTACTTAACCACTTTTAATGTTTCCTTATCAATCAAATACAGATAATAATACCTTCTCAGCTTATGTCAGTTGACAATTTTGAAAATCATATGAGATGATATAAAGGAGAGTGCTTTGAATACTGTAGAGACTTGTAAGCTATTCATCTCTAAGGTAAGATGAGATGATAAAAATTGTAGCAAATCCTCTTTCATCTAGACTACCTCCCCTTCCAGTTCCTTCACTGTCTCTCTTCTGCCTAATCTGGCTCCAAATACAACCCATGTGTGATTCAAACTGTCCATCTCTCCACTACCCTCCCTCTACCTCCATTCCACCACTCTAAGACAACCATAAGAAACTCTCTGGTTTAAGACATGGACTAAAGAGATGCTCTGCTGAGCTCAGATAAAGCCAGAAGCTGGGGTATTGGAAACCATACTGTTGTTCTACCAAGAAACATCTCAACCTTGTATTTAATCATGAGAGCTCTGAAGTCATACCTCCTGAGATCAAATTCCATCTTTCCTAGTATTACCTGCCTTTTGGCTTTAGGTAAATTGGTTGACCTTATTGTGGCACAAATTCTTCAACTATAAAACAGGGATGTTAACAGAAGTATCTACCCCATGGGATTGCTGTGATTTTTACATGAAATAAGATATATGAATTATCTGAGACATTATAAATATGGAATATTTGGTACAATTTCACATAGAGGTAGTAACACAGACTCAATCATTCATCAAATATTCAAAAATTAATTGGAAATATATTTGCTTCAGGAACTAGGGATAGAGTGAGAACAAGGCAGAGATCTGCTCAGGTCTATTATAGTGTGGAATAAAAACAAGCAAATAAGAAGTTATAGAAATGGTAAGTGCCATGATAAGGAAAAAATGAAGGGATGCTGTGAAAACACATAGAAAGGGCATCTTAGAAGGATGGGAAATGGGGGAAAGTAATGAGATATTAGAGATTGAATTTTGTTAACCCAAAATTCATAAGTTTAAGTTTTAAATCCCAATATTTCATAACGTTTATTTGGAGATAAGTTTTTTAATGAGATAATTCAGGTAAACAAAGTCATTAGGTAGGCCTTTATAAAATATAATTGGTGTCCTTTATAGGAAGAGGAAATTAAGACACAGACATCCACAAAGGGAAGACCATGTGAAGACATAAGGAGAAGGCAGCCATCTATAAGCCAAGGAGTGAGACCCTCAGAACAAGTCAACCCTGCTGATGATACCTTGATCTTGGACTTCCAACCTCCAGAATTATGAAGACATAAATACTTGCTGTTTGAGATACCCAGTCTGTGGTTGATACCCTATTATGGCAGCCCTCACAGACTAATACATGGGGTATGACAATAGAAGTCTTCAGAAACACGTGACCACACACCTGAAACTGAAGTATGAAGACTGAAGTACAAGGGAAGGCGGCAAGAGGCCAAAATACAAAGTCAATGCCACCACTTATCAGAAGACCTTACCTTTGTATATATTCCAAGTTCTCTGGGAGCACACCAGTAACTTCTTTTGTCCTCACGATAGCCTTGAGGTGGTTGGATGCATCTGATTTGTAACTATCCCTATTTTACAGAGATCAAAACTAAGGCCCAGACAGATACATGAAAAAGAGTGGTATGGAGCTGAACTTGCCTTACCCAAGCTAGAGTGAAGATCTTAGTAAAGGAATAAAGCTATCCTTTGTATTTGCTACTGAATATACATTAGCTTTATTGATGTCATTGGAAGGGAAAAAATAAATTCTCAGGGTAATCTTCTAACATGCAGAAACAGCCAAACCATACAAGAAAACCAGTTTGGAGGAAGATGCAAGTGTACAATCTGAAAAAGAAAGAATGGTTGTACGTGGGCTTACAGATGAGTTAGGCCAGCAGATAAAAATGGAAACTGGATATGACAAATGTTTTGGAAGGAATGCGGGTGGAAACTGAATTTAGCGAAATCTGTGTGTTCTTTTCAAGGAAGGACAGCAAGGTGAACAGTGAATCAGAACTTCTCCCCTAGTCCTCAAATGTCTTCACCAGAAATTTAAGCAGTCTGCACCCCACACCCAGGACATTCTCTTTGAGGACGAGCCTGAGTTGAGTTCTTTGAGATGAATCTCCAACAAGTGACAAAGTGTGGTCAGAATGGTATTGCAACTGTTTTGACACAATCTGGTAGGGGGGACACCGAGTGAGTTAACTGTGCAAGCATTCTTTAAGCACCACGTCATTCTCTTCTCCTCTATGAGATAGGGCCTCATTTAATGTGAGAGTTAAAGAAATGAATTAGAGGGGAGGACTAATGCCTAGTAATGCATTGTGTCTGGCACAGAGCAGGAACTGGATGAATGGTGGTTTTGGCCTCACATTTTAGGAGGAAAGGAGCTGCTTCCAATTTGGAAGCTGCAGCATGGTTTACATACCGTCAAGCTTCCTTACCACTCTTAACTTCACAGTATTCAAATGCAATCAATAACAAATTAACACTTTCATGACCATGTGCTCCTCAGAGCAGACAAAGACAGCAGCTGGCAGCACCCACCATCACCCTCCTACTTTCTGAGATGAGCAAGCTAAAGTTAAAAGAACCTAGTAATGTCGGGCGCCTGGGTGGCTCAGTGGGTTAAAGCCTCTGCCTTCGGCTCAGGTCATGATCTCAGCGTCCTGGGATCGGATTGAGGCCGCATTGGGCTCTCTGCTCAGCAGGGAGCTTGCTTCCTCCTCTCCCTGTCTCTCTGCCTGCCTCTCTGCCTACTTGTAATCTCTCTCTCTGTGTCAAATAAATAAATAAAATCTTTAAAAAAAAAAAAAAAAGAACCTAGTAATGTCAAGTAAATATATTTGAGCCTGTCACTGGAAAGTTCCTAATAAGGTTTCCAGGTGATTCGTTTGATGATGGGAAGCATCTGACTCACCCAGCCTCCCCCTGCACACATCTACACATTTGATGGACAACTGGCCTCAGCAAATGCTTTTTCAGAGCACTCCAAGGTGTTCTTCACAGGGCATCAAAAACACAACAATGACTCCACTGAGAAATGATGAGAACCAAAAATAACAATTGTATCATCTTCACCAAGACAAGAGCACTGGAAAGATGAGAACCAGTATTGTCCAGAGAGAGAGAGACATGCTGTTTTTCAAGTCATTAAGGGGTAAACACCAGAATCACCAGATTCCCCCTGGAGTTCATGTCAGTGCGCTGCACATGACTACACAGACATTGCATGCCACATTACAGGGAAATGTCACTAAGCCAAAGGATCTCAGACAGGGCATCCAGTAAATTCTGAGCAAAGCAAGTGGCCGCATCTGGAAGGACTCCAAAAGCAAAGCATTTGGGAATGTGACCTTGCTGCATGAAACCTCCAGATGGTGAATGGGAGACAGTCTGCCAATCACAGTTGAAAGGTTCTCCCGGACACCCTATGGAAGCATGGTATCTTCCAACCACATCCCATTGCTTCTGTCTACACCCACACCAGTCCCTTCCCCATTTGAGGCACTCCCTGATATTGATGCATTATTTGATTTTTTCTAAAATAATGCTTTTAAGGTTATTCAAATGTTCTGCCTCCCTTCCTAAATTTTAAGCTCTTCTCCAATTCCTCAATTTTCCTTTCCCTCTCCAAACTCTAGTTTCAACCTTAACCTCATCAGAGGTTAGGCACTCTAATGCCTATGCTATGACTCAGAGAGAAGATTCCTGTTAGTTTTAATCTCAGAGCAGATGGAACCCCCAGAAGAAAGTCTTCAAATATGATATTGGTCAAGACAACTGTCATGCACCAGTGTCATCAAAGTGTTCATTCTTGCATATCAAATTCCTGCTTATTGGACCATTTTTTTAAGTTCATCAAAATGGCATGCAATGTTCTTTCGAAAATGTGATATGTCTATGATGATTTGCAAGAAATTCAAAATGTGGAAAAGAAGAAGACAATTGGTTTTAATCAGGGCCAGGTATTGATGATGATGATGAGTGCACAAATGTGTTGGAGCTCATTTTCCTTCTCACTTCACACTGACTTTGCTAACAAAGAAGATTAAGAGACTCAAAATAGGGAGGCAGAGAGATCTTTTTAAAGATGCAAAGCTTCCCTGTCCACAGTCAGACCCTGGAAAACTGCACAGGTTCATGCCTCTAAACCACAGTCCCAGGATTTAAAGGCCTGCTTCAGCTTAAGGCTTTGCTGCTTCTAAAGCATTTCCCAAATAGTGGTCCACAGGAAAGATCTTATGACCTGGAAACACCCCTTTGTACACTCTTAAGCAGTCCTGGAGGACTTAGAAACACACAAGAAGGAGAAGTCTTTTCTTCTCTCCTGCTTTCATCTTTTTTAGACCTCATCTCCTCTCCAAATTCTACATACATATTCACACTCAATGCATGCTCAAAAAGAACAGAAAATATCTCACCAACCCTGACCCCATTCTTGAATTATTTACCCAAAAGGAACAGAAGGTAGTAAAAGCTGGAAACTTTACATTAACCAAAAAATTTCCATCTATTAGTTAGCTATGATATCAGTAACTAGTCATAGTAAAAAAAAAAATTAAAACCATGCACACTAGAAAGAAAAAGTTTCCACAAATGTATGGTTTATAAAGATTTTACAAATGGAACAGTCAACATTCTCCTTTACATCTTGCGCTACAAGCTCTGATCTACCTTCTGCAAAATAGAGTATGCTTAGAATATTTCTGGAACATCATACCATAAATTGATAACTGTAATTGCCTCTTGAAATAAAGAAAAACTTACTTTTCCTAATCTTTTATACCATGTGAATTTATCACTCTGAGCATGCATTGCCTTCTAAAACCAAAGATAAACATATTAGAGAATTAATCAATTTGGCTAATTTTTTTAAATTCCTCTAAGAAGATATCAAAATCCAGTCCTTCAAGCTGATGTTCTTTTTCAGTTTGAGGATCTGAAAACAGAGGCTTTGCTTTTTAATTCTTTGAAACTTCTACACAGACAACGACGTCACCTGTAAAAATACAGTTTTATTTCTTCATGCCCAATCCTTATAATTTTATTTCTTTTTCTTGTCTTATTGGCATTAGTAGAGATTCCATATAATGTTGAATAGGAGTGGTGAGAGATATCATCCTTGACTTGTTCTGATCTTAGGGGGAAATTTTCTCACCATTAAATATAATGATAATTGTAGTCTTTTTATAAATATTCTTCATCAAATTGAGGAAATTCCCCTCTAATTCCAGTTTTTTGAGAGTTTTTATCATGAATTGGTGTTGAACTTCGTCAAATTCTTTTTCGGTACCAGTTGATAGTATCATATTATTTTTTTTTCTTTTTTAAGACTTTATTTGTATGTCAGAGAGAGAGTACACACAAGCAGGGGGAGTAGCAGGGCAGAGGGAGAAGCAGGCTCCCCCCTGAGCAAAAAGCCCAATATGGGACTCGATCCCAGGACTCTGGGATTATGACCTGAGTTGAAGGCAGGCGCTTAATGACTGAGCCACCCAGGCATCCCAGTATCATATGATTTTCTTCTTTACCTGTTAATATGGTGGATTACACTGACTGGTTTGCTAATGTAGAGTTAGGCTTGCATGCCTGAAATAAACACTATTTGCTTGTGGTGTTTAACTCTTTTTATATAATGCTGATTCAACTAACTAATATTTTGAGGACTTTCGTTTCTATGTTGATGTAGCTTTCCTTTCTTATAATATCTGGTTTTGTTATTAGGTTAATGCTGCCATCATAAAATGAATGAAGTATTCTTTCTGTTTCTATTTTTCTGGAAGAGATTATTGAAAAGTAGTATCTTCTCCTCCCTAAATGCATGGCATAATCTACCAGTGAAACTGGTATCTGGAACTGAAACTGATACTTTTTGGAAGGTTATTAATTGTTGATTTAATATCTTTAACGGATATAAGGCTGGGGTGCCTGGGTGGCTCAGTGGGTTAAAGCCTCTGCCTTCGGCTCAGGTCATGATCTCAGGGTCCTGGGATCGAGCCCTGCGTCGGGCTNGCTTCCTCCTCTCTCTCTGCCTGCCTCTCTGCCTACTTGTAATCTCTCTCTCTCTGTCAAATTAAAAAAAAAAATCTAAAAAAAAACAGATATAAGGCTACTCATATACTATATTTATCCTTATAAGAATTTGGCAGTTTGTATTTTTCAAAGAATTGAAGTATTAAATCTTAATTATCAATGCTGTGAGCATAGAGTTACACATGGTATGTTTCTATTATCCTTTTAATGTCCATGAACTCAGTAATGATAACCTCTCTTTTATTTCTGATTTTGGAAATTTTGTGTCTTCTCTCTTTTTTTCCCTCAGTATGACTTGATACTTAACTTATCAATTTCTTAAAATTTTCAAAGAACCAACTTTTGATTCACTGATATTCTTTCTCTATTGTTTTCCTGTTTTCAGTTTCATTGACATCTGCTCTAATTTTTACTATTTCTTTTTTATGCTTGTTTTTCACTTAAATTCCTTTTTTCCTCTAATTTTCTAAGGTGGAAGCTTATATTATTGATTTAAGAACTTTCTTATTTTCTAATATTTGCATTTAAAGCTATACATTTCCCTCTGAGGACTGCCTTCACTGCATCCTACAAATATTGCTTACTTTTATTTTCATTTTCACTTAGTTCAAAACAATTTTTAATTTCCCTTGAGACTTTTTCTTTCATCCATGTGTTAGAAGTGTTTTTAATGTCCAAATATTTGAGTATTTTCCAGTTATCTTTGCTATTGATTTCCAATTTAATTTATTATAGTATAGGGACATACTTAGTAAGATTCCTATTATTTTAAATTTGTTAATATGCATTTTATGTCCCAGAAATTAGTCTATTTTGGTGAATGATCCATGCAAACTTGAGAAAAATATGTATTCTATCATGGGATGGAATATTCTATAAATGTCAATTAGATAAAGTTGATTGATAGTGGTATTCAGGTTGATTATAGCCTATCTGATTTTCAGCCTGCTTTATCTATCAATTACTGAAAAAGGGGTATTAAAGTCTCCAACTATAGTAATGGATTTTTCCATTTCTCCTTGAAGTTCTGTCAGTTTTGCTTCATGTATTTTGGCACTCTTTGGTTAGTTACATATACATTAAGGATTGTTATATCTTCTTGAAGAATTGACCCCTTTATCATTATATAATGTTGCTAATAATTTTCCTTGTTCTGAAGTCTGCTTTGTCTGAAATTAATATAGATACTCCATCTAGCTTTTGATTAATGTTAGAATGGCATATCTTTCTCCATCCCTTTACTTTTAACATACCTGAGTCACTGCATTTAAAGTAGTTCTCTTGTAGACAAAATATAATTGGGTTTTTTTTTTTACTCTAGCAATTTCTGTCTTTTGATTAGTATAATTAGACCATTTACACTAAAGTGATTATTGATATAGTTTGATTAATATCTATTATATTTGTATGTGTTTCTATTCATTGCCCTTGTTTCTTTTTCATACCTTTTTGTGCTTTCTCTGGTTTTAACTGAGAATTTTACACAAATCCATTTTCTCTCCTCCCTGTGCATATAAACTGTTTTCTTTAAAAAAAATTGTCCTAGAATTGAAATACACATTTTTAATTAATCTAGGTCCACCTATAAATAACAGGTATACTGATTCACATTTAGTAAAAATGCCTTATAACATCACAAATACTCTTCTCTGTCCCTTATGAGAATGCTGTTATTCATTTCACTTATCCATAAGCCAATCATATAATCACAGTTATGCAAATAAATTATTACTGTTATTACTTCAACAGCTATCTTTTAGATCAATTAAGGATAAGAAATATAAAGAATTTTATTTTACCTTTGTTCCAGGTAAGCACATTTCAGTGTGATTTTTCTGTATTCACCTGTCTCACCAGATTTCGAAGTGATGGTTTCTCTACAATATCATTCTCTAAAGGTCTAAGAAAAGTCATCGATATCCAGTTTTTTCAGCTTTCTTCTTGTTGTAAGGATGGGAGTGATTACTTCCAAGGTCTTTACATGTAGAAGCTAAAACTAGAAGTCCCTTGACTTGTGTTTCAATAGCCTCATCTATAAAATGGAAAAGATCCTGCAGTAGAGGCTTCAAGAGCAATTAAATCATATAAAAAGAGGGCTTTCAGGAGGATCATGAGCCAGGACCTCCTCCATGATCTATTAGCCTGTCCTTCATTTTATCGAAGTTGATTGCTTTTTCATTCTACCCATACGGAATCATATGACTTATATATCTTTGCCCACAAGAATTTCTGAATTATACCATAAAAGTAGATTATGTATTTATTCCTCTTGATCTCTCCAGCCGTAATATTTTGCCTACTCTGCATTTTCACAGTACAGACTCTACCTAAAATATACTCAGGCTCAAATTAGGAATAACAATGTGGGTACTCAGGAAATCAGATCAGTTGTAGGTTATGGGGTAAAAAGTACAAAGTTCAGAGATGGCTGGGAGCAATAGAAACGGCATATTCAATGTTGGAATGAAGCAAAGCATGGATGAAGAAAGAAGAACATCGAAGGGTCTGTGACCCTCACTACCCTGGAATAACTCTCTTTCCTTGGATTTCCAACTTAACCTCTGGTTGTCTACCTGCCTGCTTCCTCCCATTGTTCAAAAATTACCACTATTCTTAGAATTATAAAATACCAAAAATGTAAGGAACATCAGAATTCATATAGTCTGGTAATCCATCCAAAGCAAGAATTTTTTCAAACCGAGTTATATTACTAAGACTATATCCACTTTTGCCCTCAGCCAAAGCTCATCTCACAATTTTCAAATCTCATAGTGCAAGACTTCACATTCTGTGGGAATTATGAGAATCCTCCAATTGGGAATCACCTGAAGGCTTAATTAACTTGAATGATTTACTCCCCACCCAACTTGGAGCTGGATAAACTGCCGCCTGCCCCCTCCTTTGCCTTGGTCTTCCGGCCACTCTCAATCCATATGGCAAGGACCCATACAGCCAACCTACCCCAGGTCTGAAATAAATGATGGGAACCCTGGTGCCAAACATACGAGTAAAGTTCAAAGATTTATGCTATCTTTTAAAATTCGGCCAATTCCTGTGCACAAGAAAAAATCAATTGTTGGGCCCGCTTTGTTCTTGAAAAAAATCAATCATGGTTCTTGCCAATGATCCCATTACCCTCTGGATGCTGGGGTCCCTCCTTCACAGCCCCCATTGCGTGTTGACATCAGCTGTATTGAACTGCATTTCCATAAGGCTTCTGTCGTGGTTTAAGATTGAAACCACCTTTTATATTCCCTTCTCTGTTTAGCATCTTTAGACCCCTATTACTTGTCCCCCAAATAACTGTAAGTGTGTGAACTAATTAGCTTAGGAGCACAAGCTCCCTTAATGCCTTCGGAATCCTGCCATCTCACACTGGTTTTTCTATGTTCTGAGCTGCAAAATAGCCCCTCGCTTGGTTTTGGTTTAATTATTCTTCAAGGTCATCCCCGTGCCACTTGTGTCCATGTTCCTTTTCTTCTCTGCTTCTGTTTTTAAGAGGATTTTTAAATAGGTTTGGCAGCTCAGCCGTTTTTGAGTCATTACTAGCTTCAATCCCCTTTTGCACTTATTACTTGGCCTATTTTTTTCCCCAGTCTCGCTTCTTTCTCTGCTATATTTGCAAGAGTGTTTCTGACTCTAACTCCTTTGCCAGGTTGGAATTGTTCTGTGTTTTGGTGGCCTGTATTTTTTCCCTGCAGTTTGAACTAATCTTGCATGGCCTTGGTTTGGGAATCGGCCCTTCCCCTCTCCTATTTACAGCACAGACAGGCCTTTTACTTCAACATCCGATTGCTCCTCTAGGAAGCTGGACTGAATGTTCCCTCGATCTTCAGGACGCTCACTGGACAGGCAGGAGCCCCAAGAAGACAGCTTCCCCATTCGTATTTGTTCAACAGCACCCCAGCCTTCCAGATTTCCCATCCACCTACTGATTCGTTTCTATGTTCAACTTTGACAGAAACCAGAATCGTGAGATAAGAATAGTAAAACAAATACAACAATTATAATAACAATGCCACCTCCCACTGGAGAGCACTGAAGTCTTACTGAGCACTTTCCTATAAATTATACAATCCATAAAACACATTGTATGTATAACAGACTTTTTTTGCTTTCTTTCAATTATTATTCTAATTATTTTCTATTTTCTTCCAACCTCCTGTTGTAATATTCTTTCCCACTCAATTTGCATTATCAAGGATCACCTTGAAGAGCTTCGGAAGACACTTCAGAGATGAATGTAGATCGAGGAGTTCTGAACTTTTTTGAAGTAGCAGAACACAAAGTTAACACTGAAGCCAGGGCTCACCGCCTACAGGAAATGTGGAGGGATAACCAGAAAACTGAGGATTAAGACCTCACAACCGAGCATGCCCAACAGAAACTGAGGAAATGCTATAACTCAGAGGCACAGAGAATACCCAAGCATCCCTCAGTAATGTCAACAGCAGGCTCTAGGCAACACTTCATTCCAAACATCACAGACAATGGAAATGGATTCTTCATTGAAACTTAGTATGGTTTTCAGGTGGGACAAAGTCTGCAGGGTATGAGCCTCTTTGGACAGCGGGTCTGGAAATGCAAGTAGAGTAGAATGTCAGGTAGAGAGGGAGGAAAAGAGATACCCAATGACGAAGCAACACAGAAGACTCAAAGGCCAGGGAAACAGATCTTCATAAGTTCACTGTTATGGCCTAAATTGGAGATGAGACCTTTCAAGAGGTGATTAAGCTAAAATAAAGAGACCATTTGGGTGTACCCTAATCCAATCTGACTGGCACTATTATAAGAGAAGGAAATTTGGACAGACAATGAGATACCAGGGATGTGCATGCAAAGAGGAGAAACCATGTGAGGACACGGCAAGAAGGTGGCAGCCCACAAGCCAAGGACAGAGGCTCTGAAGAAACCAAACCTACTCACACCTTAATCTTGGAACTCTTGGCTAAAAAATTAACTTCTGTTGTTTCAGCCACCCAGTCTGTGTATTTTGTTAATGGCAACCTAAGCAAATGAATATATTCACCCACAGGATAAATTAAGCAGAAGACTCTCAAGTCATACATCCTGGGTTCAACTCTCACCTGACCACATATCAGCTATGTGACCTTGGGTAAGTAATGTAACCAATCCACTCCCTGGCTCGTTCCTGTTTAATGAGGAGGATAATAGTACCAACCCTGCAACGCTGTCATAAGGATTAAATAAGTTAACCCTTGGAAAGCACTTGGAAACCTATCTAGCACAGGATAAGGTGCTAAGTGTTAGTTGTCGCCATCCTACTCCTCCTCTTCATCATCATCCTCTAACATACAAGGATTTTTCATGGGTTTCAGGAAAGGCAGAAGAAAATTGATGAGACTGGGGCAAACATGTAAATAGAAATGGATTTTTGAGGCAGAAAGTTTGTGACCGAAAGCCTCTACCAGGCAAACATCAATAGCTAATTCTGGGAAATGAAGACAGTCCTGGAAGATGGAGCATTTCTCTCCCCTTTAATTCACACACATTGTCTGAAGTATGGGCTTCCCAGAATTCAAAAGCATTTCAGCAATAAACATTAAGCACCCACATCCTCAGTAATATGAAGAAAAAGAATAAAGATAAATGTCATCGTTGTGTATGTGCTATGGGGCAGACTCTATGCCACCACATTCAAACACAGGAGAAGAAAAATTCAGGAGTCACATCAGTTTTTTATATTAAATTTCTCCATGTTCTTCCTTTACATTGTTGTATATCAGAAAACTATGAATATTCCCCTTCCTTAAAGAGAAACCCCCCGCCATGACAGAGAAAAAGTGGACAAGAGTTAGTGTTCAAATTGTTGGATGGGGCTACAGTGAATCCTTTTCTTCAGCAATAATATCCATATTTTTGGGCACCTGGGTCACTCAGTCAGTTAAGTTTCTGCCTTCGGCTCAGGTCATGATCTCAGGGTCCTGGGATCGAGTCCCGCATCAAGCTCTCTGCTCAGTGGGGAGTCTGTTTCTCCCTCTCCCTCTGCCTGTTGCTCTACCTACATGTGATCTCTATCTCTCTCTGTCAAGTAAATAAATGAAATCTTTGAAAAAAAATAATATCCATATTTTTAGACAAAAAGATTATTTGTCTAAAAAAGTAAGTATAGACTCTATGATGTGGTAATAACATGGAGAATTAAATATTTGACCCTTCAAATTCTCTAGTCTTCATTTCAGCCTGCCTTGGAAAAAGGAGATTGAAACCACATTCCCAGAAATGTCATACTTATTGACAATGATAAATTTCTGAGTCTGAAGGACTTATCTGCACTCACTTTTGCAGCAAAGACTCAGAAAATGGGCAATTGCTTCCCCAACATGAAAAAAGCACCCTAGAGCTGAGTATTTGATGGGGAAAAATGAGACCAGACTACCAAAGATGAGAACTCTGGAAGATTGTTCACGGTCAGAAAAGAATCCAAGCAAAGCTAAGAAAGGCAAGTTGACTAGTCCGACGAAAGGAACTGAAAAGAGTCTACATATTACATATACAGGGAGTATGTCTCACAGTACCATTATTTTTTTTCCATCACTTAGAAGACTGGTATCAAACCACTTATCTCAACATTCTACTGGTCTACAAATCCATCTCAGAATTCCTGGTTTTAGTTGTTTTTCTGAGGCTCAAGAAAGACCAACGTTGGTTTGAAAAAGAGATTATTTCAAACTATTTTATTCTGATCCCCTGAGAAATCAGATTTCTGAAAATACTTCAATTAGATTTGTACTTTTGTGACCCTTCATCCCTAAGAACAAAGTCCAGGAGCTATGAGTTATGTGTCTGCCAAACAAGTTAAAGAAGGCTTTTAATAAGACCAAGAAGGGCAGAGCCCTGGGTGAGGCAGGTAGGAACACAATGTGTACACTGTTTGGTGGCTTAAAGAATTTTTGAGGATATTTGCCTTCTGCAGTCATAAACTACCCCACGAGTGGCTCTACTCTATATACTGTTTGATAGACTAGTTGACCTATTATCTACTCCTACCCTACACAAACTGGCCAGGCTACATAGCTAACCCAAATTCTGCAAATGCTGAGGCCTGTTGGCATTACTTTTCCCCCCTTGTTTATTATTATGTGTTGACATCCAGACAGATTCTCAGGCAGGTCCTGTAGACTTCAGATTTTCACAATATTACAATTTCAGCAGGCTGAATGTTAAAAAATGGAAATTGGACAGACTGTTATCAACTTTAATCGACCATTAGAGCATCAGAGCCTGAAGGCACAGTATTTAACGGTTGGAATGGGGTGGTCAAGTAAAATGCTGTCTCTTTCATTTGGAATCTGGGAATAAAGCCAACCCAGATAAAAAGGGAAAAAAGCCATTACTCTGACAGCTGTGGCAGAGCACAAGGATCAGTGTTGCAAAGGAGGCCAAGATGCAAATATTGCAGTACACTTGGGTAAGGTTTGTCTGTGAGTTCTGGTTTGCAGATTTTGTACATAATGGAGATAAATAAGCCAAGGAATGAGATACTGACCTATCAGAATGAAGGCCATTATCTGATATCAAAAATGGATACTGTGACATCATATTATATTGCCAGCCTTGGCCTCAAAATGTCATCACCTTTCTGTGCAGCAATGGCTGTCTTCTTAGAGAGGCAAATAATTTCCTGCCTTGGTTAGGCTTCTCTGCCTCAGCCCCTGGGCACAGTACACTGTGAACGCTTTAGAGAATGATTCTGGAATTAAGGTTTTTAATTACATCCGACACTAGTGCTTTCACCTGTTGGCAGCCATCTTGTTAAAACCACCCATGAGAGAAAAGTTGTTTTACTGAAAATGAAGTCCCCATTCTCCTTTACACCTCTGTTGGCCATGCCAGATTCCTTCCTGACACCATTTACTCTGCTAATGTGGTTTTGCACATTAAGAACTTTCAGAATGTGAAACTGAGCACAGTTTTCTTTTAAACAAAATATATTGTTTATGTAAAGAGTCTAATGGCCCATAGCAATCCAATTTACATGTAAAGTACAAGATTTCATATTGGATCAGTTTTATTACCTCACATATGAAAGATATTGAGCAGTGGTAGGTATATTGTATTTGTATCAGAAAATACAAGGGCAGATTTATTAGGCTTGTGCTTAATAATATTAGAATCGATTATCCCAATGAGACGTGAGACATCTGTTCATGGTGGGGAGAAGCATCATTTCCACCCCCACTGTTTTCTGGTGAACCCTCTCCCCTCTTCACTCAATCAAGTAACCATACCTAAAGGGTTAATAAGCCTCCCAAAGTGATGACATGAACTCTCTATCAGCAACAAGGGAATACTGTTGATACTATTTAAAATTTATTAAGCACATTTTGTTTGCTGGGCATTGTACCAAACCCATAAAACATAAGATATTTTATCACTGGTTGCTTTTGTATGCTAATTATGGTGATTTGCTTGACCTCTCAAAAACTGGATTTAATCTTTCCCATATTTCCTACATTATGAAACCCCCAACCTATTTTTCTTTATATTTTAGCTTTTCTTTCTATGAACTACAATCACTAGACAATCCCTTTGCAGAGTAATCTGTATTCTCATAAACTATAAACTATTTGAAATAGTTTAGGAGAGAACTCATCTTTTTTATTATTATTAATTTGGAACATTGTTCTTTAAGCACCGTTGTTGAGACAGAAGAGCTAACCCTTCTGAGTGTTACCAACAGATTTTCTTGATGCCCTCTCTCCTTTTGCCACAATACACTGTCATTCAATAAAATCGAAAGTTCCTCTCAATATCACTTATATCATATGGGGATAAACCATATTCTTGATTTAACAAAAACTAAAACGAGGAGGCAACTTTGTAAGAGACACACAATCATTTGAAATGAAACTACTGCAAAAGTCAATTTGCTCATAATAACCTGCTACAAATTTTGTTATGTTTTTGGATAAAAGAAAAAAAGAAAAAAACTGTTTTATGAATTTTCACTTCTAAATATTTTTTTTTCTTTTTCATTCTTTCAAGGTTGGAAAGAGCTTTCTTTTCCAACCTAAGTGTTTCTTGGAGTAAAAGATGGTCCCTAGGGGTCCATGTCTGAGTTGATGTGATTATGCTTTTTGATTTAGTTAGATACACATATTTTCCATGGCCTTCCAGCCTCTAGGCATGCAGGCAAAGTTCGAACACAACATCTCAAATAAACAAAACTACACTAAACAGCTAAAGCCTTCTTTCAAGGAAAGACAAACACATCAGTGAAAGTCAGACTACAGTGCGACTCTTGCCTATGCCCCAAATATAACTCACCCATGGTCATCCTAGAGAGAAAATGTGCATGTATGGAGTGTGTGTGCCTGTGAGTCCACATGCAGCTTACACTTCCGATGCCCTGCACAGTGTGGTCTTATGCAATCATTACACTTGCAGATGTCAGTTACATGAGTCCTGTCTCCCTTGTGCAGGAAAAGAATGCTTAACTAAAATAGAGAGTGTACATTAAAAAACATTTCTTTCACAAGAAATCTTCCTCTCTACACATTCCCAAGTCTAGACTTAGCTGCTAATCCAACCTTTGCCAGCACTGGTGCTCATCAGGCAGCGAGGGAGCTGAAGCAGGTGAAGCTCTGCCCAGACGGGAAGTGGGGCCTCCCAGATGGGTCATAACTGCAGGATGACGGGTCTCCAAAGGTCACCAATATGCATCGACTTAAGGAGCCCTCAGGTGCTCCTTTCTCTTCAGATTTCAGAGACTAGGATTCAAATGGGAGAAACACACACATTTAATCAGTTAATAAATGTACTTTAAACAGGCTGGCCCCATGCCTTGACAAAGAACTTCTATTTTTCATGTGTTGTCATGTCGATTCTTAATGCTGATGCATTCACCCTCCTTCATTGATCCCCCATGGCAACTTACTTGTCAGGACACCAAAGCAACTGTCTTGGTCCATTCAGGCAACTGTAACAAATACCACAGACTGGGCAGCTTTTAAATGGCAGAAATTTATTTCTCACAGTTCTGGGGGCTAGAAGTCCAGAATCATGATGCCAGCCAGCATGGTCAGGCAAGAGCCCTCTTCCGAGTCCCAGACTTCTCACTGCATCCCACATGGTGAAAGGGGCTGGGAGCTCTGTGGGACCTCCTTCCTAAGAACACTAATCCCACTCACGAGGGCTCCACCTTAGACCTAATCACCTGAAAGGCCACACCTACTAACACCATTACCTTTGGGCGTTAGGATTTCAACATGAATTTGGGGAGGGACACAAACACTCAGACCATTAACAGCTGAAGGATTGGTGTCCCATTCACAGGTCTTCATGGATCCCTGCTAACGCCCAAGCCAATGAGCTTGGTTTTATAGGGAAGGTCAAGATACAGGAAACATGTTCTCTTTCCCAAGGAATTCATAGACTCTTTGAAGAGTGTCTGGTTTATTCAGGCTTCTGTAACAAAAGACCATACACTGGATGGCTGATAAACAAGAAATATTTATGCCTCACGGTTCTGGAGGCTGGGAAGTTCAAGATCAAGGCATCAACAGATTCAGTATCTGGTGAGAGCCTGCTTTCTGGTAGGTAGACAGTGCTTTCTTATTGTGCCCTCAAATGGTGGAAGAGATGAGTTAGCTATCTGGGGTCTCTTCCTATAAGGGTGCCGATTTCAATCATTCAGGCTCTGGCCATAAGACCTAATCACCACCCAAATCACTTCCTAATTCCATTACCTTGGGGGTTAGGATTTCAACATATGAATTTGGGGAGGACACAAATATTCAGACCCTAACAGGGAGGTAAGATTCACAGTGATATAATTATTAAATAACACAAGGAGATATGTGATTAAAATATCAAAATGCAAGGCTGTTGAAGTTCAGGGAAACTAATATTCCATTATATCCACTATACTCCATCACTAAGGCAGAAAAGCAGATGAACATATTCTTGAAATATTTCCAATGGTAATTGAAATAATAAGAGTTTTCCTTTCCTTGCCTATAAGCAGAAAATTCAAGTAATCATATCACGTCGGTACCTTGTCATTCCATTTACTTGATGAAGCAAAAGAAAAGCATCAATAATGCCCCCATTTTTATATGAATCTCAATGTCTTTGGTTTCCATCTTATTTCCTTTCCTAATACACAACGCATTTTCCCAAAGAAACAATGTTAATACATGTGGCAATTAGTACCCCTTCTACTTCAGCCCCTTAAAAGCACCTGACAAGCCCACGTCAGCCATTAGGAAAAACCATTAAAAACAAAACAAAAAACAAAAAACACCCTTCCAGAATATCTCCAGGGCCCCTCTAGCCTTTGTAAGAGCCCCAGACATGAATGTAAAGCACAGTATGCTGGAAGGAACCAGGGAAACTTCGGACTAGAAAATTTTTTTTGAGATAAGGGCAATATTGCAAAATATCTGTTTATTTGCATATCTTCTCTACTGGTGGGTAAGCTCTTCAAAGTATGGGGCAAAGACTTCCCTATCTCCTCAATTCTCTCACAGTGCCTAGAAAAACAACCCACAAATGGTTGCTTAATTAATTAATTAATCCATGCTTCAAGGTTAATTAACTCCCCCAAACAAAACTTCTATTTATTCAGTGGTCTCAACTAAAGTTTAGAAGGAAAGCAATCTAATTGAATTAATTCACTCTAAGACATAAATTATTAAAAATACATCAGTCTTAAATAGGACTTGACGATGGTATTTCTTAAAATCTCCTCAGGAGATTTTCACGAGCAGCCTAGCTTGAGATGTGCCGGCATAAATGTCCTCTGTGCTCTGGCCCCTGCTTCTCCCTTCTGCTGCTTCTCCTATCACGTGCCTGTACCTATACTGAAATAGACGTCCTATTTCAGGCACACCGTACTTTCCCAGGCCCCCAGATCTTGTTCACCCTACTTCCAGAATCCTGAAGGTAGGGATGATGTTACTATCTCCCTCAAGGTCTTCCTACATCTCAGGGTGAATGACTGTGTCCTACCAAAATTCATGTTGAAATCCTAACCCACAAAGATGATGATATTAAGAGATGGGGCCTTTGGGAGGTTCTTAAGTCACAAAGATGGAATACTTATCAATGGGATTAGTGCCTTACTGGAGACTCCAGAGAAATCCCCAATCCCTTCCCCCACGTGAGGACATGGTGAGGAAGCACCACAGGGGGGAGGGCCCTTACCAAGTAAGACCACCCTGGTGACTTGATCATGGACTTCCCAGCCCCCGGCACTGTGACAAACAACTTTCCATCATTTGTAAGCTACTCAGTCTGTACTAATTGTTATAGTAACCCACACAGACTAACACATTGCCTCCTAAACCAGACTCTTTATTTTCCTGGAGATGGATGTCAGAAATTATGTTGCATTTTGAATATTGTTAAATCTGTGGACTCTGAGAAACAAACTGAGGGTTACGGAGGGCAGGGGGGTGGAGGGGTAGGTAAGCCTGGTGGTGGGTATGGAGCGCAGGGTGTGGTGCATAAACAATGAATCTTGGATCACTGAAAAAATAAAAAACAATAAAATTAAACATTTTAAAATTAAATCTTATTCATTATAGAAAAGCTGAATCAGAGTAAGAAAACCAAATCCAAAGCTACTCTGGAAATGATGGGAAATTTGGGGAAGGTAAATGAGAAGAATAGACAGAGGTAAAGTTCTCTAGGGTTCATCGGCAGCAACCCATCCCCGTGGTGGGTAGATGGTGCTGGTGTGGGTTTTCTTCATCTTCAGGGTAAAACTCATTGTCTAACTACAGAAAAGGATTTATTGGAGTTGCCAGAGCACTGAAAGGAGGTCATAATTCCTGACACCTCTTCCCATTTTTTCCTCAGCCTCTAGCATAAAATAACCAGACAATTTGTTATGACTTAGTAGGTACTGATGGTAGAGCTCAGGGTTTCACTTTGATGGATTCCAACATGACCCATCCTGCTGGATTCATGTCATAACAGAGGAGGTCACAGGCCAGAGTGAGTTCAGAGCGGTTCTCAAGTCCATAAAAATGGATGTTTCTCATGAAGTCAACAAAATTGTATTCTCTGATGATGGATCTGCTACACTCATTGCTCCATCTGAAATATTTAGGGCTTATTCTTTGAAGATGCTCCTGAAACACCCACTCAGCCTGTCTTCCACAAACATGCCTTTTTGAGCAATTTGGATGCAGCAGGGGAAAGAAGGAGGTAGGGGGATTTATCAGGATTAATTAATACACAAGAGAAAAGAGATGTATGTGATTAAACTAGCCTCTCAGGTCCATCGTAAATATTTTATTCATTTGTGTGACTGCAATCCTGTCTTTACCATCTAGGAAATAGCCCTCGATGTGAGACCCAAAGCTTCATATGAGTGAAACAGGGTACAAGCACTCTTATAGCTAGGACCAGAGATGGAGAAACTTAGAGAGAGAGAGAGAGAGAGAGAGAGCAGTAGGATTTTGGCCAGAAGGGATAACAACATCAGGGAGATAGGAAGGGGCACGCCCTCACTGCATGTAGACAACAGATCACAGGAAATCCAGGAGAAAGTGGATGGGAGAGGGCTCCTAGGGAAGCCAATGGCAGAGCTGGCACCCCTACACTCTCCTTTACCTGGGCCTTTCCACTGGCCTCTGGAGATGCACTCAGCTTTTCCTCCCCAGCACGTTCACTGTTGTTTCTGCACACCATCCCCCCACTCTCCACCATGTGATGCCTTCCCTTTACCTTCTGTCTGCCTGTCTTTTCCCACCCAGCCTCAGAAATCAAGCTCCAGTTCATCTCCACGGTGAAATCTTCTACAACAATACCGGTTCAGCATTAACCACATTATTTGTAACCAGAATGTTCTGTCTCAGAGTGGGGCTGATTTCATGAAGGAAAATTTCAACTGCCCAAAGTAATTAAAAAGGAATTTCATTCTCTACTCACAACTCTCAAAAGGCATGAAAAGGTCTCCCCATGCATAGTTTGTAGTAATATTTATTAAAACCCTCGTACATCAATTGCCTTCCCATTCCAAAGCTACTCCAGCAACATGCTCCTTGGACCCTCCCCAGAAAGCTGCCCTCTTCCCCCAGCCCCTGAGGCTTTCTTTCTTCCTTTACTGCACAGGAAGGAGAGGGGGTCTGGGGGCAGAGTTCACAAGCATGTGATTCTCTTGGAGTTCTGGGAAAGGTAATGTCTGTGAACACGCAGAACTCATGAATTTGTATCCCATCATCTAACTCATCCTATATCCTTGGTTTTTTTGACATTTTCCCCTATATATTGATTCTGTCTTCCCAAATAAAGTGTGGTTTCTTAAGGGAAGAAGTAATGCTTTATTCACTTTTATATTTTAGTACAGTGTAGGTTCTCAATAATAGTTTGTGGAATGAATGAAAGAATTAAATTACATAAAAGTCAAAGATTACATTTTATATTTCATTAATTCTTTCTGCAAATATCACATATTACACACTCTTTTACTATTTGCTGATGATAATAAAATAGGAAGGCAAACCAATCTGAGCAAAGGACTGGAGGGAAGAGAGAAGTTAATTTTGTAAAGACTGGAAGAGGAAAAGATCTGAGGCCCCGTTCACAGAATAGTTACTGGTACTATCTGCCCTCACTGCCCTCACTCCTACTCTGTGCTTCCTTTTGGTCCAAGCCAGCAGTCCTTATATAAGTCATGGAACTTACGACAAGATACCCAGCTTCCAGGAGCATTTTCAGTTGAAGAGGTAGCATTCTGCAACCAAAGATCCAAAATAATGTCTTTCAGCTGATGAATTTCTAAACATGAGGAATATCATTGACTTTCAAAAATACATTATGACAAGAGTCTCAGGAGTTTTTTATTCCACCCTAAGACACAGTTAGAAAATTCCCTTCGAAACTATCTCAAACATGCACTGATGAGCTATTAATGCCTCTTGTTCAGAAGTTGGGCAGAAATTCAAGAGATCCATGGAGAATTATGTCCCAACATAAACCCTCTTGATTCCTTTGACTCCTTCCCATACATTCAAATTGTACAATGCACTCAATACCAGTGGCACCCAGAACTGAATGCAACTTTCCAAATGTGGCTTCACCAGTACTGACCACAATTAGGACAGTCATCCTTCTAAGGTCCAAGCACATACCTTTAGTAATGCAGCCAAAGACCACATTGTTACTTTTGAGACTTCATGACTTCCCCAAGTCTGGAAATCTTTCATTAGAGAAAATCTTTTCATTACTTTGAGTCGGTAGACTCATGGTTTCTCAAGGGGAATGATTTAGGAAGAAAAGCACCATGTCAGGAATCCCATGACCTCAGCATCACTGTATTGGCTTAGATGGAGGAGTTCAGGAGGGATGGAGAGACCAAAGGCAATCGTTCACCCATAATGAGTTTTTACTCAACCAAATTTCTCAGGCATCTTATCCCAAATAGTTATCAGATATTGAGACACTTTTCATTCTACCATGGACTTGCACAATTTGTGTTATACAAATCTTTAAAATAAAAATTTTTTTTTGCTTTGTTTTGTTTTTACCCTGCTAAAATTGATCTTATCAGATATGGCCTGTCCTTTAAGTTCTTTACAAATGGTTTGGTTCCTGGGTTTGTCCTACACCATGATCCCTGTTCTCCAAAGACAATCAGCATTATTCTATCTTTTCATTTTTAGTTGCCTTTGTATTTTTAGTTATCAATAACATCATGAAAAAAACTTGTCTCAACCACAAGGAACTGGAAGTTGTAATTTGAGTGACGCATGTATACATACAAATGCATACATACAAGTATGTACCCACTCCTCCCACATAAAACAGGGGCATGTGGCATGCACTTTTCCTGACACACACACACACACACACCTCGGTACAACACCAAAATCAGTCCAGAGCCCCTGGTAGGCAGGAAGCAGTCTATCTGGTAGGAACTGAGAACACTGGCAAGAGCTGGAAAGAGAGGGCTAGGCACACAGGAAGACAGGAAGAGGACACCTTCTCAAGGCATGGCTTGACTAGCCTGGACCAGATAGTGCTCTCATGGAGCCTCAGGGACAAAAAGCTATCAGAAGGGAAAGCAGAGCCAATTTGTTGAGCTTCTATCACCTGACAGCACCTTCAGATGCATTTTCTCTTATTTTCACCAAAACACAGTAGTATATAGGCCTTCCACCTTCATTATGTACATAAGACAATCAAGGCCCAGATAAGTTGGGCAATATGTCCACATCTCAAGGTTAGTAAGCACTAAAAGCAGAAACTTTTCTTGGGGTAATCTGATCCAGGTCCCAACTGCCTTGAGGATGCTGCTCTAAGCCCAGATAACCTACTGGCAAATTCTAACTTGCTAGAACTCGGACCTCAGCTGCCTCTTCCTGCGCTTGTCCTGAGAAGAGCCCACAGCCTGTGGAATGACACACAGATGAGTCCTCTAACCTCACCTGGACTAAAGGGAAAAGCCACTACCTATCCACAGTCACTCCCACTTGCCTTCCCCACAGTGACGCTGCTGGGTTTCCATCCTCCACCTCAGGCGAACCCAGCCTCACCCAGACCCTTTTCTACCAGTTGAACTTGACCAGCAACTTGACAAGAGGAGCCAGATGATCTAAGTCTTGACCCTCAACTTTCCAATGGTGTGATTTCAAGCAACTTAGTTAGCCTCAGGCTCCTTATCTGTAAAATGGAAAAAGAGCAGGGTCTCCCTACTGGAATTCCTGGATGACGTGAGAGGATCGATGCACATAAAGATTTAGAGTGGTGCCAGGCACAGTGAGCGGAGAAGACATGCTAGTTCTTATGTGTGCTGCTCTGGGGTCCATGTGGACAACAAAGACACAACCCCCCACTGAGCTCCAACACTGATTAAAGTGGATGCTTAGCGCACAACCAGAAATAATTAGAGTTGAGGGGCGTACTATGAAGGCAAAGCACAAAGTGCAATGAGAATGCCTACCAGGAGGGTCAGGGTGAAGAGGAATCACCTAAATTAGGGATCAGCAAATGACCATGGTGCTAGTTTTAGTAAATCAAATTTACTGGCACACAGTCTCACCTTTCTCTGTGGACTGTCTGTGACTGCTTTTGTTTCACAACCCTAGAGTGTCAGCAGAGACCTTATGGCTCCCAAAGCAAAAAACATTCATTATCTGACCCTTTAAGAAAATGTTTGCTGGGCGTCTGGGTGGCTCAGTAGGTTAAGCCTTTGCCTTTGGCTCAGGTCTCAGGGTCCTGGGATTGAGCCCTGAATCAGGCTTTCTTCTCACCAGGGAGCCTGCTTCCCCCTCTCCCTCTGCCTGCTGCTCTGCCTACTTGTGATCTCTCTCTCTCTCTCTCTGTCAAATAAGAAAAAAAAAAATCTTAAAAAAAAAAGAAAGAAAGAAAGAAAATGTTTGCCGACCCCTGAGAAAAATGTTTGCTGGCCCCTGAGCTAGATGAAGAGGAAAGGGGAAACAATCCACACAGATGTTATAGGAAGGCTGGGCTAGGGTTCGACGAACTGGGGAAATGTACATTCCTCAAGCACGAACTCCCCTCTCTTCCTGAACCCATGAACCCACATCTAAAAGTGGACCTACAAAGAGAGCCAGCTTCACCTTCTTCCCCTGGCTTCTGAGGAAAAAGTGAACCCCTCTGGACCCAAGATGGCAACTTCCTCTCACTCTAGCTTTCCTCTTGTCTAAGAGCTCACTCTCCCATGAGTACACGCTCTCCCTCTCTCTCAGTCTCTTTCTGGCATTTTCAGTCTCTTGCTCTTCACTGGGCCCTTGTCCTCACCCACTCTCTCTAGTGGAGCCTATCATCATTCTCCTCACCCACCAGTCAACCAGGCCAGAAACCCACAGTCTTTCTCGAAGGCTTCTTCTTTATCTTCAGGCACGCCATTGATCTGTTTTCTATAATGTCCCTCCCACTGCCCGCCTCCCCATTTTCATCTCCACTCCCTACTCCACCTCCCCAGCTCTGATCAGAACCTACAGCCATCCGTCCTCCCCCACACCTACTCACCTTTCCACTCTCCCCACACTGCCTTCAGGGCCAGCCTTCTAAAATGCAAATCTGACCTTGTCACACACACTCCTAAAACCCATTACTGCCCCCCAAGTGTTTATGGGGAAGAGTTCAAACTTTTAAACACATTAATACAAAACTCTACATAATCTGTCCCCACTATTTCTCCAGCTTCATCCTTGGCAAACTAAGACTATCTGTGCTATGTAACAAATCACATTTCCTTCTTCTTTACTACCTAAACCTTTTGAACATTCCTCCATGTTTCACAAACCCTCACCTCATGAATTCTTTGGGAGAACACTAAGCAGATGCTCACCTTCCCAGCTTCCCTTGCAGCTAGGGTGCAGGATGCCTGAGGTGACTTCAGTGTCCCCAGCCAGATGAACCCAGGTGAGAGTCTGAATCTATGGCTAGCAGCATGAAGGATGCACATCACAGAATCATTCTGGTGAGGCTAAGGAAAGGAATGTCTAAGTTTTCGTGGCAGTTCCCCATGTCTAGTGCTGTGGTGTCAAGAATAAAAGCCACTATGACCATGTCTAGCAAAGGGGCAACATATCTCCTCTAGACTACATAGCTCTGTCGTGCAACTTTGAGCATGGTTCCTAGACCCCATAGTGTCAAGCCTCATATTTCTGTGCTCCCAGAAATTCTGTGAGGTCCCCGTTCTTTAATAAATTCATTTTTGTGGTTAAAGAGTTAATTTCTATTATCTAAAAGTAAGAATTCTTCCTGATATACCTGTGAAGTCTTTTCTCGCATCTTGTTCCCACTTAACAGAGAAAACCAACCTCTTTCTCTTTAGTGGCCCCACTGTGCCCTAATCTCTCTCTCACATGCACACACACACACACACACACACACACACACACACACACATACATACAATGAGAACTGCAAGACAGGCACAACACTTATATTCATGTCTGCCTCCCTCTCTACTACAAACTCATTCATTCATTCATCAAACATCATTATGTTCCTACTAAATGCCAGACACTGCTCTAGGTTCTGGGAATATAGCAGAGAACAAGACAGAAAAGGCCTTTATCTTAATTGGGCTTGTGTTATTAGAAGGCAGAAGCTGTATCTTACTCGTATTGAAGTGTCTGCCATAGTGTTAGACACAGAGAATGTACTCCATACATGTTAGACTTTTGAGTTCCAAGCCATTCCTGTCTCTCTCTTCGATTCAGCCTACTGGCTAAGATCACATGGCACCCATGACCTTCATCCTGAGAGCACTGCTTTAACATCAGCACCATGACTGTGGAAGTGGGGGTAGACTGTGCCCTGATCATGTTTGCTTTTAACTAAATCCCCAGAATAACTATCTTGTTTCTTTTAAGTAGCATGAAGATGAAAGATTACTACATGTCTATTTATGTGAGTTATAGGTGACTAAGGGTTTTGATTTACTTCTTTGTGTCCCTTTTAGCCTAACTCTTCCTAAGACTGGGAACACAATCGCTGTTTAATAAATTTAGGTTGAACTTGGCTTAGTTGTTTTATATATAGATACGGATATCCTCACAAACAGAGTTTGTGAAGTGAGTCACAGGGTCTAATTTTTGCAGAAAAATTCAGAACAGCTTCTGATTAGTGAGTTGGTTCCATTTCCCAAGAAATCACCTTAACCTTTAAACATGGAAGGTCAGCGTCTCCTCTCTCTGCTCATGCATAATTCCCCCTGCCCTCTGCTCTTCAGTGCCTCAGCAACCCACCCGAGAGAGAGACAGAGGGAGAGATGGAGTCAGCAGGAGGAAGAACACGGCCGCTCCGAGGCCCAGGCTGCCTCCCCGGGATTGACTAAGCCCTCAGAATATGTTGTCTCATTTGCTACATTATTAATAAAACTGCAAGAAGTTTGGGAGAAAACTTTTTCCCCCACCTAGAAAAATTAGCATTTATGCCACACGCTGTGCAAATTTAGGAAGATGAACATCAATAAAACAGAAAATGTTCCCTTTGAATCTTATTCTGGAGCCGGTGCCAGCATAGCACTTTGAAACAGTGAGGGAGTCGATAGCTCAGATTGAGTGAGTCAGGGTGATCTGGGCCCGGTGGGTAGCCCCACCGAGGGGCCGGGGACAATCCAGCCAGGCCCACTGTCTGCAGCGTTGTCTCAGATAGTGGGGTTCAGTGTTGGAAGTGATCCGCAGCAGAGTGTATTGCAGGGGGGCATAGCTCTCAAGAGCGGAAGAGAGGCACATTCCCTGAAATGAGGCCAAGGTCAGGAAAGCTGGCTTGGTAATTTCCTGAAAGGCCCAGCTGGGCCTGCAGGGCTGCGCCTGCAGCTGGAGGAAGTCCGGTGAACTTAGGTGGGTAGAGGCATCCAGGCAGGTCGCTCTAATTAGTGGAACTAATTCATCGTAGAACTCAGATTTCAGTGGCTTTTCAGCAACCATGTCAACCAGCTAATGGGCCAAATGTGACCTTCTCATACAAATCTTCCCTGACTCCCCCATTTAAAAGAGTGCCACATCATTACATTTCCCACTGCCTTTCCTTTTACCACCCACGGCCAGTGCATACCATATAACCTACTTCTTTGTCTCACATAGCGCACATTGTGGCTCACACTGCATTACAGGACTAGAATGTAAGCTGCATAATGATGATGTCACTTTATTCACTGCTGCGTCCTCAGCTCCTGGATCAGTGCCTGGCACCCAATTAATATTTACTGAACTTATAAATAAACACATCCTGAACCAAAACTCCTAAGTCTTCTCACTTGAACTACTCATACACCAGGCTTATCTCCTCTGCGTCTGTGCAATTGTGAGTTTTTAACCAAAAATGCAGCATTTTATCTTTCAGATTTTGATCTGTTTAGCCAGGCTCTCAAGATTAGTAAGTCTTGATTCCGGGACAATTGCGGATCCCTCTCATATTTGTTTCAATCCCCCCAAAACCTTAGCAGCATGCCATTATCCCTCATCAGAGCCGGGGATGAAATAATGAACATACAGAGTCCTGCCAGTAGATATGTCCTCTCAGGACTAGATTAATTGTTCTCAACCAGTTAAGCCATGGAGATCATGGAAGATAGAGATAGAATCATGGAGATAGAGGCTCTTAACCCTGGAATGGGACTTCAAGATCAAGTTACCAGGATCTTCGGTTTTACAGATGGGGTCACAATGGGCAAGTGAGTGAGTGACAGTGGCCTCTCTTTGACATCAAAGTATAGTGATGAGTTCATAAAGCTTCGGCTTCTCAGTGTTAAGTCAGAGCTTCCACTGCAACAAACTCCCAAGGTGGCCTTGGGCCAGCATCTGAATCCTCCATCATCCATGCCAGAAAGGTAGGATCCATCCACAAAGCCTAGCTTGTCTTCATCTTCTCCCATCTTCAAGTGTGGTCTGTGAGCAACAGCTGGAAGGACTGGGAAGCCTGCCTGGGCCCCTTGGCCTTTCCCTTCCTTGGCCTGTCCTTCCTTCTTCCTCCTCCTGAGGCTGCAGTGCTCTCCCGTTCTCTGCCTTTTCCACCCCAATGAGATGTGTTAACTTATTTAGATAGAGTGGAAATGCCCAGAAACACAGCAATGAGCTAGGCCAACAGATAACTCAAAGAAAAGGGAGGTTTCTTGATGCTTCTGGGAGCATATAATTCTCTGGCTATCAGTGACTGGTATAGCATTTAAGGAAAATGTGTCTGAAACAACCATAAAAGTCAGGGTAAAGGGAAGAACTAGCCACAATATGTATTTGTAGAATGAATGAATGAATGAATGAATGACTGGCTGAATGAATGAATGGCTTCACTATATGAAACAAAGTAAATGGACATAGTAATGGAAACCGTGGGTGCTCTCTTAGACTTGTCTTGGTCTAAGTGGGGACATCAGGAGAAATAATGACCACTGTCTCCCCACTTCCCAAGCAAAGGCTAGGCAAAGAAAGTCCAGCACTGGGGTACAGTTCACATTCCAGAGGTTGCTGTGGGACCAAAGGGAGCTGGTGTGCAGCTGAGGCCACACCCTCCCTTAGCCTTCTTCCCCTGCCTGATTCTGCTTTCTCTGCGCCCCTGTTCCTGAGAGCACCCCTTCGATAAATCACATTCTGAAGAATCCCCATCTCAGGCTCTGCTTCAAGGGGACCCGACCTGAGACAACATACTTCTCCAACACAGAATCTGGTGTTTTATACTGAATCTGGCCTCTTACGACCCATTAAAATTCCTGTCCCCCTCGCACCCATTGCTGGTCCCCAAGTTCAACGTCACCAGACCCTTCCACTTCTGCAGACTGCCCAGGTCCCATGAGGCAATGACAATAGCGACTCCCCAGCCACTATAATGCAAAGACAGGGGAGCCACAGTTTCAGACCCAAGGTGAACAGCTTAGCTTCTGAAGCCAAGAAAGACACAAGACTTCCAAAGCTGCCAAAAGTTGTCTTCAGTTATAGGAACAGAACATGCTGTCCCAGTCATTAATTACTTAAGGAACAGGTGGTGAGACAAGAAATACAAAAATGGAGACAAAAAGGACGCTCACACAAGCTTATCTTAAGAACTCTCAAACTGGTCTCCTCCCGGCCATTTCACCCGGGAAAGCAGGAACTCAGGCTGCCCTCTGTCAGTGCATCCTCCTCTGTGTTCCCTCCGGGAGGCTGAGAAGGAAGCACATGCTCTGGGGTCAAAAGCTCTACCCTTCTCAACCTGCTCAGCTTTAGATTCGAAACAACTTCAAATAACAGGCCCAACCAGACCACCCAGTATGGTCTGGTATTATTCGTGGGGCCCAAATGCAGAGACCCCTCAATGCTCAGCCCTTCTTCCTCCTCCAAGCACCCAGGACTCACCCACCTGTTTCCCACCACCTTGTTCATCCACGGAGAAGCTTGCCTCCAACTGCACAGAAAACAAAGGAGACAGCACATGACCTCCTGAGTCTACTGTTTATNCACCTGTTTCCCACCACCTTGTTCATCCACGGAGAAGCTTGCCTCCAACTGCACAGAAAACATAGGAGACAGCACATGACCTCCTGAGTCTACTGTTTATGTACACACACACACACACNCTCTCTCTCTCTCTCTCTCTCTCTCTCTCTCTCTCTCTCTCTCTCTCTCTCCAGGCATCATCTCTACCCTTCCTCTCCTGCTGAAAGGTGGATGAGGCGGTCCTCCTCCTTGCACACCCCCTTCGGCTGCCTGCCCTTCCCTCCCACACCACCAACCCCCTTCAGCTTCGCAAGCTCCTTTTTGGGAGAATCTTACTGCACCAGAGTTTCACCCCTTAAAAAAATGGGAAGACGCGTAAGAAGCAGACTCACCTGCTGCCTGCGGTGAAAACAGAGAGCACCAGATGGGCGCCCTCACCTTCCCCCGCATGCACACACCTGGCGGAGCCCCTCCGGCAGTCACTGCGTTCCTCCCCGCAAAGGGCACCTGCTGCACTTCAGGTCCACACCCCCACCTCCTAAGCCAGGTCTCTTTTCTACTAATCCGCTCTGGATATTTAACTTTTTCCTTTGCCAGCTTCTCTGCCGCTCCCCATCCTTAAGTTTGGTTCTTCAGCGTCAGGCCCTCCGCTGGCTCCCTTGCTCCCCGGCTTGCACCACGTGCCCCCATAAGCCCCACACCTGCGTCTCCAGCCCAGCCCTCGGGCCCGAGCACACCACAGGTGCATCAAATTCCCCACAGGAAAGCACCTTGCACAAAGCTTACCCAGAGCTAAAACTCTCACCGCCCCCTCCTTCCTCTTTATCTGTAATGTTGCACTTTAATAAATTAGCATTGCAGCCAGCCAGCCAGCCCCATTGTCCAAACTAGAGACACCTGGATGTGGGGTCATGCCGCCTGACCTTTAACCTTCTCCTTCCTTAACTAAGAAACCTCCAAGTCTTACCTCTAGGACTCCTAAGTGTTCCTCAAATCTACCTCTTTCTCCCCATTAACTGAGGCCCCACCATCACACCCCCTAACCTGAGAAGAGCCTCTGTCCTGGCAGGTGGTGCACCCCGTTCCCACTGCAGCTAGACAGCTAGCTCTACGAGAGAACTGCAGCTTTCTCCCCTCTCTTTAAAGCCTTTCCAATCCACCCCCACCCCCAGCACACACGGTCCTCCTCCCAGGAGAAACAGACTCAGAGAAGAGAAATTGAGCAGAATGCAGCAAATCCAGGGGCAGGAAAATTATTGATTCGTGCATTTGTTCGTTCATTAAATTACACCTTCAGAACTTGGAGTTAGTCCTTCTGGGAGGCTCCAGGCCCAAGCACATAGTTTCCTTGTTGATTCCCTTCACAGCACTTACCTCCATTTGTTATTGTTTTCTTTGATTCACTGTTTTTATACTTTAAAAAAAAAATATCTCTCTCCTTTAAAAATATAAGCTCGTGGAAGAAAAGGTGAAGTCTGTCTATGTGATTCAGCCCCTAGAACTAGGCAAGGCACAGGGCAGTCCCTCCATAAATATTTACAGAGTAAATAAAGGCATGAATGAATGCCCAAAGTGGCACGCAGCAGTTTCTGGGCACAGTCAGTTCAACCTCACGTCCCCATCATCCATCACCAAGCATATACCAAGTACCTCCGTTCTCAGAGCACAGGTGGCATGGGGTGGCACCAGCAACATGTGACTTCCACACTCCTGTCTCTAGGGAAGGAGAAAACTGCAGTGCAAAGGGCGGGGCACCAGCCATGTGTGACCGGGACTCCCCACGCCCAGGGGCTGGCCTCCCCTACAGTGTGCCCAGCAGACCGGCCAGCCTCGGGGAGCTGGGCCCTGTGGGTTTCCCCACTCGTCTGCCTTACATTTATCCAGACCCCAGATGCTCATTCATGTGCTCAGCCCCCAACAGCCCCCAGCCTCCTTCCACAAGCACAGAAGAAGAGCAGTGAGGTTAAAAAAGAAATAGAGGCACCTGGGTGGCTCAGTCGGTTACGCATCTGCCTTCAGCTCAGGTCAGGATCCCAGGATCCTGGGATCGTGCCCCACATCAGGCTCCCAGCTCAGCAGAGAGGCTGCATCTCCCTCTCCCCCTCTGCTTGTTCTCTCACTATCTTTCTCACTATCTCTTTCTCACCCTCAAATAAAAAAATATCTTTTAATTAATTAATCAAAAAATAAAAAAGAAATAAAAAGAGACACCTGGGTGGCTCAGTCAGTTGAGCATCCGACTCCTGGTTTCAGCTCAGTTCATGATCTTAGGGTCTTGGGATCAAGCTCCATGTTAGGCTTCACGCTTAGCAGGGAGTCACCTTGGGATTCTCTCTCCCACTCCCTGTGCCCCTCCCCCCACTCATGATTGCTCGCTCATGCTCTCTCTAAAATAAATAATCTTTAATTAAAAAAAGAAATTCTTTTCAGTGTAGATGTCGCTTCTCCGCTTAAAAACCTCCTTGGCTTCCCTCACCCTGAAAACAAAATCCAAAAGCTATGGTCAATCTCCTAAAGTCGTGGATGATTTGGTATCTGCCTCTGTAGACTGCATCCAGCCACATGTCCCGTTTTTTGTACCTGAAAACCCCAGGCTTGTTATAGCCCCAGGGCCTTTGCCCTAGCTGTTCTGTCCACCTGGATGGCTCCATCCCCTGCTCTTCACTAGGTTGGGTCCTTCTTGTCATTCCTCTTAAACGTCACCTCAGCAAAGGTGATGTCTCCTTGGCTCCTCACAGCATCCTGTCTCCATTACGTTCCTGGATTTTAGTCTACTTCTACGTAATCCCTACCACCATCTGAATCTTTCCATTTTCCTCTATCCCCCCTAATTATTAGTTTTCTATTGCTGTACCTCAAATCACCACAAACTCGGCTTACAACAGCACCCATTCATTACGTGCCTATTCTGTGCATCCGAAGTGACTGAGATCTCTGGATGGGTCTCACAAGATGTGTCAGCTGGCCTGCACCCTCACCTGGAGCTTGAGGTCCTCTTCCAGGCTCCTGTGGTGGCGGCAGGATTCAGCTCCCTACAGGTGTGGGTCAAGGGTTGCCATCTGCCAGCTGGCTGTCAGCCAGGGGCTGCCCTTAGCTCCTAGGGGCCGCCCACCTTCCTGACACCTGGCCCTTCCAACTTCAAAGCCAGAAACTGAGACTTCCTCACACCCAGGGCCCATCACACTCTGAATCTCTCCCACTAGGAAGAGCCAAGTGCCTTCAGAGGGATTACCTGATTATGTCAGGTGCACCCAGAACAATCACTTTAAAAGTCAGCTCTGCCACACAACACAACCTCATTACAAAACTGATGGTCCCATCATAGTCACAGTCCGCATCCACACTCAAAAGGACAGGGTGACCTGGGGCATGTCCACCAGGGGTAGGAATCTTGATGGCCATCTCAGAATGATTCCTGCCACACCCGGTAGAGGAGACCATTACCTGCCTTGTTATCTCTCCATCCCAAGGCCCAGGACAGTGCCCCCAACCACACAGAGCAGATGGGGAAAATGAGAATATTGCACAGCACAGAGTAAGAAAGCAACATATTACTCAGCAGCTGGAGGGGACCCAGGAGCAGGAGCCTGACCAGCCTACGCCATGTCTGTCCAGCCCTGGGGCCAAGGGGATCAGAACCCACACACCAGAACCAGTCATGGTCTTGCAGTATGTTACCAGCGCCTCCCACCTGGAATAGTTCCAGCAAGTAGAGGATGTTCATTAAGTATGTTTTCACTTATGAATGGGACGAAAGGAGGAAAGTGATCTCTTCTGGAAATTAGAGATGGCAATAGTTGGAAGGATTGAAGGGGGTGGGAGGGGCAGAACAGCAGCCCTGAGCCAACCAAGCACCTCCCAGCTCTCAGAGACTTCTCTTACAGAATCTCTACGGGACACCCTAGGCCCAGCCAACACCTGCATCCTGAGGGCCAGCTCCCATCCAACCCCACCTCCTCCAGGAAGCCTCTCTGACTGCTGGCCTGATGCCACAGAACATCTACCTAACACATGCAACACAAATGATCTGATATGCTAGTAGGCTGAAAGGCGCTGTGAGCCTGTGAGTGAGAGTGTCACCAACCCATAAGCCCCATGCAGGTGCCCAAGGAAAAAGGTCACGGTCATGTCACAGGTTCAAGACAGACTCTCGCATACCTAAGATGGGTCAGAAACACACTGTATTCCTGAGTCTGGTTCTGGACTCCCACTGGGGACACTGGCACTTAGAGAGAGGTCAGAGGGAAGCCTCAAAGGTGAGGAGCAGGCCAGGCAGCAGAGCCTGGGAGAAAAAGAGGCTGGGATTATTCATCGGGGGAAGACAGGCAGGCGGGATTTAACACAATCTTCAGGTATCAGAAGAGCTCTCAGGCAGTGCCGGCTAAGTCTTGGCAGTGGCTACTGAGGATGGAACAAGGAAAGGAACTTAATCCATAGCATAAGGGATTTAGGATAGAATTTCCTGATGGTGAAGGTTGTTAAAAGTTGCAATGAATGGTCTAGAGAGAGATTCAGGTCTGCTCTGGAAGCTTTTACAAGTAGAAGAGATTATCCTCTGGCAGGGCAGCTTATCTCTCTAATCCTACCTGAAGGCAGGGGAATGGACAGGATGACCTCAGGGTCTCCTTCAGACTCAGAAAGCAGGTCTTCCCATCAGCAGACCAGCCAACACCACTAGGCAGGTGATGCACTTTAAGGAAGGCCCGCAGCGTTCCCAGAAACAAAGAGGAGCCAACCCATGTGAGATCTTCTTTCCTTTTTCTATTTCTTAGCCACAGCTGCCTTGCAATGATGACCGAGTCCCTTTATAATCTCAACTCTGATCAAGGGCAATTTAGACAGGAAAGCCAAGAGCAGCCCCAGACCATGCAGAGACAGATTACACTCCCGCCTGCAAAGCACCCCAGACAACCGAGCCACGGTTGTGGTCTTCTCCACAGAGGGCTCTGCCTCTAACAAGCAACGTGAGAAATGCTCTGACCCAGCCAGGTAGGAGCAATGGGAAACCTGAAGGCATTTCCCGCCTGCTGCTGCCAACCAGGACACCAAAATTGGCTGTGCTCTGGTCGCACTTCCTGTGAGTCAAGTGACATGCCTTCCAGGAATACCACCTGCGCCCAGCTATTCACCATGGGGGCTGGGAAAGATAAGGAATAGTCTTACGCATGAGCTGGGAGACCATCCTGGGAGCCAGGGTACAGGCTGACAGCATTAACAGGTCTGCAGAGCACCAGCCAGAGACCCTCAGAAGGCTTCTAGGCTGGTGCTGAGCTCAGAAAAAGTGGGCACAGAGTGGGGACAGAGAACAGCGAGAATCTTCTGGTTTTCAAAGGTGCTGCTCAGATACCTGAACTCTAAGGCCCATCCATGGTTGAGGCAATGTTTTCTGTAAACCAGAAAGACAGAGAAGACATGTCCTTTGGCTTTCTGGAGCCTGGGGTCTAGCTCTGTGCAGTATTCAACCAGATAAAGTCAGAAGAGGGCAGATCTTTCATTTTTAAGTCTTATTTTCAAGTGAAGAAGCAACTACCAAACCCCTACACTTCACCTTCACAGAGCTGAATTCTTCCTCCCTACTGTTTCTTTCTTAAAACTCAGCTGATGTCCTTCCGGTGCCTTTTCTTTGCCCTCCATGTCTCCGTGTCTCTGCTGCATGATTTCTACCAGCCCCACCACTGCTTTCCACCACTCAGCACTTGAAGTCCACAACTCCATACCCCCAGACAAACCAGCCCTGGGACAGTGCCCTCCCTTCAAGGACACTTTTCCTTCTGGAGGCTTGAACAGCAGCCTTCTGGACATCAAACTACACCACCCGCAGTTACCATAGGTTTGGAACCATAGTAAATGACCACTACACGTAGCAGAAAGAAGCACAGAAACGTATCATTCTGCCCATTGCATATGCGAGGAACAGGCAGGAACTTGTTGCAAAAGCATATTAAGCATGCAATCAGCTGCATCCTCGTGCCCAAATAAAGCTATTTTCATTTCATAAAGCAAGAGAGCAAGTCAAGTCATTAGGGAAATAGAAATGGGGAACTTAACTGCCTAATTGGAAGCTCTATTGCACTTGCAAAGTACCTTTGGTTTTTCTAAAAATTCAAGGGAAACACATTGAGCTTATAATTGCAGATAGATCGATGCCACATTCCTTCCTGCATTAGCACACAAGGACAGTCCCTTCCTGTGGGCTCATCCCAGCCCCCGCTAAGCCGTGGACACAGCAGTGAGGGCCCAGAAGGAAACAGGCTGGCTCATAAAAGCAGGAAAAATGGAGGGGAGAGCAAAAGTCATCTTCCTTCCCATGGAAGACAAAAGCCCACGGCCACCGCCCTTTTCTGGCTGTTTTACTTTAACTCTTCCTCATCATAGTAAGAATTTTTGTGTGTTTGGCTTATAATTCAGACATTTCCTATGTGCATGATGCAACTCAAGGCTAAGCTATCTCTCTGAGCTTCAGTGACTTCATCTGTAAAAGGCAAGGTTCAAGCATGAGCGATGGTTGCAGCTCCGGATTCCACAGAAGTACCCTGGCAGCCACGGAGGGGCGGGGTCCATGTGGGAGATGGGGCCAGGGAAGGGACAAGTGGATGATACCCTAATCCCAACCCCCCTGCCCACGTCAGTGAGAATGCCCACCCCGTACCTGTTTAGTATTTTGGAATGCCTTATAAGATATTTGGTGAGGGCAGGAGGCAAGGTAGCTTAAACACACACATACACACATACACGGAATCCGCTGAGCATGATCGCCTCTGCAGACTTCTCCAAGGCAGAGAAATTCGAGCTCAAGTCTCCTAATCTCAATGAGATGAGAGAAGCCCTATTTAATGGTTTGGAAGCGTGTTTACAGAGCTCGGCTGCAGGGGCATCTCCAGAGCACACATCCCAGGGGCTCTGAGAGTAAGAAGCCAAGGGCTGGGTTTCCTGAGATGGTCAGACTTGACCTGCCGGTCGATCCTGCACAAGAAACCGTTTGGAGACTGAACAAGGGCAGTTCCTGCATCACGTACCATTTCATGGAGGACTCCTCTAAATTCCTCTTCTCCCAATGCTTTTAACACATCTCTTACGAGCTGAAGAAATGAGAACGTTCAGATTGACTTGGTGCTCATCTGGGCCATTGGGTCCTCTTAGAGACAAAGGTCTCTTATTTAGCACGTCTCTGTCTGAGAGGCTGAGGGGCACTTCTCAGCACAGGACCCTCCACTGGGGAAGAGCACATGGCATCCCAGAAAACACCAGAGGAATAGGTCTCTCAGAGCTTACATCATGTCATTCCTGAGAAATCCCAAGCAGCCCCCAAAGCCGAGGAATGGAACTCTTGAACAGTTGGATTTCGGGTACTCTGAGTGCACGTGAGAGGGACAGCTAAAGCCTCTGGGGACAGCTAGCTGCCGTGTCCCCTCACGAAGCCAGCCCTGCACACATGAAAGGGCTCTGCCTTGACTTGGTGAGGGCAGGAGGCAAGGTAGCTTAAACACACACATACCCAGGACGGGCTCACACGGCCCCGATGGTACTTCCCCACTCCATGTCGGTCTGTGGCCACCTTTATCCTCAGAGAAGATAACAGGTAAGAAGATGAATTAAAAGGTACTTTCTACCCTACTCACCAAGAATGACCCCCAGGCCTCAGGCCTCAAGTGAAGGAGGAAATCAGCCTGACCAGGCCCAGGCCAGGCCTTGACATCCTAATGTGATTCGGTCCCTGACTGCATCAGAAGTGGCCAGGCTACCCAGGCTACCTAGTCCTCTCTGCGCTGCACCTCTCTGTCCTCAGGCACCTCTGTTGGGAGCACTCAGGAGCACTGAGGAGCACTGTCAGGGGATAACCTCGACTGCTCTCCCACGTAGGAGATGGTTGGATTTGCACAGGCGGCAGGCACTGGTCTGCAACAACCCAAACCCTAGGTTCCCCCAAAGATCCTAACCCCGGACAGAGACAGCATGCCCCTGGAGGAACGGAAGTATGTGGAGTGAGGAAGAGGAGAAAAACAGAAGTAACAAGAGAGAGCGATGAATGGCTAGTCTTGTTTGCTGGACTAGTTATTACTGAGCCATTTGCCGTCTGGCCCCATGTATTTTTTAAAGCATACAGTTAAGGAGCATTTATTAAAATGTTTTCAAGTTGTCCTTCTAAAGAAGAGTCCCTGACAGGCCACTCAGGATACTGCGAAGCTGGGTTAAACACTATTATCCCTGCAGCAACCATGGGGAGACAAGAGTATAATGGATTACCTTAATTTCCCAGAGACACGCGGTGAATTCATTACAGCGAGGAAAAAACGGAAAAGAAAAAGACAATCAGATTAAAGAGTCCTGAAGCTGGACCGCCTTGCCAAGAAAGCCAACCAGTGTGAGGCAAGGAGAGATGAGCCCCAAGCCTCCGAGGGGACCGCTCCAAAACGTAGTCCTTAGAAACACAGACGCCTTTGGGAGCTCCAGATTCAAATGTGCAACAGAAACAAATCCACCACACACAAACCGTGAGGGCTCAGCAATCTGCCTCGCGCCGCAGATTGGAAGGGGAGGAAAGAAATCATCCAGATCCTAATTTAGTTCAGGAGCTTGTTTTCTTACACTGACAAATCCTTCTAAAAATGATTTCCTGATTAGAGTCAAACGTCCGAGGCCAAAACTCTCTGAGACTGCGGTGCCGTCAGCATATTAATGGTGTTCCTTAGCAACTCTATCTCCCTTCCACTTTTAGAAGAAGCCACAGCTCTGCCAGGACGGCGACACTGGAGGAGCCTCAGCACCTCTGAGGATGCACCGCGTGCAGGAAGGCGCAGACGTGCCAGGCCGCGGGAGGGTGGAAAGCCGGCCGACGACGGCAGGACAGAGGCAGCGAACGCCAAGGGGGGCTGTAGGGCCATGGGGCGAGACGACGCCAGAGCACAGGAGCGGGGCCACCTTGTCTCAGTGTCTCTCCAGGCTTGCAACTGTCATCTGCAATTTACCAACTTGAAATGCAAATCCCGATTCTCACGCAGAGCTGGTGTCTTTTTCTCACCAGGCTTAAAGACGGGGAAAATGCTAAAGGGAGGTCAAGTCGGTGACGAGTAAGGCAAGGGGTTTCCTGAACTGATTTTGTTTTTAAAATCAACTTTGGAATTTTTGGAACTGGCTTGGAAGGCAATGAAAGCCAAGACTTCATTCATCCATTGATGAAACATTTATTATACATTGAGAGTATGCCAGGCGCTGCGCTCAGTGCACGGTCGGTGAGCACAAGCACTACCGATGAGCCCGAAAGCTGGGAGGGACCATCAGCTCCAACAACCTCATTTTCCAGATGAGCAAACTGAGGCCTCGCGAGGTGGACCTCCCTGAGACACGTGCGATATACTGACAGATCTAGAGCACGAATCCAAGCATTTCCACCATGACTACTAATTCTCGGACCAGATGCTTCAAAACTGGACTTGGATAGTCTCACTTTGAGAAGCGGAGAAGTGAAATTCAATTTGCCAATATTCACATCCTTGGAGGAAGTGATATTCATCTTAGGCCAAAACATATTGGTAAATTCTCTAATTTAGTCAGATGATGTCTCACTTTACATGATAAATGTTTCTAAAAAGTTGCATGCAAATCAAATTTTGGTAAATTGAATTACTTTTTTAAAAGCACAAGACAGATTGCTTTGTAAAGGAACCCTGGGCTGAAAATGAGAAATATTTCTGCAATTTAAATAATAACTACCTCTATAATTTATCTCTTCTGTAATTCATAATTTAATATTCTTTGGTTTTGTTTAGCATCACTTGTTTAAAACAAGAAAGATCTATATTTATGCAGCTAGTGTCGCCACGAAGTTTGAAGTACATTAATAATAACTAACACTTTCCTTCTAAATATCCTTAAGAACTAATAAGGAATTGTATTCCCATTTGGCAGATGGAAAAAGTCAGGGCATGGAGTAAGGATAGATCCAAGATCATAGAGGAAGTCAACAATGTAGACAGGATGCCCACATGGTCTTGGTTATAAACCCTATATTTTAATCTACTGGGCTAGGACATTGTGGGCAGGTATTATATTAGAAATCTCTAGAAAAACAGAATCAACAGGAAACATATGGATATATAAGAGGAGATTTATTACAGGAATTGGCTCACATGACTATGAAGGTTGAGATATGTATGTGCCATCTGCAAACTGGAGAGCCAAGAAAGCCAGTGGTATAATTCAATCCAAGTCCAATGGCATGAAAAAGTTGGGGGAAGGTGCTCTGCAAGGGAGGCAGAAGAGGGGCCACCAGTGTTCACTTTAGAGTCTGAAGGCAGGAGAACCAGGAACTCTGACGTTTTAAAGCAGGAGAAGATGGATGGCCCAGCTTAAGAGAACGCATATCTGTTCTTCTTTCATCTTGTTTTTCCATTTGGACTCCCAGTGGATTAGATGTTGCCCACCCACACTGGTGAGGGGGGGTCTCCTTTACTCAGTCTACTGTTTCAAATGCTAATCTCCTCTGGAAACATTCTCACAGACACACCCGGAATAATGTTTTACCAGCTATCTGAGCATCCCTCAGCCCAGTCAAGTTTAAAAAATTAACCATCACAGCTATTTTCTCCAAGGGAGACATTCCCCACATCCACAGATGTGTGGACTCCAAAGAAATTCATGAACCATCTCAAAGGCATATGTTTCAGAAATTCAAGACAGCCTTATACCCTCTTCTCTACCCAATCTCTTGACTCACTCAGAAAACATGGAGAGAAAAAAGAGGGAAAAAAAAAGAGTCTCAATCAATCCATGACAATGTATCTCTATTGATTCCTCATCACAAATTCAACCCTCCGACTATAGGGAAGAATACAGGCTCTGCCCTCAAGGACACTTTGTCCACTTAGAGAAGTAAGGTTCACACACAAAACTACATTAGAGTCCACGCTGGTCTTTCCCACTAGACTGTAGAACCTCAAGGTAAAAGACCTTCCTCATATTTGCAACATCAGCACCTTATCTTGGAAAAAGTCAGTGCCCAGTTAAATTTCTTATCGTATTAAATTATGAAAGTGTGGGCAGATTGAGAAGGACGTTCTCTCCAAATATCTGGAAAGATGATGACAATACATAGAATAAACATATTATTTGTGCCTCCAGAAGGAAATGATCTCTGCAATGTAGGAAGAAGAATGCCAACCTCACAGAGTTGAGTGGCCCAAGAGAGCCAAAGCACTTAGCACATCTCTGGCACACAGGGAGCTCTTAATAACTGGTGCTGAACATTTATATTACAAGGAGCACAGACTGGTGACAGAAGAACTGGTGACAGAGCAACAAGAGGAAGAATGTTCCAGAAGTACTGAGGGCTGCTCACTCATAAAAGCTACTACATGGGCAGTGAGCCCTGCCCCGAGGCTGGTTGCACATCTCTCAGTCAAGAATGTCAAGAAAAGTCCTCCACTGGGTAACAGTTGGTTGATAGCACCAGTTCACTAACTGGCTAAGATTCAGAATAATGTAGACAGTGTTTTAAAAATACAAGGTTCTGGGCTAATCTAGACTTCTTCAACAACTATGGAAAGGCCCAGAAACTTGTGTTTTAAAAAGAATTCCAAGGGATTTTTATGTAGCTGATCAAGCAGGGTTTTAATTACCTAAGTTTGAGAACTACACATATAGATAAAGTTTACGGTCTCTTCTAAATTCTGGGGCTCTAAGAATCCTTCACCTATCCAGAATAGTGTCATAGAAAATAATACAAGTTGATAAAATCAGAAAGATTGCGTTCAAATCTCTGCTCTGCCATTTCCTATCTGAATGACTTAAAGCACCTTGATTATTGTCCCAAGGCCTCAGCTTCCTGTCTATAAAATAGAAATAAAGATGACTATCTTGTATGGAGGTTCTAGGGGGGGTTTCTGGCCCATAATAAGTGCTCAATAAATATTTTATGACCCTGATAAAAAGTGTCTCTCGAAGTTCAAGAAAAACAATGGGGATTTAACAAATACCAGTTTCCGTTCTTCCTACCATCCCCAGCTCATGTATTATGTAGAAGAACGTGAGTTCACCTAAACTGAGATGGACAAAAGATGAGAAAGGGAGACAGGAGAATCATGCGTAGATGGAAACACCAGAAGAGCAGGAAAATAGCTTTGAGAATTCCCAAAAAAGGCAGGAGGATTCCCAAAATTTAAAGAAGAACAGGGAGAGAAAAAACACAATGTATTATATTTCAGTAGGAATGTAAAGAAGAATGAAAGTATCATAGATCTTTCTGGATTTTGTTGGGTATTCTCAATCATTAAATCTGCATTTAGAAATATTTATATTTGCTGAAAACCAAGAGCCTTGGCGCACAGGGAGAATGAAAAGAGCAAGGGACGGGGTCTAATTAATCATCAAGAGGCTGTCACATTGACAACCAGAAGAATTGGAAAGTTACAAAGTACCAGCACCAAACAGCATCAATCACCCAACGATGGTAAATAAATTAATCAAAAATCATTGGGTACCAAAAGGTCTGGGGGAAAAATAAAAGGCAGAAGAGAAAAATGATCAGGAGCAGTAGGCAAGCAAAATAGCAGAGCTTGACCCTGTTAAAACAGAAGCCATGTACACTGGCAGATGGCCGGCCCTCTGCCTGCAGTGCCTCGCCCACCCCCAAAGAGAGGGCAGAGCACAACTGGAGGGAATGTCATACGGATGCTGATGTCTTCACAACTATTACTCCTCTGTACTGAATAGGAGATCCACCCAGCATTCCACACCCCCAGCAAAAGGGAAAACCNCCCCAGCAAAATCATCCTTGACATTTAGGTCATCCTAAATACTACTTGGCTCAAAACCATTCCCTGTTTCATTCTTAAGCTGCCATATTTGTGTATGAATTAAAACCCACCCGGCCTTCTGAGAACTACTTCCTAATGGTCCCAGGCCTGTGCAGACTACATAAATCTCCCCTCTGTGATCCTGGGGGTCCTTCCTGATCCAGAATTATAATACCTGGCCCTACCCTTCCCAACCTGGCTTATATTTTCCCAATCAATTCACTTTTTCTTTACCTGGCAAAACAGTGGTTGTGGAGGATTATTAACCAGATCAGCAACTTTCCCATTCTTTTTCCAATCAGGATGCACATATTTGCCCCTCTGGCTTCACACAGAATTCACAGGGCACGACTATAAATTAAAAGAATGGAACACCTGGGTTTTCTACGGACCACGAGAGTCATGAAACGAAACACTTCAGTGCACTTTAACATGAACTAGGACTCGAGCCCCACAATTTTTAAAGATATTTTTGACATGTCAGCTCTCACATCCTTTACAATTCACCCACAACTGGTAATTTGCCATTTAATTCCATTTAACAGATATTCAATGAGTACCCACAGGGCTCCAGGGATGATATAGAAATGAGCAGATCCATGTTTCTGTATTCTGAGAACTCATAAACTAGTAAGAGAGACAAAACCATCACAAACGTCATGATCTGGCCACCATGACTGTGGGGACCATACAGAGACATAAAAATGCACTGTAGGACTAAGGATAGAAGCAACTCTCCTATGAGGCATCAGAAAAGGCTTGTTGGGGCTGTGGGGGTGATACAGGAATTTGACATGACTTGGGAGAAACTCAGGATATGGACAATGAAGATAGGAGGGCATTTAAGACAGAGGCGAGCTTGTGAAAAGCTTCAGAGGTGAGTGACTGCAGGATATTATCGGGAATCATGAAAAAGCTGGCTTTGCTCACAAAGAAAGGAGGGTCATGAGGGGGAAGCAGTGGGAGGCAGATGATAAGGGGTAGGGAGAGCCCTATCAACACAAAAGTATCCCTCTGTCCTGAACCATTCTGACCAACAGGGTGCACAATACTCTCTCTTCTCTAGATCCCCAGGGAAGTTGTGTGGGACAAGCTTGCTCTGAAGCCTTCCCAGATGTCTCCTGGAACTGCTCATGGCCTGGAATGTCCAAACATGGGAGCAGCAGCAGTCAGCACCAGAGGCTGGGAGGACCCAGTCCCCACAGAGCAGTGTCCACATCTGAGGCCCAGCAAGGGAAATATCACGGAAGTGATACCTGAGCACAAATGGGTTACGTACAGACAATGTACACCCAACCAGGTGATAGGTAAGTATCAAAAAGATAATGCAAATGGACATATCTCAGAAAGTGAGACACCACGTTTGCCTGATTAATGAATGAACCAGACTCCACAGGGCACAAGCAACAAGACCTGACTTCTCTGTCACAGCTGCCCTCTTTCAACCTGTTCTGTGGGATCATGCCTTTCTGCTCCTGAATGAATAGCCAACAAGTCTCAACGTTTTCTGTTAATGCTCAGATAAAAAGCAAGTAACCTCCTCTGCAGAGCACATTAAGGAATCCAGTTCTATGTAATATTAAAATTCTAAAATCTCCTCCAATTTATAATTGCATTGGTCAGGCCCATGATGGCCCTGGCGGCCTGGGAGCAAAGTGAGCTCCTCGGTTCTTTCCTTCTGCCCCACTTACTTGTAGCCCCACAGGAGTGAGTACAGGGGAGAGGAAGGGAAAGAAAGGGGCAGGAAAGGTCTTCCTGGAATGGTGCAAATATGATCCAGCATCAGTGCTCTTGGAATACAGGGAATATTATCCAAAGCTAATTCCTTTATTCATGGGGTGCTTTTCTGGAGAACCTAATCTTTCAATCTCTTGCAAAAACAATGCTTCCTGTGACCCTCAGCACTCCCTCAATCATCAGCATCTTGCAGTCTACCCCACTCCTAGGCCCCCTCACCTCTCCATGGGGTCCTTCTGGGCAGCTGAACCCTAGGCAGACTTCCTTCTCAGAGCTTCCTCTGTTCTGCAGGAAATTCACTTTATAGGCCTGGTCACACCCTGGAAGGGCAGGTTATTCCCAAAGCAATTCTGATTCTTTGCTCTCTGCTGCCTCTGCCCATGCTAACCAAGAGTCCGTTTTCTGGGTCCACCAAAGGCCAGGTAACACAGGTAAAGCTTCCTAAGCAGCCCACTTGACTAGAGAAGTCTCCACCCCTCCTTCCTACTTGGGATGTATAGAGAAAAAAATCACTTTATATTGACAGCTTTCCCCAAAATCATCATGTTCTGTCCTCCTATCTTCCACCTCCTTTCCTTTATACCCCAGAGATGGGTGATGAGCTAATGCTGACAAAAGAGTTTGGGTCACCTCTTTTTAAAGCCCTTTATAGATAGCCAGCCTATCACTATAAATTGTGACAGTATTTGGTATACCTTTTTATTGGATTTTGGGGCATCAGCTGAGATTCCAAGCAGCCAAAAAAAATTCTTATTATCATCCTGATACTTGACTATAAATCACTGAGCCCTTAGAGATTAACACAGTGCCCCCCACCCATTTTGTATGTTAGAAAACTAAGACCTCTCCCCTGTCTCATGTATCTCCTGTAGAAGGGATGCCAAAAGCTGGGAAAAGACTGAACTGTTCCTGGCAGAAAATGTCTCCTCCCTAGGTGCTCAGGCAATGTCTCCCAAGACCTAAAGAGAAAGGGCTTTGAGCAGAAAAGGCCACAAGGCAGCTGGGACATGTAAGCCTATGTATTAATCAGGTTAGGTTTGTCTTTGCTGCAAGNCTCCCAAGACCTAAAGAGAAAGGGCTTTGAGCAGAAAAGGCCACAAGGCAGCTGGGACATGTGAGCCTATGTATTAATCAGGTTAGGTTTGTCTTTGCTGCAAGAAGAAACAATCCCTAAATCTCAATGGCTTAACAACACAATTATCAGTTTATTTCTCACTTGCTCCAAGTTCCAAGTGGGCTGGTAGTTCTCCTCAGCAACTTTCCTCCAAGGAGACATTCAGGGATCCAGGCTGCTCCTCTTCTGTGATTCTGCCTTATCACAGAGTTGAGGTTACCCTTCAAGCTGTTCACAAGCCAGCAGATGGGGGAAAGGGATCAGAGGAAATCACAGGATTACTTAACCACATTAGTCCATATTACTTCTGCCCACATTTCATTGGCCAGAATGAGTCACGTGGTGAATCTAAATCAAATAAGCACAGAAAAACAGAAGTCTACAGAAATCCCTGCAGGAACAACTCTGCCCAACCAACTAAAGGGCCATTTCATTCTATGGACAACGGTATTTCTCCTCTTTATTCTGCCACCAAAGTCCACCTTTTCTTATCTAAAGCCTCATTTCTCTCCATGTTGTGATTTGATAAGGAAGAGAAATTTTATATTCTTAATCAGAGGCAGTATTGTATTGAGATTAAGAGCACAGGCTCTGGAGTCAGAGTGCCAGGGTCTGAATCCAGGTACTGCCACCTGTTCGCTAAGTGACTTGGAATAAGTCACTAAGCTCTCTCATCTGTTACATAGAGATAATAACAATACCTACCTGGAATGGTTGTTGCAAAGATTCAATAAGCTAACATACCTATGGGACCTAGGCTAGTGCCAGGTTCATAGCAATCCCTATAAAGATGTTTGTTGTTAACATTATGGTTATTATTATTCTCCAAATCAAAGTCTCTGCCCTGTTAATGACAGTTGCTCTTGGCTCTACATAATTCCCCATTAGCAGACAGCACCTTGCTGAAAGATGCCACAGCACTATAGCTCATTGCTTTAGGGAAGGGGACAGATCCCACTGTCTGCAAAACTTCCAGGTCATTTTTCCAAATCAATTTTCTAGGACCAGGCATGGTCAGAATAAAGCCTTCACAGTCACGTTCCAGGGTGGTAGAAATGCTCCATGCTTCAATACCTCAACGGCCTCACGCCAGCCCTCAGTGGCCTGCAGCTCTCTGAAGAAGGAACTATGTCCTAAGGGTGAAAAGTTATTTAGTTTCCCTGCCTGACATTCTAGCTCCTGGCCTTCTAGAAACAGAGAAGCTGTTGTCACAGTGCCAAGACGTGACAAATGATGTGGAGGGAGTGTTATGATACAGCCATCCATCCACTGTCAGAGGCCAGGACCACAAGGGGATGGAAATGAACGAGGAAACTGTTAATTGTATAGCTCTAAAGCTTTCCCAGAGAAACTTCAGAGGAAAGTATGTTTTGCCCTCACCCAGAAACGCAGAATATGCTGAAAGGCGTTAGGGGACATGTCACCAGCTAATCAGAAGACAGGCAAAAGCTAGGGGGAAGGATGTCACCCCAGAGACAGTAAAATGAGCAAGAGAGGAATACTGCAGACAGAATCATTGCAAAAGTAAGTGTCTGTTACACTTGGAAAGAGAACTGAGGTTACTCTTTATAAGACCCTGGGTAAGTCTGCAATATTCAGAGTTGCCAGAATATATAAAATGAAGATGATGATGATATCTTACTTTCCTAGAAGCAGGGGGCTATTCTTGAGGACCCTCTCGAATCTGAGACTATGTGAATCTTTCAGCATGTGATGCCTTTTCTTCTCTCCAATTATCTTTGCCTTTGGTGTAGAGTTGTTTATTTGAGAAATGTGAAATGGGGATTTCATGGTCCTAGATTTAGTCTCATTCATAGAGATATAAGTGAGATGGAGAAAAATATACATATAACAAAGGTCCTCTACACAAATCACCTCCTCTTTCTGGAGAACAGGTTCTACCATCACACACAAACATCTGCCATGCCATAGAGTTCCACCATGTGGGCTGAATCTTTCTGAAAGGAAAGACCTAATACGTGTCACATAGCCTGGATGCTTTGATTCTCTGTGATCATTCGCTATGAGCCACAGCAGAGAATGTATTAAAAGGATTAGTGCTTTGCCTCTAATATGAAGTTTACAGAATCCACATTAAAACATCAGTATGGAATTTCTTCTTCTGCCCAAGATGGAGTAAGAGGAACCAAATTTATCCTCCTCCCTGAAAAAAAATTGAACAAACAAAAGAGCAAACAAGAAAGCAACATATATGAACCAGTGGTATTCAAGATTTAGTACATCAGAGAATGAAGGACAGTGATTCCTGAAAGAGGAAGAACAAATGAGTAGAGCCTTATAAATGTCCCAGTTACTGCCTTGAGAGAGTCTCTACATCATGACTCAAAAAGAGGAACCTAGGCAAAGACCAGCACATTGCCTGAGCCAAGCAGGTAGAGTTGAAAGTCCAAGGGACCTGGATTTTACTATTATAAGGATTTTTACTACATGTGAGATAATATAATATCACTTGAAAGTAGATCATGATAACATAAATACATGTTCTATAATTTAAAAAGAAAACATTAGAATAATTAGACAAAGTTATAGTTATAAGTTAACCAACAAAGGAGACAAAATAGGAAAAAAAACTAATGCTCAGTTAATAAAAAATAAGGTAGAAACAGAGGGAAAGGCGAATTCAAAATAGATGGAACAAATAGAAAACAAATAGCAAGATGATAGATTTAAACGTATCAATAGTCATATTAAATATAAGTGATCTATACACACTCCAATTGAAAGGCAGAGATGACCAAAACCAGACAAATAAAGTACAAAAAAGAAAACTATACATCAATATTTCACATGAATTTAGACATAAAAATCCTCAACAAAATATTAACAAATCAAATCCAATGATGTATAAAAAGAATTATATCCCATAACTAAATGGGATTTATTCCTAGTATGCAAGGCTGGCTCAACATTGAAAACTCAATCAATAACTTACATCAACATGCTAACGAAGAAAATTCTGACATGTTTTTTCAAATGATAATTTGAAATGATTCAGAAAAAAATGTTTGACAAAGTCCAATATCCATTCACAATCAAAACTCTCAGCAAATTAGGAATTACTTCAACCTTATGAAGAGAATGTACCAAAAAAAGCCACAGCTCATATCATACTTATGGTAAAAGACTGAATGTCTGAAATGGAGGACAGACTGGTAGCTGTTAGGGATTAAAAACAGGGGCAGGGTGGAACAGAGGAAGGAGAAACGTGAAAGATTGTTGTGTTGATTGAACTTTCTACATCTTGACAGAATGAGGAATACACACACACACAAATAAGTAAAGCAATACAGGAAATATGAACAAGTCTGATGGATTGTATTAATATCAATATCCTGATTTTGGTATTATACTGCAGTTTGCAAGTTGATCAAAGGAAATTGAGCAAAAGGAGCAAAGGATTTGTCTACATTGTTTCTTACAACTGCATATGGGTCTACAATTATCTCAAAATAAAAATCTTTTATAAGGCAGAGATTTTCAGATTTGAAAAAATATATAAGAACAAATTTATGCTGTCATAAAAATATTTTAAATATAAAAGACACAAATGGTTAAATGTAAAATAATGGAATATATATTACCTACGCATTCACATGTGTGTATATATAAATGTTAATATTAATAAAAAGAAAGCTGGAATGGTTATATTAATAGCATATGAAGTAGATTTCAGAGCACTGAATATTCTCAAAGTTAAAGAAAGTCATGTCAAAATGATAAAGAGGTCAATTCACCAGAGTCACAGAACAATCCTAAATGTTTATGCAACTTATAACAGAGCTTTAAAATACATGAAAATAACTGATAGAACTTCAAAAAGAAATAGACAAGTCCACAATTACAGTCAGAGTTTTCAACATTCATCTCCCAAAAATTGATAGAACAAGTACAAAAAGCAATTGGGAAGAATATAGAACACTTGAACAGTGCTATTAAATATACATGCAGGGCACCTGGGTGGCTCAGTTGGTTAAGCAACTGCCTTCAGCTCAGGTCATGATCCTGGAGTCCCAGGACCAAGTCCCGAATTGGGCTCCCAGCACTGCGGGCACCGCGGGGAGTGTGCTTCTCCCTCTGACCTTCTCCCCTCTCTGTGTCAAATCAAATAAATAAATAAAATCTTTTTTTTAAAGAAGTAGTAAAAAAAATGTACATGCAAAATTTGTCCACAAATGTTCATAACAGCTTTATTTGTAAGAGCAAAAACCAGANTATTAAATATACATGCAGGGCACCTGGGTGGCTCAGTTGGTTAAGCAACTGCCTTCAGCTCAGGTCATGATCCTGGAGTCCCAGGACCAAGTCCCGAATTGGGCTCCCAGCACTGCGGGCACCGCGGGGAGTGTGCTTCTCCCTCTGACCTTCTCCCCTCTCTGTGTCAAATCAAATAAATAAATAAAATCTTTTTTTTAAAAGAAGTAGTAAAAAAAATGTACATGCAAAATTGGTCCACAAATGTTCATAACAGCTTTATTTGTAAGAGCAAAAACCAGGAAAACCCAAATGCCCATCAACTAGTAAAGAGATAAACAAATGATGGTTTATCCATACAATGGAACACTACTCAGCAATAAAAGAAATGAACTAGTTATACAAACAAAACATGGCTGAATATCAAAATAATTATGTTTTGTGGGAAAAGCCAGTCAAATAGCACTTAGTGTCAGATTCCATTTATACAAAATACTCACAGAAGCAAATTTATCGTGGCAGCAGATCACCAGTTACCAAGGGGTGGGGAGCAGACACGGGCAGGAATGAGGAATTGCAGAAAGACTCCAAGGATCTTTTGTGGATGATAGATAGATCACTACCTTGACTGGGCATAGTTTGATGAGTGTACCTATCAGTCAAGCCTTATCAAATTGCATACTTCAAATATGGGAAGTTTATTACATGTCAGTTATACCCCAATAAAGTTGTTTAAAACACACAGTGTGACCAGCACCCATCAAAGAACTTTGACCATTGTCCCCAGCAGTGATCCCAAGACCAGGAACCCTGTCATCAGGGTCCTTCCTCTACCTGCCTGGGTCTGGCCCCAAGAAGCCTCGTTAAAACATTGATGATTTGGCTAATGAATCTCCCACTGAGAGATCTCCCTCCTGAGGCTACTCTTCACTCTCTGATGACATGTGATTAATTTTTAAAAAGAAGAGCATCTTCTGGGCACCTGGGTGGCTCAGTGGGTTAAATCGTCTGCCTTCAGCTCAGGTCATGATCTCAGGGTCCTGGGATCGAGGCCCTCATCGGACTCCCTGCTCAGTGGGGAGCCTGCTTCCTCCTCTCTCTGCCTACTTGTAATCTCTCTCTGTCAAATAAATAAATAAAATCTTTAAAAAAAAAAAAAAAAGAAGAGCATCTTCTGTCCCTTTGGCCTTTTTGCCTCTGCCAGGGACCACTGTGTTTCCTATCAGAGCATGCCCCAGGAAAGGTCCTGTGTGCTTGCTCATGTTAGAACTCCCTGCAGGTGGCTACAGTGCGGCGCTCACTGCAGAAAACCAGAGACCAAGGAGCTGCTTTGGTCCTCTCTGTGCTTTGCATACCCCAGGGGTCCAACAGCCTTAGCAGAGAAGCCATGTGCTGCCCTGTCATTACCATAGCCTCAGAACATAAGACAAGGTCTAGTGCCAAGTAACTCCTTGCCCAGATGAGTAAACCAAAGCCAAGGAGGTCAGGTAGGCAGTTCTGGGTTACTCGCCTGAATCTCGCTTCTTCATTCTGACTTTCTCTGTGCTTTGGGCTTTCTCAAGTGATGAGCTCCAAAGGTAAACAGAAAAGACAGACCTCTCACTGCCACCCCTCCCCCTGTCACCAGACTGGAAAAGAGTCACCTTAAGTTCTGATGCTCTGCTACAGATGTTCCATGCTCCAATTTCCCATCATTTGGTTAAAAATAATCTCTTCAGCACCTCACACTCCAACCAGCTGGTTTAAAAAAAAAAAAGTCAATAGGCTGACAGCCTTAGAAGTGGATAAAGATATTAGCAGGAGGCCTGCTGGTTCCAACAAGCAGCAGACAAATAATGATCGATAGTTTTTATCTCCTAATGACTGGATGGTGATTGGGTAGCCTCCAGCTACGAACTTCATTGACAACCCCAGTGTTGCTTCAAGGAGGGAGGGGAAACCAATTTTTATGAGACCTGAGGAGAAGTATACCCTTCAGAAACACCTGGATCCCAGTCACTATGATCCTAGCAGTTGATTTGATCTGGATTCTTCTCTCTGTCCTTTGTAATCACCAAGTTCTTCTCCCAAATTGTCCTCATCCTCCATCCCTACAGCCTTGGAATCACCTCAAATATGTCTGACAGCAGACAGCAGGACCAGGCCCTGGTCCATGAAAATTATTTATATCCTAGCTTGCCCTCCCTGAAGGTCTTTAAGGGGGTCTGTGAACACCATTCACAGCTACTTCAAGCTCTGCAAGGAGGACTGAGTGTCTTTCATTAGCTGTCCTCTAAATCAGTCTGCCTGCCCACAGCAGTGTTCTTTCTTCTTTGTCAACACATCTCCCTTGTGCATCAGTCAACACATGGAACATGCTTGCTCTCCACCCATCTTCTATTCACTCATTCTTTTCCTCCTTGACTTGGCCAAATTGGCTGCCTCCAGCAACCAAAATTTCCACTTTAAAGTTCTACCAGAGGGCACTATGATGAACTCCACCTCATGCTGAGATATTCCCTCTCTGCCTTTCCCCATTTCCTGACCCAAACTGCTCAACACCATCTCACTCAGGGACCACACTTTTGTGGGGTTGGTGCTATCCCCTTCAGGATGAATTGTCTAATTAATTGCCCAGTAAGGGGCAAGAAAATGTCTTCTGGACAGCAGAGGCACAGGAGAGGCATTTGGCATGATGTGAGTGCGGGCATGGAGCACACATATTCATAGCTACAGCACAGTGCTTAGCAAAGCATCTCCTAGAATGTGTCCACTGGAATGTTGATTTCCCAAGACATGAATGGGTACCATAGTTTTCTCCTCCAGGATTTTCATGGCCAAATAAGCCTGGTCAATGTTAAATTAAAGAGAGTTAAAAATATTCCTTTGCTGCTGAAAACCTCACAGCCTTCCATATGGTCAGATTAAAAGTTCTCCCCAAGGAGGAGGCATATTATACATCACTTGCAAGTAATATGATCATGGAGTCCCCTTACTGACAGACTCTTTCAAAGGGTTGCAGGATTCCATGAAGCATGCTTTGTGAAACATTTCCCTAAAAGGTTCACTTAGGTCCCTCAATGAGAATCCATTCTTTGCATATCCCCAGTTTAGCAGATCACATCACAGTTTTTCTTGGCCTGATCATCACATGGTCCCAGCGCACCATGACAGTCAGTCTGTGCTTTTTTTTTTTTTTAAGGAAAAAGAAAAAGGCAACACAATAGAAGTGAAAACTACTGGCACGCATTGAAATCCAAATTATCCCACAATAAGGTTACAACATAAAACCTTCCAGCCACAAGCCAAAAGGCAGAAAACAGAATTATATCTAAAAATCAAACTGTACCCCTACCACCTGTTCAGCAATCAATACCCCATTACCCTGTCTACAGGCAGGTCTACAAGCAACCATTCCCAGGCTGCAACAGGAACAAGACAGGATTGCAGAACTGCTTGAATTGCTTACCAACCCAAAGGAGAAGCTCAGGATTGTGGACACATGCCAGGCTGAACAACCCAGGCTACAAGCAAATGTAATCACACCATCCCACCAACCCTTGAAGCCAGCCACTGAGCCAAGTGAATCCTTCCTCTTCACAGCTGAGGGGAGCAGGGAATATGATACCAAATGGGACTCTCCAGTCTCAACCTTTAAAAATTAGAGCACTGCCTGTTCCTTTGCATAAGCAGGCGAGCCAAGCAAATGGCCAAGAAACACCCAACACCTCTCAATGAGGTGGCCACAGAATAATAAGGCATCTGTGAATAATAAGGTGCTAAAGGAAATAGGGGAATTTTGCCCAAAGGAGAAAACTCAGAATGTAAAACACTAAATGTCTTCCAATGTCTCAACAGCTCCCACGCCAGGAGTATCATTATGGTAGCAGTTACAAGGAGGTCAATTTGGACTTGATAGTAAGGAAACTTTGTAACTCTGCCGGTGTCAGCAGGGTCATATTGCTCTTTAGGATCTATAAAGATTGCCTTGGGCAACCATTGCAGGGGTTTTGAAAAATCCAATTGCCTTCCCTAGAATCACTAACATGTATGCCAGTGTGGAGAGGGATGCTAGGTTTACACATCTCTGAGCTTCCTTCTATAACTAAGAATACATGCATCAAGTGTGCCCTTTGTGCTCCACCAAGAGAGGGAAATAAACTGGAGGTTTTTACACACATGAACCACAATGAAAGGCACCTAGAGGCAGCAACTTTCCATGGACAATTCCCTGCACTGAAAAATAGGCAAGGTCCTACGTAGTGGTGCTTATTGGGAATCTGCTACTCAGTGAAGGATGGGGATAAAATCTCTCAATGCTCTGACCGGAGAATGTGTGCCAGCAGCTTCTCTGAAGTTAAAAAGTATCCTACTGGAATTTTACTTCTGCTTAATGGAAGTAAGAAACTTTCAAACAAATGGCTCAGTAAATTTACATTTTGACATTACCACTCTGGCTCCAAACATGTAGCAATGGTCTATTTAAAACAACCAAAGAAATACGCCAGGCGCAGAAACAAGTAAATATCTTAATGGATCAGAAATAGAACAGCAATTCCAAAATATCAACAGCTCCGAAATCACAAGCCCAGACCAAGACTGCGGTGACCCAGAGTTCAACTCCTCTGGGACAACAGGAGGTGAGAAGCAGGTTCACTGCTTAAAGCTAGGGGGTAGATCCCACCCCCGCTGCCCAACATTTGCACGCGCACATGCGCACGCGCGCGCGCGCACACACACACACACACACACACACACGGAATGCTTGAAAAAGGAAGCAGAAAAGAAGTACTCCCATGTACTCTGGGAGGCAGAGAAATACAAATCCAGCCCAGGATCAAGAACGAAGCAAGGCACCCACTAGTTCAGGAACGGGGTTAATAACGTCTCTGATTATATATAATTGGGCTGGAAACAACTACCACCCCTGCAGGATCTGTTCAGGATCAGGGGTTGGGATTACGTAATGGCAACCACATAACCACTCAGCTAGGAGTGAGCCTTCGCAGGAGAAAAGACAGAGAATAACAAAGAACCAATAGGATCTCCCTCCTCAAAATGAAGCCATAAATCAAAACTCCAAACCAGGTAAAGAAATATTACACTAAGAAAGCAAGCAAACAAAATGAGCGATTGAAACACAAAATCAATCTGTATCCCTTTATTGAAGTGTGGAAATAAGCATGTTTAGGTGGATTAATGAAAGAATAACATCCTTTCAATGAACTCTTGTTCGATGGTGAAAAGGCAAAAGTGAAATGAGAACATGATATGAAAATAAATCAGTAAGAGGTGTTAGAAATGAAAATTAGAGTAATGGATAGAAGCAGGATTTTTAAATCGATAAATGAGAGAAACCGAAACTCTGAGACAGAAGTGAAAGAAAGTAGCAAAGGCAAAGATGGAGAAGTACAGCCAGAGGGTGCCGGCACAGAGAGACAAAGGTAAGAGAGAGGAAAGATTCCTTAAGAAAGATGGAGTAAAGGGAAAGGTGCAGACACAGGTTGAATGAGTGCTCAGGAAGAAGGGAATGGAGGCAGTGACACAGAAACAATATTTGGAACCTGAGAATTTTCCAGAAATAGACAAAGACAGACAACTTTTTTTTTTAAGATCTATTTATTTATTTTAGAGAGAGATGGGGGGCCGGGGGGGGGAGGGTGCAGAGGAAGAGAATCTTTAAGCACAGAGCCTGAGGCAGGGCTCAATCTCACAACCCTGAGATCATGACCTGAGCTGAAACCAAGAGTCAGATACCCAACAGACTGTGCCACCCAGCACCCTGAGAAAGACAGAAATCTTGAGAATAATGCGCCCTCAATTTACAGGAGGGGGAAAATAAAAATAAATCTATAACTAGACAAATCGTAGTGCAACTACAGGACATTACAGGTAATGCAAAGAATCTTAAAACCTATCTTTGAAAAGAAAGCTATCACACGTAGCTTGAAAACAGGCTTCCCAAAGTCAAAACTAGATCCCAGAAGAGAAAGGAATAACATACTCAAAAGGCAGAAGGAGAAACACTTCGCAGTGTTTACATCCAGCTTAACTCTTACTTCAGGAAAAAGGCAAAATAAAGTCACTTTTGAGACAGAAAATTGAAACCAGATGGAAGATATGATACATGAGAAACAATTTTGAGCACAGAAAAGAAAATTGATAAGAGATATCATTAAAAATAAATACTTCTTAATATATATCATTATAAAGATAAACTGCCTGTTGGTTTGCAAGCTGGCCCCCATCCCGGGAGGGCGAGGAGGGAGGGGAGAGAGAGGCAGGCCACTCTATACTGGGCGATGGCAGGTTTAATACCCAAGGGAACTTACTTAAGAGGCTTGTCTTGGACACCACGAGAGGAGATCTCCAGGCCTGCAGGCCAGGATCTTAAAAGTTCATACCTAATGGACCCAGCAATTACCTGGGTTCATCAGACATACTGTCCAGATAGTCTCAACAACCTGATGGTCTCTCAAGGTTGTGTCCCTGAAAATGGCTCTGGCTATGGGAACAGTGGGCAGAAGGTAGATTCCAAGGACAGAAGAGGGGGCAGGAGCTTCCTGTTGCCTAGATTGGGCTCATGGGTCAACCAGAGGTCACATCCTCTGATGACCTCCTCCAACAGTGCCCCATCATCCTGAAATAAAATGTACAGGTGACGTAACCTTTCTTTTCCACATAACCTCAAAAATATCAGTATAGGCAAACCCTCAGGTGGCATCAACCAGGGCTGGAGGAGGGAGCAATCTCTCAGATGGAAGAAGCAGTGGGAGTTTGCAGTGCTTAGCCAAAGAGACGGCTCCTGTGGTTGAGAGATTAGTTACATATAAGGTGACTGAGAAAATAAGTAAATAAATTAAGATATGCAAACCAGGTTCCTCTCTATTGAGAATAGGGGTTCAAATATGGAAATGAGAACGTCAAAATAATCCAAATATGATGTTGGGCTGAATTTAGGGATACTGATGTGAATTTACAGTTCCTATTAGATAGATAAATATGCATGTATATAGAAACAGATATAGATATGCAGCTAACTAGCTAAATATTCTAGCTCTTTCTGAGAAGCCGGGAAGCAAGAGAAACCAGTAGCAATGAGCACATCCACTATCAGACCATGGTTTCTAAAGGAAATCAGGAATCTCTGGGGGGTGAAAAAAAGGCTGATTCCACGGCTGGAGAAGGGAATATACAAGCCTGACCATCTTGTGCCAGAATGACAGGTACACATCCAAAAGACAGGGATTCATCTTGACAGCTGACAGCCAGCTCCCACTGGCCAAATGGAGGACATCTGAGCACCAAAATAAATGATGATGGTAAGGGATTATAACCCACTAACTGAAACAGAAACCCTTTAATACACACACATAGAACTCCTACATGGAGAAAATGGCCATTCGAGATTGATTCACGCAAGATTCACCAAAGGATGCTCATGCTCTAGGGTGAAGTTTTGATAAGGAGGAGCTTATGTACACAGTCTCAAAGAACCTCCCCTTAAAAATACCTACTAATTCCCTCTACAGTGGAGAAACTTGACAGTCACAATGTTAACTAAGTGATAAAAGTTCAGTGTTTGGTTTTTATCAGGAATGGAGATACCAACATCATGTGCCTTCCAAAACTGTATACCCAGAAGCACAGAGCATCACTTCTGTGACACTGCTCCCCAAAATGCATAATGTGATACACTGCACATTACCACACAACAACCATCTGTGGGACAGTCTTCCAAGGAACTCACCTGTCCTCTTAAAAAATATCGGGTTGAAGGAGACTAGAGAGTCATGACAACTAAATGAGCATTACTGAACTGCACCTATAAAGAACATTATTGGGACGCACAAGGTCCGTAAATGGGATCCGTGATGATACATGCATGTGGCAGTAAGATGTCAATGTTAATTTCCTCGTCATGAGAGGAGCAGTGTGGCTTTAGGAGAGAGTGTCCTTGTTTTTTTAGAAATTTCATACTAACGTCTTTAGAGGAGCATCATTGTGCACATAATCTCAAACGTATTAGGAAAAAAAGATGTATGTGCATGTAATATATATATATTATATATACATATTTTATATATATTATATATATTTTTATATATATATTATATATATTTTATATTGTATATATTTTATATTATATATTATATATAATATATAATAATTTTATATACATAAAATATATATAAAATATATATATATATATATATATATAGAGAGAGAGAGAGAGAGAGAGAGAATGGAAAGGCAAATGTGGTGTGGTTTTAGGGGGAAAAATGCAAAAAGGTTATAGAACACCTGAATGAAAAGTAAAACAATTGGAAGGAAGTTGAATTTTAGACCAACTGATCAATAGACAATTTTCCAACTGATATTTACCTAATTGACCTTGAGCCAAGTCATATGGGTATCTAGGGAAAGAAAGCCTGACTACAGAAACTTGGATGCCCATGTTGACCCCAGAAGGCTTGAAGCAGATGGCGTAGTGCTTTCTTCACGCCAGGGAACACCTGCACCCAAGCTTTTCCTCAGTACTTCCCATCAGAACCCTCTCAGAACCAATGTCCCCTTTTAATAACAAACTTCCAGTCACCCTCTTTACTATCCTGAAACAAAAGTCATGGATAATATATCCCACCAACATAATTTTTAAAAAGAGAACTATATCATCCTAACTCTAAGTAAGTGGAGAAATTAAAGGAAATAATTTACAGTAAAATCCATATCTCTATATGTAAGCGATCATAACTGGACTAGAAGATATCAAGTCGTCAGATGGTCACCCCTATATCCGAAAGAATCATCATGAATGTGACACCTAAAAAGGCCGCAGATTCAAGCATCTTATATTTATGACTGAGATTACTGAAGACTGTTTCTATCAGCGAGCTCATTTTTCAAGATGGTGAAAAACTCTTGGTAAAGTTCTGAGCACAATAAAGTACAACTTTACCTCATTTCACAACAGACCTGCATTCTTAGGAGAAAAGATGCATTCACTTAAAACATGCAAAGACCATCACCAATATAATGAACTTATTCCAAGGTGACAGAGAAATAGATGGAAAATCACGTATAAAATAACGTGGTTTTCCATCTGCAAACGCACAGGAGGATCCCTCACTAGGAGACATAAAGAATGGGCAGAGGCTTGTGTCTTCACATAGACCCACCAGGGCTGAGACAGCTATGAGCACAGACTGCTGCAGGTGTCTTGTAAGGCAACTCTGATACCGTGAGAGGTGTTCCCATTGGTGATAATGATTTTCCATGATCAGAACAATGTGAACAATTCCTGGTAAATTTCTGAATGTAATAAAATGCAATCTTTTCTCAAAATTTGCACAGTAGAAACAGTCCCTGAAAAAGTCAGTGCCAATCCGAATTGTGCACAGAACACTTTATGTTGTATGTGTAACAGTTAAGATCTATGCTCAGCTAATTATCAAGAGTTTTTTCGGGCACCTGGGTGGCTCAGTGGGTTAAAGCCTCTACTTTCAGCTCAGGTCATGATCTCAGGGTCCTGGGATCGAGACCTGCATCAGGCTCTCTGCTCAGCAGGGAGCCTGCTACCTCCTCTCTCTCTCTCTGCCTGACTCTCTGCCTACTTGTAATCTCTCTCTCTCTCTCTGTGTCAAATAAATAATAAATAAAATCTTTTTTAAAAAAAGAGTTTTCACACACATCAAGATCCACTGAAACTTTGGAGATTCGTGTAAGATGTAGGACAATTCCTCATATACAGGAACCATCCCTACCCATCCTGCCCACATCATGGGGTCAACTGAAGGCCCCCAAATGCCCCCTCAGAGACTTCCAAATGCCCCCTCAGAGACTGAATGTCTCCGGAGATCAAGGGTGCTCTGTAAACTACTGATTAGATTGGGAACAGAATCATGATCATGTGGTCCACATATAGCACTCAATCCTGCTCCAGCAAACAATGCTAAAGAAGTCTGGACATTTCAGCTCAGAACATTTACTTTAAGCCCTTGTCCAATGATGCACCCACCACAGGCAAACTGATAAAACTCTACGAATGAATGAACAGGTCACTTTTCTGATTTGCTGTAACAAATAATACAGATGTTGTCTGGAAAGGGGTCAGCAAGATCAAGTAACACCAAGTGTAAATAAAAAAGGGAATATGTCCTTAGATGCACAGTTACAAAGAGTCAAGAGTTGCAGCTGGGGAACAGAGCCAAGGTTCAAAGGCATCCATGTGTCAGCTCCTGTGGTCACTTCTCTGCTATTAAGCAGCTCTGACTTTCTTGGGTTTGAGGCCCAGTGCCAGTTCTGCTGGCTTACTGGAAAGAGGTTCCCAGAACCTCTCCTCTTCGATTCTCTCCTGAGGTATGGCCATGAATAAAAATGGAAAGGGATTACAGGGTTCTGAGCAGAGCAGGAGGTGGGGAGGCAGCAGGATCTTCCTGGAACTTTCCCTAGCTTGGCTGGATGGGCTTCACAGAGCACTGGGAGTGGTCATAAAGATCAAGACCTAGAAGTCACAGAGTTGCCAGGAACAGAATCACAGATTCTTTCATTTTGTCTGTTGAATTTGATGTAAAATCCTCAGTGCTTAACATATTGTGGCTGTTCAAAAATTCGTAACCATGATTGTTATTTCTATTACTTGCTATTTGTGGACAAGTGAAAAATCAATGGTTTCTCATCTGTTTCCTGGGCCTCCAAATTCAGTATTCACAAGATGAAACTAGGTCCGTGAATCTGTGAAGNACTAGGTCCATGAATCTGTGAAGATTTTCACCTGATAAACATTTTACTGTCAATCTTTCCTCGTGTCTTTTACCAAATTTTTTTTAAATGCAGCAAACCCACAGCAATTTAAGCAATTAAGAGCACTAAATAGAAGTAATTTCCCAAAGACAGAGCCAAACAGATTGTGTGCATGAATAAAAGATCACAAACTGGATACCCTAGAGATCCACCTCCCATTTGGGGAAGGGGGAGACACTCATCTTTCTTTTCCAGAACACTAGGATCTATCAAAAATGCAACCCTGGCCATTGGCCTGTCTTCCTTCCTATTTTCCAAGTATCCTCCCACCTTCTGGGGGAGGATGAGGGCCCGGGGGAAGGGCCCCTAGCCAAAGCTTCTATCACCCGACCACCTGCTGTAGATTTTACTCAGTCCTCTGAGTAAATCTCTCTTTCCCCACAACACCCCCACCTGTCTCTAGCCCAGCTAGGCACAGTTGTGGGTGGAGTCGGGACCTCTTTCAGATCCTTCAAAGGGCTGGAGTCACTCAGCACTGAGTAAACACATCTACTTCTTTCATTTCAGACAAGAATGTTCATTTGCAGCCAATGCGCCTTTTGCAGCAAATGCATCCTTTTCTGGGCCATAGCCCCAGAAACTCTAGCATACATTCGAAAGGCATTCAACAAAGGCATGTCTGTCTGAGTCTTGCAACACTGATGCAAAACAGATGGACCCCTGCTTTCTCCATCCAGGCTCCTGGTATTCGACCATAAACAGAATATTCCTTTTCTTTCTTGGTGCTGATATCGCTCAGCAACCAGACCAGTTAGGCTTGTGAATGTAGAACTGAAAACTGATCATGGCAGGATCCAGGGGGCAGCTCTCAGTATGGGCCCTAATGAGCATCCAGGGCTGCTTCTCCTCACTGAAGTCACTCTTGAGGGTGTGTGTGTGTGTGTGTGTGTGTGTGTGTGGTCTCCCCAGACTCCAGGCAGAAATATCTTATAAAAATCTGTCTTCTCTACCCCCCACAGCTCTCAAAACAAGGAATGACACACACTAGCAACCTAAATCATGTTGAACAAAGGAAGGAGTGAAATAAAGTACTTCTGGCTCTATTCCCAACTCTGGAAAAATAACTCCAAGCATATGCCCTCCCAGCATATTTGCTGAAATGTCTCCATGAGACTCAGATGTTCACTGCTGAGCTCACAACCCTTGTGCCTCTCCCTCTGTGATGAACAGGGAGGAACCAGGTGCCCTCACCAATCTCCTCCAGTGCCAGGACATGAGGGGTAATAGTCTCCACAGATGTGCCAACTGACCCTGAGAGAGGGAGGAGAACTTATTGAAATAAATGTCAATTTTGGAAAACATTCCACCAATGCAAAAATGCTCTCATGCTACCTTCTGCACTGTAGCCAGTGGCATACACCACAATTATTATAGACCATACACAGGCACACACGTGAATAATGTCAGGGCAAATGAAGAGTATGGATGTCCTTTATCAGCCCAAAGTCTCTGAGTCACTGTGTCTGGACTATGTCTTACTAAACATGTTAACTACTGCAAAGTAATCTAAACACTTTGTTGTGACTGTTTCAGGAGAATCTGTTGCAAAGGAAATGAACCCATGGCCTACTTAGCGTTAAACTTCCCATCATATAGGAGGGCACCTCACAGCTTGATCAACGATCAGGCGAAAGCCCAAGAAACACTCATAGGCAACCCTCTCCAAGTTCTGAGCTCATGAACGTATTTTTCTGACCATGAAGAGGAAAGTTCTTGGAGCTCTAAGTGCTCAGAGATCCCGAGGAAAGGTCATGGTGACTTCCTGGAATAAGAGATAAGAAAGAGATGAACAAATCTAGGGAAAAAGACAAGCCAAGAAGCATTTAAGCCAGTTAGCCACCAGAGAGCCAGCTAGTAAACCAAGAAGTACTTCTGTTTGGCCCACTGCATTAGTCTACCAAGCACACACCATGTTGGAATTCCACTGGTGAACACCGATTGGACTCAACTATGATCCCACTGCATACTATAGTGCACTGTTCACTATGGACATGGATTCACGTCCTTAAGAATCAGGCATTCAGTAGATAAAGAATAGTCCAGGTATGAGCCAAGGTAAGACATTTGTAACGAGCACTATTGACTTTATCAGGTGCCTTAGTCACTGTTAACAATGAGCCTGTCAAGCCAAGCCTAGTATTGAGTTTATGTTAAATGACTGATTAGGAGTGAGATTTAAATGGTTGGTAGGTTAGGCTGGAAATGAAGTACAGTGGACAGTCTGAAATTTTCGTATCTGTGAGAAGATACTCAGGGTTCAGCAGCAGCACAATACAATCAAGCATGTTTGTTTCTTTGCTTTCCACAAACCAAAGCAAGCAAGGCTTCTCAGGAAAGAGGCACCAAAGAATAGATATGTCCAAAGAAAAATTACTAAGTGCTGCCCATAATGACCAGATGTGTCCTGAAGAAAAACTAAACAGAGCAGATAGTCAAGAAAACCCTGGAAAAGCAGAAGACCTTGTATGATGGTTAGAATTTGCCACAGACTCCAACATCATGTAAAAAGAAAAGAAAGGAAAAAAAAACATAAATGAAATGGAAGCTTTCCATTGAAACTGCAACCAAACTGAAGTTGTCTAGAGCCGACCCGGTTGAAAGAATCATCAAAATTAGAACAACCCCTCTGCAGGAAGGGTGTACTTGAGCGAGTGTGCAATCACCTTCGTGCACAGCGTCTCTACACACATGTGCCTGAAAGGTGCCTGAGTAATAAAGTCACAAGTGCATGTATCTGTTGAAAATAGGAATTCCATTCTTGAGCTCTAAGTGTTGCTCTCCTCCATAATTAGAACCATCCAATCTCTGGAAGGATCTGACAAACCCCCACATAGGATCCTGTTGGGAGAGTGATCCCAGAACATAAATAAGGCCACTGTGTACTATTTAATGAAGTGTTAACTACAGTGTCATCGTTAAAAGACATTCGTCTTAAGCATCCAGGCCTTGAACATATGTATCTTCCAGATTTTCTTTTTTGCATGAAAATGTCTTACTATTGCCTCCTAATGTTGGTTTTAGATATTTAGTTCTAAATGTTTACTTCTTTTGATTCCTGACTCCCATAACCTCAAAAAATGGATCTCTCCCAAGAGGTGGATGGGCCCCTCATACAAAGAGGCTTCTTGTGATGCCCCTCATCAGTCAACCAAGCAAACATGATGAATCTGAATGCTGTTGGTGAGCACAGATTGGATTCCTCTACGGACCTCCACACAGTATTCACTAATGCTGGCTGAGTTCAGACTGAGGACAGGGGGAGTAAGCAGGTAAATATGTCCTGAAGTAAATCCACTAAGTACAACTCATAGAAACCAGATGTGCTCTGCAAAGACAAGAAGGACAACGGAAGGAGGAAAAGGGCTGAGGAGATGGGGCAGGGCCTTTGTACTACACGGAATCCACAGAGCACATGGGGCAAAGATGCTTTCATGAGAAAAAAGCAATTCAATGCTGAGTGTAAGGTACAAACTAGGAGTTCTTTACCTTGGCCATCCACTGGAGCCACTGGAGAGCTTTTAGAAAACACAGTTATCCTGGTCCCATTCCAAGATATTTTCATTTAGTTGTTCTGAGTTAAGATGAAGGCAATTATGTCATTTAATAGTTTTCTGGGTATTTCTAATGTGTAGCCATGGTTGAGACCCATTTATTCCAAATGCAGAACCTGTAAAGCTCAGGTGAGAGGGAGAATCCTATAGGTAGGAGCAATCAGGAAGGCTTCCCAGAGGGACAGGCAGGGAAGGGAAAAAGAAGCAGGGTAGTGGGGAAGAGAGATCTGAAAGACGCTTGATGATGAAGCCTTGAACACCAAGCCCAACAGAACAAACCTGATCTGATAAACCACACGAAGAAATGACAAATCCTGCAATGGGAAGGCACATCCTCATATCCACAACACTTCTCAATCGACAGGGCACTTTTGCCTCCAGGATCTTCTTTGATCCTTTTAGCAACAAGATGAGGTAGGCAAGCAGGGAAAACATAAACATATCCATTTTAGCAATGAGGAGATGGAGGCTCAGAGAGTTTGACTGACTCAGTAAGAGTAGTGTTTTCAGAAAATTAGTCCAGTGATAACATGCAGTGTGAATTACAGTGTGGGAAAGAGAATTCCAGGAGGTCCCTGAGAAGACTACTGCCTTCCCATAAATGGGAGATAATATCAATCTGTGGCATGACAGAAGTCTTGGGAAACACAGCAGAGAGAGGATCTAAGACCCGCCTTACTGCAAAGTCCCTTTGTTTGTGTTTGGGGCATGGCACTAATCTTGAACACAGTAGGTTAAAGTTGGAGCAACCGTGTCTGTGTTAAGAACTGGCGAGGCTACATAGAACATAGAAGATGGAAGTCCACTTGAGCAGACGAGCCTGAGAACTTGGCCTGCCAGCCAGGGACCCTTCCAGCCCAAGCTGATTTTAAAGGTAAACGCAGCTTTTTCTCCATTCCTGATGCTTCCTTGCAAGTAGTGGGACCTCTATCATCAACAAACTTTGGCCTCTGCCCATCTCCCACCACATCACCCATGTGATTGGTGAATTTGAGAAAAATAACTGACGATGCTCAGCCAGTCCAAGGAGAACAGGAGTTTTCCCAAAATGCTGGCCTGGGCAGCCCTCCCTCTGGGAAAAGCCCTGTCCCGTTCAGTGCGACATGCTCTGGGGGGATAAGCCTACTTCCATCTGGGGCTTAGAATTAACCAGCCCGCAGGCTAACTGAACTATGCCCATGACCTCTAACTTAGCTGCTATCAATGATGCATTTGGAATCCATCCTTACTCTTCAGTTCATAACTTCTTCAGGGCCAAGAAGACCAGAGGATTCCTACTCATAGGAAGCTTCCTTAGAGAACCCAACAGATGACAACGTTATGGATCAAGAAAACAAAGGGACTCTTAGTAAGAACCCCATGGCAGTGGCAGCGCCAGGATGGGTTTTGACCCTTCCATAGCCACATGCAGGGAAGACACTGGTGACAAACCTCCAAAGAAGCCCAGCAGCTTCATCAGTGCCAACCACACGCCCACGGAGGGAGCCACCTCTACTTCGGCTCTGGGACCCACGCTGGGAGATTCCATCAGCCCCAAGAACCCAATTTTGCAGGCATCTTGTGTAGTTACAGATTGTTGCACCCATCAAGCGCCTTCATCCAATCAGCCAAATAAATGATTGGCAGGCTCTATTCTGTGATTTTTTTTAGCACTGAGAAAGTGTAGAAGCCAAGACAAATATTTTAATATTCTTTACCTTGTTAAATAGACTAACAAGGCCAGCTGATTACAGTTTTCTTTTAAAAGACAAAGATGTAAAGGATCATTTTTTATTCTGAGATGAGATAATTTTGTAATTCTAGTTCCTTCAATAAGGCTAAAGTCTGTGCCTTTTAGGGAGCAAGGGTCGATATTTGTTCTGTATCTTCCACAAGTCTTGAGATTAAATGATTAAGTTTCAATTATATATATCCTCTTTGAGGGACCTTTCATAAAATCTTACATCATTTAGAGGCTACCTCCGGTACCGAGACATGCGTTCTCTTCACTTTGGTTCATGTGCTCATCTATCAACACATTCTTCTTTTACCCAAAGCCCTTAGATCACTTTCTGTCCTAAGGAAGATGAGGAATAAGTACACATCTTCAGCCCCAATCACAGTGACATGATATCATGGCTACATGGAGAAAACAGAAATTCAAATCTGGGGTTATTGTGGGTTTTGTTCTTTTTCTTTTCCCATTTTTATTTTATTTTATTTTTTTTAAGATTTTATTTATTTATTTGACACAGAGAGAGAGATCACAAGTAGGCAGAGAGGCAGGCAGGGAGAGAGGAGGAAGCAGGCTCCCCACTGAGCAGGGAGCCTGATGCGGGCCTCAATCCCAGGACCCTGGGATCATGACCTGAGCCGAAGGCAGAGGCTTTAACCCACTGAGCCACCCAGGCGCCCCCATTTTTATTTTAAACATTTGGCTTCAGTAATTTGCTTTCCACTTACCCCAGTTCATGTCCAGCACCCCAGCTTATTAGCCCACTTCGGTTGCATATCTAAATAAACTTGGCTGTGGTTTAAATTTATAGGCTTGTGTCTTTTTCTCCCTTCCCACTCCTTAAGGCCAGAGGGGAGGTGGGTACGGTGGGTGGAGGCAAGGTCTTAGAGACTTAGAGGATTCGAATTTGGGCAAGAATCGGTGCTCACTACAAGTATATTCCCAGGAGTGAGGTGTCTGCATGTGTGAGGGGAAAGAGCTCGCATGAAGCTCCGTGCTAAGCACGGGGACATGCCATCCTAGTTCCCTCTTTCTTCCACATGACAAGGCCCTGGAGGAGGATTTTCTTCCATAGCAGGAAAGCTAGGAAGGCACTGCTACCACTTGCAGAGCTCAGAGCCCTTTGCTGGCACCATGGTACTTAAATTTCCCCCTTTCCTCTCTTCCTAAGTTTATTCATCTGTCAGTGTCCAGTTCAAGCCTTGCCTCTTCCAGAAACCCGCCCGTAGGAGCAATCACCCTTTCAAGAATAAAGTTCAATCTGCCAAGAAGCACATATCACCTACTCAGCCCTACAGGTGACGCCAACATTTGACTTAGCTATTTGAAGGATTTTTCCAGACACAAACAAGATAAAATAGAAAAATTACAATAAAAAAAAGAATAAGGAGCAACATGAGTTCAGACTATGCTGCTTTCAGATGAAAACAGGAGACTAGAAATAACTGAGAATCGTGGAGGAACATCATGATTCATCTAGCTCTGAAATTAATAAATTCTTCTAAAGAAAAAAAAAAGAAAAACAACACTTCTAACAAGGCTTCCATTTTGGTCCTACTTGAATCCTTGTGGCAACAGAGGAAGCACTCCCTCTCCCCAGCTCACTTCTGGAACATCCCTGAAAGTCAGTATCATTTTCGTAGGCTGGCTTATAGTCTCTTTCCTTGTGTGATCATGGAAAGATATTAAGCTGACCTCTTCCATCCATCCTTTCATACCATCTACCTCTGTACGATGTCCATCCAGAGTGCCAGTCTGCTGCTTCGATCCAACATCTAGCTCAAGCTATCTAACCACTAGCACCTACTTAGTACAAATGTTCAACCAGATGGACGAAACTTCAACAAGCCAAGTCCTCCCAGGCACCTGTAGCCTTACTGCCTTAGAACTAGACACTGAAGCTATTTGTGCATTCATCCATTCAATACTTTCTCCAGGAATAGCTACAATATGCCAGGCACTGGTCTCCAAATTAGGGGTACAGCAAAAAACAAAAGAAGCAAAGTTCCAAGAGTCTCTGTTCTCATGAGACAAACAAGAAATTATAGCTATACGTATTTAACAATGTAGTGAGAAGTGCTAAAGAGGAAAATAAAGTAGTACCAATGGATGGACAGTGACTGAGGAGGTCTATTTCAGGTGGTAAAAGAACACGGAGAGGGTGACATTTGGAAAGAAACCTGATTCAGTGAAGAAGTGAACTACGTTAGTATCTGACAGAAGCAGCTTTCAGCGGGAGGGAACGCCTAGAGCCAAGGCTGAGGTAGGGAGTGTGTTAGATGAATAAAACCAAGGCCCATGCATCTAGAAACCACGAGTAAGAAGGAGGCAGAGAAGAAATGAGGTCAGGGATGAGACAGGGTTCGATCAAGGATGGTAATGTGTTGAGTCCACTGTTGGTGTGACAGGAAGCCACTGAAGGGTTTTGAAGAAAGTCACAGTCTGATGTGAGTCTCACAGCGATCACACTGGCTGCTCTGCGGTGAACAGAACAGATGGCTCAGGACCCAGAACGGAGGCCGGAGCCCAGGCAGGAGTCTCTCTTGTTCCTGCTGCTTCCTGTGTATCATCTTCCAAGCTCACTGGCAATCTGTTCCAGAGCAGACTGTTCTGGTCTGTCTGGAAACCCCACTGCTTGGCTCTAGGGAACCTTCTAGGGCCCAAACAGCTTCCCTATATTCCCCTCATCGTGCTTTCCTTTCCTTTGTAATGCAAGAAAATATGCCCACACCACTGTTTCCTGAACACCATACTCTTCCTGCAGAGGTTCAACCTGCCCTTACCCACAGTCCTCTCCTTTTCAGCTGGTTCTAGCGGACTAACTAATCTCACACAATGACTCTCCCTAAGGCGGCTAGTGTAATGCTATTGCCTGTCCAAAGGGGCATTTCTTCAGCTCCTCTTCCGAAAAAAATGGACCTCTAGCAATGTCATTTCAGAAACCACAACAGACTTTTCACAAATGCAAAGACTCTAGCAGGATGCTAAGCTCTTTGGAGCAGTACAAGAGAAAAAGTGATACCATCTCTTTCAAATTTGATATTTACTCAAATTAGATGAAGAACATGGAATTCTTCCAATGCCTGGGATGGCAAAGCTGTAAGAGGCTGTTTAATGGAGCCAACCCATTTTAGAGATGAGGGAACAGAAATCTCCAAATTAGAAAGGCATCAGCAGGAGACCCATGGGATTGGTTTGTCCTAACCTCTAAAAGTTGCAAAATACTTTGAGAATGGATGGAATGCTGCTGATAACTTTGTTGTCATTATTATTCTGCTACTTAGGTTTCAGGGAGCCTTTCTCCATCTTCTCCAACCTCTTCCTTTCTGTGGAAACTACATTTGATGGCTCAAAACTCACTTGGCTTCTAGAGCCATGTCCCTAAAGCATGAGTAGATATAATCCTACAGATCCGCATTTTGATTCACCCCCTCCAGCATACCCCACCCCCAAAAAGGAGAGGCGATTATGTGACTTGGGAAAACATGGATAGGTCTAAGCACTGGTCCCTAACACCCATCACCGAGATCACAAAGCAGCTTATCCATGTCGTGTTATCTGGGACATCTTAGAAGACATGCATTTGCTCAAAAGCAACAGAAATAAAGGGAAAGAAATTTTAACATTAAAATTATATTTTTTTGCCTTTTACCGAGGTTGGGTGCTGGGCTTTCAAAGGACTGTGGTCATCTTAGAGAATTTTGTTCTTCCCGACAGAGAAGGAAGGATTCCATGTTCTAGAGCCTGAGTGATGGTGACACCACTGAAGCAGCAGATTAAATATTTTTGTGATTCCATAAGCAGAAGACAAACTGCTCGATGAATGACAGGCACTGCACAGATGCCACCTATTAAATAATTAAAATAAAGTAGAAATTAAAAATAAACAGTGGGAAATGATTTGAAACACACACAACCAAAGGAAGCAGAAAGAGTAACTTGGGAATGAAGAAGTGATAAAATTAGATTTGAGTTATCTCTAAATTCAATTGCATCTAGATTAACTGGCCGTCTTTCTCTCATTGTCAGCATGAAATAAACAATACCTGCAACTGAGAAGTCCTAGAAGCAAGTGTAAAACTAATGCAGTTGTCATGGCGCCTCTCTTGATGGGCAGGGAAGAGCCCAGATTTTGCTGATCAGAACAAGACGGGCAGACATAAAGTAAAATACAATGAAAGGAAAATGAAAATGGAATTTGTAACGGTCAGAAAATGCTGTGTAATGAATGATCACAGAATCTTAGTAACACAACAATAAGCATTTACTTTTCTCATATTTGTGGGTCAGTTGTGAATTTGCCGATCTATCCTGGGCTTGTCTAGGTGGCTCTGCTTCAAGCTGCAGATCGGGCTGGGATGGGTGTATCTCAACTGTTGTTCATGTGCTGGTCTATTCCACCTATACTTATTCTGGGAGATAGGATGAAACAGCAACAGAAATGAAGAAGCTTCATTTGCGGTAATGACAGAAACGTCATGAAGGTAGGTGGAAACACAAAAAACCTCTGAAGCCTTAACCTGGACCTGGCACACATGCTTACCCTTCATCCCGTTAGCCAAGTGCCATAGTCAAGATGTACACTGTACCCACTCTACTAACTGGTACCACAAAGTCACATGGGATATGCTGTGGATATGGAATGCCAACGCAGGAGATCAGGAAGAACTGCAGACAGTACTTTATTCTGCCATGGGTTTGATTTACCATGATACTTTTCAAAGCAAATTGCTTCTCAGGTCCTTTAAAATGACTTGGCAAACAATGGCCCACAAGCTACATTTAGCCTATAACCTGTTTTTATGTTCTGCAAACTAAGAATGGTTTTTATACTTTAAATGATGAAAAACACTCAAAAGAATAATGATTTGGGGGACATACTAAAATTATAGGACATTCATGGGCGCCTGGGTGGCTCAGTGGGTTAAAGCCACTGCCTTCGGCTCAGGTCATGATCCCAGGGTCCTGGGATTGAGGCCCACATCGGGCTTTCTGCTCAGCAGGGAGCCTGCTTCCTCCTCTCTCCTCTCTCTCTGCCTGCCTCTCTGCCTACTTGTAATCTCTCTCTGTGTCAAATGAATAAATAAAATCTAAAAAAAAATAAAAATAAAATAAAATAAAATTATAGGACATTCAAACATCAGTGTCTATAAATAAAGTTTTATTAACACATAGCCACTCATTTGTTTATGGATTAGCTTTGCAGCTTTTGCAATACAATGGCTGAATTGAGTAGTTACGACAGACACCGTGTGGCCTGCAAGGTCTAAAATATTTACTAGCTGACTGTTTAAAGAAAAGAAAGAGATCTCTCCATTTGCAAGAACATAAATGGACCTAGAGAGTATAATGCTAAGTGAAATAAACCAATCAGAGAAAGATAAATCCCATATTATTTCACTCATATGTGAAATTTAAGAAACAAAACAAATGAACAAAGAAAAAAGAGACAAACAAACAAACAAAAAAAACAGACTCTTAAATACAGAGAACAAACTGGTGGTTGCCAGAGGGGAGGTGGGTGAAACATATATCCCAAACTAATACAACACTGTATGTTAATTACACTTCAATTCAAAAAAAAAAAAATGTTTGCTGACCCTGGTCTAGACTACTTCTGGCCACTGGAAAAATAAGTCAAGCAGAGAAAGTCAATTATCATATGGTTTCACTTACTTGTGAAGCATAAGGAATAACATGGAGGCCATAAGGAAAAGTGAATTGGGGTAAATTGGAGGGGGAGACGAACCGTGAGAGAGTGTGGACTCTGAGAAACAAACTGAGGGTTATGGAGGGGAGGGAGGAGGGGGGGTGGGCGAGCCTGGTGGTGGGTATTAAGGAGGGCACGTATTGCATGGAGCACTGGGTGTGGTGCATAAACAATGAATCTTGGACCACTGAAAAAATAAAGTAAAAAAAATAATAATAATGTGAGTCACATATGTAATTTTACATTTTCTAGTATGAACACTGTGATACTATGATTTAAAAATAAGAAATATATACATTTGGTCTTCATTCCATTTCTGGCACAGAGCTTCTAAATTTTCACCAGGTGTTATACAGAAGTGATGAATCACTATATCATACACCTGAAACTAATATTATGTTGTATGTTAACTGGAAGACAAATAAAAACTTTAAAAATAATAATAAAATTAAACTCTTGCAATTTTCTAAGTGATAAGAGCAACGAAGATGTCTTGATATTCACAACAAGCCCCTTTCAACTACCCTTGATTCTATGTTAATGACGTGACTTTTGGACTTCAGGTAAAGATGGAGGCTAGCTACCAGGGGAACTAACCCTGTGTCCAATCAACTCTCCAGTGAGTTCGAATTTTCAATCTCACCCCCCTAACCTCCAGGGAGGGGGTTGGGGCTAGAGATACAATCAACTGCCAATAGCCAATGATTTAATCAGTCATGCCTATGTAATGAAGTCTCCCTAAAAACCCAAAGGAGGGGGTTCACATGGAGATTTGGGGAGAGCAGTGTTCTCCGAGAGCATGGAAGCTCTAGGCCCTTTCCCACATAGCTCGCCTTATGTGTCTCTTCTCTCTGGCTGATCTGAGTTACAGCCTTTTGTAATAAACTGGCAATCTAGGGGTGCCTGGGTGGCTCGGTTGCCTTCAGCTCAGGTCAGTGGGTCATGATCCTAGGTTCCTGGCTCCTCGTGTGTGTGCACTCCTTGCTCAGCGGGGAGTCTGCTTCTCCCTCTCCCTCTGCCTGTCACTCCCCCTGCTCACGCCCTCTCTCCCTCTCCCTCCCTCCCTCCCTCTCTCTCTCTCTCTCTCTCTGTCAAATAAACAAAATATTTAAAAAAACTGGCAATCTTGTAAGGAAAAATGTTTCCCTGAGTTCGGTGAGCCACTCTAGAAAATTAACCAAACCCAAGGAGGGAATGGTAGGAGCCTCCCACATATAGCTAGTCAGTCAGAAGCACAGGTGACCAGCTGGACTTGTGATGGACCTCCGGAGTGGGGCAGTCTTGTTGGACTGAGCCCTTGACCTGTGGGATCTGATGCTCTTGCTGGAAGACAGTGTCAGAATTGAGCTAAATATGTGGAACACCCAGCTGGTATCACAGAATTATTTGGTGGCGTGGAAAAACCGCCCACACCGAAACTGGTGTCGGAATCCTACACATTAAAAAAGTAAAAAGAAACAGGTGAAATTAATTGTAATAATCTATCTAATCAAATATATCCAAAATAGTACATTATGAAAAAATTAATGAGATATTTTACATTCCCTTTTCACACTGAGTCTATAAAATCCGATGTGTATTTTATACTTACGGCACATCTCATTTCAGACTAATCACATTTCAAGTGATCAATAGCCATCTGTGGCTGATGGAAATCGTACAGGAAAGCAAATATGTAGACCACTTTTATCTCCCCTTTGAGAAGCTGAATGCTGAGGGTTTTTTTCCTAAATCTCTTCTTAAATCAACATCTTCCAAATAATCTCTCATCTCAAATGACTAAAGGATATATATCTATAGCCAACATTATGCTACCTTGTGCCTTGAGAAGGGCCCAACCCAACAGCAGATGCTCAAAATTGTTTTCTGGATAAATAAATACATGAATGAATGAGGTACTCATCCGTATCATGTTTCTGGACTCATTCTCTGGTTTCTCCCTGTGTTTGATTCCTGTCCCTCTAATTAAACAGTCTGCTCCTTAAATATGAGGACCAGGTATTAAACCAATTCTCCTGCAGATAACAATTATAAACTGGAAAATATTTTCAAGACTGCTACATGAAGGTATGAACAAGAAGAAGAAATGTAAAGGAAGACTACCCTTGGAAAAAAGGAATGGCACTGGGTCAATTCTCCACTTTCATATTTTTTTTTACCTGAAGGCAGACTTCAGTCAGCAGTATGGAGAACAGCTAAAACTTGGTAGGAACCCCATAATCTTACTGACTTGAAGAATCAGAGGACAGAATTCAGCGTGTCCCTAGTTGCGGGAAAAGAGGGGAAGGTAACCCTAAATTTAACCCTCCTAAGGAGGGGGAACCCTATGTATGACGTATAAATTCTGCCCAAATCTCTGGATGTCCCCTAAACAACATGTGTGTGGGACAGACATGAAGAAGGCCAGCTAAGACTTGAATGGGACAGAGGTTAGAGTTTTAGTTCAGTGAAGTTAAACTTCCTAGTTAAAAAAAAAAATCTGAGGAATTAAGCAGAATAATCCAGAGTGTCTATAAATGTATGATTTAAAAAGTCCTGGATACAATCCAAAAAGACTAGACACTTCAATCCTCCATATCTTCCTGGAGAATTCCTTCAGGATCAGAGAAAATATTGGTTTTATTAAGCAATGATTCTTGCATTCATCCTTAATCACTCCCTCCTTTGCTCAATCTCTGAACCTAGGGCATTCTGCTCTGTCATGGTACATATCACAATTTAGAATAATTTATTTCTTCATTAATTCCGTCCCTCATTACACTATGAGCTGTACGAAGGCATAAACCTGACCTAGTCCCTCTTGGCATACTCAGGTCCAAGCCCCATAGTAAGTGTCCAATACATGTGTGTCTTGCATGAAGGGAGAGAAGAAAGAAGACAGACATTTTCTTTTCCTGAAAATTAAAGGTCTAAACAATTTTGTAAAATTCTTTTGATTCAGATGTGAACTTTCCCTAATTCTCACAAAACTAGAGTTTTGGGTAAAACTAATAGTTCACATTTCTAGAACATTTATAATTTACACAGCACTGAACATAATTCTACTGAATCCTTTTGACAACCCAATTATGTATTATTACCCCAATACCACAGATGAGAAATCTAATGATCAAAAATATTGACTTATCCAAGATCTCTGGCCTATGACTAAAAAGGAACAGAACTTTGACCTGAACCTAGGTCTTTGGATTTCAGGGGTTTTTCGGATTGTTTTTACAACACAGAACATTACCTGAGGATAAATTAAGCTCACTGCTTCCCAATGAGGGCAAAACTTTAGTGCTTCCCCCCACACACACAGATATGCCTGCCATCATCAGCCCTGAATTCTCTACCATGACCTACTAGGTATGCCGGGTTTGGAAGCTTCCAGAGGCCCAGGCACCAGCAGCTCTTGCCCTAAATCCAAGATCCCAGGATAGGATCTGGCTCCCTCATCTCATGGGGCCAGTACTGTCCTCCAGTTTAGCTGCGCAGTGGTGACTGTTAATTCTCCTCTCATTCTTTCTACCCTTCAGCTCCACACCTGACATTGCTTGCAAAAGGAGGCTTCATGGAGGACGGAACAGGAGAAGAGTCTTCACGGATGGTTACATGGATACACAGAGGGGACTGTGCCAAGCGTTTGATGCAGAAAGATTTTGTAAAACAGGACTGCCAAGGTAGGAAAGTCCATAGTTTACTCCCAGAGTGTAAAGAAGTCGCATTACCACCACCACCACCTCCTCTGTGGCCTCTTTCCTTCCAACCACGTCTTCCATTTACCTTGGACATGGAACCTGAAACATGGCTTTACAGCAGAGAGCTCTGGGGGGACAAGGGCAACATCTCCAGCTACTGATGCAAAGTCAAAGCAACTACCTGAGACCATCCAGCTTCACACCGAGCCCTAGCAAGGAGCTGCCTGCCGCACCTGTTGCATCCACATGCCTGCTCCGCAGGGCTCTATCCCAACAGGAGCCCCAAACCTTCAGAGAGCATCTTGAAATGGCCAGTCATTTTAGGAAAATGTCCTTCTGGGCACTGGGACCTGCCTGCATCAGAATCACTATAGACAATTTAAAAACTATTATTCTCCTATGGTAATTCTGATTCCCTAGGTATAGAATGGGTCTTTAAAAGAACACAATTCACAGGCTCTATACCAGAGTCAAACTCAATTGCAATTACCCAGGCAGGGCTGGTTGGGAATCTCAGCACTGGAGTACCCTATTTGCCAGCCTCAACCTCCAGCTGGCCCCCTGCAGCTCTCCCCCCGCCAGCTCCGCTCCCTGCAGCCACCAAAGCTTTCGGGGTTTCCTCCTCAACACACCTGCTCAATGTTTGAAAAATAAAAGCCTTCATCTTCCCTAAGTCTTTCCTTTTTAAGTCTAAAAGGAACATCACAGCAAGAAAAAGAATGATTTGCCTGCTAGGAGCCTCCAGAAATTAGTCTCAAAATAGTATTTGCTGCAGGGATTTTTTTTTTATTATTATTCAGAAACAAAGTGTGGAAAGTGTAGAAAAAACTCAAACTGATTTGCTTCACCTATGTATCAATGTATTCAAAATGCTGAGGATTTTTTTTTTTTTTTTTTTTTTTTTTTGTTTTGGTAAGTGACTATGAAAAACAAAAGAAGGAAGTGGTTCAGGCAGATCCAAGAGTTGCTCCCACTCATTTGAAGGGTCTGGACTCCTGGCTCTTCTCAGCAGGAAGCAAAGGGGCCCCATCCTTCAGATGCAGCCTTCCTTCCGGGCAGAGCCACAGCAGGGGAAGGGGAGATGTCCAGCTTCCTCGTAAGGGTTGGGCTCTGGATATGGGAAAAGGGATCATCTGTAGATTCATGTCCTGGGAATCTAATTGGAGTGGAAAGCTGAGAAGGGCAGCCAGAGGCTGCAGTGTACCATCTCACCCCTCAGTCAGAGCCCTGGCACATGAGAATTAGCCAGTTCGGGGAAGGAAGACTTGAAAGGCATTGCTGCCTGGGGGCAGTGGTACAACATTAAACACAGCAGCTTACACCTTAGACTGGATTTCTCTTTCCCCTGGTCAAGCAGTGGGCCAGTTGGTCACAATGGAGAAAGAGAGGGGAAGGGGGTTGTCTCCCCAGTGGGCAACCCCACCACGTACTGATCACGCTTCTTCACCACAAGTTTGATGTTTAGCAGGGACTTAATACCAGATGCTGGAAAAACAAAGAAGGGTGCTAAGATAAATCATCAAACATAACTAATGTTTATTTACCCTTGGTGGAGACAGTCAGTACAAAACTGCCAGGATTTCAAAATTGTGTTACTGCCTGAGAGAGGAGGGCGAGGCGATAGGTCAAGAATTCCCACCATGAATATGGGTATTTTTCACCTAGTATTTCAGTCCTCAAACTCTTTGTCATGCTTTCTTCCAACATAAGTGTCAGAAAATCCAGTTCTATAGACAAGTTAACTACTATTACAGCAGTCCCCTCTCATCCCTGGGGGACATGTTCCCGGATCTCCAGTGGATGCTCAAAACCACAGGCGGGACGGAACCATATACTGTACTGTTCTCATAATATACAGACCTGTCACAAAGCTTAACCTGTGAATCAGGCACAGTAAGAGATTAACAATAACTGATAACAAAGTAGAAAATTATAACAATGTGTTGTAATAAAAGTTTTGTGAATGTGGCCTCTCTCTCTCAAAATCTCTTGCACAGCACTCCCCCTTCCTCTTGTGATGACGAGAGATGATGAAATGCCTATGTGATGAGCTGACGTGAGGAGAGTGATTTAAGATCGTGATGGAGCATCAGGCTACTATTGACTCTGTGAGGGAGGACCATCTGTTTCCATACTGTGGTTGGCTGGAGGTAACTGAAACCACAGAAAGCAAAACCATGGATAAGGGGACACAACTGCATTCCATTTTACAGATGAGAAAGTTGAGGTACAAAATTTGTGTCGCTACCAAAAGTGGCAGAGGTAAAAACAGCTGAGACACAGACTTCTAGTCCCTACGTCCTAGTCCAAGCCCTTTTCAAAAGATGACCTTCTTCACAAAGCCTAAAGGGATTACAAAACAGGGCACTCTGGGACCCAGGAGTCTCAGGCCCTCCACACTCAAGAATGCCCATTCTCAAAGTCTTACCTTTCCTGTGGTTAGCTTGCTTTGCTTCTGAGAACTGTCTGGGGTCATAGCCTAGATGGGTGAGCAAAATGCTAAGGAGAGAGAAGCTGGCCCCTCCTCTTACCATCAGCGAATTTCATCCAAGATGTCTGGATGTGCAAGCTCAACACACGACTTACACATCAAGAGGGCCTCCCCTCTGCAGTCAGCGGCAAGAGCTATGGCTGCCTACAAGGATGGGGAGAGGAGACAGAGGCCCTTCAACCCCAGGAATATTTGACATGCAAGACTGGATGGGAAGGAAGGAGTGCCAGCTTAGGAAACCAGAAAAAGGAGAGGTCAGAAATGAAAACAATCAAGGAAGGAGCTCAACCCCATGACACGCCACCTGACCCTGGGGAAAACAGAGATGGGCAGGCTTTCAAGCTTCCCTAGCTGTATGACTTCCCCATGGCTATCATTTTGACCTGATTCCTTCAATTACTTAGTGTGACTCTCAGGGTAAACCAAGAGTGGGTGTGAGGAAGGAGGAAGGATGCTGTGGCACAGGACCTGGAAAGGGGACCCCGGGAGGGCTGGAGAACACATAGAGGCAGCCGAGGAGATCCTGAGTCACAGACCCCTTACTATTGCCACAATAGCCAGTATTGTGACCTTGTATAAATCATAAAGAAATGGCCCTTGCTTTCTCAAGACACTTTATGGCCATCTGCTGGAAAACTGTCATAATGGTGATAGAAACTTGGGATGACTAGGAACGTGAATGGTGCTTCCCGGGCCATTCAGCCACGTGGGCCCTTTACCTCTGTGCCACTCAGGGGTAAGGCACGGCTGTGTCATCCATCAGGGGGCAGCACCTGGAACGTGGAGAAGCTCCGCCTCCCCCTCTTAGGGTCTCCTCCAGTCCTCACTCAGACCAGGACATCTCGTCCCACGACAAAGGGGAAAGGTATATGAGGACAATGAGTCCAGGAACCCTGAGGTCATCTTTCTGATGACATCAGTTCTTGCCAACCTCTTCCTCTCTCCAGCCTAGGCTGCTCTCTCAGACTTGCCTCTGGCTTCACTCTGCCGTTCCAGCCTCCACTGCAAAGGCTGAGCGAGAGACACTCAGGGGACAGGACACTTCATCTGGATATGATTCCCCAGGACAAACACTGTTCATGCTTTTCTACAAACATACTTCTCTTCTAGAGGAATGGGAAAGCAGGGCTCTTTGGGACCTGGGGTTGATGAAAGTGTAGAAAGGGGAGACCGGAGATGCATAAGAACTTAGAAATCAAGAAACTAATATGTGACAGAGCTGGGGGGGGCATCTGGGGCTCATGTGGGGAAGCCCCTGGTGAAACTAAGGCACGTGAAAGGGAAAAGCCATGCCCCATTCCCCATTTTCTGCTGGTGAGGAGCCAGGATTAACTCATCTCTTAACTCCCTGACCAAAGCTCACCTCGGAAAACTGCATTATGGGGCTTTAGGCTACAATAGGCAGTAGAGTTCTGGGAGAGACACAGGTTGGGCTTGAAGGTTCACAGAAGCCATAAACAGGACCCAAACAACTATGCCTTGGGCCTCCAGTCCACAGGCATCTGCCAACAGACACATGTGTGGTCCTACAAATAAATGCATCCAAAACAGAAACACGCCCCCCAGACACCAGCCGCACACAGGCACATACCTAAAACACATGTCTGCACAGGGGGAGTTAAAGTAACAGTAGCTCTGTTTACCGAGCTTTGTCAATGTGCCAGCCTCTGTCCTGGGGGATTAGAGGCATCGCCTCACTCTCCTCCCACCCGTCCCACCGCCGAGCCCCACTTCACAGTTAAGGAGGCTGGAAGAGACTAAGTGACTTACCTACGATCACACCCGTGCTAAGCATCAGAGTGAGGTCTCACACTGCCTGCCCCCGAAGCCCATGTCCTTTCACTTGGACCATGATTCCATATGTAAATATGTATGTACACACATGTGACATACATATAATAACAAATGTATGCTGTAATAATGACAACAGGTCATGGTAATCTCAAGGCGATGTTTAATGATGATGTAACATAATGATAATGATGATGATGGTCGTAATATAACTCACTTTCTAAGGTCCTGTTCTAAGCCATTCATTGTTCTAAGCCCCTTCCGTTAATTAACGCATTTCATCTTCACAGTAAAAGTCTGACTTAGGTACCATTTTTGTAGAAGAGAAACTACAGCCCAGAGAAGCTGAATACACTTCCCAAGGTTCCCCAGCTGGAAACTGGGAGAGCCCAGATGTGAACTCATTCACCAGGCTTCATGTGCTTCAGGAAGAGCAGCTCTGGCCAGAGGCTCTGGATTCAGCCCTGTGGGTGACCCTCTCCATCCCTCCGGGCAGACTCTCCTGGGAGGCGTCCCTCCCGCAAGCCCTCTGTCCCGGGCGCCAGCTCACCTTCGCTGAATTCGCAGCTTCAGCCAGCCAGCTCAGATGCAGAGCTCAGACTCCCCTCAGAAGAGAGCAGCAAGGGCAGGAAGCAAGGCCCCCCTGGAGGTTCCATGTCCCCACAGAAGGGGTCAGGCTACTTGCTCAACAGCTGAGAGCTCTGGCACTCCCGAGCGCAAAGGCACGAGGCCATTTTCCAGGCAGCCGAGGGCTGTCCCTGTGCTGCACCCGGTGGCTTGTTCCCTTCCCCCCACCCTCCGCCATCCCTGCACCTGGCCCCCCAGGCCGTCTGTCCCCATGTGCCCCCCCTTTCTCCCCAACAGCCCCTCTCCCAGCCCCTCTCTTTCAGCAGATCAATCCATTTTGCATGAGCACAAGAGCGAGGAAGAGATCAAGCTACAGAGACTGAATGCACGGCCCGATAAGAGAAGCAAGAACCACCATCTGTGGCACAAGGGGGTGTGGAGGGGATAATAGCCCAGACCTGTGTTCTGTTCCACCGCACAATGGGCCGCATTGAGCGCGCGCCCTCCTGGTCTCTAATCTAACGGGAAGGGCACATGTGCAGTCTATTAGCATTTATTTTCCCTTTCTGCATTGTACTGATAACCCAGTTTCTGACCCAACCTCTCGCTTTTCTTTTCACTCCACATTATAATTCTGCTTTCTTAAAATCCCATTCAGCTATATTAGAAAAAAAAAAAAACCTCTAACTCTCTCTACCTTTTCAAAGCACATCAGTAATTTTTTTTTCCCCAGCTGAACCAAGGTGACTCCTACAAAGGATTTACCATTCTGGATCCTAATGATGGTTCAAGAGCTAAGGGACAGGCAGCATTCTTCAGCCCATATTTATAAATTCACTAATAGAAATCAACATAAAGGATGAACCTGGGCAGCAAAACACACAGCTGTCACAGAAACCGAATACCCCGGACGGGCACAAGGTTCCTCATCAGCCCTGCCTTCCAAAGAGCCTGAAACTGGGCACATCACAGGCAGACCCGGGCTGGGCTGTCCTGTGAGCACCCAGTGGTTCCCCACTGTTATTTGCCCTTTATTCGTTTTTAACAGAATTTTCCCAAAGTAAAACAAAGAGTTTAAACGATGGTTAATGATTCTGAAAACAGACATTTCATGAAACCCTCTTAAGGTCTTCTGAGAAAGCTAGCAAATTGCTTGCCATCATGGAAAGTGGCATCCTCTGCAGCCAATGCCTTTTGTTCATTGGAGCCTCCCAGACAGGAATTAAACCTATTGATCACTGGAATGTTCTAAAACAACAACTGGATAAATGAAGAGATGGCCGGGCTGTGACCATGGTGGAGGATGTAGACAGTGGCGTCTGAGCCCACTGAGTTTTATGCCATGTGTGTGCTAGTTGGTGTTGTGTATTTATATTCCTTCTGTGACTTAAAAATAACCCACCAACATAACAAAATGAATAGACATTTCCAACCCAGGGGAAATCTCCTGGGCTCCACAGCTGTGCTGTATGGTTGTGGAAACATTAAGAGAAATTGTGATTCACAACTTCATCTTAGGGAGTAATTTCTCACAGAAGTCTGACCTCTTGCCACCCTTGAGAAATATAAAAATCTCCAGGAAATTGGCCACATATACGAGAGAACAAGAACATGGGATGAGTGACACCCTGACTCTGACGCAGGCTGGCTATTTCTTCTCCGAAAGCCGTCCCCCCCACCAGCTTCCAAGCACAGAAGTGTGACGAGGTGAAGAACAGGATTTCAGAGGCCTTCCTGCCTACGACTGGCATCCTTTGGTCAAGGGAAGTGGAGGAGAAAATGTTCTGGTTGGGCTTGACAAGGAAGAGCTTGACACTTGGGCCATTGCTTCTTCCATGCAGTCAGTGTAGCCCTGGGCACATGACCCTAAAGGGCAGATCGTCAGGACTTAGATGTTAAATCATTGCCTCAGGCGCGAAGGCTATGGTTGACACTAGCATTCACCCTCTCTTCACCCTGCTCTTAGGAACACGTCTGAGAAATAACCAGAGAACAAGCAATATATTAGGTTGTGGTGTGACATGACCAGGCCCAAATGGGGACCAGACACTGGCCATCAAGTCTCCCCACAGGCCTCGTTAGAACTGGAGACTGATCTGAGCCTGGCAGTAAGGGAAAGGTGCGGAGGAAGCGTCCTCACCACATGCCTGCTCGTAAGGATGGTCTATAGAAATCTCAGCTGGCCCAGTCTCAAACTCAGAGGCCTACAGAGGCAGAGGCCAGGCAGCTAATGCAAATGAGTGAAATGGGCTGAGGAAGAACCTTCTGTGGCCAACCAGACAGTAGGGGCCTGGCTCAAGGGCAACCACAGCTCAGTACTGTTACCAGGTGTGTCGCTAGACAGGATTATAAGTCCTGTGTTGCCAGACAACCCAGACTTCCAAGACACAGAACATCTATTGTGTTTCGTGTTGTCAAATAATTCAAAAATTTTTAAACATAGTCCAGGCCAGATCTGGACCTCAGACTGTTGGTGGGCGACTCTGTTCCAAAGAACATTAAATCCATGATCTTTATCATTACCAGGCATCTCCCCCCGTATCTGTCTGGGCCAAGAACTTGTTTCTATAGTGAAATTAGGTAAATGATTCTGCCTCTCTGGAGCCTGGTGCCCTCTGTGTGGAAGATATTTACTTCCCAACTGCAATTCCAGATGTTTCCTTTCAGGATTTAGGCAGGTTTTCAGAGTGTCCTAAGCACTAGGGATACAATGCTGGCAATCAAGGGACTTGCTCTCGTGCAGCTCACATGCTAGTTGGGAGTGTGGGAAGAGAGGCATCAAGTATATCTCTACCCATCCATATATGCATACATAGGCATACAGAAGTACACACATGTGTACATGCATACATGCCCGTGAATATCACAGACACGTACATATGCATTGACATGGTGGGTGGATTGAGGTATGTGTTGTAAGAAAAGGCAATAGGATTTGCAAATGGTTTGGATATGGACAATAAGAGAAAAAAATAACATCAAAGATGGTGCTTAGATTTGTGGCTTTAAAGTGGTGGATGAGGGGGACTGAGGCATGAGGAGTTTAAGGGAAGAATCAAGAGTTCTATGTTGAACTTGCCAAGTCTAGGTTGTGTATCAGAGGCCCAGTGGCAACATCACACTCTGCAGACTGTGCCTATGAAGACAGATCCACACTGGATGGTTTCACCAATGCCACCTAACAAGTCAGTGGAAGAAGATCAAAAATCTATAAGGCTACTTGCAATAATGCTGATACTCACCATATCTAGTGGCAAATTGACCTCGGAGTCAGGATTCATGCTCTAGATCCCAGCATCTGAATCATGCTGCCCTTACAGATCTGGGACAATTATTCCTATGATTTTAGGATACAGTTGTGGGAAATCTGCCTCTTTAAGATTTTATGAGTCTGTTTAGACATCTTACAGAAGAAAGTATTTCTATCCTTCACTAGAAATCAGCCTTGGAGTTAGCATTCCTCGCTTCACCATCAGAGGCCAAACCCAAGTCACAGGGGGTGACCTTGCCACCATGAGCCATGGAACGGGAAAGTAGGAAGAAGTAGCCTTTCCCACCCGCCTGCCCGTCTCTAGATGCAAACCTCCTACGTACATTGGGGTGCATGACTGCCTGGGAGCATGAAGAGCTACACGCTGATCTTCATTAATTAAAATTATTATTACTATATTATGAAGAGTGCCTCATTAGCTTTGGCACTGTAACCATGCCCACAGTGCTTCGACATAACAGAGCCTGGGGATTTACAGTAACTGCAGTAGTCCTTGAAGTAGCTGTGAAGTTTGACAAAGCACACACTTGCCACCTCCTCCTGATTTACTGAGCTCTTCTGCCCTCCAAGCTACCCTGTCACTGCCTAGTGATTTCTCAGCACTTCTTCCAAAGAACATTATGGGGTGTTAAGATACCATGTTCAGGAGTAGAAAAAGCCCTAAACCCAAACAAAGGGAAATTGAGCTCCTAGAAGAAATGAGACCCCAGACAGAGTAGAAGGTGCTCTTATGTGAAAGGGGTGGTAAATACTGGAGATCATTCAGACTAGTCACCCTGATTACAGAACGAAAAAGAAGAGGACCCGCTACTTTGTGAAACTTGTCTCCCTCCCTGACTGTAGGTTTCTAACGCGAACAGAAAAGTACAGGGGATCCCCTGGTCTCCATCATGCTGCAGACCTGGTTTGAACCATTGCTTAAGGTCAGAGAGAAAATATTTGCTTTATTAAACCCCCCTAACCAAAGTCGGCCTATTCAGATTAATATTGTCTCCTGATATTGCTTCCCAAATGCTAGGAGCAATGACCTGAGAAAGGGAGAAGATTTATTTAAGAATGTTGATGTCACATCTATATGGATGGATCTTTGGATGTCAGAAGAACAAAACAACCATTGGTTGGAGTTTAATAATCTTTCACTGTCCAGAGATGAAACCTGCTATTTCCCACAGTGAAGACTTCTAGAGAGCCGTGCTACAAAACATGGATGTTAGGTTTAGAATGCAGAAAATCACAGAGGAGGGTCACTCCCATGCTAACAGCAGAAGGAGCCAGATAAGCTGCAAAACTGTAGTGTTTAAGCCCATGAGAGAGCTGAAGATGTCAATTAGCCTACATGAATTAAATTCCAGAAAGCAATGAGCACTTCCTTGGGGAGTAGAGACCCACAGTTGCTCTCATCCTTGGCAGAGTAGTAGGAGAAGAAGGAATTCAATATAGATAGAGGTAAGGAGAAACCAGCCAAACATTCTATAAGTCTCTCAAGGCCACGTGTGAGCTAGTGAGATAGGAAGCCCATGGCATCCCTTCCGCAAGATAACTCTGCACCCATGCCCCCTTTCTTTGTCATAGGCCTTCACCAAGTGTACGGGAGGAGTATATTAAAGGCTGGGGGCAAGGAAGAGACCTGAAAGAGTTGTCCCCTCCCAAAGCATATGGGGCCCTCCTTGAGCACAAGACAGGGACCCACTGCAAGGTAGAAGCAGAGCAAGAGAGCTGAGAACATCTCTCTGAGACACGCTGGACTTACATCTGGTGCCCAGGTGTGGGTCACTGAAGGCTGGGCCTGGGGCAGGCAGGAGAGTCAGGACAAATCCCCTGAGTGGCTTCCCTTGGTTCACTGGAATAGCCCTCCAAAGGCTGAGAGCAGGGAAACAGGACAGAAAGAACCTTCCCAAGGAACAGAAAAGCAGCAGGGCTGGAGAAAACAGAATTCTCAAGGGATCGAAAAAGTGGGCATGTGGGCTACAAAATGGACAGAATCTCCCATGGTTCAGGAAGATGTAAAGTTGAAAGAGATTTCTTGAATGTCACCGCTGTTCAGATCCCAGCCCTGCTGAAGGGAGAGTCTTAATCACATCCTCAAAGCATTTAAAGGCAGAAGTGAACTAAATCTAAGCAAAGCCGCAACAAGATCAGGCCCAGGTCAGCTACATAGTGGATTTTCTCCTCATTCTATTCTACCAGCCCGATAGGAGGGGCTTTCCCTTTTCTAGGTGTAGAGCTCACTTACTTTTGCCTCTTCTGCCCCTTCATACGTATATTCTGGTACAGAATTCAAAAAACTAGGAAACACATAAAAAGCAAGAAAATGTGGCCCGTGGTCTAAAGAAGGAAAGAGGAAAAGAACCAAATTGGGAGAAGGCCCTGATGTTGGATTTATCATATAGGGAATTTGAAAGAAAGGAAATCTAGGCTAAATATGTTAAGGGATCTAAAAGAAATCATCAACAACAGGTATGAAAAGATGAGGAGTTTGACCAGAGAAATGAAAGCTGATAGATGGTCACACAGCACACACTCAATAAATCCCACCAAACTGAACCCGTCTAAAGATCTATGCACATTATCTTCAATGAATTAAATGTCAGTAAGACATGAGTGGATGAAAATATGGACAGATATTATTCAGCACAGTTACTGATATCTGTAGATGGCAGATACTTTAAGATGGACTATAAATTGTTTCCAAATACATATATATATATATATATGTATATGTACGTATGTCTGTATGTATGTATACACAAACACACACTTTTTTTTTATTTTTTTATCAAACACATACATATATTGCCTTCATAGACCTACATTTCTTAAAGGAGTGAGACAGCACCTTTGTGTCCAGGGAAAAATTTAGGGTACTGATTCCTCATATGAAATTCTGAAAATCGAAACAAAAAACTCATATGAGGGTATAAGTTGATATGATACAGGGGAAAATATATGGGGCCTAGTTTATCCATCTGGAAGGGTTCACTTCGCCCCACATATCCCCGAGGCCTAAGCTACGTGGTGAATGGAGAACCTTGGCCACGGTGTCGCCTGCGCCCTAAGCACTTAGGGGGAAGGGATGGCACAGGTACGGCTGCCTGTTCATTCCCCGGGGCTGGAGCCTCCAAAGCTCCAGCAGTCAGGTCTGGCCCGACCAGACTCAGAGGCTCAGACCTTCCCTGAATCCACCAGGAGGGATTGGATAACACAGTCCAGAAATTCCAGGGACCCAAGGCCCCATGGAGTGAATTTTGGCCAGAGACAGGAGCTAGGAAAGGCCAACAGATAAACTTCCTTCCCTTCCTCCTCCCCTTCCACCCCCACCTCACCCCCAGACTACTCTGAGAGGTGGCACTTCATATAGCCCCTGGGGAGCAATCTCCTGTGACAGAGACACGGGCTGTGTTCTCCTGAAGCTGGGGCAAACTGGAACACAAGCCCCACGTCATGTGCTGTTCTTCCTTCCCTTTTCCCTCACTCCCGCCACATGCGGGTAAACCCTCCCCCCTTCCCAATAAACCACTAACTCAGGAGCTGGGCCCTGGGATCTGTTTTCTAGGTACGTAGACTCACACTAACACAACACCGTTTCTGAAAAATAGTAGCTTTTAACAATTATTGGGTCTTTACCACATGTATTTTTCTAAGTGCTTTCCCTAAATTAACCCTATGCAATCCTCACAATAGTCCTAAGCAGTAAACAAGAATTATGCCAAGTTTACAGATGGGAAGACAGAGGCACGGGCAGATTAGTAACTTAGAAGCCTGCACAGTAAGCGGCAGAACGACTACACTAACGAGAGCAGCCTGGAGCACAAGCCCACTTCTTAATCACCACGTTATATCTCCTATTTAATATTAAATGAGATCACAACACTGAACACACTTAGCATGATGCCTCTAGCATATATGAGCTTCTTAAAGAACCCAAATGTCCAAAAGGAAGCTGGAAATACAGTCCTGAAGCTCAAACCAGACCTGCATACTACAGCCAAGGGCCTGGAACTATTTCACCTCATTTCATGTGACCTTGTGCATAGTGAGTGTGCACACCGCACACACTCCCACGTGTGCAAGAGTCCCGGTGAGGCCCACCTACCAGGCTGGATGTGGGAACACAGGACAGTTCTCCTCTTCTCTCTCTCCATCCCTCCCCCATCCCTGCAGTCCTTGCGAAGGCACTAAGAGACTTGTCACAGGATAATGAAAAACTGAAATGTGACGGATTCAATTACAATTTATATTTTCACTTAACAATCAATTACCTTCCCCTTATTGGGGGAACATCATTAAGCTGGATACCAGCTCTGGAAAGATACTGTCTCGGGGAGGGGAGCAGCTGGGAGAGCTCAACGGGCTGTTAGTCTCCCAGGAACCCGGGGGGCAGGGGAGGGAGTGGGAGGGCACTGAGCAGAAGGAGTGGCTGAGGAAGGGCTGGCTTCCTGGAGCTCTGCAGGCACAGGCCTGGGTGGGGGCATCCTCTCTGCCTGTCGGGCTGAGAGAGGGGAACAAGGGGATCACCTCTTTAACTCCTGCCCCTGTGCGTGAATCTATGGGTGCTTCCCCCGACTCTAAAACAAAAAAATGTGAAGCCCCCATGGCCTGTCCCCTAGGAACAGCTGATCTCCAAAGTTAAACGTCTGCAAAGGAGGGACGAAGCGGGTTGGAAGCAGCACAGAGCAAGACAGACCTGCTGAGGACCAGGCAACCGTGCACAAGACAGAGGCGACTTCCCGTGCACGGCCTCTGAGGAGATCCTTCAAGAGGTCTGGGTGACCCGTGTGCTCTTGCTCCCCGGGCAGGCTCTGTAGAGTTCCAGAGGCTCTAGGGTTCTGTGTCTTGGAACCAGTGGCGATAAGCCCTGCACGGATGAAGTAGCCTCCAAACAGCAGCCGCACAGGGAAATGAAAACTGAAAGCCCAGCTTTCCTTCAGGAGGACATAACGAAGAGAGGGAATCCCAGCACAGCGTTCTCCCTCTCTTCCTTCCGCACATGCGTGGAACCCTGTGGAGCAAGCCTCCCTGCTGCCAGCTTCTCCCCTTCCAAACCTTTCCCCACACTGCAGCCAGAATGCGTTTTCAAGCACACAAATCTGACCTTGTCACTTAAGGCTTAAAACGTCTCCTCCTATAAAATAAAGCCTGAATTTCCTCGCATGGCATTTGAAGGGGATCAGGAGACACCAACCACCCCAGAACATGCCACATTGTCATAAGGACTATTTTGATTTTAAGGCCACAGAGAATGAACAGAGGTAGGAAGACTTCTCTGCCCTCTCCATATTCACCTATAAATAGGACATATATTTCTCTTCATGAAGATGTTTAACAGCCCACCCTCTCCCCCACCAATACCAGGAAGGGAAGAGGGATTCCTGTCACCAGAGAGAGTCAACACTGAGATGAGTTTGCAGAAACAGACCATATTAAAATAACCATAACTTTCATTAGTTCCTTTTTATATGTTCTAGTTACTTCTCCACAATTCATTGTTCTTGGATCCTGATCCCTCTTTCTCTTGTTAAAATGGTACATAAGCATCTAAATCTAACCGATTCTTTGAGTTTCACTTATTTTCTGTGAACTCCTAGGCACATAAATATTGATAAAAATTGTGTGCCTTTCCCTACCTACCTGTTCTTAATTTAACATGCAGGCCCCAAGTACTGAACCTAAGAGGGTAGAGGAAAAGTTTTCCTCCCAATGAATTCAAAGTCCTTCCCAATGTTGCCCCATCAAAGACCTCCCAGTCCCATCCCAAACTTGACCCAGTCCCCTAACCAGTGTTACCAGTAAGAATCTCCTAGAATTTATACACGCTTTTAGTTTTTTCCAGCTTCTCCATTTGACCCAACTCATATTAAACCTTTGAGGTCCCTTCACATATTACCCTCTCCTGAAGGCTTCTTTCAACACCACAGACAGTGGACGGCTCCTTTGCCTTCACCCCAAAGCACACGACTCACAGTATGTGCTCACACACTATTGTAATAATTATGGTGTAACACAGAGTGCACAGTGAGGAGAGAAAGCACGACGAGTTCTAGGGGCAATGTGCTCTAGCTATGTGCTCTCAGGCAAACTGCTATCCATTCCGTACCATGTTTCTTCATCTGTAAAATGGGACTGATATAAGCTATCTTAGGTCAATAAGAGAACTGCTGCATGAAAACCACTTGGATCAATGTATGACACATAGTAAGTGCTCAATAAATGTTGTTAATAGTTACTTAATTTTGCTAAGAGTTGCATGAAAGTGGCAGTTAAATTTTAATGATCTTTGTACCTGATGTAGGAAAGAGCCTATCAAAAAGCCTGGTTTCATGAGTTCTAAAAAAAAAGAGAGAGAGAGAGAGAGAAGAGAAGAGAAGAGAAGAGACAAGAAAAGAAAAGAAAAAAATAGGAAGGAAGGAAGGAGAGTGAGGGAGAGGGAGAGGAAGGAAGGAAGGAAGGAGAGAGGAAGAAAAAGGAAGGAAGGAAGGAAGAGAAAGAAAGAAAGAAAGAAAGAAAGAAAGAAAGAAAGAAAGAAAGAAAGAAAGAAAAGAGTGCTGAATAAATGAGCAGTCACTATGCAGAGATATGGTGAATGCAGTAGCTGCTGGTATTCAAAACCGTGAATGCATGGTTTGTGGAACATTTCAATGGCTGATCCTGTCAAATGCGCTTACATGTAAGTATTGTGAAAACATTTTAAGGGCTGATACTGTCAAATGTATTGAGGAACCACTGTGAATGCTGACATTGTCAAATGGGGTGTCAAATACGGTTATATGAAAACAATGTAACAGCAATGTATGTGACATACGGATCTATATTAAAGATATTACACCAAGAACAAGGTTAAAGCAAAGCATGGTCCAAATAAAATACAAAGTCCAGTATTTTGGCTCATTATCTTAAAACCACTATGACATACTAATTCTTTTAAAAACATAATGTTGTCCTGGGTGGGGGAGTGAAAGGGCCCCTTAAGGATGGGATCTAACCCTTAAGGAGAAGCAAAGGCACAGACTCCGCCCACAGTGAAGAAGGTCTCTCCTAAGTGGGGCTTCTGCACACCTTTTGAGCTGATTTTATGGATCTGGGGGCCGTGTAAGCAATGAGGGGTGGCCAAGGTACTCAGATAACAGTCTGGGTCTTGGGTCACCAATGTAGGAGCCTTCCATTACTCAAGCCAGCCCCACTGAGGGTCAGAGATGAGATGCCCGCTGTCCCCAAGGGTTCCCAACCTGGCAGTGACCTTGAGGTTCCTGTATAAGGGTGTGGATGACACAACCCAGTCCCATACTTCGCCCACAGCCCCACTGCACTGCCGTCACAAATTCCAGGACAATGGAATTCTGTCTTACATATTCTATCAGTTCTGTTTCTGAAAGAGAGCCATTACTTTCTCACTTAAAGTCAAATCAGACACAAAAAGATAAAAATACCCTTGTGTTTATACTGAATTAACTTGTCTATTGTATCCAGGAAAGAGAAATCGTGGTTTTGTTTTCTATCTACTGCTCGTGTTAGGTCTGAAATCCAGGGTCCAGGTTAGGGGAGTGGATAATAGCATTACCTACAATTTTTGGCAATATTTATCAAGAATCATAAAAACGTTTACATCCTCTGCTCCACTGATTCCAAATCTGGGAATTAGGCACCGTTTCTCACATTTTAACATTTTTGAAATTTGGTACACCCTTGCAACTGATATACACGTGGAATGAGGTGGGATTTTTTTCTTCCCCCCACAAAAGTACGATTAAATTGATGGTATTTCTTAAATCAATTGTACTGGTGTGACTGGCTGCCAAAATATCACAGATGGAGTGGTTTAAACAACTGAAATTTATTTTCTCACAGATCTGGAGGCTGGAAATCCACGATCAAAGTGTAGTTAGTTTCTTCTGAGACCTCTCCCCCTGGCTGGTAGACGGTCGCCTTCCTCTCATGCCCTTCCCTCCGTACACTCTTGAGGTCTCGGTGACGTTTCCTCTTCCGACAAGGACACAGTCCTATTGGACCACTCTTATGCCCTTATTTATTCTTATAAAGAGGTATCCTTATTACCTCTTTAAATGTCCCATCACCAAATATAGTCACACTGGAGAATTAGAGGTTCAACATCTGAATTCGAGAGGCAACAGTTCAGTCAGTAATATCAATGGTGACTTAGAGTCAAAGAAATACAGTAGAACCCTCATAATCAAATAAAAGAAATGAGTGTCATTGAAGAAAACAAAAATACACCGTCACACTTTCTCCACCAGCTGGTGTGACCTGTTGCAGACCGCCCCCCCCCCCCCCCCAGGCCCAGGCCCAGCCACCAGTGGGAAGTTAGAGGCCCCACTGACTCGTTCCCCCACACACTGCCCCCTTCAGAAGTGGCTCCTACCATGTTTTTTCCACCCCAACAATGATTTGACCCCTCGATCTGACAACTGCCCTGGAGAACCAAGGCCTCCATGTTACCCCTAACCTTGAGTCATATATTATCATTTAGTCTTTTCTGAATAAATCTTGTCTTTTCTTAACCACATGGTAGCCTTCTCCTATCTAACTCCTATTCCCAATTAAAAATTTAGCTTGTCATCTGCCCCTCTGTACACTTTGACTATATTCCCCATCCAACAAGTATGGGGTCAAGGTGTCCCCCTTCTGAGAGCCCTCAGCGTCACTGGAAGCTTTGTTCTATCAACTTACTGGTGCATCTCAATGAACACACACACACACACACACACACACACACACACACGTGCTGGAGGCTGAGTCTTAAGTCAACTTTCCACCTCATGGTCCCATATGACCACTTGTTAGCGATGGGCCTCAATTTCCTCCTCTGTAACAGGGGGCAATCACATAACCTAGATCAGAGGATGGCCATGCAGATGAAATGAGATGGTCAGGTGCAGGCAGTGCCCAGCTCAGAGTCATCATCCCAATGTGAGCGGCGACGATTGTCATTATGCTAGAACAGCTCAGAGAATGGCAGCAGGGTAAAAGGAAGCTGCGTCTAAGCAAGGGTCACATGTTCTTCTCCAGTGCCCTCCCCACGAGACCCAGCCGCACGGGTCTAGGTACGGGAATCATCTCCGAAACAAGATTTAATGGGAATAAATGGCTTGCACTCCACCCTACCTGAAGGACTGAGAGTGGCAGACAGTAAGTAGGCTCTCCCAAGAGTTTAACCATAATTGACCTTGGACAAGTATAAAAGATGAATAAATGCCCTCTGAGCATAAGACTTAGAAAGCCAATTCCAGGGCGCCTGGGTGGCTCAGTGGGTTAAAGCCCCTGCTTTCGGCTCAGGTCATGATCTCAGGGTCCTGGGATTGAGGCCCACATCGGGCTCTCTGCTCCGCAGGGAGCCTGCTTCCTCCTCTCTCTCTGCCTGCCTCTCTGCCTACTTGTAATCTCTCTCCCTGTATCAAATAAATAAATAAAATCTTTAAAAAAAAAAAAAAAAGAAAGCCAATTCCATTCCTTCAAAACTCTTTATCCTGGTGAGCAAGTTGCCTGCAAATAGTCAAGCATTCCCTCTCCTGTGCAGTGTGGCTCTGCCTGCAAACTCTCCTCGTGGGGCAGCCCACCCGCACCTTCAGGGAGCACCCGTCACCCTGCATGCACTATGCAAGTCAGGACCAGCGACGGGAAAACACAGCCACAGGCAACAACAGCCCCTCTGTCTGACTCTGGAATCCCACCCTCGGGAATATATCTGAAGAACATTCTTCAGGAGAAAACCACCACATGGAAGAAGATGTTTGCTACAGTAGCATATAGAATCTTAAAAATACAAAAAACCATATGAGGACAGTGGGATGTGTCCTGGGATTTATAATAAATTATTTGGGAGCTCTGAAGGGGAAGAACTGGAAGTGCATGCTTACCTTTAAAGGAGAAACCAAAGCTGTACCTACACTATGATTTCAGCTGTGTAAAAATATATATACTGTGGCCAAAACACACAACATGCCAAGAAAAAGCTAGCTATCCTGTTAGAAAGCAAGAGAGCTGGGGAATTAGGAATGTGTTTTCCCTCTTTGAAAAAAGGAAAAGTCCTCAGTGCTTTTATGAGAAGGTTTACCCACGAAGAAGATGCCCTTCATCAGCCAGCTCCCAGCTGTTTGGGAACACTCCCTGACTCGTGAGGATTCAGAGTTCAGGCAGCCCCTGTGGCTGTCATTGTTCCAAATAGTCCATAAAATTCGCCATCAGGAAGAGTTGGCCAAGAACATTCTCCGGTGTGCATGAGGCTTGTACCAGATGGTGCTGTCTGCTGCCTCTTTGGGGTTTTCCCAGTTGTAAGACGCTTAGGAAAGTCTTCCTTTTGTTTCTTCCTTGTTTTGTAGACTTTAATTACTAATTTAATCACTCGGTGCTCACTAAATGTTTCTGAAGACCTTTTCCCCTTGTTTCCGTGATGTGAGCAACGGTGGAGTTCTGCACCTTGGCCAGAGGAATGGCGCAAGAGCTTGACACCTCCCACTCACTGAGGGGACCCAGGCCATGCCACTGGGGCTCCTCATTGCCCAGCTAGCTCAGGGCAGGGGAGGTTTGAATCACTGACGTCTTTTCTGACAGTAGTTCTGACATTAGTTGTGCTTCAATAATACAAAATGCATGCAACTAGTTTATGGAGTCTTCTCAACATGATGGGATAGAAACATGAGTTCTCTCCATTCCCTGCCTTTGGTTAAGCCTCATCTGAGGTTCCATTCTCGTTCTCTAACACCTTCCTCAAACTTCATGACTTTCTGATCACTTCTTTATTAAAAGTCAAGGGTAATTTATATGTCAGCTGCTCCCCTCCCTCTAAGCTAGGGACAGGGCCTGACTACTTGCACTAGGGGACTCTGGCCCCTTAGTCCTCCCAACCCTTCAAGGCTTCCCAACCCTTCAGGCTATTCTGGCACCAGACTGGGAAGAGAGTGGAACCAGAATGCAAGCAAGGCTACCTAACTCGGTGCTGGCGGTCCTCAGCAGGGCGCAGGAGGACTTCTTTGGGGCCGCCCCTCCACTCCAAGGTTCCCTAAAATGGGAGGATGGAGGTCCAATTCCAGCCCTTATCTTATTGTGCAAATGGACTGAATGTTTGTGTTTCCCCCCAAATTCCTTACAAATTGAAATCCTACCTCCTAAGGTCACACTATTAGGAAGTGGGGGCTTGGGAGGTGATTAGGCCATGAGGGTGGGCCACCATGAGCAGGATTAGTGTCCTTACAAAAGAGGCCCCAGAAGGCTCCTCCTCCCCTCCCACCATGTGAGGACACAGCAAGAAGGCTGCTGTCTGTGAACCAAGAAGTGGATCCTCATCAAATGCCTGACCTGATGGCCCTTGATCCTGGACTTCCCAGCCCCCAGAAGTGTGAGAAGTAATGTCTCTGGTTTGAGCCCCGCCCCCCAGGGATATGGTAATTTTGTTACAGTAGCACTCCCTGACTGAGATGCTGAGCCCCGCACATTCCAGGCTCCACTGCTACTGGGTAGCACTGGGCACCCACTGGGCAACAGGCATCATGGGCAGGACACGCAAGCCCAGCCATCTCCACATTGTCTGTTAGACCCATGGAAAATTCATGCCTCCTTGAGACACCAGAACATGGACATACAGATTCTTCCTTGTTCACCTCTGCATCCACACTGCCCTCTCTCCCTGTTCTTCTCTTTCCCTGCTCTTCCAGGCATAAGGCCAGATCACAGAGATGTCAGTCGAAGCAGACACTGACTCTGGAGTTAGAAAATGAACTTCGTCTTCTTGTTGTAAGCACCCCCAATTCTCTTGATCCCCTTCGCCTGACTGGGAGTTTGGGGTGGAAGATGAGGGATAGGCCTCTCACAGTGACCGTGTCCAATGATGACTTCTGCTCCGTTGCTTCTCCTCTCTCACACAGAAACTGAGGAGGGGCTTGGGGCAGTGTCAACGGCAGTGGGACTAGTGTTGGCCCCAGATGTTGGCGGGTACCTCTAGCATGCACAGCACTTAGCATCTCTATCCTTGGTTTGAGCCCCGCTTGCCAATGCTGAGTCAACAGGAAAATCCACTCAGCTTGTTACATGCACAAGTGTAGATCTGGGTCCAAATTGGCCTTCTATCTCTTTAGGGCTTAGTTCACATTTTTTAGAAAAGAGGAGAATCTGATCTTACTCAATCCAGGCTTTGGTTAAAGAATGACGCTCACAGCCAGTTAAAACTAAAGCAGAACTAGAGGAGCCTGCTTGGGCCAAAGCATGGGCTGGGTGCAAGAGCCCACCATCCCCCATCCGTGGAACCACCTATCATGGGAACACCCCGAGACTTCCAGAGCCCCGTAAGGCTCCATCCTTCAGACACTTACGGCTGGGTCACAGCAGACTGCAGTCAGGCAGAGGGATCTTTCACTAGAACAAGAAACTGCCAAACCTTTTCAATATGGATGAGAATGGAGAGTTTAGTGGCAGTGGGGCCCCCACTTCTGCCCTCCATAAGCTATGTGAGCCAGTTACTCATCTCTTTAGGCTTCAACTTCATCTATGAGTTGGGGGAAACCAGATCTCCCTTAGCAGGAGGCCAGAGGATTGAATGAGATGACACAGTCTGTGAGGCTCATGGGACAGTGCTCGGCACATGGTGGGCAAAGTGAATCCCCAGACTACCCCGCCCCCCAGGGAGACCACAGTGACCAGGAGATAAATGGTGCCTCTGCCTTCCAGTCCAACCATAATCCAGCCACTGCTCACCATGGCCACCAGTCCACTCCAGTCCAAGCCCCTGTCACCTCTTACCTGGCCCATGGCAAGAGCCTCTAAACCAAACTCCTGCTTCCACCCCTGCTCCCCACAGCCTATCAGAATGATTGTAATAAAAGGGAAGCTGATCGTGATACTGCTCAGAATGCTGCAGTGGCTCCTGTCCTCATCAGAATGAATGCCCAAGTCCCCCAAATCACCTGGAAGGTCCCATATGCTCTGTCCCCAGCTGCTTTCCTGCCCTACTGTTCTCCCCTTCCCTGGCACCATCACACTGGCCTATTCTAGTACAAAGGTGCCTCGGGACCTTTGTACTGAACGGTCCTTCTGCCTGGAATGTTCTTGCCCCTGATATTCACATTGCTATCCTTCACCGCTTTCAGGTCCTGCATCGAATATCCTTCTCAGCGGTCTCCCCTGACCACTCTATTTAACATCATGTCATTCCCCTACCTGCCATACTGACAGTCCTAACCCAGTCCCCACAGCATTTGGTCTGTCGTCTTCTAACATACCACGTAACTTACTGATTTATGTTATTATCTGTGCCCCCTTCCCCACGCACACACTAGAATGTAAGTTCTGTGAAGGCAAGAATTAGTGTCTGCATTCACTGCCATATCCCCCAGCATCCCGGACAGTGCCTGGCACACAAGCACTCCATAAACAAGTATTGAATGGATGCCTAAATGAATCGAAGGAGAGCTCGTGAGCAGGAAAGGGTAAGACCCAGCTAACTGCTCAAAGCACTGGCTCTGGTTAGTCCTCAGTGTCGGATGTCACTGAGAATGAGTCAGGAAGGATGAGATCAGCTTAGAAGAGTCTCTGAGCTGAGTATCTGGTCTCCACCCCTGCCTCATCCCTGTCTGGACCCAACTCTCCACATCCATTCAAAAGCACCTTCTTAGGCATTTCAACCACTCGTTTCTTCCAAACCCAATTTGCCTGGGGACCAAAGGGCAAAGCTCTCGCAAACAAAGCTGTGTTGAACACAAGGAAAGTTCAATGGCACTTTACCCATTTTGACTTTGGAGAGCAAACTTGCTGCAGACTCACAGGTCCTTGCTGGCTCGGACTCTCCCTGCCCAAAACCTTGATTCACACCTTGAACTGAAGAGACACAACTCTTTCACGCGTGTGGGTCTTTTCTCTTGACGTGAGTTGCAACCAAAGCAACAGCCGGGTGTAAGACGAGTATGATCACCTCGCAAGTGCTTGCCCCACTAAAGGCACATCGAGGAATCAACAAAGGAACAAATGAATAAACAGCACCAGGGAAGTCAGACAGAAACACCTGAGACCTGAAAACCATGGGCTTGTAGGTCTGGTCCTGACGGCAAGGCTTAGCCCCCACAGCACATGGGAACATGGTAGACATGTAATAAAGACTTGGTGGCTGGTGACTGACTGCTGGTGTAAAGTACCAAGTACCAGGTCACAGGAAGGAGCCGAGGCCAGAACAGAGCCCAGTGTCAGAGAGTGAGTCTCCCACTTTGCAGACACGGTATGCGGAGCACAGCTTCTTACCTTCTCCCCCACGGCCTCGTGGGGAGCATCTGTGGACCTACGGGGCACTCGCTCTCACTCTCTGTATGGAGGCAACGGCGAGCAAAGGGGACGGAGCAGAGAGCGTCAGGTGGGCAGGGAAGGGCTTCTCTAGCAGAGCCTCTGCCCCCTGTCGGGCTTTTCACTGGTGCTCAAAGCACTTCCCACTTCCCTCGAGTCTGTCCAGTCGTGCTTCCCAGTCTTGTGTGTGCGTCCATGTGAGTGTGCCTGCACGGACACATGCTCCCCAGTGACCTCTCCCTTGGCGGGTCCCACCTGTGCTTCCCCCACTCAGGGGCCTTTCGACTTGCCCGGGACATCCGCAGCGTGGAAACAAGTGTATCTCCACCTGACTGAGCCGGTGTTTCCTGCAAAGAGCAATTTCATTTTGTGTCTCCATTGTATTCAATCCGGCTTTTGCACTCAGAAACTTCTTCAAACAAAGCTCTCCTTGTAAAGCGGGAAACACAGCTGACAGCCTCCTGCTCTCCCAGGATTTTTCAGAATGAGAAAACCGCACGGGGCTCGTGGGCCGGAGCGCGCCAGCGCTGCCGTAGCCGCATCAGCCCAGGGAAGAGAAGGGCGAGCCCCTCTGCAGGCTGAGAGCGGGGGTCCCCCAGGCACGGGGGTCCACCAGATGCAGGGCCCCCTCCAACTCCACCCACTCCCCGGAAACACAGAGGACGCAGGAACTGTGAGTGGGCGAATATGCGCGTTATTACGAGAGCCCATTACACATCTTCTGACCCAAAGCCTTTCAGCCCTGCTGCATGGTCCACCTGCAGGGCACAGAATATTCACAGGAGAATCAAAATCAAAAGCCTGTTAGAGAAGAAAACTCTGGGGTCTGCAAGGAAACAGCTCAAACACCCAGGGAAGGAAAAGGGAAAGGCACTGACCCCGCGTGTGATTTCACCACATCCAAGGGACCGGGCCTGGAGAAGTCCTTACGGGGCGAGGAAGACACTCCCAGATGGCCTCGGGAGCTGATTTCAATCCAGTCAGGAGAAGGGTCCCGAGCAGAAGAGCGAGCACAGGGCTACTTCATTTTGACCAGGAGTTTCAGCACCAAAAAAGTTTTACAATAAGGAATGGAAAGAACAAAGGTTTTCCTTAAGTAGTTTTTCTCAGCTTGAGAGCAAACATAAACAAACTCGTTATGGGTTGAACTGTGTCTCCCCAAAATTCATAAGCTGAAGTCCTAGCCCCCAGTAAGGCACCACAGCAGAAGGTGACCTTATTTGGAAATAGGGTCACTAAATCGATACCTAGTTAAGATGAAGCCATCAAGGGGCGCCTGAGTGGCTCAGATGGTTAAGCATCTACCTTCGGCTCAGGCCATGATCTCAGGGTCCTGGGATCGAGCCCTGCATGGGGCCCCCTGCTCAGCGGGGAGCCTGCTTCTCCCTCTCCTTCTACTGCTCCCCCTGCTTGTACTCTCTTGCTCTCTCAGTCAAATAAATAAATAAAATCTTAAAAAAAAAAGAAGAAGAAGAAGATGAGGCCATCAAGGTAGGCCCTAAGCCAATATGGCTGTGTCCTTACAACACAGGGAATGTGGACACAGAGACAGACATGCACACAGGGAGGACACCACGTGCAGACGAAGGCAAAGATCTGGGGGATGCTTTCCAAAACAAGGACACCACAGACTGCCAGCAAACCAGAAGCTAGAAGACTGAACCGATTCTCCCCACGGCCCTCAGAAGGGCCCAACCCTGCCAACACCTCGGTCTCAGGCTTCCGGCCTCCAGAACCGTGAGACAATAAATTTTATTTATTTAAACCCCCAGTTTGTAGCCCCTTATTACGGCAGCCCCAGCAAACTAACACAAAAAGCTAGCAGTGTATCCCGAAAGTATTTTCCAACTCAATGTCCATCCCAAACCCAGTGAACCACCTCTCAAAACTCTGCACCACGTCACAACACCCTAGCCACTGAAAGCTTCCAGAACCTTGCAGGTGCTACATAAGTCAAAGGTGACATCTCACTCTTGACCCTCGCAGCATGTTGTGGACCGTCGCTGTGACAGAAGAACAGTAAAATACAGTCTTTATGGACAGAGCCTCTGAAGCCAACCATCTGCATTTGGATCCCTCTCCTGCCACTTACTAGCTGTGTGGCTGACACAGCTGACCACCGTTCCCTGTCGGTGACACAGAGCTAGCAGCCAGGCGGGCTTCACGGGGTGCTGGGGAAAGCACCTGAGAAAGAAGGGGGTGCATCACAGTTCCTGGCACATGGCGAGCACCCAGAGATGGGAGCTGACTCAGGAAGGTGAAATGAAATCAGGGGTCACCCCCTTAGATCCGCTGAGCTCCTAAAGGTACAGAAAAACGGAGATCTGAGATGCAACCAACTGATGCCGGAGACCGATGCAGCCCAGGGCTCGCCTCTGCAGCACCTGCTGGCCCTACGGAGGGTCCGTCCTGAAAGCAGCAAGGAGGCATGAGCAGATGGCCACGACAGGCGACAGGGCATGGGAAGGAGGAGGAACAAGAGAAGCCAGAGGTCAGAGCGGCTCAGCTCGTGTGTCTGACAAGCAGCACCAAGAGGAATCACAGTGTCACCTCAAGGTCACCGGCCTCTCCCCCGGCTGCGGGGACACAGAATTCCTCCCCAGCAGGAGAGCCCCGCACCCTGCTGCACAGCTGCCAGAACAGAGAGATGAAGACACCCAGGGTCCCGCCACATCAGGACAGAGGTGGCCTGGAAGTCACCGAGAGGAAATACGTAAGCCGGAGCAACATCGGGGCATGTCTAGCAAAAGGCTAAGAAAACCCCACCATCAGGGAACCCTCCGTAGGGATGTGTTGGTTAACATTAAACAACAAGGTAGGAGCATTGCCAGTTTCCACAGTGTAAATATTCCCACCGTGGCCAATGACCAACTATCAAGAAGATATCAATCAGCTCACCAACATTTAACAGTTGGCTCTTGCGAGCCGAGCTGCTGGCGGCTGCCCACTGAACCCGAAGTGACATTAGGACAGCCCCTTAGCCCTCGCTGAGCCAGCCGGGAGCAGCGGCCTGCCTTCCAGCTGGTGCTCTCCAGCCATGGCAGGCCCACCGCTGTGTCCGCTGGGCTCCCCACTTGCTCGGGTGCTGACTCCCTGCTCTCTCCTCCCAGACGGTGACTCGGTAGCTTGGGGAACAGGACAGAGCCACCGCAGGTCCAAAACTGGATCCTGACCCTCGTTCTGCAGGCGGGGAGCCATTCCTACACACACCGTCCACGCAGCAGAGAAAGCCTGTCTCAGGGTGGGAAGGTGCTGGCTCTCCAGAAATGGGGTGTCTGTCTGCAGGGCTGGACAAAAGAACCCTGGAGGGATCTTCGGCCCCGTGCCCTGCATTCTTCAGGCTCAGTACAAGGGTAGCATGTGTGCTTTGGGCCCCTTTCATGCTGCCGTGTTGCTCAGGAACGGGGCAAAGCTCTCCAGCCACCCCTGGTCCGTCAGCATGGCCAGACCCGCACCGACACCCACCACACTAACCACAGGCTGGAAGGCACTTCTCTGGATGGATGAGAGCCCAGCGGAGCCGGTATCCTGGACCCACCCAGCCAGCATGAGGTCAGCTGCGTGGTGCAGCCACGTGTGGATCATTCCCTCCGAGGGCAGATCGTACACCTCCCTGCAGGCTGCTTCAAGGGTAGTTCAAGGAACTGACAGGGAGATGCTCTTTTCTTCTCAGGTAATTAGGTCCAGAGGCAAATTCACTCTCCTGCCAGCCCGCCCAGCCGGCAGGTGAGGGAAGACTCTGGCGCTGACGATGTTCCTGAGCTCGGGGCTGCCTGCAGCCTGCCCACCGGTCAGCGCTCATCAGACCTGCAGGGGCACGGAGCCAGGTCAGGAGCGCCTCCAAGCCCTGAGTTAAGTGAGGCACTGGAGACTACGCCAAGGAGGGGCAAAGGCCCTGGGCCAGAAGCTGAGAGCCTGGGATTCTATCTGTCCCCACACTAATTCACTGTGACCTTAGGCAAGGCACCTGAATCCTCTGGGCTTCCGTGTCTTCACTGGCACGAAGACCCCTTCTTGCCTCTAGTATAAAATTATCAGGAAGAACACAGGACAAGAGGGGTGTAAAGGTGCACCAGAGATGATTTACAATCACCATTCCTTAAGAAGTTGTTTACAAAGGCAAAGTAACACGGGGAATTTGCTGGAGGCAAAAATGGAGTTTTATCTGAAATGCTTTATTGATCCTCCAACCATTGCTGACCTCAGTAAATCCCCGCCTGTACAGATGTGGCCAAAATGGTGAGGCAGTGAACGCTTCCTCAAGTGCATCTCCTGGCTCGATAATACTATTAGGACTACTACAAATACCCGCAGAGTGCCCAACATACCCAAACAGAAAAGCAGTGGTGAGGAGAAATGGGTCATGAAGTAAAGTCTAAGCGAATTCCTCCTGCCCAGCAACCGCCCCTCCCCCAGCTCCACCACCAAAATAAAAATGGCCGTTCCATGTTCGTGCAAGTGGGGAAATGGGCTTGGCTAAGCAGGAATGAGGGCTGTTTAAGGGGCATCAGGGAAGGCTTTATTGCTCTGGTTTTAGGAGTGGGCTTAGCAAGACTGGCAGCCTGGATGGGGAAGGTGCCAGGCTGGAAGCTGAACATGCCAGGGGGAGGCCACTGCACGGCTCCAATGGACACTGGCTAGCTGCAGAATCCCACTCCTGTTTCACTGAGGCCAGCTGTCCACCCAGAGCCTTGGTTTGGCATGGCCTGACTATCAGATGTTTGCATAGTGAGGACACTGCCTATGTCCACGGCCAGAAGCAACTGTCAAGCCTGTAGAGAGCAAGGACCACGATGCAGTCCCAGTTCCACCACCCACCTGGCTTTTCCTTAAGTCAGAATACATAAGAGCTTTGCCTTGTAGCTGGATCCCAGATGGATCCCAGCAAGTCTCCATAAATCAGAAGGGGAAATTATTCTGAAGCAAAAAGTCTTTTCCATACAACAGAGCTCAGGCAGATGGCAATTATTTATTCCAATTAGCAATAAGAATAGATAAGCTTAGTGAGCATGTTCCATGAGCCAGACACTGTTCTAAGTGCTTTATGCAGATTGATCTCATTTATCCATTATTACAACCCTATGAGATAAGAAGATAGTGACTTTCAGGATACCCAGTTTATAGATAAAGAAACTGAGGCAAGAAAGGTTAATTTTCCCAACATTATACAGTTAAAAAGTAATTCCATTCATTAAGTAGTGCTAGCTATAATAAACCCTGAAATCTTATAGGCGTGACATGATAGAACCTTGTTATCTCACTCAGGGAAAGTTTTGTTGGTGCGAAGACCAGGGGCTCAGTCACACACAGTCACTCGGGACCCCACTGACAGGTGTAGCCTGCCATCCTCACCGTGTAATGTCCAGAACCAACCTCCAGAACATATGAGGGGTGGGGAACATGGAGAGTCACAAGGGAGGTGCTCATGGGCCACACCTAGAAGGGGCATATGACTTCCACCCACTTTCCAGGGGCCCAAGCTCAGTCACATAGACCTACCTGGATGCAAGTGAAGGCTGAGAAATGTTGACCCAGGCTGGGTGGCCACTTCTGGTCACCATTCTACACTATGAAAGGGAAACACAAAACCCAAGTGGTCAGCAAGCCGCGTTTGCCACCGTTTTGGAGCTGGGATCTAAACCCAGGCAGCCCAGCTCCAGAGTCGGTCCTGTTTATCATTGTGCCAGCTGATTTGGGTTCACAAGCTGCTGGGGAGACAGTCACTGTGCTCAGGTGGAGCTGAGCATCTGGACAGGGTGGAGATTGGGAGGGAGGTGGCAGTCACCTTCCCAGCACCAGCACTAAACAGCCTTTCTCAATCTCCCCAACGCGACTATCATAGGCTCTGAAACCCCGCCATCAGCATGACTTAGTTGGTCATGCGGCAACAAAATGTAGGCGTCGCTACAAAGTGGCAGCTACCTCTGAGAAGGGCCAAACTCCAAGCCTTCTTTATCTTACAACTTCCCTGAATGAGCTTATCAGATGCTTCTCCAAAGGGGACCCTTTGGTGAGTTCACCAACCAGGGGGAACTGGGGGATCTGGAAGATAGAGTGAAGGTACTGCAAGTAGGAGAAGTGGCGGGGGGGTGTTCAAAATCTAGGAATAAGCTTCACATGGCCACAGACCAGCAAGCAGCCCAGTGCATATACGCAGGTGGAGCCTTGTGCTAGGGGATGGCATGGTATTCCAGTATCCCCAAATTGCTGGGTACTCCTCTCTTCAAGAGGTGGAGACCAATTCTCTTTCTCTTGAACATGGACTGAACTTAGTGACTTGCCTCTGACGAAAGGGACAAAGCAAAAGTGATGGTGTGTGACCCCAGAGACCAGGTCATAAAGGACACCGAGGCCTCCTCCTGGTTTTCTCTCACTGTCTCAGGCCACTTGCTCTCAGGAAGCAAGATGCCATGCTGTAACAATGCTCAAGCAGCCATGCAGAACCTACATGATGAGGAACGGAGGCCTCCTGCCAACAACCATGGGAGGGAGCCATCTTGGAACTAAATCTCCCAACCCCCACTCAAACTCTCAGATGACTACCCCCCGCCAATACCCTGACTGCAAACACATGAGAGACCCTCAACTAGACCCACCCAACGAAGCTGCTCCTGAATTCCTGGCCCATAGGAACCATAATATTATCAATTATTTTTGCTCAAAGCCACTACCTTCTGGGGTGATCTGTTTTACAGCTACAGATAACTAATATGGCACGGGACAAGAAAGGAAGCCAGTAGAGGCAATGCATTTCCACTCATAAGGAGCCTTGAATGTCAAAAAGCCAGATTTGGTCTTAATGTATTATGAGGAAGCAACGAATGTTTCAACATGTGACATGAAGTAGAGAAAAAAAACAGGAAAGTATTTCTTTGGCCACAGACTAGAAGGAAACTAATGTTCCCAATGTCTCAGGCTGGGGATGTGCCTTTCTCTAGCCCAGTGGTTCTTGACCAGGAGTGACCTTGCCGCACTGACATTTAGCAACATCTTGAGATATTTTGGTTGTCACAACTATGGGGGTACACTTACTAGTATCTAGTAGGGAGAAGCCAACGATGCTGCTAAGCTTACTACAATGCGCAGGTCAGCCCCCACAACAGAGAACTATCTAACCCAACCACTGTCTCCCTTAAAGCAGCTGTAACTCTGGGCCTCTCCAGAGTTAGAATCACCATTTGGACTCTCACACTGAAATTCTTCCCAATTTTGAAGACTCAGAAGAGGAAAATAAAACCTTCGTCAATTAGAAAGACCTAGGCCAATTCCTGAAGGTTAGGACACAGCTGTGGGCCTAGGACTAACTCCTTCCACAGGTTCTCAGAGCCAAGAAGTCAGAACAGGATAGATTATACCATGCTAACAAATTAACTGGAATCTCAGTATCTTAACACCAAAAAAGGATGTATTTCTCATTCACAACGTAGTCCACTGAAATCATAGGAATCTCTCTTCCATGCAGGGACTCAACCCCTAAGACCACACCCATCTCTGGTTATTCTATCTGTTTGCATTGGTCTTGTGCAATGATAGGTGGTGGAAAGAGAGAAGGGAAGATCACACGTGGGAAATTCAGTGCAGTCCTGGAAATGTCTACATGCCATTGGCCAGAATAAGTCACATGGTCCCATCTAGCTGCAAGGGAGGCTGGGAAATGTAGTCCAGCTCTGAGACTGTGAAGATGAGAAAAGTGGACATTGGTCAGCACTAGCAACATCTGTACTCTAGTATAGTCTCTCCCAGTCCTCACCACCGAGCCCCACACTCAGGACACAGGCCTGACCCAGGCCCACTAATATAATTCCAAGAGAAGCCATCCTTAAAGAAGGAGGCATTAGGGTGCCTGAGTGGCCCAGTCAGTTAAACATCTGACTTTTGGTTTTGGCTCAGGTCATGATCTCATGGGTCATGAAATTGAGCCCCACATCAGGATCCACACTCAGTGGGGAGTCTGCTTGAAGTTTCTCACCCTCTGCCCCTCCCCCTACTTGTGCACATTCTCTAAAATAAAAAAATTAATCTTAAGAAAAAAAAATGAGGTATTGCCTGCAGTCATGGCATGTTCTCATGAAGGAAATGGAAGGTGACACAGGATCCCCATCCTTGTCTCCATAGTCAGCTATACAAGGGCCATCATTACTCTTGATTCAGGACAATAATGGAGTGACCTACCCCCGTCAACCCCCAACTATAGATCAAAATCAAGTAAGCTCTGGTTACTGGAAGAACCCTCTTATCAGCCATATTTGATTAAAATTTTATATCCCAGTTCTCAATTCCAGATGAAGGGTTTTTTAACTTCATATATTTTTCCAAAATGAGAAGCAAATCTGAAAGTCACTTCATAATGCAGCCTTCTTGAGTCCTTTAAACCCTTAGCACTAGAACACCGTGTGCTGCTTTACAACCCAGCTCAAGGGAAGGTATCATCTGAGCCCATGGGAAAGCTGAAAGCTTAGTCATCTGATAAAAATGAGAGGTTCTGAAGGTGGGGGTTAAAGAAAAAATTAGAAATTCAACTGCACAGCATTTATATACATTCTTGTGAACATATATTTCATTAAAGATTTTTTAAAAAGCCCCTTCTATATTCCCAATTTAACATAGTCAAGTGAATACAGCGTTCTTGGGATAAAAATGAACGTAACTCCATTTGACATGTGTGCCCCAAATGGAATCAACTTACCCTGGCCCATTTCTTCTTAGCCTCGGGTCAGGAAGTTTGAGACCCATTTATTTTTCTCTTTCTTTCCAGGCCTGAGAAGCCACCCTCCCGGCTACCTGTCGTCCATGTGGGCGTGCTCTGTAATGCTACAGAGCATCCTGGAATGCAGCTGGAATACGAGATGCTACAGGTAATAAAGTTTATCAGAGTGGCTTGTCATTATTTTTGCATCATTATACAATGACTGCAGCTTTAGAAGGTAATAAATCACTGCACAGGTGACAAATTGAGAAACGAAGAAGGACAGTTATTCTCACAGATAAAGCAACTGCTGTCACTAACAAGATGTGGTGACTTGGTGCTCAACCTTTTAAAAAAACGTCCTGTGGTCCTGCAAGGTGTCAGTGGGAAAGCCATCCACATCTCAAAGCATGCCAGGTCCACTGCCAAGACCGCAAAGGAGCTTGAAATTCCAACGGCTCTAAAAATTAGTGTCCCAGTTCACTCCTTGCTGGCCCAGAGGGAGTCTGGTAACACCAATAACCAAGCTCCAGTAAGTCTAAACTTCATGGGCTCAGCTGTAAGCACCAAGACAGCCCATTTTCATTCATCCTGACTCAGGAATGTCTCCAAAGAAGCTTATGTCACCCACGTACACCCTGCATGTGTTTGCACACGTGTGTGTTCTAAGGTGCCTAAATACTAAACTGTCTCTGCCTCATTCCTAATACACTGTTTTGTCCTGTTTTGTTTTTGTTTTTTTTTTACACTTAGGTAACAAAAAATAGCAGAGCATATTCTCTGCAGGCTATAAAAATTAGGTCTCCAGACTAAAATCAAGCAGGAGAGGTCTGAGTCCAGGAAACAATTGTGAAGACTATGAGGGGTTTTGGAAAGGAGAACTGGTTCTACTCCACTCTGATGCTGGGGGCTGTGCCGGTCAAGGTGCCGCACACTCTCTCCAAATTTTATCAGTGGGTTCCTGGAGTACAGGAAACCGCTATGAGCTAAAGAGAACCTCTTCCAGAAAGGGAAGCCGTGCATCTGGGACCAAACTACAGCACTAAATAGGAATGCGTGAGTGAGTCAGGTGCCTGGCAGCGGGAAATTCTGGGTCAGGGAATTATGCTCCAGAGAACTGGATCTCAAAATGTGACCCCCAGACCAAAGGCATCAGCATCACTTCAGAGCTTAGTAGGAATCCAAATTCTTGGAGGCCTACCCCAGATCTACTAAGTCAGAAACCCGAAACTGTTAATCAGAGACCACTAAATCAGAAAGGACTCCCAGGCTCGTGCACTTCTCTGAAACACCAGGTCTGTCTATTTTTATGAATTTTCCTTTTATGCAAGACTGCCACATCTGGACGTGCGAGGTGGGTACTACACAAATTCTCCCCAACCAGGGGATAATTAGGAGGTTAAAATGTAGGCCATGCTTGCTCCTAAGTCATTAGTTTAATATGCTACATATGTCCTGAAAGTGTGTGGTTTTCTCCTTAATAAACGCAAAGACATCATAGAGGCTGTCAACTCATGTTATCTTCATCCCTTTATTCAAAGAGATCTCAACCTTCAGGATGAAAGAAAATGAGCAGCAGGTAGAAATCAGAACCTTACCCTTCTGGATGGATGGATCAGCAACTTAGCCAAAACTGGTGACTCTGTTCCATCTAGTGATTTCAACTCATTTGAGCCAGGAACTTATGGTCAATCTCAAATGAAACTAGAATGAATTGCAAGACCAAACTCTGACGCTCATGGCCTGTGTGACATTCTCCAACCTGCACCCACCCTACAATTGGGGTTCTCCAAGTACTGAAGGAATGTTGGGCCCCCAACTAAGTCCAACACCAGGAAACCATCCCAGGAAATAATGAGGTCATGTGGTTCCCACAGAGCCCATGTGAAGAGTCCTTCCTCACCTGGGGAAAGGCAACAGGATATATTTTATAAGCCCCAGTGACTTTCAATATAAAGCATCAATCCTTTCATCCACAAAACTTCCCAAGGTCCTCCCAGGACAGGCACAGTCTCCTCTTCAAATTAAACAAGGTAAGTGCACTGGAAAGTGTTCTACTCTTCCCTCTGCCATCCACACTTACAGTAAAAAAGGTCATTGGGAGGTGGCCCAGTTCGAGCCTGCTCACCGCTATGACTCCACTCCATTCTCTCATTGAGAAAACCCCATCAGATTAGGGGGATTGGAGCGGGGAGTTACTTCATTCCCATTGTTCACCACATGCAGAAAAATGATCGTTTTGTATGTTACATGCTGGGTAATCAATTCCAATCCCCTGGAGATTTCCGGGGTCTGCTAAGCACATTTATTCTCCTGTTTCTAATCTATTCCTTTGATTTGCACAACTTGAACATACTGTCATCATTTTGAAGGAGGGGAGAGAAGAGGAAATGAGAAAGCAAGGGCAGAAGGGGCAGGAGAGAGGGAGGGAGAAGGAGCTTGATCCTGTCATTCTCTAGCTAGAAATTTCCCCTTTGTCTACAGGACACAATGCCTATGTCCCCCATTCAAGACCTTAACAGCCTAACCCGGAACTTGCCTGCGCACGTCTGTGCTGAATTTTCAAGGTTAAATGTAATGACAATGATAATATAACAATATCCTCATTATCATCAGAGCTGGGCTGGTCTAGATGAAAAACAGGAGTGTGCCTGACACTCAGATTGAAGACTCACAATAATCATATGAGATTAGTCACTATTATTATCACTATTACATTAGCTATTAAGTGGGAAATCTGGAATTGGTCTCGGCAATCTGACCCCACATCCCCATGTTCCTAATCACTGTTAAATGTTAAACTTTTCCTGACACCTAAATCCCAGGCCCTTCTGGGCCCTGGGCTCCTTGCACACCTCACAGTGAGAGACCAGATGGAGTCACAATTCAGGAAGGAAATTCCATCCCTGAGCCATGACTATTTGCCCCTTTCTCAGCCTTAGCTCAGGGGAGATTTATATGTACAAAACTGGATATAAAGTAATCAAGTGATACAATCTCTTGTCTCGAGAACCTACTGAATCCTGGCACCTAACTCAAGGTTTTACAGACTGATTGCTCAGTAAATATTTGGTGAATGAACATGTTCTCGGATTCATCTTTAGTAAATTTTTGCACAATTATATAGCAGACAATGTGTTAGATGATTTCTTGAATGTTACCTCATTTAAGTCTCACAGGAACTCAGAGAAGTATTTGTACCCCTGTTTTCAGATGAGGGCCCTGGAGCTTAGAAAGAGAAATGGCTTCTGTCTTGCCTGGAGGTTGTGACAATCTGCAGGTTTGTATGGGGGTAAACAAGAGTCTGTGAAAAGCAGGATCCACTTAGGGAAGCCAGACACTCAGCCAAAGCAAATACGACCACTTTATATCACCACCAACTTGTGTCTTTCCCCCATTATCCACATTTTTACCTCACTGCTGAATTCCATTCCTCACATGGAAACAGCTTAAGTGGAGATATCTCCAGGAGTTTTATAAGATGTTCTGGTAATACTGCTGTATAACAAATCCCCCAAACTTAAAGGCTTAAAATAACCATTTTCTTTCCTGACCATTTTGTGGGTCAGGAATTTGGGAAAGGCTTGTCTTATGGCCTCTCAGGATGTTCAAGTTTGGGGTTGTAGAGAGATGTCAGCTGGGGCTGTGCCACGTAAAGACTTGACTGGACTGGATGTCCAAGATGGTGCACTCATGGGGAACAGTTGATGCTTGTTGTTGGCTGGCAGCTCAACTGGGGTGCAGACTGGAGCCCCTTTATATGGTCTCTCCATCATGATGGCCCCTGGATGGTCAGACATACATGGGCACCTGACTTTTTCCTGAGCGAACATTGGGAGAGAACCAGGCAGAAGTGACATGGCCCTTGTGATCTAGCCTTGAAAGTCACCAGACTTACTTCCACCATATTCTTTTAGTTAACCGGCCACATGCCCACCCAGATCCAAGAGAAGATCATCTCTCTAGGAAGGAATATCAAAGTATCTGCAGCCATTTTTTTTAACACCGTACAAGGCTATTGACACACACCCCAGGAAAAATTTAAGTCAGCCTGATTCCTTTGTGGGAAAGTCAGTCTCCAAGAATGGCCACCATTGACTCCTTTCCCCGCTGTTACACTCATGTCACATCACTCATCAAAGGTACTACTCTTTCCCCTCCCCTTGAATCTGGGCCAGCTTTATCAATACAGCATGTGGTAAAGTGGCTCTACAGTAATTGGTCTAGTCTTTCAAAGAGCCAGCAGCTTCCACTTCCTCCAGGGGAAGCTGAATACCATGTAGGATAGCAAAATACTCTGAGTCCACCATGCTGTGAAGAAGCCTAACCTGGGCTCATGAAAAAGTCACACGGAGGAAAACCAGAGAACCGACTGGCAGCCAGGAGCAGAATCCCAAACATACAATCCCATTGAGCTGCCCCAACCAGCCCCTGGCCATGGGAACCTTTCCAGTGAAAACCAGACATCATGGATCACACATACACTGTCATCTATCCCCATATGCTCTCTCCAAAGTCCTGACCCACAGAAGCATGAGCAAATAAAATGATGATTGTTTTAAGACAGTTCACTGAGCATCCTTAACCACTTCCCAAGACTAGCCGCAAGGTGATTTTAAAGGGGGAGAACAGGAAGGCATGGTGTTCAAAGTGCTGACTTGGGGTGTGGAGATGTCACATTGGATGAGGCAGGAGCTCATTGAAGGTGCAGAAGGGAATGTGGGAGGAAGTCAAGGACATATATACCGTTTCAAAGTTTTGCCCCCCAAAATAAGGGAAAGAGGACTCTCTTCCTTCTTTAATTTCTGTATCATCTCCATTGGCCCACCTCCCAGGACATGGGGAGGTCAAAATATTATGTATTAAACTGAATTTTTAGGGCGCCTGAGTGGCTCAGTGGGTTAATGCCTCTGCTTTCGGCTCAGGTCATGATCTCAGGGTCCTGGGATCGAGGCCCGCATCGGGCTCCCTGCTCAGCGGGGAGCCTGCTTCCCCCTCTCTCTCTCTCTGCCTGCCTCTCTGCCTCCTTGTGATCTCTCTCCCTCTGTGAAATAAATAAATAAAATCTTAAAAAAAAAAAAAAATATAAACTGAATTTTTAATCTACTTTATTTTTACTTATGAAACATTTCAAACATACTGGAAAAAAAGGAAAATAATTTAACAAATGCCCTTGTACTTACCACCCAGCATTTAAATAGACTTTTAAGGAGCAGTCAAGAATCATAATTGGTTTTCACAGAATTGCTATTTATAGGAAAATATGTTTTACAGTCTAGAAAAAACTGACTTGGGGACGAATTCTTGGGATACCCCCTGGCCATCAGCAGTGGGTTTGAGTATCAGGCTCTCAAGGACCTCAAGGTCTGGTAGGCCCCCAAACCAGGCCAGTGATTTCTGTTTTCCATATCCATGCCCCACCCCCAGCCCCCTCCCCCCAACCATGCCAGTGTCCAGAGCAGTCCCACAAATAAAGGTCCCCAGTGGAGGGCTCACTCAGAAGGCTTCTCCCTGAACCACCTAAGCTGCACCATTAGCCTCCCATTACTACTATTTCATCTTACCCATAAAATGTGCCTGTACCGTGTGCCATCCCTGTGACAGTTGAGAGCCAACCAATTTGACAGACACCCCAGACCTTTCACTAATGGCTAAGTCTATCATTTTCCCAAGGTTAGATGTTTGCAAATTAATAGGTACCTTCTAGAGCTGGCGCAGGACAACCCGCAGCAGAAGTGTCCTCACGAGAGGGGTTGTGGGGCACGCTGGCACCTTCCATTTGTACCTCCAGATCTGCTTTCCACATTTCTCTCCTGGGGAGGCTGGCCTATGTGGGTTCTGTGAGGGACTCCCCTGCTCCTAGCTTTCTATTGGGGTCAGTCAGTAGGGGAGTATCCACAGGGGATGAGGAAAAAGGAAGAAAGCTCAGCCTGGGTATTTATCTTTCTGGTTTCCCCGCCATGGAGTCACCACAGGTCGTCCCCCAACCAAAGCCTGAACTTCTGTTCAACAGCCAGTGCACACAGCCCTCCCTTTGCTGGGTTCCAGAAACCGCTCTCTACCCTCACTGTTTCAGGCGTGGGAGAGGTAAGGAGCCCTGCTGCTCCTGCCTGGGGAATCCACATCATCCCCCGTGCGCTCCCCTTCACCCTGCCTACACCTTTGCACAGAGGCCAAAAAGTCCCCTCAGATTGCCCGATTTGAGTGTGCCATTCAATTCTGCTGGGACTGTAACAAAACAGGAAGGAAGTGAAACCACTCGGCACCTCTCAAATCTTGCCATGTCCCCTCTCTTGGATAGGTGACCCAGCTGGGAGCCACCAACATCACAGGAGAATAGTTCCACCCCGTGCCCGGTGAGAGAGATGCAGTCCTGATGCCTTTCTCAGCTCCAGGGCCCTGAGGCCTCTGCCCGTGGCAGGCCCAGGCATACGTCAGGAGTGCTCCCAGGGAGGACACCTCCACACGCCTGCTCCCGCCAAATGAAGTCACCCCAAATTCAGAGCAGCTCTCCTATGCTTTATGCTTCTTCATAAAAGGATAGGACATATTATAAGCAAAATAGGCTTGCTAAATATAGTCTATTCAGCCTGGGGAAGGCTAAATTATTCATAACCAGACCAGGATATACAATGCACGCTAAACACAAATCCATTTTTGATTTTGGTTTTTTTTTTTTTCTGGGGCCTGTGTATTCAGCACCCCTGCATTGATCTGTAACTGCCCCCCTGATGCCAGCATTTGCTCAGGATGAAGACCTCAGCATCGGGGCCAATTACCAAGCTGTGAATAGCCCCAGTCTCACCCTCTGCAGGACAGCAGTGACCACAAGGTCATCGATTGTCCATCCTGTGCAATGTGGTCCTGCAGGCATGTGCATCTCGTGAAAGGATCATCAGCTCCCCACAGAGCTCCAAGGATAAACAAGCCCAAAAAAAGACATCATCGAAGACAGCTCAGCATCCATCATACCATGAAAGGCATGATGGGACAGTGTGACCATGACAATTAAAGCCACTGAATCCTTGATATGATCAATGCCTGGGAAACAATGCACAGGTCCCCCCCAGAATGGAGGTCTCAGACTGGGCTCAGGCATTTCAAATTCTTTTCAATCCAAGCGCTCTTTACCTAGAAGCTGCTGCTTAGTTTTTTGGTTTTTGTTTTGTTTTGGTTTGAAGGGGGGCGGTTTTGAGTATAAGACTCATTGTTGAAAATACAGATGTCTCTGAAAAATTCTTTTCACTACTAGTGTTTTCCAAATAAGACAAAGTAGAACCATGAAATAAAACACAGATCTCGACTATTCTCTTCTTTCTAAATGTCACTTCAGGAGCTCAAGACTTAGGCAACTGATCATGACCTGCAGGCTTTGTTGGCACCAGATGTTCAGAGTGTTCCATGAGAAATTGGGGGCGCATACAGCGGAACGAGCTATAATGGAGGGAGCCCTAAATAATAATCTGCCAAAACATGGCATTTCTGTTCTCATAGATGAGAGAAATCGATCACAAATAGATTATCTCACTACTAAAGTGGATACGATTTTATGAACAGTAGCTCGAAAGAGGTTTTATCTGACAGCAGAACACGATGTTCAGATGGAAATAAACAGTGAGGTTGGTAATGTGCATATTCCCAGGTACCCTACCATTACTTCAGGCCCTTGAGATGAGGGAGACTTCTACTTCCTAGACCTGGTCACAGGTTGAACAGACTCAAAAGACAAACCTGTGGCTGCTTGGCTCCCATGAGGGATCTGAGCAGCAGCAGCCCTTGGCCTCCCAGAACCTGAGGTCAGAGAGATGTCACTGGATAGATCACCAGGATGAGGAGCAGTAAGCAACGGCCAAAACAGGGCGCCTCGTCTCTCCTAACAATGCAGCTGCTACTAACAGCCTCGGAGATGGGCCCAAACTTCAGGCTGTGTGTCATCTTGCAAATTATGGTCTGTTTCCTTTCCAGTGTGAAAAGAGTGTGCTTTATCGACCAAAGAAAAGAGCCTGTGATCGCGGATTCCACAGGACTCATGGGGCAATCAACCCTCCCCGAAGCAAGTAAACACTCTGGTCCATTGCCTGCATTACTAGATGAAGGGCTCCCTGCAAATTCAAACCAGCAAAACCAGTCCCATCCAAAGAGGATGTGTTGAGAAGCATGGCACATGGGGGAGAGTGGCCCGGGCCCAAACCCCAGCTCCCCAGCTGGTCAGCGGGGCCCTTGACCAAGGCACCTAACCTCTCTGCAAGTAGACAGGAACAAACACCTACCTTGTCTGTTGCCTGGGAAGGCTGTGGAAGAATATATGAGGAAGCAGTCTGTAAACAGTAACGGACACACAGCTCTAGGAGAGAACTAGCACCGTCACCCAGGAATCCATCACAGCCTTAAAACTTCAACCCTGTATGGTGTTTCCTTAAACCTGGAGTTCTCAAAGTGCAGTCCCCTCACCTTGTTAATAATGCAAATTATCAAGACCCAGGCCCACTGAATCAGAAATCCTGGCTGGGGGAAGAGGAGGAAGGCGGAGAAATCAGGGTTTAACCAGCCCCGCAGCTGATTCTGGTCAAGCATGAGAGCCACTGCCCAAAGGAATTTGTGACTTGTCTGAAGCAGGTGTGTCTCCATCCCAAGATGAGTGTTACTGCCTGGCTTAGCCCACTGGCCCTCTTCTACTGGGACAGAGGAGGTGAGTGAGATCCAGGGAAGAGGAGGGCCCATCCCCTGTCCCAGTCTTGTGGGGAATTCATGCTAAATGCAGCAAGAACGGCTTCCCTATACAATTGGCAAATGATCAAAGATCCCCAGACTATGTGACCCACTTGCCTTGAAGAGACTGGCACTGCTACAGGGGGTGGGAGGGTATGGGGAGGGGAGCAAGGAGTCTCCAGGGATACTAGCTGGCTGTGAAAAGGCAGAGATGAGGAAGGACACTCGTGTGTGTGGCTGGGAGTGGGGGATCAGGGTAGGTGGGAATGGGGAGAAACCAGCTCACTGGGTCCAGGTGATTCCCTTAAGGGCCCTTCTGAGCCAAAGCCGGTTTCCTCATTCGGTTCAGATGCAGATTCTCTTAAATTAGTAAACGGCAAAGGCCCTTCCAAGTTACACACTGTGCTTAATCCTCAAGCCTCCCCTAAATCTACCTCTCCCCCCTGCCAACTACACCAGGCCTATAAATAGAGAAGCTTCAGGGGAAGGAGTGGCTGAAATTGCATGGTTTATTGGGATGATTATATATTATTTATGTAATAATTACATACGTGATTATATAGCATTATAATCATGCCTACCTTCTAGCTTTATTAACCATAAAATATCATTTTTGCTTTTAAGGTTTTTATGATTTTTTAAAAGATTTTAATTATTTGTAATTTTATTCAAATGCACCCTGAGGTTTTAGAATGAAGAATGCTGCTCTAAAAATCTAATAGATAAATATTTGGTATCTACTATTATTTCAGGAGATTTAGCCTAATATTAAAAGGTTTGTTGTCCCAACGTGTCATTGAGAAGGATGCTGTATGGCTTGAAACAACCATGGATAAATCATTTATGTATTCATTCATTCAATCAGCAAAAATGCACCGAGTGCCGACATACATACACCAGCCACTGTGTAAGAAGCATCTCGGGACATGTTTTCCCTATACCTGTGACAGCCTGAGAGGAGCTCTGGGAAATGCACCAGACCAAGGACTTTGGGTTCGAGTGACAACTCTGTCACTGGCTTTCAGCAGATTGTATTAGTTTGCTGCACTCTAAAACAAGGGTGTTGGTCAAGGTAGACTATGAGGCCTTGCCCTCTCTATGAGCACTATAATGGTAACAGGTATTCTACTGTAGGTCACTAAACACAGCATAGGAAAAAAAGAAATCCATCCAATGGAGAGATTTGCCTCCCCTGACCCTGGACTTTTCAGGGACTGGAGCCCCACCCAGGAGTTCTGAAATACGAGGGCAATGACCCCACACCAGGGGCCATCAGTGAAGTTCTCACTGTCTCCTCTGGGCATCTGTCTCCCTCATTTCCCCTCTCATTTCATGCCCAGAGCTCTGGTACAGCACCCACTAGCCAGGACACTGGACATCATCAGGACACCGGAAAAACAGAAGCACCAAAATATATGTTTGAACAAATCTGATATTGGAAATACTTTAAAAAACACACTGGGGAAAGAAGAATTTTGCTGGACCTTCTTATACTTGTTTTATGGTTTAGTGTTTATTTTAATTGCATACCAATACCAAAGGATCTTTTATCTATTTAGTGTTTGATCCGCTATAGATTGCCTTAGCAAAAGAAAAGAACACAGTAACCTAAGCCACACTAGGGTGTTCATGACTCACCCTAGCTTAGACCTCTGGGTATCTAAGGAGAATTCCACTCAGTTCTGACCCTATTTACCCAGAGATAAGATCAGATCTCATAGAAGAGCTCAGCCCTTGCAAGACCTCCCCACATCCCCATTTTAGATACCAGTTCCAAAACTACGTCTGATCAACTAGCTATATCGGAGGTTCCCAAGACCCCCTCCTTGGGTTTGATTAATTTGCTAGAGCAGCTTAGAGATCTCAGAGAAATATTTCACTTACCAGATTACCAATTCATCATAAGAGGATATGATGCAGGAATAGCCAGCTGGAAGAGATGCCTAGGGCAATATACACGGAAAGGACATGGAGCTTCCAAACCCTGTTCCAGGTGCACCACTCTCCCTGAATTTCCACATGTTCACCAGCCCAGAAGCAACCCAAACCTGGCCTCCTGGGTTCTTACGGAGGTTACATTACATAGGCATGATTGATTAACCTATTGGCAATTGATTCAACCTCCAGAACCCTTCCCTCCTGGAGGTCTGGGGGTGGGGACTGAAAGGTCCTACCTTCTAATCACGTGGTTGCCTCCCCTAGTAACCAGTCCCTATTCTTAGGTGCTTCCGGAAATCACCTCATTAACATAACAGAAGACACCTTTATCGCTCTCTGCACTTAGGAATTCCAAGGCTTTGAGGAGCTGTGAGCCAGAACTGTTGACAAAGACCAAATACACATTTCTTGTAAATCACAATATCACAGGGTTAATATCCAAAATATATAAGGAACTCATACAATTCAAAAAAAAAATACACACACACACACACACACACACACACACACATATATATATACACATCCCAATTAAAAATGGGCAAAGGATCTGAATAGACATTTCTCAAAAGAAGACCTATAAAAGGACAGTAGATACATGAAAAGATGCTCAACCATTACCAATTATCAGGGAAAATGCAAATCAAAACCATATTAAGAAATTACCTCATACCTATTAGAATGGCTATAATCAAAAAGACAAAAGATGGCAAATATGGGCAAGGATGTGGAGAAAAGGGAACCCTTATGCACTGTTGGCAGGAATGTAAATTGGTACAGTCATTATGGAAAATAATATGAAGGTTCCTCAAAAAATTAAAAATAGAACTAGCATCTGATCCAGCAATTCTGCTTCTGGTTATATATCCAAAGTAAATGAAATCCGTATCTCAAAGAGATATCTGCACCCCCCACCATGTTCACTGCAGCGTTATTCACAATACCCAAGATACAGAACAGTGTGAGTGTCCATTGATAGATGAATGGATAAAGGGATTGTAACTGTACTATGTATATACCATACTGTATATACATACATAGAGAGAAAGAAAGAGCTGTACTATAATATGGGATGGTTATACACACACACACATATATATACATAAACACACACATCCACATACACACACACACGATGGGATATTATTCAGCCTTCAGAAAGAAGGAAATCTGTCATTTGCAACAACATGGAGAACCTAGGGAACACTTAGAACATTATTCTAAGTGATATAAGCCAGACACAGAAAGAAAATGCTGTACAATCTCACATACGGTATCTAAAAAAGAGGAATTCATAGGAACAGAGTGTAGACGGGTGGTAGAGGTGAGGGGTGGAGGTTAAGAGAAACGGGGAGATGTTGGTCAAAGGTACGAAGTTTCAGTTATGTAGAATGAGTAAATTCTAGAGATCTAAGTACAGCATGGTGACTAGTTAATCACACTGTGTATCTAAAACTTGACAACAGAGTAAATCTCAAGTGTTCTCAACCCACACCCTCACGAAGGTAACTATGTGAAGTGACAGATATGTTAATTACCTTGAATACAGTAATTATTTCACAATGTGTATATATATATATATATATATATTAAAACTTCATGTTGGGGCGCCTGGGTGGCTCAGTGGGTTAAAGCCTCTGCTTTTGGCTCAGGTCATGATCTCAGGGTCCTGGGATCGAGGCCCATATCGGGCTCTCTGCTCAGCAGGGAGCCTGCTTCCCCCTCTTGCTCTGCCTGCCTCTCTGCCTACTTGTGATCTGATCTCTCTCTCTGTGTCAAATAAATAAATAAAATCTTAAAAAAAAAAAAAACTTCATATTGTTCACCTTAAATATATACAATTTTTATTTAAAAAAGGAAAAAAATCCAAGTAAAGAAGCATAAACATGAACCAGGTGAAAGAGGAGAAAGCTCAGGCTGCCTAAAACAATGTTAAGTCTGCGGGTAATTACATGCAACGTAAATGTACAAATTATTAATTACTCTTCAACGGTTATGTGATGTAGTCCACAGCATTGGTGATACATGTTTTAACATTCCTTTACTGATGAACGTTGAAACCACTTCTAATTCTCCTTATTAAATCCAGTGTATCGTTAGTAAAAATACACAAAAGAATTGTATATGATTATAACGAGTTTATAGGGTGAATGTTGCAATAACAAAATATTTAACTCAAACATATACATGAATTAAATGTATACATTATTTACAGATATAAAGAGATATAACTATCCCTGGGAAACTGCATTTGGTAAGACCAAAAAGTCTAAAATGTCTTTTCTGACACAGACTAACACAGAGCACATGGGACACAGAAGAAGATATGCTCATTGCACAGAAATAAAGCCCCAGCAGTAAAAGACAAAAGAACAAGGGGGAGCCCTATGGGAGAGCTTTGCCCTAGTCAGATGTTCCTCAGATTCCTACTGATTCCACCCTAAAAGAGAATTAAAAGTTAAATCAGACCCAAAAATGTATAGTGAATAGTTACTTATGTGTACTCAGGCGTAGTTGGTAAAGACTACCTAGTTCTTATCTCATAGTATGCGTGTCCTCAGTCGTGTTGGGGTCACTATCCAGCTTGAGTTGAAGAATTAGTTTGGGAATTTTTGTGGACAGATTATTTCAACCAGGAAATCCTACTGGCAACTTGAGTCACAATAACAAAGCGCCCATTCGGCAGATCTGGTCAACTCAGTTCTCTCCCAGAACAGGGTTTGAAAAAGATCCAATCCTATCCCAAATGTACTTCTTATTATACTGGTCCCAGATCCGAAAAGGGAATTGATATTCCAAGGAAAACCTGACCCCCACTGTCTTCACGGCAAATCAACAAAGGATATTACCCCTAGAAGGCAAGTGGCCTGTCTTCAGGTCCTTGGCCCCATCAGTTTCTCAGATTTGATGCCTGCCAGGTCTTCCAACTCCCCCCACCCTCCCTGGTCTTAGAGGACTTAGACCAGCACTGCCCAACAGAAAAAGAATTCAAGCCACATAGACTTCTAGATTTTCTAATAGCCACACTTTAAAAGATGAAACAGGCAAAAGCAATTTTAATAGTATGTTTTGTTTAACACAGTAAATTCAAAATATTATCATTATAACATGTAATTACCATAAAAACTTATTAAGAAATGAGACAATCCTCATTCTCTCTTTTGTACTAAGTCTTTGAATCTGGTATGTATCATTATTTTACACGTGCAGCATGCTTCAGTTCAGACTGGCCACCTTCCATGTGCCCAATGACCACATATGGCTCCCAGGCCCCCTTCTGACCAGCACAAGCTATATGATCTCCTTCAAGGTCCTCCACAGCCAGTGGAGATGTCCTAAACAAGGGCCAAGGCAGAGGCCAGCATGCCTCACCCGTGAGCCATGAGTCTGAACCCGCAGGACCCAGCTGGGCAGTCAACGCCGAGTCTGCCCCGGCACGATGTGCCAGACCCCACCGCTTACCTATGATCTGCTATCTGAGCTGCCCTTCTGAGTCCTGATGAAACAGTTAAATTCTTTTTAAAAAATTTCGGAGAGGATGTCTCTCATTTCTCCATGTGAATTAGGAAAGACTATTTTTAAAATCAAAGAACAATCTTTAGGGGGAAGCAGCTTCCTCACAAGTGACCTGTGCGCGCACTTTGCACTCACGAGCACTGGCCTCCGGAAGGCAAGCTCATCGCATCTCGGCAAGGTGAGTGTCGAGCCCTCCTGCAGCCAACTAGCCATCCATGGGTCGTGGGAGAGCCGCCAAAGAGCAAGGAGATTAAAGCAGGTTCCTAGAGGGGTAAGTGGGAAAACGTGCTCGAGACATTTCTCTGAAAATCTAATCCAGGGCTTACAAGAAGCTCAGAACCTCCCGTGCCCAGCAGCAGTGACTAGCTAATGCACGAAATGACTTAGTGACACTCTGACCTCCTCCCAGGGCTGAGCAGTGCCACCATTAGCACCTCTGCCTGAAACTTAAGGCAGGACAGTCCAGGAGGAGACAGTCATTGTCACCCCAGAGGAAAGAAGGCAGGTTCTAAACAAGAGAAGACCAGGAAAGGATACAGGAGGGCACACAGGACGTGTCAGGCAAACGTTGCTTGCTGCCCTCTACATGCCGGACACAGCACTCTGGGCTAGGCCCGTGAGAGAGAGCAACACAGGGCTGAGGCAGTGATTCGGGCACAATCCACTCTCCAGGATTCTTGGGGCCCTCTCAGGGCAGGCTGCTAGCCACCATTAGCCTCACTGCTCCACCACCTGCCTCCACCAGGCCAGCAGCCAGTCCAAAGCGACCCAGTCCTGACCTGCCAGAGAGCTCACCCAATCCTAGGCTTATCGATCAAGCCACTTATTCAGGTGTTCAACTGATGCATATTACACACTGGTCCCAGTCAGCCCCTTTAAAAGATCATTTACTCCCCCCAAAGATTTGTGTTTTAACTAGTATTCGGGATCCTCAATCTGTGACCCTTCTTTCTCCCTTCCCTGCTTTTTATTGACCTGCCTTGCTGAGTATGAACAAAGCGGTGGGCACCCAGGGGAATGAACTCCAGTAGAGCCGCTGGCCCAGGCTTCCGAGCTGTGACATGTAAGCCAGGTCTTAAACATTGGGTGGGAGTCTGCCATGCAGAAAAATGAGAGAGGAACATCCTAGGCCGAAGATGTTGGAAAGCAAGCAAGCAGAGAGAAGAGTCAGTAGGAAGTAGTACAACTGTAAAGACTTTTCATGCTGCCCCTGGTGAGCCCACAGAATGGACGCGCTCCGAGGGTCCCCTGACTTCTGCAAGCTCCTTTGGGCACATGGCAGAGTTGGGATGTGTTTGGTCTCCTCCATAATTTCACTTACAAACATCTGATTCCACACTTTTTTCTAAACAGGCACAAAAATAATCCCCAAATGTGACACACCCAGAACTTCTTCATATCCCCAAATCTGTAAGCTCTTCTTCCAAACAACATAAGTGACTTCGACATTTCCCACCAACACAGCTGTAGCACTGTTAATGTTTACAATCCTGTGTCACCCTGGGTCTGAGATGCTCTTCCAATTAAACCCTGGTTACACTTCTCTTTCCAAGTGCGAAAGAATCCAATTAAAGTTAATGAAAGCAATCAGTCTGCAAGTCTCGGGGTGTTCTGCCCCATTTGTGAATACAGGTAATAATACCGCTGACCTCATGGAGGGAAAGGAGGCACCATCGTTCTCTGCAAATGAGCCAGACCTGAGCCAACCAGGGAAACCTCGAATTAGAAGATGGCCTGGTTTGGCGCCCCCACAAAGCTCAGGCTCTCATTAAGCATTAACTGTGGGGATCTGTCCTTTCAGGGGCTTTAGACTCATTTGGTGGCCACACAGCTGGAGCTTAGCAGGGCCTCCCATAAGCCTAAATCCCTGGGACACCCTACACTTATTGTTAAGAAGCCATTCACTGCATTACCCTTGATTGTCTATCTGACTTCCATGAGGCAGCTCTTGATCCCAAAGAATAATACCATTAGACCACCCAGAGCCCCTGAGGCTGATTTTGGCAAGTCCTCTGGTTCATGAGGTACTCCAGCCCCTGGTGCTAACTCTTAGAGAACCAGACGGCCCTGCTGGGTTTCGGCTCAGAGGGTCCGCCTAGGACCCTTCAGAAAGCATCAACAGGGTCCACATCCCCATGCCAGGGAAGCTATGGGGACGTACCCTCACACACTGCACGCAGATGTCATGAGTGTTATTTATCACCACTCATTTCCAAGGGGGCCTGTCCTGCCCCTGCCACTCCTTCTGCCCAATTTCAGTTGAAAAACCACACACCCATCTGAGCTGCCTTGGTTCCTCACTGTTCTCTATTTATTTTGAAGGCTGATTCACTTGACAGTCATTTCTTGGCAGAATCGTGTAATTTTGACCTCAAAGCGATTGTCCCATGGTTTCTGTTTCCCCAGATCACTGCCCTGAGATGTGAGAAGCTGACCCTGGCCCCATCTGACACCAATAAATGAGCCTGTCCCTGTTCTCGGGGAGCTTCGGCTCTGGCTAGGGAAACAAAGCCGACACTTGCGAGCAGTTGGAAAACTGAACAAGGCAGTAAATAATTAAGTGCTACTCAATTACATAATTGATTAATTATAACTAATTGCTACTTAAATGAACTGCTCTAGCCCACATTGATCTTCCTCAGCTCTGACCTCATGGTCTGAACCACTCGCTCTGCCACTTCCACATTGTCCAGAATATTCTTCCATCCTCTCATGGATAAGTCTCCCCTCGTGTGACCGGGAGTGTCCCCAAGGCCAGGACCAGGTCTTTTCAAGCCAAGGACTGGCCTTGGTTTCCTCCTTCTCCTTTACCCAGTGCAGAATCAGCCCATCAAAGCATAAGGCTCTTTGCTTAATGAACATTCACTGATCAATATCAAAAATATAAACCAGTGTTCATATAACCCAGCTTCATGTGCCTAGTATAAACTAGGACCATCATCAATTTTACTTCACTGCCTTACCCCCTTAGCATGTCCTTGGATGTGACCCATGTGTGCTCTGTTGTTCTTCTACTCCATCTTGTTAAGCCACCAAGATGGTGCCCCTACATCATAATCACATGTCACAGGCCACACCTGTCCTGCTAGGATCCATCCTTCAGCCACCATTCTGACTGCTTATGCACATCCTTCCTTCCCTTATATGTTCTCTGATAGCTAATGTGAGAGAAGAGCAAGCCAGGAAGATGCCCACCTATCTCTTCCTGCCTCTGCTTCTTCACGGTTCCGGGTCCCTCACTAGGCTCTGAGCAACTTGAAGATTCTTCACTCATCACGGGGTTCCTATTGCAAGAGACCACTGTGTCAGCTCAGGCCATCATAACAAAATACCACCTGCTGGGGGGTTTATGCAACAGAATATGTTCTCACAGTTCTGGAGGCTAAAAGTCTAAAATCAGGGTGTCAGCAGAGTGGCCTTCTTCCAAGGCCTTCCTCTGGGCTTGTAGATGGCCATCTTACTGCTGTATCTTCACCTTGGTCTTCCTTCTGTGTGTGTGTGTCTGTCCTAATCTCTTCTTATAAGGACACCAGTGAGATTGGAGTAGGGCCCACCCCTACGGCCTCATTTTATTCTAATTACCTCTTTGAAGGCTCTTTCTCCAAATAGTGTCATATTCTGAGCTACTGGGGATCGGAACTTCAACATATGAATTGGGCAAGGGGTACATAATTCAGATCATAACAACTACTAAGTGCTTAGTAAGTGCTATGGGTTTGGGGCACCTGGATGGCTCAGTCAGGTGAGCGTCCAACTCCTGGTTTCTCCTCAGGTCATGATCTCGGGGTTGTGGGATCCCGCCCCAAGTCGGGCTTCATGCTCGGCAGTCCATGGATGGTCTGCTTCGGATTCTCTCCCTCTCCCTGTCCCACCCCTCCCCCTCAAGCTCCCTCAAGCTCTGCCTCTCTCTCTCTCTCTCTCTAAAATAGGTGGATAAATCTTTTTAAAAATAAAATAGATGTTGTAGGTTTGGTGGAATGGGGGGGCAGGGTGGCTACAGAAAGGCATATGGACAACAAAAGAGAAAGGCTGCTAAACAGGGGTTTGCTGGGGACAGAGCCGAAGGCAGGAACAAGAAGCTAGGAAAGGTGGGCCCCTCTCACCTTCCCCACAGCCCCTCCTTCTCCCTGGAAGCACCTGCTTGGTAATTCCCCTGCTCCCTTCACAGCCCCAGGACAGAGACACGATGTTGGGAAAAGGATGGAAGCCATGATGAGCGTTGTGACCCTGAGGTGAACGTGGGCTGGGGGCGCCGTGTCTGGGGAGCAAGCAGTCCAGCTCTCTTCGGGGAAGAGTGAAGACACGGCGCAGACCACGCTTTCCCTCTTGTTACCGGGAAATTCTAACTCGACACCGAAATGAAGACTTTGTAAATAACCAACATCTAAGAGGGAGACAAAGTGCCGGCATCGGGGCCTTTTTCTCTTCACGTTCAGCAGAATCGTTAGAGCTGCCGACGGGATCCACACTCCCAGCGGCAGGAGAGGCCCGATAATTACGGCGGGGCTGGGGAGCGCTCGGGGTCAGCAAAACAAAGAGGAGGAAATTGCCTGCACAGATTGCCTCAAATATCAGGTTCAACGAAGAAGAAAACACAATTTGTTCATTTGGAAGATGACTCCGGTGACGCGAACGCCCTACACCTCGTTGGAATTCAGGGGGAAACAGGGCACCAGCCCAGGGGGAGCCCCCTCCGGGGGAGGAGAGGCAGCTTGCTGCTTTTAGACCCAGAAACAATTCTGCGAGCAGAGCAAGTGGACCGCAGAAGAGATCTCCTGCTGCATTTGTGAGCTTAGGGTCCCTGCTCCTCGAGTCAGCAGGTCTCTGAGGACTCAGAGCCTTTTTCTAGGGGCAATGTCCTTGGGGGTGACCGGCCTGAACCCCCACAGGCATAATCGGAGCACAGGACCCCCTGAAGCAGAGCCGAGGCTGCTGCTGGTGGGGCTCCATCTCAACAGCAGAGTGGGAAGTAGGCAGTAGCTGGCAGCTGCATCTGTACCCGTTGACCACCCCAGGACCCTCTTACAAGTCTACATGTCCTCCTGCACACAGTGGGATGCTGTACACTTGCAGGGACCCAGTTCAGAGGAAACAGAGAGACCCCTGAGCACCATGCACCATCAGCATGCTAGGTGGTTTCTGGGTCAGACCAGCCCCTTACTGTACCCAGTCCAGTCCTGGCTTATACCCATGGTCCCAGCATAATCACTCATGTCCAAAGTATCCACATGAGAATACTAAATGAAACAGACACCCTACTTCTCTGGGTATGAGAGGACACAATCCCACCTGTCCATGCCTTTCAGCCAGGACACCTTGGAGAGCTCCAAGCTCTGCCTGGAAAAGCCAGCTTAGATCAGAGGTCTCTACACAGGGCAAGGGGTCCCACCCTTAAGGAATAATGACTTACAGAGCCAACTAGAAGATCAAGAAGGGTTTGTACTCGGATATGGGACATCACTCAGCCCCGCTCTCAGTGGCTCACACTGACCACATTTTGCCATTGTCTCTGTGGTCGGCCACCCCACTGAACTCCCCAGGACCCCTCCCTGAGGCAAGGGCTACTGAATTCCTTGAGATAAGCCCTCTCCCTGTCACTCCTCCTGCTCTCAGGCTCAGGATGCAACAAAGCAGGATCCTCAAATGTCATCCAGGCATGCCTCTACCTTTATATTCTGTCTGGGCTAAGATTGAACAGATCCACCCCCAGATACAGAAACAAATAGCTATTTCCAAGTTATATCTGGGTTCCTATCGTCACTGGGGGGCTGGCAATGAGCAGCGAAATCAGAGACAGTTTGTGGATGATGGGATTAAAATTGGAATTTAAGGAATAGGGAGGCTTTTGATCTGTAAGAAGGACATGGGGTAAGGGATGAACATGATGGCAAGGATGGGGAAGGAGGGGGTCCTGGCCGATAGCGACTGGGCCAGAGAGGACCAGGGTAGGGGATCTGAGGCCAGGCCCGACCACAGCCAGCCGTGAGAAGCTCAGGCTTTGCAAGGTCGACCCCAAGCTCCCACAGACGCTGCTAGCTGCATCATTCCATTTAATGACACTGCCCAGCCTTTAACTGACTCTTCAACAGGATGCTGCTAGCGTGAACAAAGTTTAGTTGTCACTAACCAAGTCACTGGAAATTAAAACAAAGAGCAAAGACTGAACTGCTCACAATCATTCACTGAAACTGAATAACTTCACAACCTGTACGAAAGAAAACATGGGACAAGAACAGTCTCCTCCTAGGAGTCAGGCTGGTCAATAAATGGGTTTGTGGGCTCAGCAGACCCAAGGAGGCCCATCGGAACTGCTCCCTGCATCCTCCAAGCATCACGTGATCTCACGGTTTCCATTGCTTCCTGTTGGCTCCAGAACTGTGTGTTTTGGCCTTTAACATTCCGATTTCTATTTTAAATCCAGTTGTGTTTGTGAAAGGGTGCTCAGCAGCATAAGGATGAAGTTTGCTAAAGACAGTGTTTCCTTAGACCACCCGAAGAAAGCACTGAAAAGTGGGTAATACCTGCCACTTTAGAAACAGAAAGAAAATGTAAAGGATTTTTTTTTAATCCCAGCAGCTATTTAAAAGATAAACAGTAAATACAAGTGGAATTATAACAACTAACCATATTACTAGCAGTCAATTGCTGTAGAATAAACATTCTTATTTCCAGGACATTCTAATATATTCAAAGACATAGAGAATGGCACCAGAAGAATTTATCACTGACATTTGCTAAATTAGATATTCCCGAGGTTTGCCTATATGGATGACAACATTTTTAGCACTTCAAGGTCCTTGCAAGAAAAAGTCTCTATAAAAATTCAGGACGGTATTGTTATCATCGACACTTTAAAATTGACTGTGATTGTTACAGTAGTTTTAAAATCAAAGAGACCTCAAAAGAAGGGGAAAATTATATGTGTATTCATATTTGAATTTTTATACATGAGATTTAAAACATAATATTGTGATGTTTATTTCAGATAAATTCATTTTTACCAAAGACATTTCTTCTTGCACTGAAGTCAATGCCTAGTTTAGTGAAGACCCACCAGCCAAATAATATCCATCAACAACCCGCCAATTAACCAGGGCACCAAGTCTGACAGTTGGGTTCTCTACCTGTTCAACCATGCATCCCATTTTGGCTGCTGTCCTAATTAATGACTAATCTATAAAACAGGGATAGTAATACATACTTCATTCATGCCACATACATAATTACAAGGATTGAATCAGACATGTGGTACCAGACATGGTAAGTGCTTTGTAAATGTTTGGATTTTATGTTTCTCTTTTTTCCTGGACATTCTATAAATGCTTATGGTTTTTACTCTTCTGTTTCCAAAGCTTTTCAGAAATAAATAACAACAAAATTAAAAGTTTTTTGGTATGGTAACACCTCTTAATGTGGCCATTTTCCAAAAGCCACTGAAAGGATCAGAGGTCCTGGCTATCCACTGGACGCTGTCTACCACACAATGACTCAAGACCAAAAATCCCACTACCTCCGTGGCCCATCTCTATCCTAGACGATGATCAGATTAAAGTCTAGAAAGGGACTGAATTGCAAACATTTTTTAAACCATTTTGCTATAAATTGTATTTATATGCCTGTATCATTTTTGTTTCTTTCCCTAATTTGGATTCTCAATATTTGACTTCCAGAAAATTCTCAAAATTATGATGGATTCCCCCAGCCTCCCATCAGCAGCAGATCTGGGCTTCCTGCTTATCTGTTCCCCAATCTTTCTCTCCCCTCCCTCCTCCTATGACCCACTGGCTGGATTAACCCTCTACTAAGTCTGTTTACTGATACAATGTAGTATTTTTTTTTTTAATTACCAACAACCTCCAGCATTCACCAAAAATAAATTCCTTAGGGCAGGGGCTACAACTTGCATTTGTTTAAAGTCTTCTACAGATGCTGCCGTAGCTGGTTCTCAACTAATAATCTTTGAATAGAACTTATTATTATTTTTTTAATGCAATACTGCCAACAGAGAATAACAATGCTGTGATTTGGGGTCTAGGTATTTTGTTGGTGCTTCAACTCCAGGTAACTTTCTGGAAGTTGAGCCTTAGGTAGACCATCTCAGCTCCAGCCGCAGCTGTCCCTTCCACAGTGCCATTTGCAATCATGAACCTAGGGCCGTGGATATGTCACTTCGGCCATTAACATAACCCTCCTACAGTCAAAGAGAGCTGTGAAGAGGGGCACACTGAAAGCTGTAAACCTGCTATAAAGCTTAAACAAAAACCAACCTTGTTCTTTTCTTTTCAACTTTGTTCTTATTTGATGTTCTTTCCCCCCCCAATTTTTATTGTATTTATACTTACCATCTATGTATTTATGTATATGTGTTTATATATATAACTGATTTTACCAACACTTTATGGACACATGGAACCAGCTTCTCTATCATTTTTTTATAAATAACATTCAATATGGGGCACAAACCTGGCCTTATAGTGACAAGATGAAACACATCATCCTGCAGGCATATCCCTCACAGCCCCATTCAGCTACCAGAGCAGGACGCATGGGGATTTGAATCACCAGTTAATGTTCTGATCTGTGGGTAATTCCCAACCATGATCTAAGTTTAACCAATGCCATAACTTCTTCGGCTTTCTTCAACAGAGGACCCACAATGCATAAAAATAAAGTACTTCATCTCGGTTTTTCTCCTCTAGGGTATGTCTTTATGTGAGGAGACATTATAGGCGCAGATCCATGAAAAGTGCTAGGATTAGATTTCTGTGATCGTTTCATGGGTTGAGGCCACATATGCATCCTGAGAGGCCAAAGTTTCTCCCGGCAGAAACCTGAGCCTGGGCTGTGTTTGTCACAGCGGGCTCTTGTCTTCGACCTCGTCCATCTTTCATGCTGAGATATTGTTCCACCTGCCCATCAGGCATGGAATATGAAATTCTCTGTATGCTGTGGGCACCTGCTCCCAAGTGTACCTTCGTAACTTTCATTTACCAACCAGACCTTCCATTAAAAGAGAAACCACAAATCTGAGAAACCTGACCACACCATAGTCTCTCTGGATTTCTAACTCTGAGTTGTGGCCATTATACTCAAGTAACATGCAAGTTACCATGATGAAAAATGAGAATAGGAGAACCAAGTATCTGAATTACATTTTCGTGAGCCACAAACATTATGCCTAGAAGTGCCTTTGGAGAGCCCTGCAGTCAACTGCCTCATTTTATAAACGAAGACACCAGGGCAAGAGACACCAGCAAAGAGTCCCACTGAGTAAGACCATCACACTTCAGTCCTGCTCTCCAGACACGTCACCATGAGGTCTTCCACCCCTGCCCAGTGCCAGTCACCCACGTCACCAATATGCACTCAAGCTCTAAGGTACCAAACTGATGTTTCAACCCTTAGTCAGTTTTCTGCTTTGCCCCACTAACTTTCCACCTCCCTTGATGAGCATGCGTATGTTAGAATTCTATGGCATTGACTCTTTTATAAATGAATGGCTTTGTTAGATTTTTCTAACTCAGTGCTGGCAAAATAACCATGAGTAACTCTCCATGCTGTGCAGCCCTCTGCATTTTACAAAACACGTCTCACTCCATCAAGTAAAGGAAGCTTTCTTTGTTTAAGGGAGAAAGGAATGCAAAAGGCAGAGAAAGCTGAATAACAGAGGGTCCATCAGAAAAAAAGAGAAAGGGAGAGATTCAAAAACTATGGGTGGGACTCAAGGAGGAGGAAAAAATATATATATATGTATATATATACACACATATACATATATATACATATACATATAAACACACATACAGGAACTGGGAGTTGAAAAGCTCCCTGGTCATTTCCCCATCATGGCCTCCCTTTTGGGGAGTTCAAGCTTGAGAATCTGTCTGAAATCAAAATCACCTGACCTGTCCTCCAGGTACTGACCTCAGACCTATCAGAATATCAGAAGCCCCCATGCTAAAGTTTGCAAATTGAGCCCCTCAGAACCCTGCAACACTCCTAGGAGGTCTGGCCAGGCAGGGGTGTGTGTTCAGGCAGAAAGTAGAGATTCTGATCACAAAGGCTGGAATCCAAGGAGAGATCTGTTCTGGCCACAAGCCGGATCCATCCTCTTCTGACCCAGACAGATGAGTATCTTCCTCAGGGCCCATTGGAGTTCATGTATCCAAAGGTCAAGGTATCTTTTTGTCATTTATGATGAAAATATGTTTATAATGTCAGGGGAAATTATGACATACAAACTCCCACTATCTAATCATATCAAATTTACATTTCTCCATAATCTCTGGTCATCCTTGTCCACATACACACACATTTTTTTACAGTCACAAGAAGAGTCTAAGTAAAACTGTGTATCCTTCTTTCTTGTGGTATTATTTGTTTTGTACTTTTACCAAGTTCTACAGTTTCCATGTCATATGGTCTTGATTTTTATAATCTTCATAATTTAAGGGGCGAGAATTGAGATGATCCCTAGATTTGTAAATAAAGGGAACTTCCACGTATAAAACTAGTAAGTTGGATTCACCAGGGATGAGCTAAGCCAACCACAAAGGGAAGCCAGGATCTGACATACTGGAGACACCAGCATGACCAACATAGCCTCCAGGGAACCATGGCTATAAAACAATATCTTGAAGATCCAGGATGTATATCCAGCAGTACCTGAGAGAGAGGCCCAATTCTGGGGACAGAGACATTCAGCCACTGGAGAGGTGGCTTCCTCAGTGAGCTGGGAATGGTTCACCAAACTCCACTAGGGCCCCCCGGCTCTAACTCCTTGGTCCCCAAGCAGTTTGGGGTGACAACCCATCCTTCCAGAAATTCTGTCCAGAAATGGGACTGTCCTGGGTGATGGGATAAAGCATTCTAGTCATCAACTAGGAGTCTGCCATGGTAAATGCATGATCTGGTCCGCACTTACACATCAGGCTCACACTGGCATAGTTAGTGTCTTCATCTCTGAAGGGATGGACCTGACTTCTGTCTATGAAGACAACATCAGGTTTCTGGGCACACAGAACTGAATAGCCATGACCACATCAAGCTGGATGACATCAATAGGCCCTATGTAGGGTGAGATGGCATCTTTCTAGGGCTTGGCCTTCTCTCTATATATAACATATGATACTCCATGGAGTAATGGATTCAGGATATGATTACTGTTCCCTGGGTCTGGTCATCTTGCTTAGTCACAGCTTTATGCTCCTCTAGATACGATGGACATAAATACCCTTGTGCCTTTTGTATTTAAGGGATTGTGATGATGACTAAAGATCACATTCCCACACCTCAAGGGGGTTTTGACAACAAAGCTAAAAAATTCCAGGATAGAAGGATCCAAGAGTGAAAACAGTTTTCATTTTTAGTTCAGGAACTCAAACTCTGACACACGGAGGTCACTGAGTTCCATGGGCATTGCCTATGGTACCATGGCATGGCACCAGCATTGCCACCTGGAATGTCATCCAACTGAACCCCTGTATGCTGTCCCGCTACCCTCACACGGGCCTGGCCCTAGCCCCCAAGAAAGCTTGAGCTGCTCCAGATACCAGACTGTGGCAACATCCCTCTCATCTTCAAACCTCCGTCCGCTATTAAATTTAAACTTGAATTATCTATTTTGCCTTCCCTCCAAATAACATTGTCATCTGCAATATGAAATTAGATTGAGGTGAGAGGAATGGTTGCTGAGTTGTGTGAATTTTGATCATAAGACTCAAAGAAGGAATGGTATCTCAACTAACTCTTCATCAAAAGTACTGTATTTCATCCAAAACAGAAGACAGCAGAATAAAATGTTCTCGGGCGCATTTTTTTAAACACTGTAAAATTCAAATTTTCCAAAGTATTATTTCACCTTTTAATAAGATTAAAACTAATATGCCTGATTGTCTCAAGAAAAAAGTCATCCTTTTATATATCAGAGGGCAGCAGCCCATGACCAGCCTGTCAAAGGTGACCTGCATGGGGATTCAGAGACATGCCAGGGAACTCACACTGCATTGATTTTCCCGACTTGACTCTCAGCATTACTAAGGACTTTGGCTTAGGCTCATTGCTCTGGCTCTTTTTCCTCCTGGCTAACTCACAGAGAATCCCTGAGGACCAAGTCTGTCCACAACTCCCTTGGCTGCAGCCTGAACCGTGTCTGCTCTGGCCCAAGAGGGGCTTTGGACTGCATATGCCTCCAGTGTAACACATTCAAAAGGGAATGCATCATCTCCACCATCCCTTCTGCACACGCACACGACACGTGCACAGTACAAACACATTTATGCAACACACACACACACACACAGTCCTCTTCCTATACTCACCATGAAAGGTCTCACTATGCTCCTAGCTGCTAGAGCCAAAATCTGGATAATTGTAGACCCTTCCCTCCTCTGTTCCCCAACAGCCATGAACTCTAAGCACTATCTGTGCTGACCCTGAAAACCTTATTCTCTACCTCATGACTAGAGTTCTCATAACCTCTCACTAGAACTACTGCAGTGTCAGGAGACACTATAACTAAACAAAAGAGATTTCATGACACCTTAAAAATTTAAGCCATTGAGCAGTTATCATGTGTACTATGCTGTACATCACAGGAGCATTCCTGACTCAAGTAGTTCACAGCTTACTTAGACACATGTTGCCTAACCGTGAAGAAAAGAGAGAAGGAAGCAGTGTAATGATAAAGTGACAACCAAGTATAATCAATCCCCAAATGAGTTCTCTGGAGGGGCAAAGACTGATGGGGCAGAGTTACCAGGATGGCCTCCTGGAGGACACAGGAATTTGAGCTAAGCCACCTAGAGAGGGCAGAACTTGAATCTAGGAAGTAGTAGGAACAATGGAGCAAAGTCTTGAGAGCCAAAAAAAACCATGGGCTACACAGGGACACAGGGGAGTTGACTCCCTGTTGGGGATGGTATGAAACAGGAGAAAACAGGATGAATCTGAATGAGATAGATGCTTCTGAGCATGGGTCTTGGCAATTATGAAAACGAGGAGGATAAAGCAGAGGCTGAAGTTTCTGGAGAAAGGTGAATGAACAGGTGGCCTCCCCCTTGCTGAGATCAGAAAAGGCAAAGTAAGTGAGTACACACGGTTAGACTAGGCCTGCAATCAAAACAACTGCCTCTGGCTAAAGATTCCTCCTTGGTTGAGGACCCAGTGTCTTGTTTTGTCTGCTGCCAGCCTGCCCAATCTATGAGGCTGTCAGGGGCATGCAACACTTTTCCCAACCAGTGACCAATTTCTCCCAGAATTCAGGAAAGCATGCAGTCAGAGCTCTAAAGCCTATAAATTCCAAGGTCAAGATGTGCCACATGGACATATATGGGGTTAACAGTGAGGAGTTCAGGAAGAAACTTCCAACAGGAAAACCTTTTATTCATTAAGACGAGGAAAGGGCGCTTCACCTAGCCCAGGGAAGCAAAGACCTGAGCTGCACATCCCTTCAGGCTTGAAAACCAACTGAACAGGCCCAGGGCATTCAAATTAGTACTCAAGCAGTGGGAGGTGGGAAATTAAGAATTCACCTCCTGGGGCCTGGGGGGAATGAGCCAATAATAGACACCAGGTTTATTTTTCAAAAGCAGGTGTTTTCCAAACCACTGGGCAGATAATCCACGGGGAAGCACTGATGGCCTCCAGGGCCATGTGCACACCTCCAAGCCAGGAGAAAGCAGCTAAAGGCAGCCAGGGCAAGAGGCTGAAAATAAGACAAAAAGGGTGGGATGGGGAAGCTCAGACGTGGAGTTAGGCTTCATGACTATTCCCCCTGCCTTCGACACCACAGATTGAACCATGACTGGCACTTGGGACACCTGTATTTTAATCCCTGTTCTGCTACTTGCTAGTTCTGGCATTCAATGAAGTTGCTTCCCCGAAACAGGCTTCAATATATTCCTTGTAAAACAGGAGTTACAAGATACCCCCATACATACCCAATCACCACCACTGCAGACAGTTGCTAAAGAGTGGAGGGAACCAACAGCCAAGGAAGCAGTTTTTCACAGTGTGGTCCTATGCTCCAGGAGGGTGTGTTCTCATCACAGTGTGCTCACCATGGCCCTGGGCCAGAGGAGGGGACATAAGATCATGCAGAGTGTGGCACTGCCCTACAGGAGTTTGTAACCAGATGTGGAAGAGAGGCACATCACTGAGAGACAGTCATTAGACTGGTTAAATGGTCCTTTCCATGCTATGTGTTGTGGAAAACTGGTGGTAGGCATAACCACAGAAGATACCCCCAAAGAGCTTAAACAGGAGCTGGGTACAAAGGATGGGGTAAAATTTGGCAAGAGGGAAAAGATGAGAATGGAAAAAGAAAAGGGAGCCTACAAACATCAGCTATGTGGGCCAAAAGCCCAGCTTTTAGAACTCATTCATGGCTAATGGACAGGGAAGCACCTAGAGCTGCCATCATTTTTATTTATTTATTTTCTCTATGAACAAAGTCCAAAAATTTGAAAACTCTAAGGAAGGGGAAGAAAAAGAAGAAAATTAAGATTACCTATGATTTCATCTTTGGGAGAACCAGTATTGTGTTATTACATATCCTTGAAGTCTTTTTCAAATATTCTCCGACAAGATCATCAAGTGACTATATAAACTCTATTACAGACATGTAAGACAGTTAACTTATTCCCCTATTGCTGGGATTTTAAGATACTTCTAAATCATATAAATAATACTTCAAAGTTTGTGATTGGGAAGGTGAATTCCTAAAACGTAAGAGTGTTGGGGCACCTGGATGGCTCAGTTGGTAAAGCATCTGACTCTTGATCTCAGCTCAGGTCTTAATTTCAGGGTGGTGAGTTCAAGCCCCACGCCAGGCTCCACGCCTGGTGTGCAGCCTTTTTAAAAAAATAAAGTAAGAGTGTCTGGATTCAAATTCTGTCTTCACTGTTTATTGTCTGGGTTACCTTGGGTGAATTTCTCTCTATAAACCCAGTTTCCTATTCTTAAAAACTGGGACAAAAATAGTACCTAACACACAGAGTTGAAAAAATGGTGATAATAGTCACATAATGCAACAGTACTTGGCTATTAAAAAAAAAAAAAGAAAAAGAAAAAGAAAAAAGAAAAGAACTACAGGTACAAGTAATAACACGGATGAATCTCAAAATAATTACACTGAATGAAAGAAGCCAGATAAAACAGAGGGTAGATATAGTATGTCTCCACTCACACAAAATTGTAGAAAACGTAATCTATAGTGACTGAGAGCAGATCAGCGGATGCTTGGGATGGGCCTGGGACATGCAGGCGCAGGAGGAAATGCAGGGGGTTGTTGGGTGTGTTCAGTATCATGACTGTTGTGATGTTTCATTAGCGTATACGTGCGACAGATGTTATTGAATCGTACACCTTACGTGATGTACACCTTTGTGACGCCACACACAGCGTACTGTCTGGAGTTTCCTGGGCTAACTATGCCCCAGTGCATTTGAAAACAATGTATGTTTTTTAAAATCTGTCCTAAAATAAATCACTGCCAGGAATATATTGGCATGACTTTTGCCTTCTCACATTGGGTATTCCTCTATTTTAAACATTTTTGCCAAACTGACAAAAATAAAGGTATCTCATTATCATTTTACGTTATTTTCTGTAATTACAAATAAAGTATAAAATATTCGCTTATTTTTTTATATTTTCATTTCTTTTTTATGCCTTCTATGTTTGTATGCTTCGCTCTTTTTCCTTACTTCTCATTGTGGTTACACAAGCATTATCTCTACATTTTTCCCACGCAAATACATATACCTCTTAAAAACAAATATAGAATCATCCTTTACATCCTACTGTGTAATCCACATTGTATACTAACATACTATGACTATCCATGTTGACAAATATGCGCCTACATCATACTTGTAATGGCTAGAACAGCAATTCTTAATGCTGCTCCTTAAATTATTTTTCAGTTTCAGAAAATGGAACGAGGCTCTCCCTCATCTCAAAAGGAGTTGAGAGTAACTTCACACATCACTTTTTTATTTGCTACACCATCACAGAAACTACAGCAGATTCTTCGATGAATGACAACCAAGAATCCTCCTCACCCTGAAAGGAAACATTATGAAACTGACTTTTGCTAACTTTGTTTTACAGTTTTCCTAGAACAGCGATTATAATGAAATTTTCAGCTAGCCACTCTTCACTGGACAAATTATGAAGAGATCAATTTGTCCCCATTTGCCTCCACTTCATTAGTATCCAAAATGAGGTCCACTCTAGTAAACACTGAACAACCTTTGGCTCAAGTAGAGATCTCTCTTTGTCAAGGTCTTAAGAGAAGTAAATCAGCAGCCCTTCCTTAAAGTTCAAAAGGAAGCACTTTGATTAAAATTAAAAAGCTTTTCCTCTTAAAGGTCAGACAAAAAAAAATGGTGATGTCCTGTGAGAAATACAATTATTATTCAATGCAATGAGCATTGCTGTGACATTGGGGTTGAGAATTTAAAAGTGACACCGTTCAGGAATGAAGAGTTATAGTTTATCCAGCAACAGTAATCTATCTGCTTCCAAGTTACCTCTGAGTGACACTTAGCATCCAGGCTCCGGCATCCAATGGGCTGCAAGACTCTGTCAAACTGGGATCAGTGGCATCTTACTTGAAAGTCATCATTCCATTCCCTTTTGGACTGCGTTTCAAACGAGCCAACCATATAAATGAGGAGATATTCAGTCTGAAGGTCAGAATGACTGACCACGCTGGCCGTGATTTTTATGTTTTGAAACCACTAGTCAGAAACAAAGCATCATTTTTGAAAGGAGAAAACCAGAAGTGGGTTACAGTAACCAGTCCGTGGCAGCCCAGGCATTTCAAAAGGCTTCCCACCCCCCCTCCACCCCCATGATTAGAAAGCCACAGAGCATTCAGCAAACACTGGAGCCTCCCCTGAGCCCTACATAATTCTGGGCACTGGAAAGAATGTGAAATTAAGCACACGTGTCCAGCATCATCAGCTAAGTGGATGAAGAGAGAGGCCCATAAACAGCTTACTCCCTGACAAGGCCAAATGGGATTGGGTGTAATCAGAAAGAAAAAAGTTTGCTGCAAGCAAAAGAAACCAGTGACCGAGACTGGCCCCATACAGGACAAGGCTCTTTGCAAGAGATGGCATTTCCACCTGAGCAGAGAAAGAAACATGACAATCTGAGCCCACCCATCTTACTACCTTTGGATGCATAAAACCGATGCTGGAAATAACTTTTGTGAGGGGTATTTTAAAATCTCAATGATCCCTAAAATAAATCGAAGGGGGGGAAGTGTGTTTCAAGTAGCTAGGCTAACGAGCACTTTTTCCATAAAAGTGATAAAAGCAAATTACACCTTAACAGAAAAGCTCTCTGTCTCTGGATGTTTCCTCCCCCAACTTAACACTTTATCAAGCTCCATACAGATATTAGATGTTTCCAATAAACTAGAAACACAACAAGCTCATTTGAGAGTGAAAGAAATCTTCTGCACAGCGGGAACAACCTGAGAGGAAAATCCCCAATAAGTGAGGAGCCGGGCGCCCTTCGGAGCACGTGCCAAGGTGAGTGGGCAGGTGGGAGACAGAGCGGTACTCCCGAAGCACCCCATCCTGGGTGACAAGGACGGGCACGACACAGAAGGCAGGGCCCTGGGGGTTGAGACCGGATATGCGACACTCATAGACTGCGAGGACATCTGGCAGGCGAGTCTTTTCCACCACCCAACAGGTGGGTTCAGTCAGGGAAGCCAGGTAGACCCCTCAACTCGCCACACTGTGGCCTGAGATCCGCAAACCCAGGGAAGGGTCTGGGACGAGGAAATTAGAAGCCCAGCTTGGGAGAGGAGACTTGGTGGTCAATTTCAGATCCTTTTCTGGGATCTGAGTTTGGCATACAGGCGGACAGAACATGAAATGAAGGACTAAGGGACAGAGGAAATCCTGACAACCCTACGGGAAGGCTGTCGCTCAGAGCTTGGGCAGACTCCCAAGGCAGGGCCCGCACATGCCCCTGCAGCTGTTGGTGATGCCTGAGCTGAATCCTGTCATTCCAGGCTGTCGGCAAGGCCTCCCCTCCAAGGCCAGGGAGCTCTAGATAGCAGAGAGAGTCGGAGAGCTGGCGCCTGTGTACTTAGGATAACTATATTAAAATAATTGCAAGACAATAGATCTTGTCCAATGATGATAATAGAGCAAAGGACAACTGGTATCCCTGAAGCAGAGACACAACAAATGATACAAAACAAATTCCAGAGGTAATAGGAAAACAAAACAAAACAAAACAAAAACCTTTCCTTAAATGAAGGAAGAATTGAATCTACATAACTGAAAAGACCATTCCAAGTAGACCAGTTGTAGGAAATCTCAGACAGAATGAGCACTACCAAGATCAATTCTGGTGAATTACTGAACATAAAAAAATATTGAGAGAATTCCTTAGGCATTTGAAAAGAAGAAACGAACAAAAAAATGTGCTTAAAAGGTTGATGAATAAGGCTAGCCTCATAATTCTTTATAGCAACACTAAAATACAGGGGGGAAACGGAACAATATACATGAGTTTCTAAAGGAAAAAGTGTGATCCAAAAATTGTAGGCCCAACAAGGTGTTGTTTGAGTATAAAGGTGTCAGACATGCATTCACAGATTTATAGGAACTCAGGAACTACAGCACTCATTAGAATCTTAAGTAAAAAAATTTTGATGACAAAAATCTATCCACTCAAGAACAAATGGAGAAGTTGTGGTCAAAGACCTGTAATGAGCACTGAACTATTTAAACGGAAGCTAAATAGTTTTTTTTAATGTATATATATAAATTTATATATGTATTTATATACATATGTATATATCTTCACAATTAGAAAAGTGCTTCAAGGGAAATAAATAATATGAGGTATATGGTTAATGATGGCTATCTCTGAAGGAAGAGGCAGTCAAGGAGATAGGGAAATACAACTTTATTTTCTTCTCCCATACTCTGTCTTATCTGAGGTGTAATTTACATCTAGTAAAATGCATAAATTTTAAGTATACAGTTTGACTAATTTTCACAATTTTCTGGAAGAGTTGCAGAATTACTATCTTATTTTTTCCTTAAATATTTCTAGGATTCACCAATGAAGCCATTTGGACCTACAGTTTATTTCTGGGAATTTCTTTTACCTACAAATTCAATTTTTTTAAATATTTTTCATGTTGTCTGTTTCTTTCAGAATAAACTTTGGTAGTTTGTATCTTTTAAGGAGTCTGTCCATTTTATTTAAATTTTCAAATTCATGGGTGATGTGGGAAACAAAGGCAGAAGAGACATAATTAAATTTCCCTACTACCTACAGCCCATTAACAAGTCCTTGAAACAGGCAGAGTGACATTCCTCTAGGGACTCAACCACCTCCAAGTTAATACCTTGCTAATAGCCTGATCCCCAGCATCCTATAAGTCAACTTTAATATATAAAGATTTCTTCGGAAATTTTCTTTATCTCTACCCCCAAGCATATGACCCACTGATACATATCTGAAGGGTCTAATGACCAAGGTTTTATTAGACGGTAATAAATAACCTTTCCCCAACAATAGCTAGCCCCCTCAAGGTCCTGGAAACCTTACTTCCAAATTCCTTAAGGACTTCTGTTATCCCTAACCCCTCCCAACTTGAAAGTATGTAATGGGCCATTCCTCATGACCCAGAGGCAGCTCTTTCTGCCCAGGAGTCCAGTTCCCACACTTTAAAATAAAATCACCTTTTTGCACCAAAGACTTCTCAAGAACTCTTTCTTGGCCCTCACCTTCAAACTCTAACGTCTTTTCCTACATCTATGGACATAAAATTGTTCATAATATTCCCGTATTTATTTTAAGGTTTGTAAAATCTTGTTGGGGAGGAAGAATTTCCTCTGTCCTTCAAGGTCCTTCTAGCTGGACTTAAAATCGGACTACAAAGAGACAGATTAAGAGCAGAAAATCTAATTTAATAGGCTATGTACTATATGGGGAACCCATATAGACATGGAAATTCCAAAAACAGGCAACAGGAGGCTGCTAAGAGCTTAGGATAGGGGAAGGGTCTGGGGATACAAAAGGGAGGAAGACCATTAGCTGGAAGATGAAAGGGGACTTTGGAAAACAAAGGTTGCTCTGTTATGTAGATAACTTTCTTAGGTAGAGAGAAATCTCTGTGAATAGCTCTCTTCCTGGTACAAAGAGGCAATGAGGGGGAGGTAAAGACGTTTTTCCTAAATATTCTGGGTTTTGATTGCTTTTAACTCAAAATAATGTTCTTGCCAAGGTGGCCCATCTTGGGGTGGCTCCTGTAATCTTTATGTTTCCTTTCTCACTTCTGATATTGACAATTTGTATTTTTTCTCTTTTTTTTCTGCTCTATATATCTTGAGGTTTGTCAATTTTATTGATCTTCTCAAAGGACCATATTTTCATTTCATTGATTATGCTCATTTTTGTTTTTTCTATTTCATTAGTTTCTGCTCTTCAAAATTTCCTTCTTTATGCTTACTTTGTGTTTCATTTGCTCTTTTCTAGTTTCTAAGGTGGAAGCTTAGGTCAGGAGCAGCAAAATTTTTTCATAAGGGGTCAGAGAGCAATTATTTTAGACTTTGAAATTCATATGATCTCTGTTACAACTAATCAACTCTATTGTTATAGCATGAAAGCAACCATAGACCATGCATAAATAAATGAACACGACTGTGTTTCAATAAAACCTTATTTACGAAAATAGGCAGAGGATCCAATTTTGCACATCTACCATAATTTGACAATTCTCAGTTTATATCATTGATTTGAGACTTTTTCTCTTTTCTAATATAGGCACTTGATGCTATAAATTTCCCTCTAAGTACTGTTTTAGATGCATCCCACAAAGTGTGGTCTGTCATATTTTCATTGTCATTGGAATATGGAGAAGTTTTGGTCATTGACAATGAATCTAGTCTTTATTATTGTCAATCATCACCACCTCCATGGGCTCAAAGTTAATCCTTACTGTGCTGTTACTAAATGAATGCAGGCCAGGAATGGTAACCTCCACTGCTGCTATGGAAACTTCTGTACCCTCCTTTCTCTGGGCCCTGCATAGGAGGAAGTGAAGGGTTCCACATTTCTCTCTCTCTCTCTTTTTTTCTTTTTTTAGATTTTATTCATTTATTTGAGACAGAGAGTGAGTGAGAAAGAGAGCATGAGTTGGGGAGGAGCAGAGGAAGAGGAAGAGGCAGACTCCTCACTGAGCAGAGAGCCTAATAGTGGGCTCCATCCCAGGACCCTGGGTTCATGACCTGAGCAAGAAGGCAGATGCTTAACTGAGCCACCCAGGCGCCCCAGTTCCACATTTTCAAAGACACCAAAACCACAGGCACCTTTCCAGCCTTCCTTCTCCAGTTTGGTCTCCTCTACTTCTTAAATAAAATGACTTGATTCCTAGCATCAACAACCCCCAATAACAAAAAAATATTTTAAGTTTATTTATCTCTGAGGATGGATAGATGGGAGAAGGGAATGCATTTCATTTAGGTCCCTGAGAAGGTGACATCAAAAGGGGATTAAACATGAAAGAGATTGGTTGGAGGAGCAAACAGGAAATGAAAGGAACATCTTCAGATTATGATGCAGCTCTGACAATTCTAAAAGGAAAGAGGAAAGGAAAGAGGATTCTGGGAGGAAGAATCTTGGACTGCAGCACAGTTTCAAGAAAGATTCAGCCAGTAGTCAAAGCCAAATTCATCTGTTGGAGCAGTCCCACATCTCTTCTTCCTTAGCACCCATGCCATGGTTAGTTGTTGGCTAGGAAAAAGCCTCTAGGGAGTATGACCTTAAAATTAATGTAATGGTGGTTCCCATAAAGACCTTAGAAAGAACTTCCAAATTTCCACAGCATCTGAATTCTATCTCCTGTTAGTAAAGGAAGTAGGTGGGGAAAAGCCAATGCCTTTATTACTTGTTGGTTTATAGCTGCTGCAATCACCAAGAAGCAGAGCTCACCCCTCTCACCATGAGTCACCGTGCCAATGGAACCACCCACCGTTGAAAGACCTTCCACACCCCAACCATGCTTGCCTTCTGTAGCAATGACAGCTGTCAAAACAATACTTGACAGACATAACCTGCCTTGTTCTGAACTGCATGAACCACAGAAAAATATACCTTCTCCAATAAAAGAGTCCAATGTTACTATAAAGGCTGCTACATGTACTTCTTGGCACATTATCAGTAGAACACACCTACAATAGTGTGTGCTGTTATGGGCATCGCAGCTATGAATTTCTTGACTATTGCCCAATGTAAGAGCTACTGAAGCATTAGAGGATGTGACCAATGCAGTGATGGGTGAGCATAAATTCTGTGCCTGCTTAGATGGGAACTCAGATTCGGTAAAGGCAAAGCAGATTCAGCTCACTGGACCTTTTAGTCTTCACTGAGGATCAGTGAATCCAGAGTAGCAGAGACTAAACCAGCCAGAATATAGGCAACCTTACACAACTTCTTCAAAAGCAGTTTTCTCATATACTGCAGCAAACCTCCTAGTGACCCACAAACAAAATGCCTCATTGGGTAAACTGAGACAAGGAAGTAAAACTAAAACCAAGCACCAGTCTCTGGATACCTCCTTCTCTTCATTATGTTAAGCTATGGGGCCACATCACTGCCCCTTCCAGCAGAGCTGTTACTATCTAGATGTGGCCTCCCATGATCAATCACTGAGGATCTCATAGATCTTGGTTTCTGATTATAAACTCTTCCCCCTGGTCATTCAAATGCCTCAAAAATAGCTTCCAATCTTGGAAGGCTCTGTAGCTTTCCATCTGTTGCCTAAAGCTGGGCTCTCTGAAGGTGAAGGGTGAGGCAGTACCTGTCCACACAGATCAGCCCAGGGCTCTGACCAGCTCCTGGCAGAGGCCAGAGTACAAAATTGAATAAACAATTCCCAGAGACATTTACTAATGATATACCTGGGAAGCACTTTAACAAAGCACTTGAACCTGCAGAACTGAGAGCATGCTCTTTTGAAGACTACTTTCCTATTTATTTAATTCCTCCATTAATGCATCATATGCCTACTGAGGTCATGCTCTGTCCAAACCCTCTACTAGGCACCTGGGACACAAGGATGAACAAAGAGCTGCTGCAATAGTTCAAGGAGCAGCTTGAACCTGGATTAGGATCACGGAAGCTGAAGGGAAGGGATGTGGGTGCATTAGAGAGATATTTAAGAAGGCTAAGACCCAGCCATCCCTGAGCACCTACCATGTGCCAGGCCTAAAGCTTGTCTTCAGCAAACTTGTCTTCAGCAAACTACGGTCTGCAGGCTATTTGCAACATGAACATGCAGGAAATGCAGGGCCACTTGTTCCAAAGCAGGAAAGGGTCTTCCCTCTCCCTTGCTCTCTCCACCTCTCTAGACCACAATACCATTCCACAAAGGCTCATCAAGGCTAACGGAGGGCCTCAAGCCAACATAGAATATGGGAGGAGACCTGCATCTACTTGAATGGGCCTGCCTTAGGGACACTTACAGGGCAAATGAGGCCCATCTTCAGGGCCCACCCTGTGACTCAGCACCACACCCTTGCCCAGGTCCCCACTGGGGGCAGACGTCGCTGGGTCGAGGCAGGAACTGAGCAGCTGAGACACTGTCTGGGTGACGTAATGGAAGGGTGGGACCCCCAGTGAGTGCTCCATTGTTCCACTGGACTTCACTTACAAAACACAAGTTCAAAGATAACATTACTAAGACTTTCAAGTCGGCTGACCCAGAACATAAAACCTCGAGTGCAGGGCTCTTCTGAGCCCAGGGCCTTTTGCAGCTGCACTGGTCACACACCCATGAAGCCAGGCCCAGTGCCAGCCACCACATTAGACTCTGTGATAGAAAAGTGAGTCAGACTCGATCCCCAGCCGCCCCCCCACCCCCCACTGGGACAGAGCAGAGAACCACAAGACACTCTTGGGACTGGAGGGAAACTTGACAGAGCTGAGGTCTAACTGAAGTGTAAACTATAACTGGCTGCTGGGGGAAGGGGGAGGTGGTGGGGAGGAACCTCCCAGCAGAAGGAGCAGCAAATGCAAAGGTCTCGAGATGAAGCAAGAGAAAGCAGGGAGCATCTGGGGATCCATGGCTGCAGCGCAGAATAGCCAAAGTGAAAGCGGAGTGGGGCAAAATGAGACCTGAGACAGATTATAAATGAGACAGATTATAAAGGGCCGTGAGAAAGGTGCTCGGGATTTTTTAAAGTTTCTCCTAAAAGTCAGGGGGAATCCCTAAAAAGTTTCAAGTTGAGAAGTGATCAAATTCTATTTATGCTTCAGAAATCACGTCCTGGAGAGTAAACTGGAGCAGGCTAACTGTAGGAGCGTGAAGCCCAGCAGTGTGACGAAAGATCACGCAGGAGTAAGCCGTGTCATGGAAGCAGAGGAGAGGGCCACGGGTTGGAAGATCGGGAAGCCATGCCTAACCTGCCTGATGAGAAATGAACCACTGTTTGTAGGTAGATGGGCATAGGGTGGGGGTGAAATGGTTCCCAGCAGCAGAAACTGGAGGTGCGGGGGTAGGGGTATGTTGTCTTCTGGGGACTAGTACTTCCTCATGGCTGGAGCAAGGAGTAAAAAGCAAGACTGGCCAGAGATGAGGACAGACAAATGTGCAACTGTCAGAAGCAAGGATGGAGGAGATTGGCCTCTACGCTGAAGGTAAGAAGAGCCAAAGACTAAAACAAATTTCACCCCGGAATGGCCACTTTGTTGCATTTGCAGAAGTTGGATTGCAGCTGGGCCAGACTGGAGACAAGGAGCCCAGTTGGTAAAATGGTACAATAATCCAGATCAAGCATCCTGGTAGCCTGGATGAAGAATGTGGCAGTGGGGCTGGAGAGGTGTTAAGAGGGCAGAACTGTAGGATCTGGTGGACAATTGAATATAATAGATGAGGATCAAGAGGAGGAGGTCGCAGAAGATGTCCACATTTCTGGAGTCTGTGTGGATAGTGGTGTCGTTCCCTGAGCTAGGGACCCCAGGGGAGGAGCACATGGAAGGGGAGGAGAGGAAGCGCTGGTCTTTCCAGTGTTCTGCTCATGAGACATTTAGGGGGGGTGTTTGGTAGACATGGGACACAGGGATCTGGCATCACATGAGGATTCTGGGCTTGGCTATGAGGTTGAGTGTTTTCTGCATACCCTTGGTAATTAAACCATAAGGGAGTATGAGGTCTTCCCAGCAATTCTAACCCCCATCAGCAGAACGACAGCCTTTCTGGGTGAGAAGCGCCATCACTCCTAGTTTCAAGCAGGTACTGGTATTATATGGCTGAGGAGAGGTTAGACTGCAAGTCTTCAAAATCCGTTCAGTTGAACCTCTAATTCATCAGCCTCTCTAACATTTATTTTCCTTTTCACATCACAGGAAAGTTCAATTCAACTTCAGGGTCAAGCCTTCTAATGCTATGACATCAAAATTATACTTACTTAAAGACTGTGCACTTTCTCCTGCTATCTTCCAAGCTTCTCCTCCTCTTACGGAACCACACCTTCTCCTGGCGCTTTTCTCTTCTTTGTACCCCAAAAACTCTGATCTTTCAGCTGCTACCTTCCTTCCCCACTAGCCTGTCTGCCCTCCTTTCTGCCTGCCCTGGTAATTCCCATCATATATCTCTGTGACTGATGAACAGGGAGTTAATCAGAGTGCAGTCAACTGTACCCTCGAATCATGGACTCATTTTGAGTTGTCTTAATTGAACCATCTCCCTGGGAAAGATGAACTGCAGATAACAACCAGGAAGGCTTGTGCAAAAGGTAAAGAGACAGATCTTCTGAAATGAATATATGTCACAGTCAGATGACAAGAACCTTAGGTTCACCTAAAATCATTCAGCCCGCCAACCATCACTCAGCAAATGTTTACTTTGTGCCCCATGCCCTGTTGGGATCTCCAGGAATTCAAGTTTCTGATTGTCTCTGCCCTCAAGCTATTTTCTCTGCCTTTGCTTAACATGAAGCCATGAGAGCTTGAAGACTCTTCAGGGAAGGATGAACTTGGAGGTGGCTTCTTCATGACACCGAAGGAACGGCGATAGGCTGTTTCTTCTCAGAGAAAGGAAAGTGGTTCAGGTGTGAAAACCCTCTCAATGCAGCTTAGCTTCTTCCACTAGGAAGAAGCAAAGGAGGTTGCAGCAGACACTGGCCAGTCGTTTTCCAAATGACTTTCCATGCTTCCCAGACAGAACTATATCCCCCACCCTGCCTTGCCTTTGGTGGTTGAGAGTTCTGGCCACGCAATTTTGTGGGTACCAGGTCCATTCAGGCCAACACTCCCCACACAGGGCACAGCAGGAAAAGGTGTGACCTATCCAGAAAGTACTTTGAAAAGCAGGGTCTTTCTCTCACTGGCAGAATCCACGTTCAGGTGAAGCCAAGCTCTGAAAAGTCCATTCCCACAATTTCAAGGAGGAAATAAGCCCATTCTACCTTTGGATAAAGGAAAATTTAAAAAGTGGCATTTGCAGGCAGAGAACCACAGTATATCTTAGACTCTTCAAGTCTTGGTCAGAGTCTCTGATGGTTCAAAATCAGAACGGACAGAGGCACTTTCAATTAAAACTAAATTCTGGCCAGTGTCTGCACTCAGAAGGAATAATTAGCGAAGGCAATCAGGTTCTGTTTATCCTTCTATCCCAAGGAAAAAAGTCATTGGTTACTTTCAGCAAGGCTTTGTATCACCATTCTAGATGCCAGTCCCAGGGAATACTAATTTGGCTTGGGCCCCTGCTATCAAATGCAACCCAGCTGATAGTCAAACATGCATAAACATCGTCATTTGCTAATAGTGGCTAATGGCTTTAATCATAGAATAAAACAAATCAATAATTAACCTTAGCAGTAGAAGTGCAACTTGGATTCAAAAATAATGAATTCGCTAATGGTTCTTGTTGCCATTAGTACATATACGTCAGGGTAAATATGCAGAAACATGCCCACTTCCAAGTAGCTAATCTATTCATAAATTATCAGATTATGACTCCAATTTGAACATGACGGAGGGCAGTAAGCAATACAGCTACCAAGGTGTCTCTAATTTATTAAGAAAATGCTAAGCTTACATGTGAAACCACTTATTTACCACTGCTATTCACATTAAATGTTGGGTCTGTGCCAGAAGCAGGTGGCAGAGAGCAGCAGAGTGACCACTTGGGCTCAGGGAGCCCACGTCCCAGCAGAACAGGTAACTACAGCCATATGATGAAGGCTCTGACAGAGGGCTGCTTTAGTGTTGGGGCTGCACACAGGCAGACGCACATGAACTGCTTGGCAAAGCCTGGAAAAGATAGTCATTACAAGAACGACAATTGAGTTAGGTCATGAAGGATGAGTGGAGGTTGCCAGACTGACAAAAGTGAAAGGTCAAAAAATAAAAATTATAAAGAAAAGGAAACAAGCCTTTCGGAAACACTGTAAGCCTACCTGTGTGGCTACCAAGTTAGGGATTCATAAGGATGCCACAGTTATCAGAGGTGGGGAGGGAATACCAAGCCTGATCACAGAGGGTCTGGAGTATCTTCCTGAGGTTTTTAGCTTTTTTCTAATAGGCAATGAGAGCCACACACACACGCACACACAAATTATAAGTAATTAGAAATAAGATACACCAGCACTGAGAATTTCGTTCATATGCTTTTTATAGATAGTAGAAATAGGTTTTATGTAAGGAAATGAATGTTTATCTTGTTTGTCTCAAATCATAAGCAGTTTCCCTAAAGGCTCAAATGACTAATTCTCAGGATTTAGAAGTGCTGAGCTGGACAACCCCTATGATAACTGCAAAGATTTCTACCCAAAGGCTAGCCTGGACTTGGATCATATTCAGTTTTATTTACATCTGACTATGACTTGTTTTGTGGTGTTTTGTTTTTAACATAAGATTTAAATAAACAATGAATCTTGGATCACTGAAAAAATAAAAAATAAAGATTTAAATAAGTCCAAGATCTTTTAAGATAATCTGGCAGATTCTCTCTCCCTTTTATGAAGGGTGATATGGCAGATAACCTCTGTTTACCTACCCAGAGGTCAATCCCCACTTCTTAAATGCTGGGGGGTGGGGGGGGCTCTGATTTTGTTCCTGTGTCTAAAGTAAATGTTGATTGGTAAAAGCCACTCATGTAGATGGCATTGTCCTTGCCAGTGATTGGCCTATGACCAAATTCAGGGCAATGATATGTAAGATGAGATCTATGGGGGCTTCTCAGGAAAATGTTTCTTTCTGAGAAAAAGGATTACACTCTTCCTTGTTCTGTCTCAAGAATTAGTAGGAGGCTATCAGTTATTGTAAGGGGAAGCAGCCTGAAGCCAATACCAGTTCCTAAAGACAGCTAAGCAAAAAGATGAAAAGAAGCTGAATCTTCCATTATGCAGCTGAGTTACTGAAATAATCAACTAGGAGCCACCCTACCTCCAGGCTTATCTGAAATAATATATTTCTTCTTGTTTACGCCAGTAGCCCATAACATCCCTGCTATCATAGGTGGTCTACAGCAGGCCTAGCTCAGCTGATACACAACAATGTCGCCATCTTGGTTGTTATGGCTGGCACTCATCCTGACATGTCAGAGCCTGTGCTGATAAATATTTCATTACTCCTTATCTAGGGGACCAGCTAAAAGTCACAGAGAGCTTTGAAAACAGCAAGAGAAAAGGGACTTACCACATACAAGGGAGCTCCAATAAGATTATGGGCAAGATTCCTCAGCAGAAACTTTGTGGGCCAGGAGAGGGTAGGGATGATATATCAAAAATATTAAAAAGAAAAAAAACCTATCAACTAAGAACACTATACCCAGCAGAGCTGTCCTTCAGAAAGAAGGAGTAACAAAGACTTTCCCAAACAAACAAAAGCTAAAGGAATTCATTATCACTACACCTGACTTACAAAAAATGTTAAAGAGGGTTCTCAAGCTGAAATAACAGGATGCTAGTTAACAAAGTAAAAACAGGGGCACCTGGGTGGCTCAATAGTTAAGCATCTGCCTTGGGCTCAGGTCACGATCCCAGGGTCTTGGGATCGAGCCCCACATTGGGCTCCTTGCTTGGTGTGAAGCCTGCTTTCCCTCTCCCATTCCCCCTGCTTGTGTTCCCTCTCTCACCGTGTCTCTCTCTCTGTCAAATAAATAAAATCTTTAAAAAAAATAATGTAAAAACATATGAATGTCTAAAACTTACCAATAAAGGTATATATGTAGTTAGAGTCAGACTCTCTCATAATATAATGGTGTGTGTGAATCACTTTCAATGGAAGCTTAAAAGTTAAAAAACAAATGTATTAAAAACAACTATAATAATTTGTTACTGGGTACACAATATAAAAAAAGATGTAAATTATAACATTAATAGCCTAGGAAAAAGGAAAAACCCATAGAAGATACATTTAAAAAATGAGACAAAGGAATCAAAGCATACTACAACAAAAGTCATCAAATTACAAAGGAAGACCCCAAGAGAGAAAGAAAGGAAAAAATAAACCAATGAGAAAACAATTAGCAAAATGGCAACAGTAAGTTCTTACTTATCAATAATTACTTTAAACATAAATAGATTAAATTCTCCAATCAAGAGGCACAGAATAACAAAATGGGTTTTTAAAAAAGATCAAATGATATGCTGCCTATAACAGACTCATTTTAGCTTTAGGGAAATACATAGGCTAAAAATGAGGGACAGAAAAAGATATTATATTACAAGTCAATGGTAACCAAAAAAAAAAAAAAAAAGCAAAGCAGAGGTAGCTATACTTAATATCAGACAAAGTAGACTTTAAGCTAAAAATGGTCATAATAGATAAAGTTCATTATATAATGATAAAGGGGTAAATTCATCAAGAAATTATAACAGTTGTAAATATTTATGTACCTAACATCAGAATACCTAAATATTTAAACCAAATACTAACAGATCTAAAAGGAGAAATGAACAACAGTACAATAACAATAGGGGATTTTAGTGTCCCACACACAACAATGGAAAATCATCCAGACAGAAAATTAATAAGGAAACAGAGGATTTGAACAACACCTTAGACCAAATGGACTTAACAAACATATACAGAATATTCCATCCAACAGCAGCAGCAAACACATTCTTCACAAGTGCACACAGAACATTATCCAAGAGGTATCATATGTTTTAAGCAGCAAAACAAGTCTTGACAAATTCAAGAAGGTAGAAATTATGTCAAGTATCTTTTCTGAACACATGGCATTAAACTAGAAATCAATAACAGGAGGAAAACTGGGAAAATAACAAACAATGGACATTAAACAACACACTCCTGAAGAACTAATGGATAAAAGAAGAAATCAAAAGGGAAATCAGAAAATATCTTGAGACAAATGAAAATGGAAACACAACATACCAAAACTTATGGGATGTAGCAATAGCAGTTCTAAGAGGAAAGTCTATAGCTATAAATGCCTACATTAAGTAAAAAGAAATATCTCAAATAAACAACCTAATGTTACACCTCAAGGATCTGTAAAAAGAAAAACAAAGTAAGTCCAAAGTTAGCAGAAGGAAATAATAAAGATTAGAGCAGAAATAAATCAAATAGAGTTCAGAAAACCAATAGAAAATATCAACAAAACTAAGAGTTGATTTTTTTTTGAAAGGATAAACAAAATTGACAAACCTTTATCTAGGCTAACCAAGAAAAAGAAAGTGGGGCTCAGGTAAATCAATGAATGATGAGTCATTACAACTGATACCAAAGAAATACAAAGGATCATAAGAGACTACTATGAATAGTTATATGCCAGCAAATTAGACAACCTAGAAGAAATGGATAAATTCCTAGAAACATACAGTTTAGCAAGACTGAGTCATAAAGAAGTATAAAATCTGAACCGACTAATAATAAGTAAGGAGATTGAATCAGTAATCAAAAATCTCCCAACAAAAGTTCAGGATGAGATAGTTTCACTGGTGAATTATAGCAAGTACTTAAAGAAAATGAATTCCAATCTTTCTCAAAATCTTCCAAGAAACTGAAAAGGAAGGAATACTATTCTTGATGAATACAGATGAGAAAATTCTCAACAAAAAACTAGCAAACTTAATTCACTATAATGGAATATTAATCAGCCATAAAAAAGTAGGAAAGTCTACTATTTGCAAAAGTATAGATGGATCTTAAGGGCATTACACTAAATGAAATAAGTCAGACAAAGAAATATAAATACTGGATGATCTCACTTCTAGGGGAAATCTTTACTGGATGATCTCACTTCTAGGGTAAATCTTTAAAAATCTAACTTACGGAAACAAAAAGTAGATTGGTGGTGGCCAGAGCTAGAGGATGGAGAAAATCCAGAGATCTTGGTGAAAGGGTACAAACTTCCAGTGATAAGATGAATAAGTTCTGGGAATCTAATATACAGCATGGTAATTACAATGAACAAAATACTGTACTGTACCTGACAGTTGTTAAGAGCAACATACCACAAAAAGTGAGGAGGTGGCAGGTAAATATGTGAGGTGACAAGTGTGTCAATTAACCTTATTGTGGTAATCATTTCACAAAATACACATATATCAAATTATTACATTTTACACCAAAAACTTATACAATGTCGTATGTAGATTATATTTCAACAAAGCTGGCAGGGGAGACAGGGTGGAGAAGTGGTTGGAGACAAATCCCAGAGAACCTACAGTGAGAATATGAGATTTAATTGTATTTGGAAAACCACAAAGTGCCATTGCCAATTTGTAGATCTCCCCTGGTTTCCTTGGAGCTAATTGACAGACAATACATTTGGACTCAATTGTCAGCCCAAACAGCCCCGACCAGACATGACTTGTTATACCGACATTTCCGCTCCATGTCTCACCAAGTGGAACCTAAGGTCTAGTCTGGGCCAATTCCTGATCTCTGCCTCATCTCAAGAGAGGCCAGTAAGATAGGGAGTTAGATCCTTAGAATCATGGAGAGCCCTCAGAGATCGTCCCAACACCTAACAGTGCAATTGAGAAATATAAGAGGCCAACGGGAAAATAATTCCCCCAGGGAGTGGGATAAAAACTAGAACCAGACCTGAAGCCTACCCATCCCCAGTCTAGGGCTTTGTTCTAACATAGCACTGGTTTTACAAACCTGCTGGTCTTGCAAAATAGTCACCACAATCCTCATGCCATCTACCTCTCAAGAGTCCCACAAGCGTCTGTGCGTGTATGTGTGCACGCACATTCAGGAGAAAGGCATGATAAAAAATAAGACATGAGGACTTTCAAAGGACATTTATAGGGACATAGCACAAACATCCCTCCAGCCTGGCAATTTCCCACCTACTCAAAGAGATCATTCATAGGAAGAAGTGAAAACATGACAGCCCACTTCTGGGCATAGGGACAACAAAGCTATTCCTACTGAAAAAAACAAACAAAAACCCCCCCAACATTCAAAATGCTGATTCCGAAAGTCCTTTCCTTTCTCCTGCAGACTGTGCCTCTATCCTGTCTCCACCCCGCCCCCCTCCAGTGCTACTCCAGTGGCCAGGCAGGCAAGGACCAGTGGTTAATGCCTAGCAAGCTAAGGTGAAAAATCTGTCATGCCCTTTTCTCCGGTGTCTCTGCACTTACTTAAAAGCCATTTCATTACATTTAAAGGCCCAAGACACTTGTAACTATATTGAAAAATCAAAGTCACTTAGGAACTTAGAAAGTGGAAATGGCCAGAACCTGGTTTGGAGTAAGGAGGGAGGTGGTCACCCAAACTCAGGTCACTGCCAGTTTTTCCTGGTTATCTCTGCCATGCGTGGCTGGAAATGGAGACACAAGTCTTTCCAGAATGACTGTAACTTTCAAGCCGTCTGCTCCCCACACAGTAAGGAGAACAAATGAGAAGAGCTAACTGGACAGTGACAGCCAGCCATGGCTCAGTCTCAGGAATGTGCCTCTCCCTGGACAAGCAGTCACAGTGTGCTGCATGGGCCTCTTCTCCCCCAACTGACTATGAGCTCCTTAAGCCTGCAGATAGGGAAGGATTCCCTTCTGGGCCCTGCTCAGGCCCTGTGGAAGCTACACCAGTGCTGGAGACACATGGCTTACCATGCTTGCTTCATTCCCAACCACACCTCCTTCTCCTTCCTGTGAACCCAGTGACTTTGCCTGTGATACCTTCATCCTGCTGGGATATCACTTTGCTGTCTGTACATCTTCTCTTCATCCTAAGTCCAAACCCCTGAAAGGTAAACTAGCCGTCCTTACCACTGCCAGACTGCCTCCTGCCACGCTAGGACACAGAACCCCCAGACAAATGAATGAACAAAAGAGGCTTTTATCTAAATCGGGGCTCCAGTTTCTATGCAGTGGTCTTATCAGACCACCCTTGAGTGTCTTTCATAAGTAGGTGTCCAATGAGTGTTTGTCTACTGAAACAGAAAGGCACCAGACGGATCGCTGTGTCTGCCTCTGAAAATCCAGGACAGGGGTGAACAAAGCCAGTTAGAGGCCTCTTGTCTGTAGGAGTCACAGATTGTCTTTCCAACTGCAAGAAAAGGGGAGAAGTAATGTCTGGTCAATTCTAAACTAATGTTAAGCAATTAAACCCATGCGGCCTGTTATAAGGTCAGAAGTCAGAGAAACCAAATTTCCAAACAAAGTTGGAATACAGTTAAAGAAGCTTAAAATCTCCAAAGACAAAAATAGCTGAAGAATGATGTCTGAGGAATTCGGATTTAACTCAGCAAGTGACAGTTCAGCAAGAGGAGCTGTGAGCTGGGCAGTGAGACAAGTTGATGAGCTCATCCTTGGGCCACCCACAATCTGACCCAACCTGCTGCGGGCAAGAGAGGTGGAGGCCCGTATTGGCTTCTTAAAAGGTGGAGAGAAATGGATGTGACTCAGCTGACCCCAGGGTCCAGAGCAAAGGCTTACTTGGACATCTAATGCCACTGGTTCTGGATAAGATGCGGTTTTGAGACAGGGGTGGTGGGGAAGGAAGCCAAAAAGGAAGGATAGAAATGCAATTTGTAAAATCCTTGAATTGTGATAAAAATCCAATACAGTTGAAATTTCATCAGTTCTAGAAACCATCCCCAGAGTGGAGGGGAAGGGGCTGGGTTTTATCAGGTCAAAAAGTCAGCAATAAAGGAACTATCCTGCGGTCAGGGCAGAGCCAAGCTGACATTTCAGCCCAAAATGCATTCCTTTTAAGGGCCAGGATTTTAAAGAATGTGCTTTTCAGCCTCTCCCACAAGCTCACACAGGCAGCCGAGGCAGAAAGAGCTGTGTGCGCAGCGAGATGTGTTTTTCTCGTTACCCTTAGATGCCTTTCAAGGCCTGCTCCCTGACTCCTCCCTCCTGGCCCCTCTCTCAGACAGAGTGGGCTTGGCTGGAGGGGTGTGAAAGGAACACACGTGGGAAGGGGAGGCAAGAGAAAGTGTTTTCATGTCTAGCTATGTCGAGGACTCGCAGGGTGTCATCTGGTCAGGTTGATGTCGAGTGAGTGTGTAAGTCACGGAGACAATGCTCTCCTGCTCAGGAACCCCCAGATCTGCCCTCTGCTGCGTAAAGAGCTCAAGTCAGAACATCGCTAAAGGCGACCTGGCACTCACACATTCATTCACTCATCGATTTATCTCACACATACTTCTCAAAAGCCTTCTCTTCACCCAAAGGCATGCAAAGGAAATCGTGTCAGCCCTGGAGACATGTCGCAAATGATCACCACGCAACCACCTGTCATGTTTTTCTGGTCACGGGCTGCAATGCTTTGCTAAACTCTGCTATGGTCTATTCGTGGAGCAAAAGGAGGGGACTAGGTATTGGGAAGACGAGGGATGGCCATGGCCATATTTTAGTGCTCTCAGACAAAAAAAATCAACCAATCAATATAAATTGATCACTGCCTGTGAGTCTACGAATCAGAATATATTTCTGGTTAAACTGGAAATATGGGTTTGGTATATGAGATTTCACTCTGCAGACACATTTGATGGGGATACCAGTGATCAAAAAGCAAGTCATTTCAAACCTTCTGGACACAGTAGAATCTTCAGAATAAGTTTATTGGTGAACATTTATTTTTATTGCTCAGTTAAAACTGAACTTTTTCATTATAACAATAGGAGTCCTTTTTTTTTTTTTTTTTTTTGAGTTCTACATATTCAGCTACTGAAATGAAAAAAAATCTCCTGGTAATTTGACAAGTGATTTTTGCATTCATACCAAAATTACATATAAAACTAAGGTTTAAGAAAACATTGCAACTAATCAGAATGTCTTAGAAGCCCTTATTCTACAGAAGGACAATGTCCAAAGATACACATTTTTCCAGTCTCTAAATTAGTTCATAAGCTTCATTTGCATTTTTAGTATAATAACAGGTGATATCAATACAACAGTCATTCCCACACAAAGTTACATGGCTTTCTGAAGCAGAAGCCATATGTTTTTTGGTCTTTGCTAAAGGAATTTTGGACACTAAAAGGCACAAACCATTGTTATGAACACATGCATTCACACACATAACAAATATCAACTCTTTGTGAGAATAAGAAGAAGAACAGAAATTCACAGTATTGGAAAGGATATTCAGTGCTCAATGCCTTCAGATAAGTCCCCATCCAAATCAACAGCAGTCACGTTTTCTAAACTATAATGCAAAGATATTAATAGGTATGACATATTAATAGGAGTTAAAATATTAAAATATTAATAGATGTTTCACCACAGAAAGGTGCAGTGGTCAGCTCAGTTTGAAAAAATGGTAGATTAAACCAAATAAGCTGGCATTTTTTTGTTGTTTGTTTTTATGGCTGATCATGAAGGAGCTGTAATGCATTCACACACACTGTGAATTCAAGACCGGGACAGACTATGCTCCATTTTCTCAACTTAATAATTAACCACAGAACGCTTTTTGTCAGGGGTTACAAGTCTTCTGTGGGAATACTTCTAGAGAAGACAATTATCTATGCCTTGGTCATAAATATCTTAAAAATCATCTTGGCCCTGTGGAATTTCCTTTGACCCATCCATGTAAAGACAATCCCTCCTCTGTTCCCCCACAGAATACATGAAGTCCCAAATATTTTCCTATTTTACATATACCTTATATATTTACGTATCCAGCATTACATATCCACATATGTAAGCTCCTTCATGGCACAAATTATGCATCCACATGCCCTCAATGCTTGGTCCATGGCCATGATATTAATCTTAATAGAAAGAATGAATGAATGAATGTTACTATTTAAAAATAACCTACTTTACTAAAGAGAATCAGTTTCTCTATTTACATAACCTCACCCTATATATGGTTAATACTGACCAATTCATTTGCTACACATACTGTCATCTGTGATGTAACATATGTGTTGGATTACACACAGATGGTCTGAATAGTCTTTGTCAGGTTCTATGCAGCCGATCTTTCTCCTGCTAGCACTCAAAGCCAGTGTACTCACCTGCTCTGACTTTCCACTGCTTCCTGTCCCACACCCTCCATTTCAAACAGCAAGATCCCATCTTCTCTAAATCTGGCTGACATTTCCCTGCCCCTGAGCATTTCCTGCACCATTCTTTCCATCCTCAGTCTTTTGGCAAACCTTCACCCAGTCTACTAAAGCCTGTGCGTTGCACTATGCACTGGGTTACAAAGATGCATAGATAATGGTTGCTGCTCTCAACATCACAATGGCCGCACACACGGAAACACGCCACACTTCCGGAGCATGCTGTGACAGAGTCCAGTACGGGCCGCTGTGTCAGCACAGCAAGGGTATTGGAGCAGGACTTCCTGAGCAGGAGCTATTTAAGCTAGATCATTCCTTGAGCTCCCTGTTACCAGTGAGTATAATCACTGATCCTCAAAAGAATCTAGGTTCCACGCTCTCTCTTCTACTTCCCATTTCCATGTAATAAACATACAGGGCTTGGCCACTGAGGCCATCAGGCATCCTCACCCATGCACCAAACTGGATGAGTTATACCTGAGACTGTTCTACAAATAAAGGCTGAGATTAGGGAAGAAGGAAATAGGAAGAAGGAAGCAACTTTCAGGGCAGCCCTCATGGTGCTGGTGGTGGCATCGTACAATTGTTGTCAAGCAAGATCGAAGTTACAGCATTGTCACTATCCACACATGAGCATAGTTGGTTGTTGTCCTGGTGGCAAGGTTACATAATTGAAAACCTTGATATTTTAATCCACAAATCATTTAAGGAGCATCTGAGGGGAGAAAAAAATCCATCCTGGATTCTTACCTTCTGGTAAGGTCAAGAAAACGCCAGCTCTAGAACTTGTAAATGTGTGTCAGGTTCTAGACAGAAAAGCCCAGATCAATGGTGTAGTGCTCTGGGGAAGAAATGCTCATAATCAGGACACCTGGGTGGCTCAGTTGGTTAAACAGCTGCCTTTGGCTCAGGTCATGATCCCAGCGTCCTGAGATCGAGTCCCGCATCAGGCTCCTTGCTCGGCAGGGAGCCTGCTTCTCCCTCTGCCTCTGCCTGCCACTCTGCCTGCTTGTGCTCTCTCTCACTCTCTCTGACAAATAAATAAAATCTTTAAAAAAAAGAAATGCTCATAATCATTGCTCTTAATGTCATGGAGGGAGAAATGCTCATAACCATTGCTCTTAATGTCAACATCAACAGAGTCAACAGACACCAGCAACTCTAAATCAGAGTCCACGAGAAGAGCCCACCTTGTGAAGACCATTGAGGAATACTGCAACCAACATATTTTCTTTGTATTTTCATTTTAATGTATATACAAGTATTCACACAAACCTTAAAGAGCTCTTTCAATAAGGCAGAATTACAATTCTAAGCTATAAAGCATTGTGGTCATAGTTTAATTGGCAATACTTTTTTCCTCAGAGGTACATAAAATAATGGTGCATCTTAAAATCAATAGTGTCTTAGATGCTATGAAATACAGAGGCTACTTGCTTATCCAGTTAACCCACTGAATCCTAACTGTAATTAAGTTTTCTCTTTATGTATTGCTCCAGTTGAGTTGAAAGCTCCTCCAGTCCATTAGCTATCCACCTGAGCTCCAGAAATATGTCAGTGCTCTTTGTGTTCTCTGGAAGAGAACAGCAAAATGTGAAAAATTTTAATATTTAATACTGGCCTGTTATCCTCATTTCTGGTTTCAGGAATTAGATGGGGATGACTTCATTGCTCTGCAGGCAACTGTATTGATGGAATGGGCCTCACTCTGTGCAACAGATGTGCTACCAGAAAAGATGTGCTTAATTTCGATTTTTAAAAATTCAATTGTGCTCCCACAGAAAATCAGTTTGCTTAAGACATCACACACACACACGGGCACACACACACACACAATTTCACCTGAGGATCCTACAGACACAGATCATAAGATGAGTTGGGAGCAGAGCCCAGGTCTGCATGACTAGTTTCCTGAACCCAGTGGCCACCCCCACTCCTTTGAAGGATAATTATCTCTTTAGATTTATAAACCCAGAAAAATTGAAAACTCTTTCCATGTTACCTCTTAAACATGAGGCAACACGGTGTTACTAACAAGTATGTAATTTATATATCTATGAGCCTTTCCTGTAGGCTTTTGTGTTAAGAAATAGGAGAGTAAAAACCAGATGCTCAGCCTCGAGGAGGGGATTGCAATTGATGGGATTTTCAAAACGAGAAATCGGTCCAGGTCTAAGGAAATGGTGTTCGGTCACAGTATCCTAAGAGTGTTCACTGGAAGGATTTTCTCCTCCTGTCATTCTGAAATCTTAATGGGTTTGAATTGATTCACTGAGCCATGCCACTGAAAGGGAAGGGAAATGTCAAGGCTCCGTGTTTCCAGTCACGCATCTGAGGGCCAGACCAAAATGTACTTTGGAACTTCTAGGTTTGAATGTGCTTCCACCATGAAAAATAACTCATTGCACAAGGCTTTCCATTGCACAAGGCTTTCCAAGCACAAGTCTGTTCCCTGCCTTGCCCTGGGTCCCCCTTCCTACAGAACGAAGGGCCTACCTGGTCCTCATCCTCTGGGAGATGACTGTAGGAATGCAGAGGTCAGCCCCAGACCTATGGATAACGGAAAGCCACCTCAGCGACTTTACTATTCCAAGGGGCCTAGGCTGTAGTTGCCATGGAACAGTGTGTCTGATACCATTACACCACAGTCTACAAACACCTTTACCAGGGTGGGTAGAAGGGAGAAAAGTTAAGGAATACGCCCAGAGGCTGACAGTGGTAACAGTGCCTCCAGCACACTCTGCAGAAGATAATAAGACCTTCTTAGAGCAGCTCACACTGGCACCTGGAGGCTGCAGGAGACACCCTCCTAGAAACTTCCTGCTGGGCGCCTGGGTGGCTCAGTGGGTTAAAGCCTCTGCTTTCGGCTCAGGTCATGATCTCAGCGTCCTGGGATCGAGGCCCGCATCGGGCTCTCTGCTCAGCGGGGAGCCTGCTTCCTCCTCTCCTTGTCTCTCTCTCTCTGCCTGCCTCTCTGCCTACTTGTAATCTCTCTCTCTGTGTCAAATAAATAAATAAAATCTTTAAAAAAAAAAAAAAAGAAACTTCCTGCTGCCTGGCACGTATGACCTCCCTCACTTCACTACATAAATTGCCACTAGTCTGGAGGTCTCAGACTGCCCCTGGATGTCTCTGTCCAAACCAGGGAAGAACGTTAAGAAGAGAATCAGAGAAGTGAGTAGAGAAGAGTACTGATCTATAGGAGGAGATGTTGCATCACTGAGAACTCAATAGAACCTGAAGGGAAATACAAAATGGTGTCATTACCTGTTCTAGAATTGAGGTCAATGGACCATCAATCAAATTATGTACCTCGATACAAAGCCAGATGAGGGCACTCTTCCTGTACATCCTTACACACAGTTCTAAGACCTTTCCTGCTTTTTTCTTAAGTTTTTTTCTAAATAACCACAAGGATCTCAGTGCAGGGAGGAACACACACCCTCAAGGAGAGGATAGATGCTAGTGATTTAGTGGGGTAGGGACCACATGTGTGTGGGTGGTTGGGGTGTGGAAACAGTGAGGCATTCTTCCAAGGAATGGAGACATGAGCCCAAGTTCCCACCAATTAAAAAGGATGTCACTTTCCCATCTGCCCCAGAACAGGAGTTGAGCTCACACTGCTTAACAGTGCTGCTCAAAATCCAACTTCCCAACAAGAGAGGTGCAGAGAAAGCAGCAGAATCCCAGACACAAAGGTGCCTAACCCCTGCCTCCTCCCTCAAGGAGGAGCTTTGTTTAAGCTCCAGTTTCAAGTAGACTACCTTGCTGAGAGCTCAGCTCTAGACTCGTCCCTAAACCATACAGACATCCAAGCCAGAGACATCCTGTGTCAATGCTGGCAGAGGAGAAAGTGAAGGTCATCACTCACATTTCTGATCTACATATTGTCCAAGAACTGTCCCAAAGCTGGAAGGCTGCATTCCATTAACTGGTTCCTTGGTCAGAGGCCAAACTATCAGGCAAAACTTCCTGCTAACATGTTAGTTGGATTTTCCAAGATAGAATTATTTATTCATGAAGGTATTTAGACCTAAATACGATTCAAGCTTTCCCATTTTTTTTACCTGCCCTATTGGTAAATAGGAATTATACATTGGAATCTATCATTGGAATTATACATTTGATTCCCAATTATAAGCCAAGATTTACCTCCAGGATCCTGATATTGTCTTAGAAATGCAGAGTTGAACCTAAAACAAAGCCAATAAAGAAGGCATCTAAAATTCCTTGGCACCACCACGCAGTTTGAGTCTTATTTAAAACAACTATTCATTTTAATGACTGTTCAAGTTTATTTTCATAAAAATGTGTTTTACATAAGCCCCAAAGTTTCATATACAATTAATTCCCTTCACAAAGAAACTGTGTTTCAAACCCAGAATGGTCATGCTGGTCTCCATGACGGTAGAGCTTGTTTCTTTCAAGTTGTAGTTGCCTTTTTAACACTGTAATTAAGCTTGAGGGAAAAAAATCATAATACAAACCAAATAAATCCTGCCCTTCATACAATTATGTATGGTATGTGGTGAGAAAAAAAATGATCTAGGCTTTGTTCATCTTAAAATACACTTGGCAGCCACTTCACTTAATAAGCTCCTTTCTCTTTCTGAGAACAAGTAAGTCATGAAGTCCAAGCAGCAATGGAGGAACACGGGCACCTCGGGAGGGAGGTAACAACGCCCCACAGCCGAGACCCACAGCTGAGACCCGCACCCGGGGCTCAGAATACTGCTTGGATCCAGCTTCTTTATATCATGAGTTTGCTTTCAAGTCTATCTCTCTGGGTCTTGCTCTCCTTAATGTTTCTGCCTTCAGTGGACCCTAAAATCTACATGATAAGACAAAGCCCAACAGTGAGGATGTGCAACCCTCGTGCTCCTGCAGAAGCCCACAGATCTCACTGAGTACTGGCCCGCCTGCTGGGTCCACTCTCTACCCTGCCACTCCCCAATGACATAGGACCTAGCATGAGAGCCTGTCCCATTGGACCCCACAGTGTTCTCTCGCTGGGGCCTGTACTCCACACACATGTGAGCTTCCTCTGAGTCTACCCTGACTGGTCCCTATTATGAGTAAGCTGCCCCCCTTTCTTCTTCCCGTTCTGTGTTCACAGGCTGGGGAACAGTGGGGCAGAATGGGACAACCCCTCAAATGTACCCACACACTCTACCGTCATTTCTACTGCTGAAAATCAGAACTTCCAACCTGGACTATTCCAAAGCTTTCCAACACCCCTACCGTCTCCGAGTTCCGTTCCCTCCAACCCAAAGAGCACTGCAGGGGGCGTGAGTGTTCTAAACACCCATCTGATCCCGGCATGCTTCCTGCTCAGCAACCTTCATCAGCACTGTTGATCAAAGTGTGGGCAGACCCTTATGCTGACTTTCAAGAGTCTGGGTCCCACTTCTTCAAAATTGACGTTTCCAACCTCTTCCTTCCGATTTAGTATAGAAAACACACTGGACTACTCACTCATCCTGCAAATACCCATCCTTTGATGGCCTTCCTGTCTTTGCTGATGCAGTCAGTCTTTCTACTTAGAAGGTCAAGACTAATCTGTTTATACCTTACTCGCCATTCAAGGCTTGGCTCAAATACCACCTCCTCCCTTTAATAAGAACTTTCTTCTTCCCCACATGAGCCCCATAAAACACTTCTGTAGCTGACTTAGAGATCTTACTTTGTTTCAACAACAAGCAACCAATGCTCCAGGCCCCACCTCACATGTCTGGCCTGGATGAGGATGTCTTACTCAGCATCCAGTCCGAATGCTCCTGGAGGGCAGAAGCCATATCCGATTAATCTATTTCTCCTGCCGGCTAAAGCAGCTTGCATTTAATAGGCATTAAATATATATTTGTTGACAGAAGAACTGAATAAGACACTTCCCCAGAGTTTTGTTTTATAAAGAAGAAGGTTAAAAGGAAAGAAGTAAATTTGCGTACTTTGTTCAGAATTTAGTCTGACACTTTATCACATAAAGGTAGGTACCAATTCTGTCTCAGATGAGATATCACTTCCTCCACTAGGTGCGGTTAGGTTCCTCCTATGTACTGTCACACACACTTACACACACCCCTGCTGTGAGCGCCGGAGCAGGGCGCGGGGGGTGGGGGGGAGCTACCTCTCCACTCCTGGCATGTTCTTCCACTGGGGGGGAGCTTCCACTAGCATCACACTCCTGGCCTTGGCCACTCTCTTCATTCCTCACTCATCCATGCTGAATTTACACTGATTCTTAGCACCTCGGAGCTTCCGGTCCCGCCCCCTTCCCAACTTCTGGCCCCAAGGGGAGCACGCACTTCCCTCTCTGTCCACTGTGAGCTGCTGGGAGGAGGAACTGGAATGGGCACAGGTGAAAGCACCCTGCACCAGGAAGAGGGGTTATGACCACTCAGAGGTAGCCCTATGATCCCCTAGTCCTGCGGAGGCAGGCCCCTCCCCGGAAGCTCAGACAGTGGCCTCTAATAGGCAAACGCTGCAGGCTCCTCCCACCGCACCTCCCCAGCCCCGCCTCCACCGCCCTCCCTCTGGCCCTCCCTTGCTGCTCCGTTCTCATTATCCTTCTGCTAATCAAGTACAGCTGGGCACTTGATCAAAGCTATTGGTTCTGTAACTCACCCAAACGCATCACAAGCGGAGACTTTTATGACCATCCCGGGATATATATCTCTGTGATATATCTCCTCTGTGAGTGTGCTCTGGCTGCCCCTGGAGTCTAGACACATCTCATTTCAAAGGATGTCTGAGTAAAGGAACCTGAGGCCTCTTCTTACAGGTCTTCCTGCAGGCCACCCCCACGCCCCACCCCCCACCCCACCCCCGTGCTGGGAGCAGGGCATGCCAGGGGCTCTGTGAGGAAGGCTGGAGGGTGCCGGGCACCCGCTGGACCCTGACTCCAGTGCCTTGTGGACAAGAGTCTGCATCGGCTGCCCCTCCCCCTCCCCCAGCTCCACCACTCTGCAGACTCACCAGGCCCACGGAAGGGGGAG
>LNAC01000024.1:9764795-9848519 GCA_002007465.1 Ailurus styani | reverse complement strand
CCCGCTCCACGGACATCCCCCGCTCTGCCTCTGTCCCAGAGATGCGCTCACCTCTGCCCGACCCTGGGGCGAGCCCACGCCCCACCCCCCACCCCACCCCTGGCACCCAACCAACCACCAAAGGGGCACAAAGCATTTCTCAGAAAACAGGCAGGAAAATTAAGATTAATTGTTTTGTATTTGTCTGATCTATAGATGAACTAGTATCACCAGGCAGCACTCAAAACTGAACATTCCCCAGGACCCCCACACAGTGCAGATTTTACAAAGAAATTCTGCTCTACTGACAAGAAACATGTTGTCCTGTTTATACGCAAGTTATGTCACCCACAAAATGGCCTTTCAGTATTTATACATGCAATGTACATTGACAGTGATTATTAGCATTGTGTTGTTGTTATTAAAACCTTACATTTTCCTCTCGAAGTTTCAGATAACTTAAATGACACCACCGTGGCTTATACAATACAAATTTATTTTCTCACAGTCATAGAATCCATACGCCTGAGATCCAGGTATCAGCAGGTTTGGTTTCTTCTAAGGCCTCTCTCCTTGGCTGGCAGATGGTCATCTACCATCTGGATTGTCTATCCTGGGTCTTCACGTGGTGTTTCCTCCCGTGTGTCTGAGCTCCAATCTCCTCTCCTTATAAGGACATCAGTCATAGAGGATTAGGGCCACCCTAACGACTTCATTTCAACTTAACTGCTTCCTAAAAGATACTGTCTCCAAGTACAGTGACATTCTGAGGTACTGCGACACATGAATTTGGGGGGGACACAATTCAGCCCATAACACACCCTGCCCCAAATTCTCTCCTCAAGCCAGACCAGAGAAGCCAGGAGAGCAAACTAAAGACCCAACTCCCAACCTCTACCAAGAACATGGAAATTGTTCACACACATCTCAGGAGCACCCCCAACCCACAATCCCTTTAGGGAAACCTAACTAGAACCAACTGTCCACCCAAGCATTAGGCTGCCCAGTTCTGAGGTACTGAGAGGGGATAAACAGCTACCAGCAGAGATGCTAGCTCAGGTGTCCAGGGGATGTGAGGCAATGTGTTGGATCTTCCTTTCTCCCAAAAGGAAGAGTAAACCCTGAGGGAAATGGCTGGAGAACCTCAGCCAGTTAGCTTCCCTGAACCTTGGTCTCTTCACCTATAAGTGGAGGAGATAATTGGATCACGTAACCATACGAAGAGTTAATGAGAATATATATGTTCTATTTAACAGTGTCTGGCACACAGTTAGTGCTCAAAACACACTAGCCAGAGTGGCATTGGTAGCAGTGGTGGTAATCGAGGGTTGGATTTTGTCATCCCCCAAATCTGCTCTAGTACTCCCACTTCCACAGCCTTGGCTGTGCTCTTGCCTTTCTGACCATGCCAAGAGAGACCTTCTTCCTCTTTTCCGCCATCGCTCAAAGACCAGCTCCAGCCCCACTTTCTCCCCGGTGGTTTCCTAGAACTCTCCAGCACACAGAATCTCTTTGCCTCTGGGGTCCAACAGCTCAGACCAACAGTGTTTTCCTTTGGCCCTGAGCCCAGTCTTGTACCGCTGACTTGTGTGTTCTTCTAACTGCCATGGAAGCCCCTCAGGTGTAAGGACTCCACAGCTTCACCTCTTTGTATGCTCCTCCTTGCTGTCCCTCCAACATGCCCCACATTTTCAGCCCTCCATGTCCTTGCTCCCCCAGGACACCTCTCTCTAAGGTGCAACCCACTCCACACTCTTGGCTAAGGCCTTCCCTGACATCCTGCATGTAAAGGGAGCTCTTCAGCCTCTGTGCACATGACTCTGACACTGCTTTCTCATCTTCACTGCCCTCCACTGAATGCCTACTATGTGCCAGGAAGTGCGGGCCTACTATGTGCCAGGCACTGCATCAGGGGCCTCACCCACATTGGCTCCTCACATGGTAAGTACAATGACCCCCTCCATTCTACAGGTGAGAAAACCAAGATGCCTGCTGAAGTGACTGGCTCTGGGTCACATGGAAAAGAAGGTGTCACTTTCTACTTCTGGCTGCAAACACAGCTCTTTTTGTATCACACCAGTGATTCTCAAAGTAGTTGAATGGATATATAAATCGTGTGGGGTCACGTAATGGAATAGTACCCAGCAGGAAAAGAGAATATACTACTGCTCATGCAACACAGAACATGAGCAAAGGAACCAGATACAAATCATAAATGTATGACTGTATTTATATGAAGTCCAGGAAAAGGCAAAACTCATCTACATCGATAGAAATTAGAACAGTGTTACTTCTGGGTGAGTGGGGTGGGGGAGATTCATTTGGAAGGGACATAAAGGAGCCTCTTGGAGTGCTGGAAATATTCCATATATATCAGAGTGGTATTCATGCCACTGCATATGTATGTAAAAATTCATATACTATATATGCATGTTACACCTCAATAAAAAATTTTGAAAAACATCTCAGGGAGGACATGTGTAGTTTTTAAAATATATTCAATATTATAATTTCATATTTGGAAACCAAAAAAAAAAACCACTCTATTGCTTTTGAAACACAAACTTTAAAGGAATTTTCAAGATTTATGTTTCTCCACAGGAGACATATGTTGAAAAGACTGAGCACACTGCACTACACTGTTCACATTCTGCCTCAGATCCATGCATACCTCTGGCTCCCCCACTAGACTCAAGGCATCCTTGAGGGAAGGCACCATCTTGGTACGGCAACAGCCAACAACTCAGGAACTGCTGGGTGCACAGGAAAGGGCTAGTGATTGCTGATTGCTGAATGTGTCCCAGAAACTGACTGGCTGGCCATCCCTGCCCTGAATAACCTACAATAGTGCTGAAGCTTCAAGGAATCCAGGCCCACGACCACTTCTCCCAACCCCGTCCATCATTCAGACACATTTTGCAATTCGGAAAAAAGAGCAAAAAACAAGTTCTGTGGAAAGCCTTGCTCTGAACCAAGGGCGCTGAGCTGCTGGGGGTCTGACTCCACCCCACTAATCACATACAATTTCCCCAGCCAATGCCTCTGCCCCCTGTGGCCAGTTTGCTCTGCATGCAGACTCCGGGCACAGAGAAGCTGCTGGAAGTTGCTCTTGCAGGCAGTAGCTTTGCTGTTCTTAGAACAAAGCCTCTAATTTGTGTGTCAAGAAGCTTAGTATATTTCACAATGTCATTCTCACTGTGAACTCCTAGGGGAGGAGGGTGAGCATGAACCTTCCAATATTGAGCGCCTGGGATGTCAAGTCCCTGGTGCAGGTCCCAGGACGTGCTAGGCACATTCATGTAAGTTCACTACCGCCTTCCTTGGGAGTTCATGATGAGAAGGACAGTATTCAGGACATCAGCACTGTCAGTCAAGCAAGGCACAGACACTTCTCAAGAACCCACCCTATGCCATAGAGGTTGTCAAGAAAATGAAGTGCCTTTGGTGGCTAATACTGCCAAACCCCTTGATTAGCCAGGCCATGCTGAGCCCTGGAGAGAAAAATGCAGAAGCTATTCTGCTGTCTTTAATGTGGCAAAGTGTGAGTCTGTCACACCTTCCTACAGTCTTTACTCTGTGTCAGATCTCACAAAAGTTCCTGGCAAGTTCCTGCCCGCTGTTAGCTTTGAATTACAAGTAGATGACAAGGCATCCTCAGGTTCAGTGAAGCCCTGGACCTTACAGGCTCTTCTTGCCTTTGTCATAAAGGTACCTCCTCATCTTTATCAGATTCTGGGACAATCTCAGGCTTCTACTCACTGCTTTTGTGTCACTCCTCTAGCAAAGCTTGAGAAACTCTAGGAACTGATTATAGGATCATGAATGTCTAGCCTCCTGGTCATTCTTAATTAGGACCAGGTAGACAGATTAATTGGCAGGTCCTCTTGAATACCCCGAAAGGAACCAAATGCAGTCAAGCTATCAAGCAATAGGAAGAAAGGGAGACAACAGACAAAGAAGTGGCTTTGTCAGGACTGGCTCCAGAGACTACCAGAGTTGAACATCCCTTAGAGACATTCTAGTCCATTCCTTGCTCCCCCATGTTTACAGATACCTCAAAGAAGGGCACTAACCAAACTCATCCTCCCAGAGACCTCAAGGCAAGAGTGGACCTTGGGGTAGGTCATGTCTCCCTAGTTCCCAAAGTAAGGGCCTCCTCTCTCTTGCAATGAAGCCACAGGGTTGTTCTCCCAGTTAAGTCTCTCAGTCCTTGTCTGCTATCCAAGTTTGCAGAATGAGTTATGCAGTCCCTCCATAGGTGAGAGCTGAATGGAGAGCCCAGCACGAGGCCACTCCTGCCGTCAGGCTCACAGACACTCTACAGTTGTTCCATCTGCTGTAAAACCTGAAGGCCGCCCATCTAGCAGAGAGATCTCATAATTCTTGGCAATAGTTTCTACAGTGATGTAATAAAAATCCCTTTTACACTCATTCATGACCATTTGGGGGCATCTCTATGAAGTATACTGTAGATCACAGAGATAAATTTAGGCATGTTTTCTGCCCTCAGAAGGTCTTTGTCTGGTAGAATAAACTTGTATTTAATAACAACACAAGGTAGGCAGTAAGAACTATCCCCAGGAAGGGCCCAAGGCTCTATGAGGGTATAGTTGGAAGAGTAAAGGAAGGAAAAACACAGAATAGGAGAGATATGTGTCGGACCTTGAAAGAGAGATATCTGGAGAGATGATAAAATGGGATGTAACTAGCCTGACAGGGTAAGAGGGCTCAGGACCAAAACTGGGGAGATGAGAATATGTAGGGCATGTTCAGAAAGCAGCAAATTGACTAATCTCACTAGCCAGGATAAGTGAAAAGGTGAAATGAGAGCTAAGACCATGGTCTAATTTAAGAGAAGTCTGAATCTCAGAGGACCTTGAATGTCACCTTGAAAGTTTAGACTTTTTTCATTAGGCAAAAAAAAAGTTATGGAAGAACATGATCAGGGTCAAGGACAGCATGGGGGATTCAGAGTGACTTGGATGAACTTTGCCTTCAGAAGAAAGATCTGAAAGCTTAAGAATCAAAGACGGAAAATACAGAATCCCCATATCAGAGGAAGAAAAGTTCTCCCTTTTCAAGCTTTCCACAGTCCCTGTTCACCAGCTTTCCCCTTTCTCCTCATATATTCAGATCCTACCTCTCTTCTGGCTCATTCTTCACAGATCACAAATTGTCAAGTCTATCTCTTACATTTAGAAAATTAAATGTATACCCACTGCCCCCTACACCCTTTTCCTCACAGGACAGCTTCATAAGATGATAACAAGCCTCCTAAAAAAGATGATTCTGTGCACACCCCACTTTTAAAACCACAGGGTCGGGCGCCTGGGTGGCTCAGTGGGTTAAAGCCGCTGCCTTCGGCTCAGGTCATGATCCCAGGGTCCTGGGATCGAGGCCCACATCGGGCTCTCTGCTCAGCAGGGAGCCTGCTTCCTCCTCTCTCCTCTCTCTCTGCCTGCCTCTCTGCCTACTTGTGATCTCTCTCTCTGTGTCAAATGAATAAATAAAATCTTTAAAAAAAAAAAAAACCACAGGGTATTCACAAGATGATTCATTAAGGAGTGAAAATAAAATACTAGAATCTCAACTTTTATTTATATAAAAATATGCATGTAGAATTATGTGTTACTAGTCCAGGAGAACTGTGCTATAATTCAATAAGAAGAGCCCCCAAAAAATTTTAATCATATTAAATACAGGGTAACGTTCTTGGAAGGTTAACAATGAATTACATTCTGGGGTCAGTTTGTATTATCACCAAAGACAGTACCAGATGAAAAGGACACATTACCTGCAAAGAATATAGGCAAATGTCTTAACAGCTGCCAAAGACAGAAGACAACAGAATATTATTTTCAAAAAGCTGAGAAAAAAGTAACTGTCCATTTGGATTTCTATACCCTGCTAAGTTATCACTGAAGAATAACAGTAAAGACCAAAAAAAAAAAAAAAACCAACAACCTTACTGCTAACAGACTTCTGCTGAAAGAACAATTTTCTTGCTCCAAACATAAAGGGTGAAAATTAGGGAAATGGAAACAGAAGCCACAAGAAGGAAGGGGGAAATGAGTAAACACATGCATAAAAGTAAACAACAATACAAATAGGAAAACATCATGATTAATTTGAAGACCATAAAAATCAAGATGGCACTAAAAATACTGGATGAAAGAAATCTATAAGGAAGGTTGTGACCAGAGTTAAAACTTTCAAAATTATTTGTATTTTTCAGGAGGATGACTGAGCTATTGATTAACTCTGATGTTAGGTAAAGTGTACATGAAGTTATGTTTAAAGTGACCATTGGAAAATAGGAAAAGAATATATAACTTCCAAATAAGTACCAGGGATAAAGAATAATAAAGAAAATGCTATCTATCCAAATAAGGCAAAAAGGAGAGGAGAAATCAAAGCAAAGAAAAAAATAGAATACATCCAAATATATCAGTAATCACAAGAAATAAGATGGATGAAACTATTAAATCCCAGACTGTCAGATTAGACAGAAAAATGAAATCTAGTCCTATGCTGTTTATAAGAAACACACTCAAAACAAAAGACAGCTATTGTATGTAAGAAGAGGAAAAAAGATATACCAGATACAGATCAACCAAAGAAGCCTGACAAAATGGAGTTTCAAGGAAAAGCATTATTGGAGACAAAGATATTCACTACCCAATGATAAAAAGAATGATTTCCCAGGAAGAGATCACAGTTCTAACATTGTTCACACCTAAGAATACAATTGCAAAATATATAAAGGTTGTCAAAACTACCATGTGAAGTTGACAAATCAGCAATGACCATGGGAAATTTTAGCACCTCTCTCAATAATTAATATATTAAAGAGAGCAAAAATTATCAAGTTATAGAAGATCTGAATAACATAATTAAAAGCTTGATCTAATGAACACCTATAGAGAGAGAGCTCTCTGGCCACATCCTCTGTCCACGCCTCACCTCCCATTCACTCTTCAACCAACTGCTTCCACGCCTAATGCTCTTCTCAAGCAACAGAAGGCACCTATGATCTGCCAGTTGCCAAATTCTTATTCTTCTGCTTTTAAAACTATTGGTTCCTCTCTCCTGGAAACTCTCTGATAACCACACTTCCAAGACCCTAGACTCCTGTTACTTCGAACTCTCTTTCTGCTCATTCACCATTGCCTTTGTGTGCTTAGCTTCATCTGCTCATCTTCCCCAGGGTTCTGTCCTCATCTCTTCTCATCCCATTCCAGGAGACCACCCCCCCCAACAACCTTATTTCATGCCATGGATTCATGTCAGAAATGCAAGTTAAGGAGTCAAGGCTTTAGTTCAGGAACCAGCAAAGATGCAAGTGCAGCCCACAGCCTCCCTTAGTGAGCACCCTGAATGCCAGGGCTTGGGGGTGGACATGTGGATATGGTGACAGTCTCCCCCCTAAATTCAGAACAGGGCCCATGTGTATATTATTCACCTTTACAACCAGCTCAGTGCCGAGCCTATGATCGATATTTGATAAAAGTTTGCTGCTTGATTGAGCACACACTGAGTTTTGCATGTTCTTTAGAGAACTCCAGAAATAGTCTGTTGAGGGCTGGAAATTATCATCAATCTCTGAGCTTCCTCAAGGGCTCTGACTCAGGCCAGGAGCTATAGCCCAACAATAGCCAAGATTCTGGTCAAGAGGTCAATCGAAGCCATCCCCCAGGGAGGCCACTCGTTGGAAGTACTCTTTCTGCTTTGTAAAAACCAGAGCACTGCTCTAAATCCATTGTATCCCTGCTATTCCTTCCTGGCCCCCCTTTTCTCCCTCCCTCTTACAGAAACTTCTCTCCCTCCATCATCCACACAGCTGTGAATATGCCCACAGTCCCTGGGTGAGACAGAACATGGGCACCCTTTGCATCAATGACTGGGGACCAGGGAAAGCAGTCCTCTGGCAAAGCAAAGTGGCCATTTTCACAGACATTTCCTAAGCACAGAAGCCAAACCCCAAGCTGCTGAAAAATCAGTCTCCTGTCCTTTCACATTCCTGCGGCAATAGAAGTTCATTTTCTCATCATATACTGTAAATTACAGGCTGAAAAGGTGGGTCACGTCTGACTTCAGCCTATAAATAGCTGATCTTCCTTTGCTTCCTCGGAGGGGCCATTCTCAACAGTGGCTTAGCTCAATGCATCCCCAGCAGAGGGACAAAAAGGCAGGAACAGAAATCAAATCTCCCTCCAGTGAGCCCAGGGTCAGAACCCAGAGTTTTTCATGCCTCTGAACCAGAGAAGACCCTTCCCAGTGCACACATATTTTTCTATGAGGCAACATCTAGGTAAACCCACTCTCTCTTCATCTCTTTCACACCCCTTCTGCAAATAGCTCCCAGGTCTGCCCAGAATCTTGTAAAATAAAAAATCAAAGCTAAGCAAATAATTTAAGACTCATGTTTAAACCCTTTCCAGATCCCTCTTAAAGTGCCTCCTTCCATTGCCTCTTAAAGTGAAAATGACTTTGCCACGGGCTTCCAAAGCCGGTCAAGGATGACGGCACTATTCTACCCCACCAAAGAGGTGTTTTGCTTAGCATTTAAGGAGCTGCTCACAGGGCACATGGAAGGCAGTTTTTAACCAATCAACAATAGTATTTATCACCAGCTGCATGCCTGACATGAAATAGATGCAAAAGTGAATGAAAAACATGAGTTCTGTCCTCAAGGAGCACCGAGTCAAGTTGAACAGACACAACACGCTCTATAAAACAACAAAGAACAGAAGAAAATTGGGATGAAGTGTTCAGTCTGGTGGAACAAATGGAAAGCATGACAGATGTGCATGGAGAGCAGTCTATGAAGACCAAAGGCTCCCTGGTGGACGAGGGGATACAGCTCAGGCTCGGAGACAGAGATAAAGGAAGCACCTAGAACCAGGGAAACAGCATGAGCAAAGGCAAGAAAGCAAAACAAAAATTATGTTTGGGGAGATGTGTCACATGTAGAAAAATGCATCCTCAGCATTGTTGGCTGAATTGTGTCTGCCCCCACCCCCAAATTCGTATGTTGAAATCCTACCACTAGCACCTCAGGATACTGGCTATATTTGGAGAGAAGGCCTGTAAAAAAGGTGATTAAGGTCAAATGAAGTTACATGAATGGGCTATAATCCAATATGATTGATTCTTCATAAGAAGAAGAGATTAGGGCCCATGGATAGGCACAACCACATGAGGACACACAAGGAAGGGCAGCCGTCTACGAGCCAAGAAGAGAGGCCTCAGAGGGAACCAACTGTGCCAACCCTTGATCTTAGAATTCCAGCAAATTCTAAGAACCTCAGGCCGGAGTACTCTGTTATGGAGGCCCTAGCAAACTAATATAGTCAGGTTCTGTCAGAAGAGCTCTCGGGAAGTAGCTGGAGGCTATTCCAAGAGTCCAGGTACAAGTAAGAGACTTCGAGAGAAGTGAGAGGTGAGAGAATCAGAACATAATATAGACCAGTCCTGGCTGTTGGCTGTGTGCACGCATAAAGGAGGGACTGGAGTTTAGGATGTCTTTGAAACCTAAAGGAGGAGGACTCCAGGGAAATAGGCTGCCACCTCAGTTCCCATGGTGACCTTCTCCACAGAAGCCTGGTGTCCTCACCTGCCCCTTCCCAACCTCAGAGCCTATGCAGCAGGAGACACAATTAGGGTACAGAATGCACCCAGTTCTGACTCGAGCTTGGAACATTCTAGGAGAAAAAACCCTAAATTGTAACTTAGCACCCGCTCCAGCACTTCCCTGCCCAGCTCTTAGTGGGAGCCAGGTGTAGTCAGAGGAGAAAGCCCTCCTGGGGAACCAGTCATTAAGAGACTCTGGGAAGCAAAGTGTCTGTCTCATCATTCAGTCACCATGGATCCTGGACTTCTCAATCACTCAGTTCCAAGAATCTCAGCTGCAATCACTGACGACTTCAAAGCCCAGACACCACAGTTCGTGTGGAAAGAGGGGAGTCAGGAAATATCTACTGTGACTTCTTGAAAGGAGGTGGCGCCTGGAGACATCCCTCACCTCCCAAGACACCTGAGCTTGGACTAACGATGGCACACGCTCACTCTGTGCAGACACTAACTGCCCTTCAGACATCAATGTAACTGATTATCCAGATGACCCTGTGGTGTGCAAACTGTACCCCAATGAGCGCCACAATGAACCCACCAGAAGGGCTACAATGAAAAAGAAAATCTCATGTGTCGATATGGACATGGGGCAGCTGAGAATCTCCATCCCTGCTGGTTGTACAAACTGTCCAGCAGATCTACTAAAGCTGAAGAGACATACACCTCATGACCCAGCCATTGCACTCCTTGGTAGGTGCCCAATAGAAATGTGTGCGTGTGTGCACCAGAAGACATGTACCACAGCAGCACTGTGGTACTGGAACCTTCTGTAAATGGGAATTGTTAAATAATTAAATGGAAATGAATAACTACAATTACATACAACAATATGGAGGAATCTCACAAACAGGGTGTTGAGAAAAAGACACTAAACACGAAAGACCACCTATCGTATGATTCTATCCGTGTGAAGTTCACAAACAGGCACAGCTCATTGCCCTATGGAGTTAAAAGTGAGGTTTGTGGTTATCCACAGGGTGGGGAGCAGTGTACCTTCTGCTCTGAGGAGGCATGAGGGAGGTTTCTCAGCTGCCGCAGACATTCTGGGTGTGTCCACTCTGAAAATCCAGTCAGCTGTATACTTCTATTTGTGCACTTGTCTATATGTACGTTGTATTTCAATAAAATTTTTAAAAGCTAAAAGCAATAAAATTTCTTACCCCATATGGTAAGAAAATGACTCTCTGCACTGGTGGAGATAAGGCAGAAAGGACACAATCCTCCCAAGGCCAGATGGCCAGCACAGGTCAGAAGCAGGACTTGAACCCAAGCAGTCCAGCTCTTGAATCTAGACATAGCTACTATTCCACACCTCCTCTTAGGAGAAGAGGGTGTTTATCACATGTCCTGCATTGACATGTCTTGTGCAAACCCTGCAGAACCCTAAGCACAGTGCTTGGGACTTATGGGGTGTCCAGTCTAGGGTGGAATAAGTGAAAGGGGTTTCCACAAGCCACAGCATAGCCACTATGGAAGCCAGACCATAAGGACAGGTGACTAAAGATAACTTTATATCATGATCATGAACATTAGTAATGGTTCTTCAGATCTGAAGCCACTCCTCACCCCATTCTGCCCCACACTCCTAAAGACCTCTGAGAATGGACAAGCTCAGGCCTGGATTTCCTCTGGACTGAACACTTTTGTCAACAGTTGATGCTGATGACTTCCAGGCATTCTGGAAAACATACTTCATCCTGGCATTTAGAAAGATATCTTCAGCCCTTAGGGGCCAACTCATAGGTCAAGAGCCTGCTTGAAAGATTCAGAACATAGAGTATGAGATGTAAAACCTATAGAAATCAAGTTGGACAATCTTTTCTCTAGAGAAGGGCTCATGCCCGACTTCAGTCCACATGCTCACACACTCGATCTCTGAACAACCAAGCAGCTTCCCGCCCCAGTATATAAAAGTGGAAAAGGCACAGTCATGGGTTCCCAATGGTACAGATGAAACAAACATACAAAACAGTGAACCAAACCTCTGTAAGCCTCAGTTCTGACCTTATAGCATGGCTGTGGGAGTTAAAGAAGGCAGAAGAGATTGGCACATGGTAAGCACTTTATCAGCAATTATTATTATTTACAATAGCATGTTGCAGAAGTATTTGTGGGTCTCGGTAAGGATTCAAAGGAGGAAGTGGCCAGTTGGATTGGTGCAAGGTGATCAGGGAAAGCATCACAAAAGTGGCACGCCAGCAGTCCACTTCTTGGGGGGCATTTCAAGAGGACGTTCTGCCTGAGGACTCCCCCGCTCCTCTTCCCTACCTGTTCAAGGCCTCACATGTGCTCATTCCACAGGAAACCAGAAAAACCAGGCCCAGGATATCCAGGACACCCATGCAGACAGTCCAGGTTCCAGCCTTACCATGCAGTTTTGCAGAGGGTGCTGCTGCCGCTGCCCCCTGATCTCACAGCCCACCGTCAACTTGCTCTTCTCACGTCTCCACATGGGACCTGCCATGGCCACCCCTGACTTGGCTCGTGGATCTCCTCTCCTCCTGGACTGACTGTGACTTGGGTGTCTGTTGAGAGGCTGATGATACTGACCACCCCATACCCCGAGAGCCTACCTCTGCCTCCCCTTGCTCCCTGCCTGTCCCTTCACAGGAGCTCTGTCCTCACGCCCGGGGTCCCCAAGGTCTGGGGCTGGCTTCTTGGAAACTTCCCCCATGATCCTACATGGCTTCACACATGGACATCACCCTGAGCCTATGCAGAGCATCTGAGAAGCCCGTCTCCCCACTCCCTATATCCCAGGCGAGAAAAAAGTAGTGCCTGTCAGAAATGTGATAGAACTGTCAAAAGTACATCAAAACAGCCATATACATTGTGATCTCCAAGTCACAGCTCCATTTGTTCTGTGACAGCGTAAAAATAACAAAATTTCCATCAAGATGGAAAATAAAAATGAAGAAACCACTTCGACGGGACTTGAAAACAATGTTGAAACATCAAGTCCCTCTTGTTCTTCCCAGCAATCTCTCTGTGGTGGCCTCAGTCACACCTCTCCCCCTCCCACTGCCCCTCCTTGTCAGTTCAGTCCATTCTTCCTCTTCTGCCTGGCCCTTCTGCCCACCCCTGGCACAGACAGCAAGCAGGAGTCTCCAAGCATCTGGATCTGAGGACAGTGCCCCGGAGTCGTCCCCAGCTCAGCTCTGCCAGTGCAAACTCACAAGATACCAACCCAGGAAGACACCCAGACCCTCCAGTCATAGGACTGTCATATTTAGGGCAGCCTCAGTGAAGACTAGGGTTGGGAATACCCTTCCAGAAGCCACCAAGAGGGAATCCCCCAGAACTGGGCACTCCGTTCTCGGCACTTATACCTGACACAGTACTGATCATCCCGGGTTGTCTGTTCTCCAGTTAAGCCCCAAACTATATGAAGGTGAAAGACCATGATCTTTCACCACTCCATCCCCTATATCCAGCTCAATGTCCAAAGGAGCTCAAGAAATATTTATTGAATGACTGAACAAATGAATAAAGGCTGGCATGAGTACATGAGTAAATGATGCCCAGATCACAGGGAAGAGGTGATTATAGTATTTGTTTTTAACTAACACTTACTTGTATCAAAATAATACACAGACATGATTTGAATAAAACAGAATTAACATTTGAAAGGAAGACAGTAATCTCCTTCTTCATCTCCCCCATCCACAAATCCTGATCTCAAGAGACCACACCCCCATTTTTTTCACCTGTTTTTTTTTTCCCCTGATATGTACCTTCATCTATCTTGATTTACCACTCCATTAAAGGGAAGGGAAAAGACGCCATGTGACATACAGCAAACTCTAACAGGAGAGTCCCAGCATGGCCACCTGGAGTTCTGGAGCAAGACTATGCCATGTGCAACAGGGAAATATACGCCACTCAAAAAGTAGTTTCTGGAGTGACGCTGGGCCCTAGCAGAGACAGAAAACCTGCTCCTGTGGCCTCCGGAAGACCATGTGGGCAGAATCACCTACAAGGAACTGGTCCTAAGGCCACGTGGGCCCAGCAGCAATCCTCCGCAGGATCTAAGTGGTCCACCTGGGAAGGGCACAAACAGATCACAGGTGTGGGAAGTTGCAGGAGCAGAGGGCTCAAGCGCCTGTCGCCCACCACTAGGGCACAGGGCCCTCTCCTTCAGCCCCCATCTACAGCCACAGGAGGGGACACGTAGACCCTTCAGACCGAAGCAGGAAAAGACTGAGCTCCGTTTACAGATGGGCCTGCTGCATGTATGGGTACCAACCAAAAATGGACGGCTTCTCTCGGGGTCATCCTCACGCAGAACCCACCTAACCCCCCACCTCTCAGGCTCCACGCATGTTTACAAAGTAGAAAATTAGGGAAATACCTTTTCTAAATGTGGTAACATACATATAACAGAACATTTACCATTTTAACCATTTTCGAGTGTACATTTCAGAGGGATTGAGGACATTCACTATTCACTATTCACTATTCACCACTCTGGAATCACCACCACCTCCAGAACTTTTTCATCCTTCCCAACTGAAACCCTATACCTGACTAACACTAACTCTCCATCTCCCCCTCCCCACACCCCTCGCACCCACCACACTGCTTTCTGTCTGCACAGGTTTGACTACTCTAAGTACCTTGTATAAGTGGTATCATACAGTATTTGTGTTTTTATGACTGGCTTACTTCACTTAGCATGTCTTCACGGTTCATCCATGCTGTAGCTTGTGTCAGAATATCCTTCATTTTTAAGGCTGAAGAACACTGCATTGTACGTAAGCACCCCATTTTTTTTTATCCCTTCAACTGCAACGGCTATAGAGGTCACTTCCTCCTTTTAGCCATTGTAGATAATACTGCTATGAACGTATGTGGACAAATACCTGCTCAAGTCCCTGTTTTCATTTCTTTGAGGCATAGACCCAGAAGTAGAATTGCTGTATCATATGGTAATTCTATTTTTAATTTTTTGAAGAATCTTCATACCATTTTCTATAGAGGCTACACCATTTTACATTCCCACCAGGAGTAGATAAGGATTCCAATTTCTCCACATCCTCACCAACATTTGTTGGTTTTGTATATATTTACATGTTTTATAACAGCCATCCCAATGTGTGTGACCTGGTATCTACTGTGGTTTTGGTCTTCATTTCCTTTGTGATTTCCCTAGTGATGTGGAGCATCTTTTCATGTGTTTATTGGCTAAATATCCTTTTAGTTACCAGAAGGACTAGGTTCACCAAGTAATGACCAAATAGCCCCATTTCTACTTGAGAGCACTCCATGTAAGCAGCCACAATTAACTCACCTTGAAAAATAAACAGAGATATATTGAAGGGAAGTGGAAGAAATCTTAACCCCACACATGCTACAGGCAAACCAAGCCCAGCAAACCATTAGAACCTATCTCTACATTCTCATGGCTGTGAGGCCACCACTTGGTGGGCTCAAAATGGTGTCAGTGGGTAAAAGACCAATTTATCACAATGGGAAACACTAAAACTGGGGTCAGAAGAGATGCATGAGCAAAGGCATATATGCAACACTCTTGTGTCTCCTTCTCACTCCAATCAAAAGCAGCCCTCTACCTTTCTCCCAGAAGCTTGGCACAAAGCAGGAATTCTCCCATTCCATCACATCCAACATGCAATCACCCCTATGGCCAGTCCACTTGTATGGTCCACTTGTGACATGGACCATCCCCCCTGCCCCAACCCCTCAACCTTGTTCCCTCTCCCCACATCACATTTAGAGGAATACCATTATGATCTAAAGCAGAAACTGGCTCAGTGCTCACTCATCTCATTTCTTCTTCCTAGACCCACGGGAAGCCTACATTTTCCAGACTTCCTTGCAGTTACATTGGGGCCAGGTGATGTGGGTTGTCGGCAGAAATTATACGTAAGATTTTCAGTCTTGGACATAAAACTCCCGAACAATTGCACATGCCCTCTCCTTCTCCTTCACCAACTGGGGAGGCCACGTACTGAAAATGTCAGCATGACAGGGAGGAAGAGGTCCAGCTACCTTAGTCACTGCTTGAGGCAGGGCTTCCAGGAAAGTCTCTCAACCCACGTCAGACAGCGATGTGAGAAATTACCTTTTCTAGGTCAGCTCACTGAAAGCTGAGGGTAGTGCTCATTGCCACAGCAAAGCACAGCCCAACCTGACCAATACAGGTCTCCCCAACGGACCTGGGTAACACGAGTCACTGACAAAATGAGTCAGCAGACTTTGGACATTGGCCAGTTCAACTAAGTGGGACTCCAAGAACATATGAAGTTCTACCATAAAGCTAGACTTCACTAAACATCTTTCTGGTCTAATTCTAAAATATGAACACGGAAAGTTGAACTCATAGAAACAGAGACTAAAAGGATGGTTGCCAGGTATTGGGGAGGGTGAGGGGAAAAGGGAGATGTTGGTCAGAGGGTATAAACTTTCAGTATTGATATGACTGATTCTGGGGATCTAATGTCCAGTCTGGTGACTATAGTTAATAATATCATGTTGTATATTTGACATTTGCTGAGAGGATAGATCTTAAGTTTTCTCAACACACACACACACACACACACACACACACACACACACACGGTAACTAAGCTGATGGATGTGTTAATTAGCTTAATTGTGGTAATCACTTCACAATGTATATGTGTATCAAAACATGTCACGCACCTCCAGTAACTTACCAAAAAGGGGACCACAATACCCACAGAACATAAACGTTTTATGTTCAGTGGCATTTTATCCACTGAACTGGACATGCTCAGTTATTTACCTGGAGAACAATTTTAATACTACTGTGTATTGCAGGACATAGAAAACGTGCAGTGCCTGATCTCACTACACCAGCGACGGTTGCAACCTGTCGCCTTATGAATGTGCCACCACACCGATGTTAAAATCAAACCGTCCCCAAGGAAATTCAGTCAGAACAGGGCCCTCCTGAGCTGCCCACATGCAGAGTCTGTCTCTATTCACTTTCGAAACGCAACAGCTTAGCTATAGTGTCAATTAACGACACGCTTTGTAAGCAGAAAAGATCAATTGAAAAATTACCCATAATTTGTGACTAATAACCAAATGAAACGCATCACAAAAGTGCCGAGAGCATTTGAAAGACCACAAGGAACCCAGAAACTTGGGTTCTGACAGAGTGTGGTCTGCAGGGGCCAGAGAAGATGGAGACTCAGAGAAGGCGGACTTGGCAGAGCAAGCGCTGTGCCACAGTAACACAAAGACGTGCTGTCCCCCTAGTGGCGGGGCGGCAGGTGGTAAAGCTATGGAGCCCCGAGGCTGGAAAGATGAAAACCCCCAGTGTGCAATGACAAAACACTCAGGACTATCACTGCCATCACTTAGAAGGCCGACTAAGTGCCTACTAAGCTTGGGGCATCAGGGAAACGGCTGGAAAGAGCCACAACATTACTGTGCATGCCTGCTCCTCCCTGCGGTAAACAAGGGATGACAAAAAGGCCTAAGCTGAGGAAAAAGAGTGGCCGGTTTGCAAACACAAAATGGAAAGAAACAGAAAGAACCTAGAAATCAGGGTCCACGTGCTACACCCCAAACAGTGAGAGATAAGACTGAAACAAGCAGTAGGTCACGAAGGTCCACGAGGACGTCAGTGAGGCAGGAGAGCTCCGTCCTGTGGCAGAGTAAATCAAGGGTGCCCGCACCCCACGCACACCTACTGTTTTGGACGGTCTCGAGGTAGCTGCTGTCATGCTGCGAGACAGAAGCATGAAGGCAAATAAGCAAATAAATAAGGCCGGCTTAACAATTATCTCTAGCAAGGAACTTTGGGTGAAGTTACGGGCACATGAAACCATAAATAAGCAAGAAGATCACAAGCCTGCTCAGTTTTTGACAAAATTACATTTACCATTTACAATTACCAAGAAAACTATAATCCTGGCCTTAAGAAAAAACTTGTGATCAATAAGGAATGCTCAAGCCCCCCCCTCAACTTGCACCAGGAAGAAGCAAGCAAGGAGGGGACACTCCCCAGTGCCCCCATAAAGGGTGTTCAGATAAAGGGTGATGGGCAAAGAGAAATCTTCCAGAGAATGGAGCGGGGCCATGGGAAGAGTGGACAAGAGAACCCCTCCCTGACAGCAAAACTGGGGCTCATCGAGAGACTTCCCCACAGCAGGCCAGGATTTTCCACAATGGACCAGGGTCTGCTGTGCCTTCCACTCCTCCCTCTTGTGAACGGTAGCGTTCGCTGTGCGTGTGCGGCCTCTGCTCCACTGTCTACACTGCGTGGGCAGGAGGAGCGGGGCAGATCACCTGTCTTTTGCTTCACTGCTTTACTAGGTCACAATGAGCCACCCACAGGCTTAACTGTTCAAGTTCCAGGAGTCTGGGCTGGATGCCCGGGGAGGAGAAGTGAGTGTGGTCAGAGTGTGAGAAGGGTGTGCACAGACATCAGGCATCCAGGGGACAGACCGTGGTGGCAAAAACCAGCTGTCCACCAAGTCATGCTGCCCCTTCTATTGTACAGAGCCGTCACGGGGAGGCGGCCGTCAAGCCTGGGACTGCACTTCCCATCTCCTCCCTTGTATTTACATATGTCCCCACTCTCTCCGAAGGAACGTGCGTGGATGAGATGTATACCACTTTCAGGCTGGGGTTTTTCAGAAGTGGGTATTTCCATCTCCACCCTCCTCTGCCCCTTCTGCCAGCTGGAAGCAGAGGGTTCTGTGGTCTCAGACAACAGTGGAGCCTAAAGATGGAAAATGTCTGGCTCCCAGAACCACCATTTGGAGAACTATCACCTGACAACCAGGGGCACCCAAAGTAGCTGTAACTTGAGGGAGAAATAAACTTTAACTGTTACTAAACCTTTATTGGGTTGAACCACTGCAGTTTGGGACAGTATATGTCAAGAACTAAGTTACCCTAACTCATATGTTAACAGACTGTTTGAAGCAGCATTCTCTAATTTTCATGTTTACAGCATACTTTCAAATGTCAGAATTTTTGCCAGTGCACTTGAAGGGACTCCATTCCCCGCAAGTTGTCACACTACTCATTTTGGCATTGTGTCACTGCATGACTAGATCAATTTACTTGCTCCTTTACACAAAAAAGGAGGCAAAGTACTTGTACTTTGCAGTGAACATGTGATCACTCTATGACACAGATGCATCCTGATGCTATCTCTCTGGCAACATACTCTACCATCTCTACACTGTGTCACAACACAACATTCTGTTCCTGTCCCACTACAGTGGGTTGTTACAAGTTAATTTTATACCTTATTCACTATGCTGGCTGCTCACCTGTAAGGGTTCACAATTATCTCTCGAGTATACCAAAGCACACTGATTGAGAACCACTGGTTCAAAGGCTGGAAATATAAGCACAAATCGAAGCACAAAATACTCTAGCCCAAGTATCCCCCATAAGTTTTTCCAAGTCCAGGGAGACAGGGTCCTAGTGAGTAATTTCATCTAGAGTACTGCTAGCTTTCTCTTGCACACGGAGGTTATTTCTGTGAAGGTCAACTTTGTATGGCTCAAAGTCAAGAGGGGTTGCGATCTTGTTTCTTTTTCAAAGTGCTGAGTGTCTCTGGGGCCCCGGGGGTGGGAGAATTCACTACTATGCTCACAGCTGATATGAAATGGACAGTAGCCTGGTGGTGTAAGTACAAAATCAACAAACATCTAAAGATGAGTAAAAATCATTAAATGTATAAATAACTAAATACTACACACAGTAAAGTAAAATCAAACCATCCACACGATTCACTACCCAGCTTAAGAGGACTTCAGTTTTCTAGGACATTCTTACTCAGAAGGTAAAAGTCGTGCAAACCAGAAACTTTCTGAAAGACCCCACTCTTGAATAGAAAGCATCAACGGCGGTTTATACCCCAAGACCCTTTGAACCCCTCTCCCCAAGCTCCTCACCCTGGCGTGTTCACCAATCCTAACCTATTGAATCATAATTCTTACCTAGCCCTAACTGAGCTTCTGCACTGAAAGACCCACCTTAAGCTAGACTTGAAATTTTCTTTAAATATTCCCACTTTGCTCTTCCCCCAGCGAGATGCGACCAAGCTGTGTGCAGCTGGTACTCTCCTGTCATGGTAAGGAATAAACTCAGCTTTGCTTACCTACAGGTTGTGGTGGTGATATTTTGGAATCCAACATTGGGCAACCCGTACATATGTCCACTGTGTTCATGTTTTATAACTAATTCACTGGTATCTCTGGCCAGGTGTCTTAACCTCTCTGTTCACTTGTACTAAATGCAGAGGTGCTAAATAAACACATCCCCCTAGTTATTCCAGACAAGGGTAAGCATGATCTATCGTGGCCTGAAGCAAAAAATAATAACAATAATAATAATAATAATAATAACCCATCAACCACACTGGCATTTGTATCAGAGATGAATCACTAAACCCTTCGAGGATTCCTGTAAACATCATTATGAAACAGACATGAGCATTCACCCAGGGCAATTAGGAAACGAAAGTCATTTAAACAGAGAAAGAGTCAAAATTGGGAAGAGGTTTGGAGAAAAGGAAATAAAAAATTAAGAATTATATTAGGATGAGAAATCTAGAATATTAGAGCTAGAGTGGAAGAATTTTTTCAACGGCTTTATAAACTGTGCAATCATTTTTCTTCTCCATGGCCAACATACTGAAGCTAATGGTAAAAGCATTAATTTATCATGAGATTTTAAAGATCTCTCTTGTCAGTAATGAAATAAACACGTGATAGGGTAGCCAGACAGTTATTGTTTATAGGAAGGTTATTATAATAATTAAGATTAATAGCAATTACTTGTTGTGTTTGTGCATTTTTTTTCCTTGGGAAATAACTGTAGCCATATTAAATAACTAATTAACATATCTCCATGTCAGGCTACACTTGCATGGATTCACAAGGTCCCCCCTTATTCTCCAGTGTGCCACACGTACGTAAATAAATAAATAAATAAATAAGCACTGTACAAAAACCAGCTCCCATTTTGCAAGGAAACTTCAAAATTGAACCAGTCCCTGGATTGTTATCAGGACCTAAAATGGAATCGAGGCTTTCTTCTGGTCGTCATGCTTTAAGACCTGTTGAGCCCCCTGATGGCTGACATAATGTAGATTCTGGACCTCGATGACTTTTTGTGTGTTTCTGCATATGTATATAAATATATATGTGGAGTGTTATATATTTTATACAATAATTTGAATAATTTTATCTTCATGCAAAATGGGATTTTTTTATTCAGTCACAGCACTATAAGAGAAATCTTAAAGTGTTAAGTATTAAAGCCTTAAAGCTATTTTTATTGAATGTTTTCCAGAGCAGCATGAAAATGGAGAGGGATGTTTCCTCAGATTAGAACCTTTTCTTTTTAAGGGGCAGCCCTTGGCATTTACACAGCTCAGTGCTGAGGGGGAAGGAGAGGTCCTGGAAGTCACCATCCTTACCTGGAGAATGCAGTCACTCCCTCCGGGAAACACGAGCTCACACCTCTGGTGTCTTCATGAGGGACTCGAGGAGGAGGGCAGGGCCACGTGTGAGACAGCCGCCTGCCTGGTGCCTGTTTCTGAACAGAAACAAAACGTGCTGGTAAATGAAGGAAAATCTGGCGGACATGGGGAGAGGAAGCACCTGCTCCCTCCCAAATAAAGCCCTCCTCACAACTGCAGCCCCTCAGCTGCATCGGGAGCAGAGGCCAGAAAAGCAGACTCCGGCCAAGGGCTGAGCCACCTGAAGGACAGAGCCAAACGGGATGGTGAAGACAGACGGCTGCCGTTCAGGGCGGCACTGCCCCTCCCCACCTGGCCATTAAACTTATCCCCAGGTACCTCTTTTCTAGTTTCCCTGCTTCCTACACACCAACACACACACGTGCATGCTCACACACACACATGCACACTCACACACCAGTACGCACATGCTCACACATCAACACACACGTGCATGCTCACACACACACGCACTCACACACAACGCACATACCAGTACGCACACGCTCGCACGTCAACACACACACACGAATGCTCTCACACACACGTGCACACTCACACACAAGCACACACATACACGTTCACACACCAGTACACACACGCTCACACATCGACACGCACACACACACAGCCATCAACTATGAAAGTGCAGACTTCCATTTCTTCCTGCACCCTCGCTTGCAAACTGGTCAATTATATTCACCCCACAATAAATGTGTGTTTTTGTGGATGGGAGGAGGTGAGGGAGGAACGATGAGAAGAAAATGAAAGGTATTTATTGAGCCAGCTCTGAGAGTGGCTCAGTGTTTGGGCTCTGGGCTCAAATAAGACGACAAAGACACAGCTCTTGATCTTCAAGAAGCCACATCGATTCTGCTGTAAGGGAATCACCTTTTCAGCAAAACAACACCTAGCCTTTTGCAAGCTCCGCTCGGAGAAGGGATCTTGGGAGGGGGCTGGTGAAGAGACCCGGGCCACCTGCCAACTCTGCCTGCCTCGGGGATGCCTCACCCCACACCCCCACCCCACCCCGCAGCCCAGGGGCTTCTGCTGTCACCGGAGCAGCAGACACGCCCCGTGGCCTCCCTAAGTTCAGCTGAAATGACTTCTTCACAAGGTCTCCTACCGCATGCTGAGAGAAAAAAGTGGGTAAACATGGAGGGAGAGTTTGGGAAGTCTAAGGCCACAAAGTTCACACACCCAGGAATCCCAGCCACCCTGGCCGACACCCTCCCAGGGAGAAACTGTCACTCTGAGAGCCACCTAGGTGTCTCATTTGCTTTGAGGGTCTTGCATCATAGAATATTGACGGGCAGGACGTATGACCCCCATTTATGGTGAGACCCACCTCTTATAATCAGGGTAGAGCCTGGTCCCCTGAAGGGTCACAATGTCATAGAGCCTTAATCCACACCCACCCTGGAGAAATGAGAGGCACGTGCCCCCCAACAGAAACACAGCAAGAGAAAGGTCATGGAGATCACCGAGGGGAGCAGCTGACATATGAACCTGTCTGGAGCTCAAGAAGGATTTCTACAGGCAGAGATAAAAGGGAAGGACGACATATAAGGGACACAGAAAGACTATGAACCCAGGAATGGTGGAGATGCAGGACATGTTAACAAGTTTTGGGATCCAAGAAGAAGGGGGAAGTGCAAGCGTGCTGGACGGAACACGGGAGGAGTAGGGACGGGCCATCCTCTGAAGCCAGAGGAAGTCCGTCATAGAACCAAGTTCTGAGCCTTCCAGGTGGTTCACAGGCGCCGATACCACACCCCTGGTCATTGCGGCTGTGACAGCAGGTAAGGTTGCCAGAGAGAAAGTGCAGACTAAGAAGGCCGGGAACCAGAGGGCAGAACCCGAGAACACGAAGGGCAGGCTGAGCGGGTGAAGAAGGAGAAGGAGTCGGAGTGGCCGCGGTGGGAACACAGCAGTGGAGGAGCTCGGGGACTCGCGAGGCAGAAATCGCTTGAAGCTCGCGGCAAGCACGTCACCTGGACACGGCTGGTTCCCGGGCCCCCCTCTAACGGATCCTCCAATCGGCTGCCCCGTTCATCCTGGGAAAGTGCAGTTGTGACCATGCCATCTGCTTGCTCAGAGCGCCTCAAAAGACTCCCCACTTCGAAAGACTGGCTCTAAGGTTCTCTTGTGAGCTGCTTCTTGCAAAACGCTCCACCCTCATCCTGTAATTGCTCCTCTTAACCTTAAAAGATAAACCACCAGGTATTCGGCCCGCAAAAAAGAGGCGGGTTTATTCGGGAATAGCAGCAAACTGCAACCCAAGGCAGAACAACCGCGACACAAACCGCAGGCAAATGTGCCCCCACAAAGCGCCGGAGCCCTTTTAGAGCAGCGCGGCGCGGGGCGGGGTCCTATAAACAAAAAGCCTATTGGGGCAAACTGAGAGGTCAAAGTATAGTGGCTTTTCATTGGCTGAGTTGTGCGGGTCTCTCATTGGCTCGGCTGTTGTTTGGGGGAGGAGGAAGCCTCGGCTTTCACCTGCTGTGACAGTGAAGTAGCAGCGAGAGCAGTAGGGACTTCAGAGATCTGATTCCTGCTGTCGGATTTGCAATTGAGGTAGAGATGTAGGGTGTGAGAACTCGCCCTGCTCAACCTCCAGACTCGGCTTCAGTGAGGCTTCCCTTTCCCGATTTTCACACTCCGTACAGAAACCCTGTTCTGTCGAAATCACGTCCTCACCATGGCCCCTACTTTCTTCTCACCTGTGTTTTAGTCCTGCTGTTCCACCTTCTAGAATGCCTTTCCTGCCTTGACTCTCTTGCCTGCCAGAGAAGTTAGTGAACATGCTCCCTAAGTCTAGTTCATAACTCCATTAGTTATAAGTCACCTGGTGGGCGCCTGGGAGGCTCAGTGGGTTACAGCCTCTGCCTTCGGCTCAGGTCATGATCTCGGGGTTCTGGGATCGAATCCCGCATCCATCGGGCTCCCTGCTCGGCGGGGAGCCTGCTTCCCCCTCTCTCTCTGCCTGCCTCTCTGCCTACTTGTGATCTCTCTCTCTCTCTGTCAAATAAATAAATAAAAATAAAAAATAAATTATAAGTCACTTGGAGGTGAACACGTGTCCCTTAAACCCTGCAGTGGGCGAGCATAGCCAGACACACCCGTCTTCCTTCTGGTCACCGTGGACAGACATTGGCCGGCCGATTGACAGTAGCCAGGACATGCAATAGCACACTCTTCCTGGACATCTAGAAGTGTGTGTGTGTGTGTGTGTGTGTGTGTGTGTGTGTGTGTGTGTGTGTGTGTGAGAGAGAGAGAGAGAGAGAGAGAGAGAGCTCATGCCCTAGAACTTTGAGAACCTACCTGTGTGTTCAATTAAGACCCCAGAACAGAGTCCCCCAGCAGCTCAAAAAAAAATCCGGTTGGTTTCTCTCTGGGTCTTCCTTGTCTCTCCAGGGAGGGGAAGGCTCTTTGGCATAGACGGGCTGGTCGGGCTCCCTCCTGGAGAAATCAGAGCACCCCTCTAGAGCTCTTGGAGATCTCCCAAGGGGAGACCCAGTATCCGAATTAATAAAAAGTAAGTATGATTGTGTTACTCTCGGCTGACACAGGCTGGGAATCCTTATCAAACAAACACCAGCCTGCGAGGAGAGGTCACTGTGGATATTCCAGCGCTAACATTCAAACGTTAATAACTTTACCGCGTAGATTAATTTTAAATGTCAGGCCACGTTGCTGTGTAAAGCTGAAGCGCTCAGGAAAAACGTACGTTCTCGGGCTTCCTGACAGCACCAACACATGCGGTGTTTGATCACTCGCGGGGTGGGCAGGATCACAGGAGAAGAGGGTGTTTCTTTAACAGTCGCTGCCCCTGCCGTGCAAACATGACAAATAAACGCATCGGAGCGAGCCGACCGCCGAGTTTCTCAACCGGGAAAATGGCCGAACCGACGGTAATGAGATTTCACAGAGAACCACAAGGCAGTGTGAGGGCCCAGACCTCGCCCAGGATGCCAGGTTCCAAGCCCAGACAAATGTGTACAACTTGGTTAAGAGCCCCTGGAAAATAGCCCCTGGAGGTAATGCATGGCTGTGGGTCCCGCCCTGGGGCCGGAGGCAGAGCTGGGTCCGCCTCCAAGGGAAGGTCTTGCGCTGCCCAGCAAGGAAAATCCAGGGACAGCCCCAGCCCAGGAAAAGGCTTGAAAGGAAAAGAGAGGGGAGGCAGAGGCTGCAGGAGGAGCACGGAGCAAGGAACAGATGCTGCACACAAAACCCACCCAGGGCTGCCAGGCTTGCAATTAAAAATTCACATATTTTGGACTGAAATTCTCATATTTTAAGAGAACTTGGGCAAAATCCTCCTCCCATCAATATTAGCAATGCAAAACCGGCAGTCAAGACAGACCCAAATTATCATCCATTTTGCAAAAAGGATGAAAATTGTATAGCGCGGAGTCCAAAATTCTTCAGCGAAAACAATCATTAGAGCGCACCTGGCAGCCCTTGGTCCTGCCCCCACCTCCGGGTTCCAGGGGACACAGGACAATGTGCCCACCCTCTCCCAACAGAGCCCCGGGCTGCAGATCTGGGACTGTCACAGCGGCCACCGGTCACCAGGGGCTCTCCGATTCTTTCAGTTTGAAAGGGCACCCTTATTTGGATAAATGTGCATACTGAATTCAAGAGGCATTAATACTATAGCAGGATACAGCAAAAGGGCAAACACAAAGCACACCAGGAATGCCAACACAAACACTGTCCGAGGCCTGATGCACCTGGAGCGGGCTTCTGGTGTTTAAGCCAACAAATGGGGTTGGAGAGAGGAAAGAGAGGGCCCTGATGGAAAACTGTAGGCTCCCAGAATCCAAAGTAAAGTGAAATCCTCAATGAGCAAGGTCTGGCATAGGGCTGAGCACACATGACAGTCAATAAGTCTCTGACTAAAATCTTTGAGGTTCTATCTCCAAAATGAATTGGCAGGCACACCTCCCTGCCTTCTTCTCCATTGCCTCCAGAGTGATCATCCGCAAACACCAGTGCGTCAAGGTGTGCAAACACCTTTATGTCAAGTGACCACCACTGTTAACAGGACCAACTCTCAGCTCCAGCCAGGCTCTCTGGGGGCTGGTTGAAGGCAGCAGCCACTGCCGGGCAAGCTAGAAGGCAGAAGGTAGGGAGGCAAGAAGCATAATGAGGGAGAACTGGTCTTACCAAAAAATAAATATGTTCTGGGGCACCTGAGCAGCTCTGTCGGTTAAGTGTCTGCCTTCAGCTCCGGTCATGATCCCAGGGTCCTGGGATCGAGCTTCACATAGGGCTCTCTGCTCAGCGAGGAGCCTGCATCTTCCTCTCCCTTTGCCTGCTGCTACCCCTGCTTGTGCTCTCTCTTTTCTCTCTCTGTCTAAATAAATCTTTAATAAGTAAAGAAATAAATAAATGTTTCCACACATAATTATTTATTTACATGTAGATTTATTACATATAGATTTATTAAAGGTCTATAAATGCAAATATAAATATAAATGGATTCTGAATTCCAGCAGCACATTGCAAGCGCTAGCTGGAGTCCTAATTACAGGACCCAGGATGGGGCAGATCTTTCCACGTTCGTGGACCTCAGGCAGAAGAAAGAGCTGTAGGGTTGGCATTAGGATTTGCAGCAAGTGCTATCTCCCTTACCAGGTTAGCAGGGCTCTCAAAGAGCAGCTAAAGAGGCAGGAGAGTGGAGGGCTTCAGAGGGTGACTCTAAACTCATACATCCTAGGTTCAAACCCAGTGTGTGGTTTCCCGGCAGTAAGAACTCAAGCAAGTCACATAATCTCTCTGACCCTTCGTGTCCTCTCTTTGGTATAAAAGTATGTACTTCATAGGTTAGTAGGGAGATTTCAATGAGGTAATTCGTATAATGCATTTAGCCCACTGCCCCATGACTCCATAAATGTTCTTTATTGTTTTTAGAATTAGAAGACTAAGACCAACAAGGAGGAAAAATCTCACCCAAGGTTATGTGGTGAGCTGGCGGCAAAGTTAAGAGTCACAAGTCTGGTCCCCACTTTCCCCATCCTGGCTCCTTCCCCCCCACCAGGCTCTTTTCCTTTGCTGTAGTCTGCAGCAGAAACATTACATCAGGAGCCAGAAGATAATAAACCTAATTGGGCCATTAGGACCAGTCACTTCCCTCTACATTGAGCCTTTGGGGATGTTATGGGTGATCAATATAATAAATAATGTTGCATAGTCTGGGGCACCTCTCAGGGGAGCATCTTGGAAACCAAGAAGAGAAGGAGATTGAAGATCATAGCAAGGATTCACAAAGAAACAAGATCTCTGAGCTCTATTGTGTCCTCCCTTGCCTGCCTTGCCTTGCTCTGTGCCAGACACAGTGGGGGCCGAAGGATGGAATACCAAAGGTGGACAGGTGACCCAAGCACTTCAGGTTTTTTAGTTTGGGTTTTTGTCATCCACGGTGTATCTCCCAGTCATGCCACCAAGGCACAGACACAGTTTACAGGTAATAACAGTAAGGCTCTGGTGATCTCAGCCATAAGCAAATGCTTCCTTCTTTCTAAGCAGAATCTTAAATGCCTGAGGAACTCTCACAGTGCCCAGCCACACCTTCAGTGGTGGTGCTCCAACTCAAAGGCATTCCCTGGCTCACAAACATTCAGAATGATACAGACACATCCTTCCTGGATAAATGTTTCCCTAGTTCCCTAGAATAACTTTGGATTCAAAGGGCATCATTTGGACTTACAGAACTAGTTTGCAGGGAGAAAAACTTCTTTTGGGAATCCCTAGCAAATCCTTAGGAGGTAACCAACATACCAGAAAATCAGAAATCTCTACATGTTGTCCTGGATTTCACTGCAAGTCATGGCCATGACCTAAGGGCACATAATGAAGGTTCCAAGAAGCTGGGGTCACAGATCCACAAGTAACCCCAGTGGACCTGCAGTCCAGATATTCTTGGAAGTAAAATGGTTGAACTGGAACCCTTTGAGTGTTTCATGCTAATGAAGATATTCAGTGGTATGCATGAGAATTGATACCACGACGATATCTGCCAGAGGAGGAATATATTGTGAGCTTGGACTTCAGTCAGAATAGAGTCATTCATCCAGTGAACACAGAGCTTTCGGGTGGGAGGCATTGCAATATCGAACCAACAGGCAGAGAAGCCACTGTCTGGTACCAAAGAGGGCAGGTCACAGCCATGTGCAGAGGGGACTCAAGGGATGCCCAATACCTCAGCAATGTAACAATGAAAATTTCATCATAAAGGACCTCTGAGCAAGTGCAAAAGGAGAAACAGAGATTTTTCTCCAGGTCAGAACTCGAAAATCCAGAGCTGATCCGATGAGAACAACACCAAACACCCAGGAGGAATGAAGAATCTAAACTGGACCAGAGCAGAGGTTATTACCTAAGAGAGAGGGATTAGAAAAATTAGTAACCAAACCCAACATGTCATCGTTTGTATTGATCCTGCTTGTATTTCCTGTCCGGTAACCATTTTTCTGGATCTTTTCATTACCCTCTTCTTGACTCCTCTCTATTAATATCTTCATTGAAAGAACTCCACCACATACTGCTATTGACAAACAGGTGGCTTGGGTGAGCCCTGACATCACTTCAAGACACTGTCCCCAGACAGGGCAAAGCCAGGGACAGGACCTCCTTAGAGAAAGCCTCTTGAGTGTGGTGGCTCTCGGTCTGAGGACCCTCCACCACCCACTCACCAGAGCCTGCTCACACATCCATGAAGGATGATACCCACAGACTGAAGTCCTCTCGTCCTCTCCCACATCTTATCTTGGCCCCCTGACCCTCACAGAGTACCTACCACCCATGACCATGTGTATCTGAAATCTCCAGGCCATACTTACTGGAGTAAGCATGATGGCCTCCCAGCAATGGGGGAACCCATGGCGCCAGGAACAAAAGGCAGATCTTTGAACTGCTGAGGTTCTTTTGTCATTTCCCAGAACCTAGAAAGACTCATCGCTCTGAAATACCATCTCCCAAAAGCATCAGGAAGAGAAGGTTCAGGGCATGTGGTTTCTATGCCTGTGTGGGTTTTTATTTGAGGTCTGGTTCATGCTGTTCTGCCGAGAGTGGGGGAGCTGTCTGTGCACCCTGTCCACACCCCAATCTGTGCCCCGGTCCATGCCTTTCTGCTTCACATCTCTGGGTCTAAGCCAGAACTGTCCAAGGCTGACTAAATCTGTGATCCTTCCCATGGTTTTCCAGGTCCAGAGCTGTGTCTGTGCCTAATTATTGCCTATTCCTAAAATTATGATTGTTTGATTATACCTGTGGTCGTTTCTGATTGTTAACTGTCTTGGTCAGTGTCTCTTGCCATTGTGATTATACCTGTCTCTGGGGGTGATATTTAGAATATTAACTACCGGTCCAGAAGCAGCCGATGAGAACAGATTCCCACTGTGAACGACCAGCAAAGCTGTACCAAGGCTTTCCAGCCGCTTCGTACATAGTTCATCGAGCAGTCTCAGTTCGGTGACATAAAACCCTGAAAGTGCTGTATTTTTTTTTTTCATTGCTGCCTTTGACCATGCTCTGTCAGAATCCCTCCCTGTCATTTAATGACATCTCAAGCGGATCCTGCTGGTCTCTGGTCACTCAGTTATTGGAAGTCTCAATCTGCCCACAGGGTATACCTGATTTCAACCCAGAGCAGGCAGGCTGCCTGGATAGGGAGAGAGGGCACTGGCCTGTCTCCCTCCTCCTCTCTGCTCTCTTCCGGAAGCAGAAGCTGGGGTGCGGGATGCTCCGGAGAGATGTCAGGTGTCCTCTGTTACCATGATTGTCACCTGGTGCCATGGGAAGGTGTCCCTGATCTTACCCCAGCTCCACAGGGCTTCACTGGCTACTGGTTGTGGCTTCAACATGTGTTGGGTGGAGGGTGCCTGTGGCTTCCTTGGAGCCAGTGCCACCATGGCTTCGTCCATCACTGAGGACAGCTCCCTTTGGCCCCATCAGCAGTCCACAGCCCAACTCCCCCTCAGGGGGCATCACTGAGCCACAGCAGCATCCACGTGGGCAGCCCTGGCGCCCCTGGGTTCTAATCCCCATGCTCCTGCCCAGACAGTCACAGGAACCTCTTTTCCTATCCTCAGAAGACCCCAAGCAACAGCCCCCTGCTCTCATCATCTTCCACCCAGACATTCCCCCAGGCCCCTCCTTTTAACCCACGACTTCAGAAATCTCCAGGGGATAAGCAGGCACCAAGCGCTATGGCCAGGCAGAACCTGAAACTCCAAGGGTCATGGTCAAATTCTCCCAGGGTCTCTTACTACCACTGCAGTCCTGACCATGGGGACCAACACAGCGGCACCAGCAAGCCACCCTATGGGGACCTCTCTCCTCTCTCGGGCCTTTGGGAGAGGGAGTGGGCAGTGGAAGCCGAGCCTGCTCTCCACAAAGCCTACACTGCTGTCAACTTGAACAAGGCCCTTCTCTCCCTAACTGGATCTTTTTATGGAAAAGGAAGCTGGAGGCAGGGTTAGGTAAGCGTGCTGCCAGGACCACGGTTTGTTGGAGAGATCACCTGGTCCCTGTGGCTACCCAGCTCCATCTTTAGAATGTGGGGTGCTAAGTCCCACTTCCTCAGCTTTGGGCTGAGGTGACAGTTCAGAGGTAACTGAGAAAACCTTGTTCCCCATCCAGTTCCCCATAATTGTCTTTGCCCACTCCTCGGCCTGTACCAGTTCTCACAGTTGTACCTGTTGCCCGTTGTTGTTCCAGGCTCTCTGGGATCAGGCATCCGGGATTTCTTCTCCATCCCCATGCCGTGTGTTTATGATGATGTCTGTCTGTCTGTCTGTCTGAAGAGGGACTCTCTTTGCACCTGCAACCATGGCTCAGAGGCCACCTTGGGGTATCTGTGACCATATCTCGGGGACAGCATTTCTGTCCAGCCCAGGCCTGCACCTAGCCTGACTGGGCGGCTCCAGGTACCTTCTGGGTCTGGGTCTCAGCCTCTGAGCCTTGACACAGACAGTGCGGCTGTTTCTGGGCCCAGACAGCTGTGACTCTCAGTCTTTGCACCTACTGCATCCCTTGCCACGTCATCACCGCCTGTGCTGTGGCAGTGGCCAGTCTCCAAGGCTGGGTGGTCTTCTAGAAGGAAAGGTCCAGGGTGGCACAGTGTGGGAGGCTGCATGCATGTGTGTCTGCGGCAGGGCTGACTGCGCGCCCCCCCAGGTGTGTCTGTGGCAGGGCTGACTGTGCCCCCCAGGTGTGTCTGTGGCAGGGCTGACTGCGCGCCCCCAGGTGTGTCTGTGGCAGGGCTGACTCTGTGCCCCCCAGGTGTGTCTGTGGCAGGGCTGACTCTGTGCCCCCCAGGTGTGTCTGTGGCAGGGCTGACTGCGCCCCCCAGGTGTGTCTGTGGCAGGGCTGACTCTGTGCCCCCCAGGTGTGTCTGCGGCAGGGCTGACTGCGCGCCCCCAGGTGTGTCTGCGGCAGGGCTGACTGCGCGCCCCCAGGTGTGTCTGCGGCAGGGCTGATTGCGTGCCCCCAGGTGTGTCTGCGGCAGGGCTGACTCTGCGCCCCCCCAGGTGTGTCTGCGGCAGGGCTGACTGCGCCCCCCCAGGTGTGTCTGCGGCAGGGCTGACTCTGTGCCCCCCAGGTGTGTCTGTGGCAGGGCTGACTCTGTGCCCCCCAGGTGTGTCTGTGGCAGGGCTGACTGCGCGCCCCCAGGTGTGTCTGTGGCAGGGCTGACTCTGTGCCCCCCAGGTGTGTCTGTGGCAGGGCTGACTCTGTGCCCCCCAGGTGTGTCTGTGGCAGGGCTGACTGCGCGCCCCAGGTGTGTCTGTGGCAGGGCTGACTCTGTGCCCCCCAGGTGTGTCTGCGGCAGGGCTGACTGCGCGCCCCCAGGTGTGTCTGCGGCAGGGCTGACTGCGCGCCCCCAGGTGTGTCTGCGGCAGGGCTGACTGCGCGCCCCCAGGTGTGTCTGCGGCAGGGCTGACTGCGCGCCCCCAGGTGTGTCTGCGGCAGGGCTGACTGCGCGCCCCCAGGTGTGTCTGCGGCAGGGCTGACTGCGCGCCCCCAGGTGTGTCTGCGGCAGGGCTGACTGCGCGCCCCCAGGTGTGTCTGCGGCAGGGCTGACTGCGCGCCCCCAGGTGTGTCTGCGGCAGGGCTGACTGCGCGCCCCCAGGTGTGTCTGCGGCAGGGCTGACTGCGCGCCCCCAGGTGTGTCTGCGGCAGGGCTGACTGCGCGCCCCCAGGTGTGTCTGCGGCAGGGCTGACTGCGCGCCCCCAGGTGTGTCTGCGGCAGGGCTGACTGCGCGCCCCCAGGTGTGTCTGCGGCAGGGCTGACTGCGCGCCCCCAGGTGTGTCTGCGGCAGGGCTGACTGCGCGCCCCCAGGTGTGTCTGCGGCAGGGCTGACTGCGCGCCCCCAGGTGTGTCTGCGGCAGGGCTGACTGCGCGCCCCCAGGTGTGTCTGCGGCAGGGCTGACTGCGCGCCCCCAGGTGTGTCTGCGGCAGGGCTGACTGCGCGCCCCCAGGTGTGTCTGCGGCAGGGCTGACTGCGCGCCCCCAGGTGTGTCTGCGGCAGGGCTGACTGCGCGCCCCCAGGTGTGTCTGCGGCAGGGCTGACTGCGCGCCCCCAGGTGTGTCTGCGGCAGGGCTGACTGCGCCCCCCCAGGTTAGGGCTCTGAGGCGGTTCTCTGTCCTTGGCTACCCTTCCCGTCTCCCCCACCCTCATCCACCATGTCCCCAACCCGAGGCAGCCCAGCCAACGATTCCCACCCTGGGGAACATGGCTGCCGTGTGTGCATGGGTTTGCACATACCATGTCGACATACATGTATGGAGAGAGGCACGGGTTTGTTGGATGACCTTCTCATAAGCTCCAGGTGGGCAGAGCTCCTGTCAGTGTCCCTCTGGAACCCACCGCATGTGCACACCTTGAAGGTGCTCTATCAATACTTGCCAGCGTGCAGGGTCTGAGATGAGTCTATACCAGCGGTCCTGGTCAGTTCAGGGTTTTGGGGAGGGACGGCTCATGTGAACAGGAAGGACAGACATGGGCTATCGCACAGTGTATCAGTGACCAGGCCAGGGGGGGTGAAAGGCAGCCCTCTGACCCTGTAGCAAGGAGGTGCTGCTTCTCTCCCACTTACCTCTCTCGTCTCCAACTACATGGATCAAGGGAAAACTTTGGAAAAATCATCTCAACAAGTAGATTTCCTCTCTTCTTTCCATGTTTTTCTTCTTCTTCTTCCTTTTTTTAGAACTGGTAATATGGCCTTTCCCTTCCTTTAGTTTACAAAGATTTTATTCCTAAATGAATTATGAATAATTAAAACTCCACTTCATTTGTTCTCTATTGTTATTAATTGAAAAAATTAAAGATGCATGGGCTGCAGCCCCCAGGGTGGCCCTGGGAGGAGCTGGTGGGCAGCTCGGGGTGGGGGGGGCATGGACCAGCACCTCACTGGTCTGCAGCCAGTGTGGCCCCTGCATGGACACCTGGCAGACCACTGAAAATACTCCCCTGGCCTGTCCTCACCACTTCCAGCTGAACCTGCTGAGGGTATAATGTTATCTTCTTCCTTAATGCACATTCCTCTTTTCCCGTGTAAAGCCAGGACGCGTTTATCATTCAACAAATGGGGAAAGCTGCACTCATTTCTCTTGACTGGCTCTCAGGGCGACACAGGCCCCAGCGTGCCAGGGTGGCCTGCTTGGTTGTGGGATGTGACATCTTCCAAAGACACCAGGTAAAGACTGAAGTCTGATGGCCAGACTAATCACACTGCCCAGCCCTTGCCACCCACAGCAGACAGGTAGAGACCTGGAGCTGAACAAACCAAGGTCAATGTCTTTCACCTGGAACCTGGGCCTGGGGTGTGCTCACCCAAGTTGGTGGGACTTTGCCCTTGTCCTTGTGACCCTCCCTGTTACTCCAAAGTCCTAGCACTGTCTTCTTAGGCTCATCAGATCACCCGCACTGCCTGCTTAGCACATGGTTGGTACTCAAAAGTGCTTGTTGAACGAACAAGTCATGTCTATAGCTCTGGACTAACACTCTGAAGTCCAAAGCAGAGTCAACATTGTATTAGCTGTGACACACCAACTAGGGCAACACACAAACCCAAATTCCAGGGGTTGAACACAATAAGCATTTGTTTCTAACGACCTCCTGTGCACAGTGCGATGCTCTCCTGAGTGGCTCTCCTGAAACAGCAAAACTCAAGAGCCTCGAGGCCCTTCCCCTTGCAGCCTACCCCAGTCCCTGAGAGCTCCTGCCAGGATTCTCCACTGGGTGGTAGATAAAGAGTAGAGAAATGCCCTGCCACGCCTTACCATCATTCCCCCCCTCTTCTCCCTTGTCAAGACTCCAGAGGTCTTCCCCACCTGGTCCATATGGCATGAGCTCTTGCAATGTCTAGTCTCTTTGTCCTTGAGAACGACCTCCTGTTGCTTCAGGCCCTCTCTAAGGAGGGTTTCCCCAGCTTGTTCCATATAATAAGCTTCCCTTGACCCGAGATAAACTATGGGGCTGAGGGCAGGAACTGGCTGGGGCCCCAGTTACCCCTCTGGCTGGGATTCTTGTCCCCTTGGCAGGTGCCCTTTATTTGGCAGAAGGGCCTTCCCCAGCCTTCCACCACAAAGGCCAGGCTGAGGTGTCAATGCCCAGGGAACAAGCCCTTCCCACGCAGGCAAGTAACAGGTGAGGCCCGTGACCACGGCTGGTTCCCCGAGACCACTGCCCAATTCGAGGTCTGTCTCCCTTTCCTTTTAGGCTGTCCTGCGAGAGGGATGGAGACCTGGCATCCAGGAACCCAGGGTGAGCCACATTCTAATGAGCTGCTTCCCTCCTTGGGCTGTGAGCAGCGCTTGCTCAAAGCTGTGGCTTGCTGAGAGTTCTGCTTTCTGCATTTCGCTTCCGACTTTTAATGTTCCCCGGTCCAATTTCCTTTGCAATAAATAAATAAATAAATAAATAAATAAATAAAATGTTTTCCTTGAATACAAACCTACTCACTGCAAGAGGCCTGGGTGGCACATAAACTAGGAAAGATCCCTTCTCTTCATTAAAGTAGTCAGTCCTGAAGCCCCACACTTTCTTCCTCCCCACCGTCTGCCTTGATCGCATGGAAGTAAAACCATAGCCTCCGCTCCCAGAGGAAGCTCACTCCCAGAGGTTCAGATTCTAATAAACCTCAGGCCAAAGGATCCCACAGGCATCACAAGTGTTACATCCAGCCCAGGGCCTGGAGAAAAACAGGCAGCAGAAGACCTAGGTGGCAGGAACAGTAGTAGAGGCGGCTTCCCTCTGGAGTTGGGATTTCTGTCTCAGCAGCCTATGAAAGTACCTTTGAGATGCTCCACAGTGAGCATGGTGCCATAGGAGAGAAGCCGGAGGCAAGTACCCTCTAACCACTGCTCAGGCCCTCGGCTCCCTGCACCTGCTTCTGATTCGAGCCCGCAGGGGCTGGTGGTCCTGCCGTGAGCAAGGCTCCCCACTGACCTTGCCCCCAGTATTACCTCCACAGAGCTCCCTGTACCTGCCATTCCCATCCTACTGCAGGGAGGGGCTGGCTGCATCCTGAAGTCTTCGCCTGGCTCTCGGACTGGCAGGACCATCCCCTACTGCCAGGCTAACTCATGGATGGATGCCTCAGTTTTGGATGCAGTGCTCTTTTAGATAGTGCTTGGAATGTCCCCACCTCCTTCAAGGGACTGAAGTCTATTTTTACACAACTATTTCTTTTTAAGTAAGCTCTGTGCCCAACGTGGGGCTCGAACTCACGACCCCAGGATCAAGAGTCACAAGCTCTAGTGACTGAGCCAGCCATGCACCCCTTGAGCTCTACTTTGGGGACTTTTCAGAGCCATGTAGAGAGGGAAGAGGTGATCTGGGGAATAATCCCTGTCCCATTTGGTGAAACCCCATCAGACTTGGTTGGTCAATGTTGAATCTGAACAATCTGCAAGTTTTCTTTAATTCAAATACGTACAGAGCCAATGTTTACTTACTGCTTTGGACCAACCACCCACTGCCAGGTAGGTACGGCTGGGTGGAGGTAGAGATAAATATGCTGCCCAACCCTCCAAAAGCTCAATCCGGTTGAGTGGATGAGACACACACCTGAAAAATGAGATGAAATCAGAGCAATTGAAGGCCAGAGGAGACATTCAAGGGAAGCAGAAAGTAAAATCGTAACAAGAGCTGCTATCCCTGGAATGCACACCCACTCTGTGTCTCCAAGATCTTTAATCATCACAACTACCTCCTGAAATAGGTATTATTATTAGCCCCGTTTGCAAAGAGACAACTCATGCTTAGGGAGATGAAGTGATTTTCCTGAGCTCACGAAGTCAGTAAATAAGGCAGGTGAAATTCAAAGTCCACTCCATTGATTTCAAAGCCTGGGCTTCTACCCACCATGCAGCCCCAGAGGACACGTGCCTGTGGAGACAAGCTTCTGAGGCAGACCTCATTTCAACATGAAGAGCCTTGCTCATCACCCAGTTATGGAATAGGCTGTGTCGAGTAAATGGTCCCTTCCCACAGAGAACTTCAGAGGCTGGAAGTTCCTCAAGCAGGTGGAAGAAGAATCTGGGCCTGACAGGAGTTTGGGCAAACAGATCCCAGAGGATAAATGCTATCTCATTGCTGAGGAAGTGGGATTTGGAAGGTCTAGAATTTGAGGAGAAAGGTCAGGAACATGGCAGATGTGTTGGTCAAGATGCAGACATAGGGATCACAGGTGTGCCAAGGGCCGGAAGTAAACCTGATGGGCTGAAGCAAAAACTGTGTGTTGGCCAAGTCTCCCCATTGCAATGGGCAAGGCCCACCAAGGAACTGGGGTTGGGTTAAGAGGGCTGGGGAAGTGGTCGGAAAGATTTGAAGAGGTGGGAAAGGTGGGGAGAAATGAGTGTCCCATTCTCAGGAGAGCCAGGCCACAAATATAGAAAACACAGCTTCTGCCTTCAAGAGCAAGAAGCTAGCCATCTGCATCCAAAAAGTGGGTGGCTCAGTCAGTTAGGCATCCAGTTCTTGATTTCGGCTCAGGTCATGATCTCATGGTCATGAGATGGAGCCACGTATTGGGCTTAGCACTCATGGGGGAGTCTGTTTGAGGTAACCTCCCTCTCCCTCTGCTCCTCCCCCTGCTCATGCTCACACACTCTCTCTTTCTAATAAATAAATAAATCTTTAAAAAAAAAAAAAAGAGGCCAGACCACCATAGAGTCAGGAACTGGCAAGCAAGAAGCAGGCTGGGGGTCCTTGAAAGTGCTTCTGGCTACAACATCAATGTCAGAAGTATCCTTCCTTGCAGCCACATGGGTTAAAGGAGCAGGGGGTTTGGGAACAAACAAGGTTGAGAGTGGTGGGCTCACTTCTCCCCAAGGGGGCTGGCTTCACAGCCACAGGGGACAGACTTACCCCAGAAGTGCCCCCCACTCACGGCACAGCAAAGCCCTTGGATGATGAAGAGAGAATCAGACCCTGAGACCAGAACACCCAAACCAGTCCAGAGCACGGTGACATGGCACCTGTCCCAGAACGTCCATCCAGGCAGAGATGAGGAAATTGCAGGCCTGAATCTGCTCTTTGCCATTTTCTGGAAATGGCTTCACTGGTTCACTTGTTCAAAAAAAAATTAAAAAAATATAAAAAAGGAAGGAAAGGAAGGAATATGGGCCAATTCTGAGGGCTAATTGACTTTGCTCTCAACTAGAGCCCATGCTTTTTCCGGCAAACACGCTTTCCTGGTGCTGCACCGCCAGAACCACTCTCCGTTTCCAATCAGCCCTGAAAATAGCCCTTGATAGAGATAATAGGAAGAACAAAGAGAAATTTAGAGGAGCAGAGAGAGGGAAGAAAAGTCATCCCTAACTGGCAGCACAGACGTTGTTTTCATAAAGAGCCCTTCAGTTGGTCCCTGATTTGTCTCCAACAGCAAGGTGTTAAATAAATCCCAAGAAACACACTTGGACCAAGACCAAGCGTTCTTTGACTTTTTTAGGTCATAGACTCCTTTGAGAATCTGGAAAGACATGGACCCTCTCTCGCTAGGAAAATGCACATTAACACATATTCCATATATTAACTCAGGGGCTCATAGACTCCACTGGAAACCCAACCACAGACCCTGCTTTAGAACTATAATATAGGTAATCTCTTTTTTAAAGACTTTCCTACTTGTTTCTCTCTCTCTCTCAGTATGTGTGTGTGTGTGTGTGTGTGTGTGTGTGTGTTTAAGGGAAAGGTTGAAATGAATTTCTTCAGGCATAGTCTAAGGGATTATTTTAAATTTGTTCAATTTGAAATCTTGGAGGCCTTTCTGCAAATCAGTGAGTGTGAGGGTCCAAAGAGGGGGGTGGTTCTGTGCGAGCCATTCTCAGCAAAGACAGATGCTGAGGGAGTCAATGCTCAGCCAGGAACTCTCAGAAGAGTCGGTGACAGGAGTGCCCCACCTGCAGGCCTCGGTGAGAACATGGGTACCACCTAAAAAGCTAATAATGGCCACAGGCTATGGAAGCCACAGGCTATGGAAGCCAAAGGCTGGAGCCCCAAGCCTCATGCCTGGGGAGAATGGTCTATGCCAGGGCATCCCAAACTTTACTGTGGATCCAAATCCCCTAAGGTCTTATTAAAATGTGGATTCTGATCCAGTAGGTCTGCATTTCTAGCAAGCTCCCAGCTGATGCTAATGCTGCTTAAGTAGCAGGAGTCCATGCAATTACCTCGTCCTGACTAAAGCCCTAGTAAAGACCTTGAATACATGCTCTGGAAGATGGAGGACCATCAGGATGCCCCAGGACATAAAAGTCTCCTGAACCGAGTGTGATGCTACTGGAGCTGATGACAAGAGTGCCCACAAAACCAAGGGCTGGACCTTCCTCCTGGGATGCCAGGGATAGTGAATGGTGGGGTGCCCCTTCCATCCCTGAATCCATTGCCCAACCAGGCCAGGGCCACAGACACAGTAGGCATCCTTAAGTGAGTGACTAATTGAGAGCTCCATAAACAAGCATGTCCATTTTCTAGCAGGGAAGGGGGTGAGACCTATGGTCCTGGGTCTCTAGGAAGTAGAAAATAAGGCTGAGGGACCACTGCACTCAGAGATCTGGGCTGCTATGTATCATACGGCCCAGCAAACATTTATCAAGCACCGACTGTGTGATCAATTATGCACTGGGTTCTGGAAGCAGGAGCAGGAAAAAGGTTGAGGAACCAGAATGAACTAGACTATCAAAGACAGAAGAACTCATAGAAATCTTACTGTCCCATCTTCTCATTTACAGATGGAGACTTGAGGCCCAGAAAGACTTGCTCAAACCAGATAGTTGGGTGACAGCTGGGCCCGGCCTAGAATGCAGGGCTTCTGACCCCCTGCTTGTCTCCACGTTGTCCTGGGGTCTGGCAAGAGTGCACACAGTGGTGCCTAATGTAGGCTGACTGAGTTTGAACAGAGTGAGCAAAAGGTACCTGGGAACTCTCCAGTCTCCTACCTGCGTGGGGCAGGTAGCCTCGGCTCAGAGAGCTCAGCTGCCCCATGATACATAGAAGAACTTCCGTTCAGCAGAGAGCCCCCGCTTGGGGTGGGCTATGCCCAGGCAGGCTTCCTCTCCGGATTCTGAGGTCATTGAGGGCAGCCCTCTGCCTCCGTCCAGCCCTCCAGGCAGCCCCCAATCAGCCTGGCACCGGACCCAGCCCATGCAGGCACCAGGGAGCATGTGTGGTATGGCCCAGGAAGGCAGAGAGAGGCCTACTTGAGAGCAACACTAACTCAGGGCCTCTCCCTGCACATTACAGACTGTCAGCCTAATAGGCCTGCACTGAGTGCCTGGGGGAAAATCAGTTCCAATCAGGCCGCAATCTGTGGTCTGCAGACAAACACAGGGCGAAGGCAGATCTGGCCTCTGAAGGAAGCAAGTGTGGCCCTCCTGCCCCTCAAACAAGCTCACTCCTGGAGAAGAGGGGAAAGTCAGGCCTGGGTTTTCCCCAGAGCCAGCAAAGGGGCCTTTCTTCTGCCTTTTTTGTCCAAAACCGACATTAAGAAGATACTGCTGCTCTGGCTCTCTTGAGACCCTGAACCACAGATGCTCGGAGCGGGAGGAAATCCTGAGGCGATGTGACCCAGCCTCACACTTCTGGCCTGTCTGCGGCGCTCGAGGGCCTCAGGGCTGTGGCCACAGCCTCTGAGTAAATTGGACAGGTCTCTTCTGAAGAGAGCGGCCAGCCGATCCCACACCGGAGGCTTGTCCGAGCTTACTAGAGAGCAGCCTCAGAAGCACGCACGCAAGGGCAGGCTGCAGCCCCAACGAGGGACTCGAATCAATTCCACACAAAACTAAGCACCTACTGTGTGCTGCTCTGTGTTCTCTGCAGCTGCAAGGCTGAGACGGCTTGCCTGAACTGGTCTTCTCTCACAGAAACTGAAACAGAAGCTTCTCTGGCCCACTTTGTACATCCACTGCAGGGATTTGGGGATGATGTGGCTAAATTTAAAAGCAAGTGCCTTCATAAGCCTTTTTAAAAATGTGCAAGAACCATTTGGAGCTCTTCAGTGTGTCCTCTCCCCCCTGGAAACCCTCCTCACCACCTCCTCCGGCTCCCAACTTGGAGGCTATGGAAAAAACCCGCATCCAGCCCACAGTTCAACGAATCAGACCTCTGGGCTCCCTGCTCCCACACGCACGCAGGAGCCACTAATTCCCGTCCGAGTCCTGCAGCAATGTTCCTCTGGTGTGAGAAGTACCTCCTGCTGAGGACATGAGATCAGCAGGAGAAAGCCCTCGGCACGGGGCTGACACAGAGTGGGCCCTCAACGAACGGCAGCTATTACAACCACGGCCCCGATGGAGACAGAAAAGGTGGACTCGAGTGCCCAGTTCCCCCATCTGTGCCCGCTCTGCTCCTTCCCTCCCCGGGCATGGGAGAGAGTCATGATCAACCCCGACCTGGAGGCCACCTGGTTCCCACGCTCTGTGCTGAACCAACCCCCCCCCCCGCCTTGTTTCTGGCTTCTACCACCCTAAAGATGACCCATGGAGACAGGACAGGTCCACGGGCTGTCCCGGGGAGGAAGCCCTGAGACGGGCCCTGAGTGATCTCATCAGGCTGCAGAGGCTGCTGGTGTGCACGGTGCGCTCTGGTTTAGTAAAGCAGGGCGGAAAATTACTTTGTCAATCACCTCTGAGGGAAGGGGGTCTGGCAGAAGCTTCGGATTTCATTGGTGCCCACCATGGGAGCCTCATCTTTTGTACGGACTATTTTTAGCATAAATAATGTACACTCTGTGATATTGTCAAAACTGACAGATGAGCATTCCTGTGGCACCCACAGACCACTCATTCACTTGGGAAAATGTTAGAAAAGGTTACATGAGCTTCTCACGACCACGGTGCAAAAAGCTGCTACAGGCCATGTACAACCTGCATGACAGGGGCTTCTGCCCCCTGACTTCTGTCATAATCGTCCTGGCCTCCGAACCCCGCAGCCGGGATTCAGACTCAACTCTGCGGCAGGTGCCGTCTTCATCAGAGACTCAGCCAGGGATGGCCGAGTCCAGGGAGCGCCGCTGGACAGACCATTTGCAGAACTGTAGGTTGCCGGGTACGAGGTGAGGGGATGAGAACGCCATCATCACCGGGGGCCTGGAAAACCACCTGTGATTCTCCATCAGCCTGTCTCACAGCACTGGCCCCTCCTTGCTCTCACCCCAGGGAAGCCACTGCTTGGGTCCAGCTAGAGGGACAAGAAACGCAGTGTGCCTATCACACAGGGAGCCCTCCACCAGCCCGTTTCTCAGGTCCTCCTGAGATCAAGGACTTCTTTGTTTTGTGAGTTGGTTAGACGTTTGGTTTTGGCTTTGTCTCCTCCTCCAGCGGTTGGGCTCCTCTGACCATATCTTTGCAAAATGGCACCCGGCACGCTATATTCAGCCCAGCATACTCCCTCTCCCCCTCCCTCTCATCACCCAGCCAGTTCTGCTCACTCTTCAGGGCTCTGCAAAGACGTCACTTCATAGCCAGGCTATCTTTGGCCATCCGACTTCAGGCAGACCCTCATATCTCTTTGCTCTCAGAGCACTCTGCATTTTTCCTGCAAAGCACGATAATAGGTCGCACATATTGCTGATTTGTCTCTTCATTTGTTTGCAAGTCCCCCAAGTTTGGGGACATGCCTGTTTTGTTTGCCACTACTTACTAGACCCCAGCCCAAGGCCTGGCCCGGAGTCCAGCACAGAGTAGAGATTCATTAAGTAATATTCAGAGTCAATTGAATGAATGAATGAGTGGACAGAGGGATGGACAGAGGAAAGGTTAAATGAATGAATACTAAGAGGGACCCAAGAATAGTCTAGACCGAAAGCCTCCAGAATTATTTATATTCCTTAATCCACTTCATTCATCCATTCAAGAAGGAGGCTCTTTTATCACCTAAAGCAAGTGAAATGAATGGCTCCTTGTGGGGGAAAAAAAAACCAAAACTGAGCAAATATAATTGTCTGCCCTTTGGGATGACTGAGGAAGGGCTTAGGGAGCAGAAGACCCAAAAATATCTTTCTGGACACTGAAAAAGGCGCAAGCAGATCTATGCAAAACCACTGTAAGTCTTGCTTCCCTACAGAAGTAAGCCCTGTGCCAGATTCTGGGATTTCCAGCCTACTACAGACAAATGCGGAGGGCTTGATGCATCAAGCCTCCTTCTCCTGGGAAGCCTTTCCTGCCTTCCCCAGCCTGCTAAGCTCTCTGCTGCACTCCCCTTGCACCTCACTAGGTCACAGTGTCTGGCTCCTTGCACTTCTTTCTCACGCATCCCTAAGAGGCAGACCCTGAGCTGTATGTAGCATGACCATGACCAGACCCATGGCTGGGCATGCTCCCCAAGGCTACCTGGTCTATTGCGTGATCACAACTCTAGGAGTAGTAATTTTCAACAACAAGAGCAAATTAAGAAAGGTACTATACCACGACACAGTTTGAAGAATGAAGATGTAGGGTACAAATAGAGAAGAAATAGTGAGAGACAGTGCCAGCTGCCTATTACTGAACAGCTTCGAATCAGGTTCAATTTCAGCTGTTCAGCTGAACCTCTGTGTGTCCCCACTGGATGCCAGAGACAGACGTCAGGACCATGGCAGAGGGGGAGGGCCAGATGGGGGTGCACAGAGTAAGCAGACACAGGCCCTGCCTGGCAGAGGCTCCCAGCGTTTGACCCCAAAAACAGGTACTCCCTTTCCTGCAGCCTGAGGTAAGCTGTGAAGAGCCCAGGGAGGGCTGTGGACAGGCCTCACCCAAGTTTCCCCAGCAAGTCTGCCCTCCGAACTGGGAGAACATTCTTCTTTCCCTGACGGCGGCAAAATTACCCAACGAGAGCTGTTGCCAGGTGTGTAGATAAGTGGACCACTGAGGACTGGGTTAGAAGGAGAAGAGGCACCAGCCTACACCTGCAGGAGAAAGGGGGGGGTGCAGGGCGGGAGGGGAAAGAAGGCAAGACGGAAGCCTTGACATGGACAGCTCCTTGCAGCACTTGCTGGAGCCTAGAGATCTCTCCCTGGGGAGAGAGGGAGAAACAAATCCTGCAGCCATCTCACCGGGCACAGAGATGCAAAAAATCATAATGTGGAGGTTCAGGGGAGGCCAGGAGAAAGAGAGAAAGAGAGAGACAAGAGCGGTCTGAGACAATCGTTGTCCAGACTGCTATCAGACATGGCGCTGGCCTCCTATGAGTGGACACAGTCTTGCCTCCAGCCCTGGACAGTCACTAGTCTCTTGTGACAAATTCACTGTCAAGAGCTGTGGAGGATAATCACCTGGGTGGCTCAGTGGGTTAAGCCTCTGCCTTCAGCTCAGGTCATGATCTCAGGGTCCTGGGATCGAGTCCCGCGTCTGGCTCTCTGCTCAGCATGGAGCCTGCTTCCTCCTCTCTCTCTGCCTGCCTCTCTGCCTACTTGTGATCTCTCTCTCTCTCTCTGTCAAATAAATAAATATAATCTTAAATCAATAAATAAATTAATTAATTAATATTTTAAAATTTTTAAAAAGCTGTGGAGGGTCACCGGTTGGACCCACTTGCACACTAACAAGTTAGCCCACCACAGTTTTCTGGATGTGGTAGAAGGCATGAAACTCTGGGCCAGAAACAAAGCACTGGACTCCTCAGCGTTCAGCAAGCAGCGTGAGCATCACACTTGCTTTGGCTGCTCTTGCCTGCCCAAACCCCAGGGGCAGGGGGCAGTGTGGACCCCCACCCCCTCCCCGGCAGATGCTGCACACACCGCAGGTTTGCTTCACAGCTGAAGGGATCCAGGCTTAGCAAACCGAACCTTTGAAAATGGGCATAAGCCTGCCTGACTTTTGTCCTGGTGGGAGATATTATCTTCACTATACTGCACAGTAAAAATACCTGCTACTGTTCCTTACCCCCAAAGAGAGACCCTGTCTGTGTCTTCCAAGGCTTTTGCTACACAAATATCCCAGAAGACAGAGTCAAGAACAAAGGCCTCCCGTTCCTCTGCTCCCAAGATGTGCGAAAATGCAAGGAGCAGGGTGACAATTGTCTCACAACACTGACACTAGAGAGAGACAGAGTCCTACCCTCCTACCACAGCTCCCTCCTCGGCCCTGGACGGAGCCCAGGGCGGTGAAAACAAGGGATGCTTCGTGAAGGCACGGCCCTTGAGCCTCATCTGGAAAGATGGCAGAGAGAGCCTCACATGGCAGGATGGCTTTTTCTGAGGAATGCCTCCTCCAGATTCCACTCTAAAACTCGGGCCAACCAGGTACAGAGAAGCAAGGAACTATGCAGGAGCAAAGAGAATTCCCTCTGCCCTCCCCCAGGGAAAAAGACGGTGTTGGGGTTTTTCAGGACTACCTAGAACCTGAATCACACCGGAGGCCATTCCCTGGCCACAGAATGAATATTCCTTATCGACCCCAATCTCTCTTTTCTTTTGTCTGTGGCACATCCCACTCCTCCCTCCCAGTAATGGCAGTCCCTACAGTTACCCAAACAAAGCCTCAAGGATCCTGCCCTCCGTCCCCTCCCCTCCAACCAACCCAGCCCCAGTTCACACTTCAAAGCAGCCAGAGGGGAAGGGTACCTGCAAACATGCCTCCCTCCTCACACCAGACAAGTGGTGAGAAATTTCAGTCGGGTCAAATCTGGTTTACCTTCTACACTCATTGAGGAGATAACTAATTCATGAATCTTGCACCTAGAAGACAGGTCAAATGTCCATTTCTGTGACTCCTCTGATCATTCTGCTTTTCCTAGAGGGGCAGGAAGGGTCACTCAGGGTCACTCTCTGACCTATAAACGCCCAACCTTAAGTCACAGCCCTGAAGCCCACCCCATCCTTTCTCACAGAATTTTTAGCAGTGAGAGCCCGTGCCATGTCACAGGACCCCCATCTGAGTAGCCCTCTCCTACGGTCTGTCTAGAGGTTTCCATGAGCCCCTAATCTTCTCCCCCTCTCCCCAAGATCCCTTAAATAAATGTTCCGTGATCAATTACTGCATTGTCCTATTTAACTGATTTATATGCACTTTAAAAAGCTTTACACTGAACAGGAAACCCATCTATCATAATACTTGATTGAATTGGAGAAAGGACAAGGGAGAAGGCGAATTAAAATTTATTGAGCACTTATTACGTGCCAGGTAATGCACAAGGTACTTTCCATACATTACTGAGTTTAACCCTCACAGCTGGCACATGAGGGAGGTATGTCCCCCTCTTTAGTGAGGAAACAGACCTACAGAGGTTAGGGGACTTGCCCAATGTTCCAAAGCTTCTGGAAGAAGCAGAATTCAACTGTAGCTCTGATTCCTAGCCAACGTATACTTCGGGATTTAAATATCAAGTACTTCTATAAAAATTATGAATAAGGAATATAACCCTTATGGTAGCATTGTCTCATTGAGAAAATCAGATTCTATTTGCATTCTTTCTTCCTACCACATCGTGCGCTAGAACCAAGAGTGTCCTGTGCCCCATTTCACACTAAAGAGTACTAAGAGCGTTAGGACAGGTGAGGACGGGTGCTGGGAGGTAAGGTAAGCGTTTTTGGAAAGACTCAGAGTTTTCTCTTTAAACATTAGCACTTAAAAAAAAAAAACTTAGCTACTAAAAAATTCTTAAGCTATTTCTATTCAATACCATTGTGGGAGGGTAGAGAGAACATTCATTTATTCCACAGTGTTTGTGGGAGACAACTCACTGCGTGTGGGCCAGGCAGGCGGCAAAAAAAAACAAGCTGCTCAGAGTCCCTTGGAGCTTGTATTCTGGAAGTCTCCTCAGATCTGCAACCACCCATTAGGCTTGACCTTGAGCAGACAGAAGAGACATGGGTCCCAGGGCTGGGCAGCGTCCAGGGGAGGGGACGGCTGATCTGAGGCTCGTGTGGCAAGGAGGACACAAGTCCTGTACCTTCCCTTGATGACACAGAGTGGGAGTTGTTGATTCAACCACAGGGAACCCCAAGACTCCAGCAAAGCTTGGCTTATTAGTCTGGGTTCTCCAGACAGAACCAGGATGATAGAAAGAGAGAGAGATGAAAATAAGGATAGAGACAGAGGTAGTATAAGGAATTATAAGGAATTGGCTCATGAAGTTATAGAGGCTATATCACAAGATCTGTAAGTTGATAAGGTAGGGACCCAGGACAGCCAAGGGTGTAGTTCCACTCCAAGACCAAAAGCCAGAGAAACAGGAGAGCAGATGGTATAAATTCCAGTCTGAGTCCAAGTCCAAAGATAGGAGAAGGTCTATGTCTCAGTTCAAAGATAGGAAGAAAACAGTTCCTCCTCCTTCAAGGGAGGGTCAGGCTTTTGTCCTATCCAGGCCTTCAACTGATTGGGTGAGGCCCACCGATGTTGAAGAAGGTAATCTACTTTACTCATCCATAGGTTTACTGATCCATATGTTAATCTCATCCCCAAACCTTCACATACCCAGAATACATCCAGAATAATATTTGACCAAATAACTGGGCACCCCATGGCCCATCCAGCTGACACATAAAATTAACCATCACACTTAGGAAAGTATTCACCCCTTTTCTAAATCAAGCCAAACTGCTGGGTCCTGTGGGCTTGTGTCTGTTTAGCAATATTTCTGTCTCATATTACCAGACAGTCCACTGTCATCTCTGGTAGTCACGATCCTGGCCCATCAAAGGACCTCTCTTCACTTCTAATTCACTCTGGGTTTTAAAACCAGCCTGCTGCTCTTGCTGCAGTTTAAGAATCTTGAATGAGTCCAGAGACCTACGGCTAAAATGCCCCAGATGTGGAGCAACCACTGTGACATCTCTTTTATCTTCTCAGGGGAACTTTATGCTTCTATTCTGATTCTTAGAACTGTGATCTAGATAAGGAAGTTACTAGATAAATACAAAGACTTTCTGGATCAGGATGAATTTTAAAAAGTGGACATAATTATGTGAGGGCAAGTCATATTTCTACAACCTTGGGAGGTCATTTGGTATTCAGGAATTATAAAACACAACAAATGTGAAAAGGTAGCTGAGCAGAAATGATGCTCCCAACTTTTTGGTCTATGTAAAGTAGCCTAGGAAGAAATAATTTCCTCTAAAACCAACGGAATGAGTCTTCACTGTAATTTCCCAAGAAATAAGTTAGGTCCCACTAAAGAGTTTCCAAACACAATGGGTTTTTACTTTTAAAAGTGATCAGAACATTCAGTACTTAACACAAAAAAGCAGCAACCATTCTGCTTGGCACTATTATACCAAGTATGAGTGTCAAATTTTTTGTAACTCAAATTAACAATAAGGAGCTGTAATTTTTGTATTTGTTTGTTTAAAAGACCAGCAGAGATTTTTCCCTTTGCTGTTTAAGCTTCATTTAATTCAAGCTCCAATCTGCCCTTCTTTGATTGCATTTCCAAATCCTAAATAAAAGTGATAACTCTTTCTGCCAATTGTAACAAACTGCTGGTGCCTGTTATTGCTTTTTGAAAAAAAAAAACAAAACAACAAAACAACAAAAAAACAAAAAACAAAAAAAAAAGCAAAAAAAAAATCTTTTAACACTTAGCTGACAGCTTTATCCAAAAGCGGGGAGAAAACCCTGACCTTTCAAAACCACCCGATATATTTGTAACAACCTCTTTACTGAGTTCATGTATCTTCTTTATTGTTCTTCATAAACAGGCTATTGGGTCTCTCCAGCTTGCAATGTGAAAAATGAAAGAATTTCCTCCCATCCATGCCTCTCTTATCGCATAATTGTTTTGTTCTGAGAGGTAGGGGAGACCCGTATAAATGTCTTTGCTGTTTTATTTGTCCTCTCCAAGCCCATTCATGCTTTTCTCCAGGGTTTTTGACTCCCGTTCTGTTTCTGCCTGAGCCTCCATCTGCCTACTGTTCTCTGCATCAAACCTCGCTGAAGTGTTTGAGATTTCATTTCAGAGCATGATGCAAGAGAGATAAGAGTCAAAGGCATTTTAAAAGCCACTTTCAGCATGCCTGTGCTGGGGACGTTCGAGGTAGAGGCACTTAAGTCGCTGCTCACCTGACATCACAGAGAACATCCTGATTTGGGTCTGCAACATCCTCCAAGCATTCAGCTGCCTGCGTCCTCCGATCTTTCCAGTGGCTCTTTCTCCTCCTCCTGCTGCTTCAGAGGCCTCTCCGTCCTCCCCATAAAGCTCAGGTCCTCCCACAACAGAAATAGCCCTTGTCAGAGATACACAGTTCTGAAAGCCTGCCGAGGTGGCTGACAGAGGAGGAGGAGGTGGAATTTTGTAGAAGTGGTTAATTGTCCTGTCAATATGGGACATACACACTTGAGGAAGAGGCCAGGCAAAGGAGTCTGAAGGGGGCAGGAAGTGTTTACTAAGCCCTAATTCCTCAATGACTTGCCATTGAGCAGGCATCTCAGACCTGAAGCCCTCTGTGAAAAGGCCTGAGTCATGGAGTAGTTCCTTGTAAAGAATACCACGAACACCCGTCAGTCGGGTTTTCTGTGACATGGCTGTGTAACAAAGAATCTCCAAATCTCAGGGGCTTACAGCAGACATTCATTGCTTCTCAGTAAAGGGTCTGCAGGTTGGTTGGACTCAGTTGTGCTTTGGTCAGGTCTGCTCTCCACATGTCTCTTCATTCTGGAACTGTGGCTACCCAAGGTCCACTCATGTCATGGAGGAAGTGGGAGCGCCAGAGGCCAAACAAACACTCAAGGCCGTGGCGTACTCCCATTTCTGTGCCCTGGTTCCACAGCTGTGCCCAAGGGGAGTGAGGCAATTAAGTATATGCCAGCCTGTGCAGGAAGAAAAAGTGAATATTGAGTGAATATTTGTTCAACAAGAAGCCAATCCACCACACACACACACACACACACACACACACACACACACACACACACACATATTCTCTCTCTCTCTCTCTCTCTCTCTCTCTCTCTCTCTCTCTCTCTCTCTCTCTCTCTCTCTTACAGGGCCCGAAACTACCTCATGAATCAAGGAATAGGAATAGCCAGCCTTTCCGACCTGCCCCAGGCCAGCTAGAGCAGCCCAAAAAAAATGTCAAAATCATGATAGCTATGTGGACACTTCAGACTAAAAGCAACTTTAAATGTCATCTCTTCCTACATGCTCACCAAGAGAAGCTTCTAGTAACAGCTCCAGTGATGGAGAGATCACTGCCTTAGAAGCAACCCCCAAACACACAGGATGTGTTGCGTCCTACGAATGGCAATGCCTCCGATTCCTGTGGACAGCTTGTAGGTACCCCTAAGCCTTCCCTTCCCCAGTGAAAGGGCCTGAATTTATTTTCCTCAAAGCCTATGGTTCTAAGTCAGAATCTCCTCCGGGCATGTGCCATTTTGTTAACATGCTGCTTATGCTCTAAACCCAACACCACGCTCAGAGCTCCAGAATGACAACATTTGTGTCAGAGGGTGGCCCTCTCCCTCGTTCTGAGCAAGCATCAACCAGAGAATGACAGGTCATATGTCTTACTCAGATCGAGCTTAAAGCCACCTAGAGTCAAGACATTCTTACATGTGTTGCTAAATCGTTCATCAATCAACTATTTACGGAACACTTATTATATGCCTTGCATCCCACTAGGTGCTGGGGATACCATGATAAACAAAATTGACATACATTGTCCCGGATCTCCTGGAGGCTACTTGGAGAGAGAGAGAGAGATGATAAGTAAATCAAGAGACCAAAAAATAAGAAAACTGAAATACATACTATTTAAAAAGGAAAAAAAAAGCATAGATAGCATGAAGAGGGAAAAGGGAAAGCTGCTTCAGAAAGTGGCCTCGAAGCTTCTCTGAAGAGGTGGATTCCTGAAGAGCAGGAAGGGGGCTGGCCCTGAAGGGAAGCCGTCCCCCTCCACCCAAGAAGCAGCCAGGCAGGCAGGAGTCAGGCCGTGGCTGGGAGGGCAGCTGCAGGCAGGCCAGGTGGCCTTGGTGAGCAGGGAAGTGGGGGGCCCAGGGTGAAGACAGAGGGCCAGCAGCTGTCAGCGAGGAGCAGAGCAGAGGTTATAGGAGTGCAGCAGTTAGATAGGCTTCAAGCAGAGAAAAGTGGGACGTACCGGGGACCCTGAGCAGCGTCCCCACCTTCCGTGTGCATGGAACCGTGCGTGGAACCTTGGAGGAGGGAAGGCCTCACTGGAGAACTTTACATTTGTCCCAGCTAGGTTTTTCTTCGTTAATTTAGGCCCCTTGCCCCCACCTTTCAGCCACCAAGCCAGCCTTCCCTCGCAGCTCCCTGCCCCCAACACGGGCCAGGCCAGGAGGAAACGGGACAGTAATGGGGTGAATGGCAGAGCCCTCGGGCGCATCACCTGAGGGAGAAAAAGCATAGGATGTCACAGAAGAACTTTAAGAGCAGAGCCTTCGGGATGCCTGGGTGGCTCAGTGGGTTAAAGCCTCTGCCTTCAGCTCAGGTCATGATCTCAGGGTCCTGAGATCGACCCCCGCGTCGGGCTCCCTGCTCAGCGGGGAGCCTGCTTCCTCCTCTCTCTCTGCCTACCTCTCTGCCTACTTGTGATCTCTCTCTCTGTCAAATAAATAAATAAAATCTTAAAAAAAAAAAGAGCGGAGCCTTCAGGAGCTTCACGATCTTCAGGAACCAACAGTTCATCTTCCTCAAGAGCCAGTTGCAAGGCAGGGAAGAGACCCTGGGTGACGAACAACAGGGATGCCGGCCACACCCTCCGGAGAAACGTCAGGTGTGCGTCCTAACAGGAGCCGGGAGGCCGTGTGCACTCAGGCAGACACCCCCGGAGTCCCATCCGACCCAGGAGGAAAAGCTCCGTGTGTCCGGCTTCTGCGCTCAGGTCCCTGTGACCGGCTGCTCTGCCGGCTGGTGTCCCGCCCGGGGAGCCCCCTTCTCCCTTCTCCGCAGCCGTCAGCGTGAGCTGGTGTGTGGGTCTGGGCCATACAGATAGGATGTGTGAGAGCAGAGGCCTAGTGAGCAAGCAGAGAGTCCTTGAAGCACAGCCCAGTGGTCAAGGCCTCAGGATCCAGACCCTCAGAGATAACGGAGAAGCTGTCCGCACAGATAAGACAGGCAGAGGAAGCGCTGTGGACAAGGAGAGGCTTGGAGGCACTGGGGTTTTCTCCTGAGCCCGCAGGCAGGGGGGTCCTCGGACACACAAGGGCACACCCGCTGGTTTGCTAGGAACGCAGGAAGCCCTGGCAAGGCTCACCTGACCAACAAATATACATACCCATCTACCCCAACAGGCCTCTTTTTGCTTTTGGTGAGTGACCTCCCCCAAGGAGCGAGGAACTCTGGAGAAGGAAGCCATGACTCAGAAGCACACTGGGGGCCGGCACAGCTTTCGTGGAGGGCGGTGGTGAGGACTGCACCATGTCACCGAAGGACCTTCTGTCCCACCACTCACTCCCCTTCCTGGGCCTCCTCTCCCGCCCGGCCTTCGAGGGACTGTCCGTCCTCAGGTCCCGTCCTTCTCCTTCCTTCCTTCCTCCAGCCTCGTCACCTGGTCTGAATAACACAGCCGTCAAGTCCAAATCATGGAGAAGGGGGTGTTTCACACTCACTATGCCCATCTCAGTTCTCAGAGGGGAAACAAAGTTCACATCAGGGTGCATAGTATAATCCGAGGGTGGAAACACATACATCTTACTACAAGCGGGGAGGGGGGGGTTCAATGTACATACATCCGGAGGAGAACATGTCTGATGGATGCAGCCCAGGGGATTTTTCGGGCAAAGAAAATACTGTGTGATACTCTCATGGTGGATGCATTGTCCAAACCCACAGAACGGACACCACCAGAGGGAACGCTGCTGGAATCTGTGGGCTTTGGTGATAATGACGTGTCAGTGGAGGCTCACTGATGGTACAAAGGTGCCACTCTAGCGGGGGACGTTGGTGACCGGGGAAGCTACGCACACGTCCGCACAGGAGATGTACTGGACCCCTCTGTCCCTTCCACTCAACATAGCTGTGCACCTAAAACTTCTCTTAAAAAAGATCTTTATTTTTAAAAAGTCTGGGAGCTATCTATCAGATGGTTTACAGTCATCTGAGTTCATTCATTCCCTTAGACACTGGTGGAGACCTTCGATGTTATACACTTTACCAGAACTTAGTATCAGAATTTAATTAATGTAACATAAGTGAATTAATTTTCGTTTCTTCATTCTGGCTCTTTCTTTTTGCATATCTGCATTTTCTCACTTTTTAAAATGAACATATAATGATAATGAACCAAAGAACAAGAGCTTCGAAGCAGGCCTCCCCCACCCACCTGCTCCTGCTTCCTTCTCCCCAGCTCACAGCCCAGGCTAGACACCCTGCTTGAGAACGTTCAGCCTTCTGCTGTAGCATGTGGACCTGGAGTTCGTGCTCTGCTCCTGGTCCTGGTATCCCCTCCGAGTTCAGAGGAAGCCCCGCCTGGCCTCCCTCGGCCCCCAGGAACCCCCAGGGCTAGGATCTGGGTAGCTGTGCATCCCCCACCCACTCACTGAGGTGATGTGGTTCTCAGTTCAGGCAGCGCTGGAGAGGCAGCAAAGGAGATAAATGGAATTTCTGCTCAGTGAGTCTTTGATAATAATAAATAAGGTCTTTTCTCCAAAGACTTGAAATCTATTGTCTCATTTCAATGCACAAAATTATTCATTTAAAAAATCCTCCCCACAGACTTGGAGTAGGTGGGGATTAGTAACCATTAACCCCATTTTGCAGATGGGGAAGCAGGACCCAGCAGAAGCTGGTGCTCGCAACCACAGGCAGAGCAGGTGTCCTGACTCACCAGCACCCCGACCAGCGCCCCAGTCGAATAAGGTGCGAGCACAGACCCAGAGAGTCACCACTGGATCCCAAGAGTCTGTGCTGAATTCTGCCCCTGTCCCTCCTACTGCTTCCTTCCTCTGACTCTGAGCTCCCTGAGGACCTGTCCTCCTAAGACTGAGCAAACTGAGGACACCTCCTTTGCCTCCCTCCCATGGAATGGCTCAGGACTGACCCCTGCAAAGCCCCCAGTGCTTGGTGATTGATGATACATGAATCAACTGAACCCCAGCAGCATAACTTTGGTTCAGGCTCTTATATTTGCCAGGAGACTCCTTCCCAGGGAGGCCGAGGCAGCCATGTGTCTCAGAGCAGGGAGAGGACATCCTTCTCCTGCTCTGCCTTCAACTCGCAGAGCTTCCAGCCTCGGGTAACCATGGTAATCACCAGCATTAACCACAGCAGTGACAGGAGCCTCAACAGGCCAGCTCTGACCTGCTCCTGCTGCAGATGGTACGCCGGCTTCCTGCAGCACGCGGCCCCCCACTTTGTCCTCTTGCACCCCTGCCACCTATGCCCGGGGACTATCTACAAAACCCAGGAGTCAATGCTGGAGGAAGAAAATGGACTCCAAGCCTCCTACTCCCTTAGCAGGGCCTGTGTCAGAAGAGGTTTAGGATGTGGTCCAAAATCTTAGTTACAATGTCAGTGGTAGCCAAGGACGAGGGCTTATTCTTGGGACACCCTGTGCATTCAGTCCTAGCCCTGCCTCTAAAGGTAGCAACCATCAGCCAGTCGCCGTAGGAAGCCAGCCCAGCCCGGACCTGCAGGAGTCTCTCATGCCAGGGCTTAGGAGCATCCACAAGCCATCATCTGCTGCCCTTTATCTAAAGGCCATGCCGAGAAAGCCCCAGCAGGGCTGTTCTTGCCCAGATTTGGGGTCTGACCACTCCACGGTGCCCAGCCGTTCTACTAGCCCCATGTTTGAGGTCCTGGGAGCCAGCTCTGTCTCCGGGTCTCAGACAGCAGCTCCAAGTCCGGCCAGCCCGGCCTCACCTCATTCCCCATCCTCTTCCCTCCCACCGGGCACTAAACTACTTTTCCAGGTGGCACAGAGCTGAACCACTGCCCAGGTCCCATGGGCCTCCCCTTTGCAGCCCTGACAGCCAGAACAGACTCCCCGCAGGGAAACAGAGCCCAGGTCCCCTGCTTTTCTGAAGTCCCCAAGTGCTAGGAGCAAAGGACAGCTTCTCTGGGGACCAGAATCCCTGCCAAAGCCACCCAAGGTTTGCAAGGGGCCTGAGGCTGCATCCCCAGTTGAAGGGTTCTGCAAATTCCTGCCAAACAATGCTAAGGATTCTTGAGTCCAGCTGCTTCCGAGAAATCTTTAAGTGGAAAAGAGCAAATGAGTTTCCCAGGAACCCCCAAGCCCTGGCAGTTACCCAGACCGGGGAGCCCAGTGCCGGGGAAGGAAAACGACGTGGCACTCCCTCTAGTGGCAAACGTCCCGCACAGAGCCCGGCTGCTCCCAGCCAGACTACCTGCAGAGCCGACTCTGCTGCTGGACCGCGTGGCCAGCCCTCCACTCCCGGGAGCAGCGACCCGCTCGGCTGTGGGGACCAGGGGCATCTCACCCCTGCCAAAGGAAAGACCTTGTCGCAGTGAGGGAGCCCGTCCGGCCTCTAAGCCTCTCCCGCCCGCCCGCGTTCACATCCCCTGACCTGGCTCTGCTAGGCCAGGCCGGTTCAGTTCGGGGAGGCTGTGTGACCGGCCCCAATCCGAGCTCTCTGCAGAACACCTGCCTCTGAGCTGCTTTGCCAAGCCAAGCAGTCTCATCCTTCCAGCACTCACTACCCGCGCAGGCAGCTCCGCACCTGCCCCTGAACAGCCCCCTCGGGGTCTCCCTCGGCCTCCAGCCCTACCCGGCTGCGGGGCCACCAGGTTCGGTTCGGGAGCCCCACCTACCCCTTGGGGACACACGCTCTGATTCATCTCTGTGTCTCCAGCACCGCGCACAGTAACTATCCGTGGAATTCCCACAAGAATGAAGAAATAAAACCATATTTGCTGCGGCAAAAGGTATTTATCCACACAGAGATGATTTCTCTTGCCAGGATCCCCCACAATGCCGTCTCTGTGCCTTGAGTTAGGCTGGGTCTTGACCGTGTGCAAACTTCACATACTCCTTTCCACTCTGCTCGGCTCCCAACAAAACCTAGCTCCTTGACGATAAAGGTCATGTGCAATTCTTCTCTGGGTCAAGGTCCCCAGAAGAAGGCTGAGCAAATGTGTAAGTGGGGGAGGGAGGGAGGGGAAAAGGGAGCGAGAGGGGGCGGAGCTATTATCCGGGTCCAATCAAATCTGCCGTTTGATAGAAACCCACTCTGATTGGCCTGCTCGGTCACGCGCTCATCAAAGGGCCAGGGGTGCTCTCCCGGGAATTCAAGTAATCAATCTAACCAGCTTTAGGGTGAGAAATAATATAATTCATATACCAGCACAGAGTCTGCTTCTCTCTCTCTCCCCCACCTCCGTCTCCCCCACCCCGCCTCGAGCTCTGATTTTATTCTCCGTGCAAGAGAGCGCAGTGAAAAGTTTTGGGAAAGAGAGTGATGGGGTCCAACTCAAGTGTTGGAAAGACTGCAGGGTGCACAATGATTGAGGAACAAGAGAAGAAGCACGAAGCCCCGGCAGGAGACCTGAGTGGACATCAGGGGAGGGGATGACTGCCACAGACAGGGCGACGCGAGTCACACTGGAGAGAAGGGAGGAGATCCACTTCAATTCTGGAAGTAAAATCAACCCGCCGCGCTGATGAAGGTATAAAGAAGAGGAGGAATCACAGACGGTGCCCAGATTTGGTTTGTGGAACTAGGTAAATGATAGCGCCATCTTCTGACGTGGGAAAGAGTGGAGAAGAAATGAGTGTGGGATAATGTCAAGAGCTCGTTTAGAGACACGGATGGTTTAAGATGGATGTGAAACACCCCCCTGGAGAGGCTATTGGATAGAGGGGACAGTCCTTCCTAGAGATGCAAATTAGGTACTGTCACAATAGAGGTGGCATTTAAAGGCACTGAGTATGGAGGAGATAACCTAGGGAGATCTTTGAAGCTTCTGAAGCATTTCCTGATCCCTGTACCTTTGGGTGCCAAAACAATAAGCCAATTCTATCAGTTTAGAGGGGGAAAAAAACCTCACAGATGGTTCTGGACATTTGGTGCCATATAAATAAAACGGTTTGATTGAGCAACTTTTCCTCCGATCATGGGTTTGTTTCCACCTCTACACATAGAGAAACACAAACCATTCCTATCCCCCTGGCCAGAGGAGAGCTGGCCAGACCCAGGATAGCAAGTGGGCTAGCTCCCAACATGGGGGAAAATATTCTTACCCAGCCTCAGGGTGCATGTCAAGCAATTACCACTGCAACAGAAATGGTGTGACAACTCACCCATTACCAACCAGCAACGCAGACGCGCCTGACACTCCCTGCGCTTTAGGAAAATGGGAGACTAGAGTTCCATGGGTCCATACTGAGTGACAAAGAGAAGGAAGAAACTTAGCCAGTTCTGACCACCCACATTTCACTCCCAACATCCACTGTCACCACCATCATCCTCCAACTGCTAATGGGATAAGCTGGTTTTGCCCAATAAAAATCTTCACAAACAGTCCCAAGGTTTATTTTTCTGAAAATTCAACATTAGCTTAAAAACATGCCCATTGAGGAAAGATAGTGTATGTCTAGATTTCTGAGGCACAATCACATTGGTTGCATGACTTTACCAGGAAATCTAGGTGAAAGGGGAAAACTTCTCAAGACTCCTATTCCAGAGGTAAAGACAATTCCAACTTTCACTGTTTACAAGCGCAATGACTCAGCCTCTTCTCTCTGCCACAGGGCCCCAGCCTTGGGGGAAGTGTGGGCGGTAGACACCAGCTAAGAGGAGGAATTAGCAGAATTTGTTCACATGTGGCTTTGTCCAATCATTTTGGAATGATGGGGGTGATGCAGATAAAAACAAATTAGTGTCAGTTGGGGGTTAGCTTATGGTGTAAAAGAAAGATGCTATCATTATCCAGTTACCATGAGTGGCCATCATGATGACCCAAGACCCAAGGTGGATGACACCAGAACCAAGGAGAGGACTACCCGGTCCTCCTCTCAGGGACACCAAAGAGCAAAGAAGGCTACAATGAGGGCAGGTGCCAAGTTGACATCAAAGCATATCCTCCATAGGCCCAGCTGAACTCTCTCCTGACTCCACACCCACTCTGCAAACACACAGACAGGCTGGCTCCAAGTTATAGTGCATTTTATTAGAACTCAAACCTTGTTCTCCTTTGCCAAACTTGGAATCATACAGATTTGGGGGGAGGGGGGAAGAGACAGCAGGTTAACAAATTGTGTCGTTCTATCCCAAAATAAAGCCCAAAAAAACCCCTCTCCCCACTCCAATTTCCCAAGATAACTGACTCTCATAAAGCCATGGCATTTACTGCCCACTATTCATTTTTATTTTAAAAGATTACAAGGGGTGCACAAATTGCAGAGTGCAGACCACCTCTGGCTCTATCTGTTTGGCGAAAGGCTTGTCCCCCCCAAATAACAAAAACGTGTTATTTTACTTAAAAAATATATCCAAAGGGTGCATGTTCCAGAGTCCCAGTTTGAGTGCATGTAAAGAGAGACTCAGAAATTTAGTAAATGCGAAACCTTAGCCACTTGCCAAAATTCTATTCAGAGTACTCACCAGCCCAATTTTTGGCAGACTTCTGTATGAGGTGGGCGGGGCCCATAAGGAAAGCTGAGGGTGGAAAAGTGCTCCAAGGCCTGCCTTTCCTTCACAGGGCTTGGCACCCCATGCAGAGGGGAGGAGGCCTGGCCGGGCAGGGCTGGGGCTGTAGGGACCTGACCCAAAGAAGGTGACAGAATTACTCTGTCCAAGGGGCTCGTCGATCCATGCTGACATTGGTGTTATAAAGCACCACAGTTTTTTGGAAATGGCTTCCAATGTGGTTTCATGAACCCAGGTCTTTTCTTTTCCACGCATCCCTCCTGCCTAGCCAGACAATGAGCCTTGTTGCCCAGCGAAGGTGAGAAAAGGCCTCAAGGAAGGTCGTAGAGCAGAGAACCAGGAAATATCCTGAAGAGGCTCCCGATTATCTGAAAAATGAAGTAGAACATTGTCCAGTGCCTGTGGAGGAACTGGAAGAGAGAGGGAAACGTGTGGTGAGGGGGTCAGACATGCATTTCTGGCTCTCTCCAGTGGCTGAAATTTCTGTGGGCTGAAGAGAGACTGGTAGGGTCGGCCTGACAGGGGCTCAGGGAAGTCCCCACACACAGCAGCTTTCTCCTGACTTCCCAGGACAGATCTCAGGAAAACCAGAATGCCCACAGAAAAACTGTCTCTTAGGCAAGGTGTTCAGCATGGCACACGGTGGTAAATTAGAAGTGGCCACGATGTGTCCAGGTGGCCCAACATGGCACTCCCCCCTCATCTCCTGCGGTCCAAGGAATGTTGCGTCAGGAACCAAGAAGCTTCCTCCTACCAAACCCCAGGGTCAATGGCTGTGCTCTGCCTGAGCCAAGAACACAGGCGGAAGTCCCCCCGCCCCGCCCCGCAACAGTGGGCACGCCGGCGTCCACCAGAGGCTTCCCCGGGACAAGTGGACAGGCACATCAGCGGGTGGACCAGCAAGCCCATCAGAGCCAGAGCCGTGAAGACATCCTGCCCCTGGGCACCCCCCTCGGAAAGTGGGAAGGAGGAGGCAGGGAGAAGACCCCACTGGAGTCATAGACCTGCAGGAGAATATGTACTTCCACTGATTTATTTACTGGAGACCAGAAGAAATCGTGCCACCTTCGATTGTCAAGGTTAAAGACTGCTCATGCTGGGGGTGGTATTTGTGTTTTTGTTATCACTGCTGTTTTTCCTGCTGCCAGAAGGAAAGCAAGATGAGACTAGTTCTGGAAAAATGTTCTATAGCGACATTTTCCTGCACGTGCTCCTAATTTGGCAATCGCATTTTAGCACCTTCGCCACCCACAGTGTCTGAAAGGCCTATCCTGGATGGGCACGCACAGCAGCAGAAATCTCAGGACTGCGCCACCTGGCAAAGTCTCGTCTGTGGCAACACCTTTGTCCCAGCATGGGCCTGGCTGTGGGGAAGGTGGACTCAACCAGCAGCCACAGAAACAAGCACGGGGCCCAGCCCTTCCCAGAGCAGCCTGCAAGGGCCGGGAAGGATGTCCAGCACCCACCAAGCCCTCGGCTCAAGGAGAAGTGTGGTTCCAGGCAGGAAAAGAACCGACTCCAGTTTATAACCTGGAGAGGCTTGCTAAAGTTTCCATGGGAAAACAGCAACTCGGGGCGGGGGCAGGGGGGTCTCCAAGGGGACGTTCACAGCAAGTTAACTTCAGCAGTAGTGCCCACCCACTGTGCAAGGCTGGACTCCCAGGCACACAGAGGCTGCTGACTGCCCAAAGGTGCCAGCCCCCTCCGCTCTCCCCTTCCCCAATCTCCCACTGATGTGATGAGATAACAGAATGCATTCAAAAGCACGTCATCACTGCAAAGTGCTAAACAAAAGTTGGCATAATTATTCATATTAGCACAGGGTTTTTTCTTAAAGAAAGAGAGATTCCAGTATTTGTGTACTGATAAATCATAAAAGACTTCCTGCCTGAGCCTCTTCCCTTCTTTCTTTCCCCGTGAATTACTCAATCCTACCCAATGAGTCCTTCCATTGGAGATTTCAATTGTTAAAATGGACAACGCCTGTCTTGGTACTCAGGCCGTGGGAGGCCTCTGCCCATATCTCCCTTGCGGGACTAAACAGGACTGGAAGGAACGCCACCCCTGGCCTGATATGGAAAAGATGGGGTGAGCAGTATCAGAACAAACCAGCATTTCAGGAAGCAACAGCTCATCGTTTGCACGTGAACCTCACCCCTAGAAGATTCTCAGCCTTCTGGAGGGCTGCACTCACTCCTCTCCACCTCTTAAACCTACCCATGTCCACCCAGAGGCTCCAGACTTGTTCAGTGAAAGAGTGCTTGGCTGATCAGTGAGTCATTGCTCAATAGTTGATATGCTTATCAAATCCATAAATCAGTGCCTGGGCTCAAAGCCCAGAATTGTAGGGGAGATGCTAGACTAAGGAGCAAGAGACCTGAGTTCTGGTTCTCAATGGCCACATGTTTCAGGTAGGACTTTGGAAAAGTCCCCTCCCTTGTTTGGACCATAGTTTCTTCATCTATAAACTCAAGAAAGTGGATGGAAGAATTCTTGGGTGTGTGAACCCACATACTACGACTCCGTCTATCTCCTGCTCTCCTGGACAGTGCCAACAAAACAAAACCAGATAAAATAATCTCTGACAATTTAGCAAAAGGAACAGCCCTATGCTTAGTGAGATTCCAATGAGGTTAAGACTGATTTTTATTAGATTTAGAAGTTATTTAATGCTATTAGAATACCGTTGGTAGGATGATTAAAAATTGTGAGTGAAATGTAAGCAAGTGATTCACTTAAATCTAGATCTAAAGAGATAATAGAGCCAACAGAAGGACCCAGAGTGTGGTCAAGGAGGGGAGCCCAGGGGGTGGCAGGAAAATGGGTTCACAGCCATGGACCATGCCCCATGAGACTTGCCACATGTGCCCTCAAGAATGAGAACAAAGACCAAGTGATGAATCCGAGACTTTGAACTCGGACGATAACCAATACATGTGTGCCTCTAACTTAACACGGAAATCGGAATTTTCAAAAACTTGCAACACAATTAATACTAAAATTATGATCTGCCTAGCTTAACTTTGAATCTTTGATGATATGAAATGTCCTGCTTTGACTTTAAATTATTGTGGCACATGCAGATTTACACACACACACACACACACACATGCACACACACGTGCGCACACATGCACACACACTCCCAAATAACAAGAGCACAGGACCGAGCTACTTCCCAGACTCTACCATGAGAAGCCATAGCATAATGTTTGGAACATGGTGGTGGCAATGGGGGCAGAGGCTCAATCCACGAGCATTAGCAATGATAGGATGATGAGGATAACAATAACGAGGAAAATACAGAGGACCTGTAACAGGGAGACCTAACCTGGGCTAGAAGTCAGTGAGCCCCTCCTGGAGGGAGTGACATCTCAGCAAGCAAAGAGGAAAGAAGGGTCCCCACTTCCACCTGCTGGCAGACTAGTGTGGCTACTGTTCGGCTGCTGGCAGAATCGGCCATGGATGTAATTTGAAGTTTGTTGGGTGCTCTTTCCAGCAACTGTCTCCATCCAAGCTTTAGACTTCACCCCATCTTGTCGCATTTCTAACTTCAGCTCACCTCTCCAACCTGAATCTCAGCAATGCCGAATGTGTGCTCCCCCGGAAGTTGCTTTTAAAAATAAATCTTTGAGGTGAGTTTGTTTCTGGGACCTCTGTCTCTTTCTCTAATAGCAGCACATTTAATCATGAGCAAGCCTCTGAAGTTAGCAACATCAGCATCCTCACTGAGCATGGAAAGAGGCTGGGGCAAGCATGAACTGGGTACTAAGTGCTCTTTCAGAGAAGAGGAAACTGAGGCATAGGAAGGCAAAGTACCTTGCCGGCATTTATCTAACCTGAAGCAAGTGGCAGAGATGAGATAAACCCAATTCTGTCTGTCCCCTAAGACTGTGTGTGACAATAGTGTCTCATGACTAACACACTTTATTTAAGGGGTTCAAGGATCGCCCACAAAGCCGTGAGCTCTACAAGGTCAGAAACATCACCTGTTTTGTTCACTGCTCTATCCCTTAGCACAGTACTTGGCTAGGGGATTGAGTCGTGCCTCACCAAATATTTATTGACTGAATGAATAAAAGAGCGAATGAATTCTGTCTACTTCAGGAGGTGCTAAAGGAAATGAAGGCGAATGTGTTTCGGTGGTGCTTATATTATACACGTAGGAAGGGAAAAGACGTTTGAAGTACGGTTTTTAGCAACTCGGTTAGTTGGGATGTAAACAAGAAACAGCAAGCCCTCCAAGTATTCCTACCAGGGTATTTCATAACGCTGAGTGGTGTTCCACGTGACAGAGAGGCTGGGAAGGCAACGACGATGGAGGTGCCCTAGAGAGGCATGCAACAAGAGACGACAGTCATCCTTCAGCTGGATGGACAAAGAAGAGCCACAGAGTTACCTGAGCTGGGGGCGGGGGTCACACAGCAGAGGCTGAGAAGCACAGTAAGTCAGCTGCTGAGAAACTGGGGCCATGGGACTTGCAAGCTCTGCCAAGGACTCAATCAACTCAAGGCAAAGGGAAAGGGTGAGAAATGTGCTGGCTTGTCCCTTCTTCTTGCCTTCAGTCTTCCTCCAGTGCCTCTCTCTGCCCAAACCCAAGAGGAGCCCTCTGTCGGGGGAGCCTGGAAAACCAGCCAGCATGGGTCAGCATCCCCTGATACAGAGCTGGGCGGGGGCGGCAGGAAACAGGCTCTGGGGCAGCACAGGGACTAATCCTACACCGAAGATGTTACAACTATCTCTGGCCAAAGAGGGGTTAATCCTGTTTATGTATTTCTTACAAGATGGCAGATTCAGAAAGAACAGGAAGGAGACATTTGGAACAAGCCTGAGAAGCAACCACCTCTCAGTGTGGAATTCCTGCCGGAGATAGTTGAGTGGTGCAGATCTGGGGGGCCTGGGTACAGTGTGAGGAGTTTTCTTTCATTCTGTTGGTCACACAAGGGTGTGGCTCCCTGGAAGGCCCACTCCCCAGGGCCCCAGCTTGTCCATTCAGCCCCCAGGCCCCAGAGAAAATGGCCCCTCAACCAAGAGACTAGATGACTTAGAGGAGAGTGAGTCCTATGGTCTAAGGATCCACTGTTCAGATTAGTCTACGTGTCCAACTGTTCCACAAAGGATTCCCCGAACCAAAGCATAGAAGACAGATCGACCACCAGAGCTGCAAGAACCCTGTGAGCCTGCCTGGTCCCATCGCACTCCCCACCCCGGCCTCGTATTCTAAATAAAGTAATGGAGGGCCAGGAGTTGAAAGAGGCTTCAACCATGGTCATATTGCAATGTAACAACAGAGTCAGAATATCACCTCAGGTCAGGATTCCCAGAGGGGTCAAAGGATGCATGATGTATAGTGAGTGAGTGTGTGTGTGTGTGTGTGTGTGTGTATAAGTTTGAAATGGAATGCCTCACAATATAAAATGAAAAATGGTAAACTACTCCATAGAGAATCAGTGTTGAGGTAAACTGAGTGATCTTATTGAGAATGATCGTACTTGGCAAATTAATCTCAATTTTAAAATACAAAATAGTTTGGGGTAACCTGAGTGGCTCGGTTGGCTAAGCATCCAGCTCTTGATTTTGGCTCAGGTCGTGGTCTCAGGGTTGTGAGATCGAGCCCCATGTCAGGCTCCATGCCCACTTCAGTCTCCACACTCCAACCACAAGCCTGCTGGTCCATCTCCCTCTGCTCCTCTCTCTCTCTCTCTTTCTCAAATAAATAAATAAATAAATAAATAAATAAAATCTTTTTAAAAATACAAAATAGTTAATACTTACAAACTATATTCAATAGAATTTAATTATTTGTTTTTGAAGATGTTGAAGAAGCCAAAAGACCTTGCCATCCCTCAGTTGGGGATGTCTCAAAAAGACACAGGAGATAGAGTAAATGTGCAACAGCCCTGGGACATGTCCTGGAAACCACTTTTTAAAACTAAATCTCTAGAGGAGTTTCCAGCAGACCTCAGCTGCTGAGAGCTGGGACAGACATGCTGTTCCAGGTCTGGGTTCCAGGTTCCTTTCTAGGTCCCGCCCAGGCACAACTGTGGTGGAAGGAAGGAGGTGTTGGGCACGCTGGCCCACCGTGGCTATCCACCTGCAGGCCTATCTCAGCCCAGAATGAATTCTATGCCCAACACCATCAGCCTCATTGAAGACTCAAACAAGAAGCACTTGGTCCTGATTCAAGATGGAAGGAAACTTATCAGTTTTATAAGAAGCATTGATCAGTTTGCTAATTCAGTGCTACATCAGACTGTGGAGCCCATTCATGTGGGCAAAAAATACAGTGATATACCTCAAGGGATTTTTGTGTCAGAGGAGAAAATGTGGTCCTACTAGGAGATACAGTCTTGGAAAGGAGAGTGATGCACCCCACCAGCAAGCGTCTGATGATGAAATCCTAGAAGAACGAAGGGTAGAACAGCAGACCAAGCTAGAAGCTGAGAAGCTGGAAGTTCAAGCTCTGGAGGATTGGAGTCTCTCCATTCCTCAAGCAGACACCTTTGATGAAGATTAGGTCAATTGCTCAGAGGCCATTGCTCTTGGCGAGCAGGGGCTGTGACTGAACAAAAGTGAAATCCTGGTCACCTCACACATTTGACTAGAGACTGTAGAGTTTTGAAAAGTCGTTTTTATTTTGAATTCTTTCACACATGCAACATGAAGAAATCACGTGTCTTTTTTTTCCTTATTAGTGGCAAAATCATTTTTCAAAAAGAACAGTGGCATAGTCTCCTTTCACACATCCCTGTGGAGCCAGTAACTACTTTAGATTGCTCTTCTTGTCCCAAATTAGCATTTACAGGAGACATTCTTCATTTACTTGTAAATAAAATATGAATCTCAAAACTCAAAAATGAATAAACAAACAAACAAACAAATCTCTGGAGACTTTGGCCAAGAGCAACTATAAAAGATAAATACATTGCATAAAATAGTTGCTAAAAGTCACTGGAGAGTAAAAGCAGCCAGGACTTTAGAGGCCAAGATTCTGGAGAAAAGGGAAACGCAGTGAGTAAAACCTAAATTTCCTTCATGTTTTCCTTTCTCGGCATTTGCCAGTTCTCAAGGGGTATCAGTGAGATAGAGGAGAAACATTGGCCTAGAACTGTAGTAGCCTAGGTGGTCTGAGAAGCCAAACATTGAAGTGCAAATCTACCAAAACAGCCAGAACATAGGGAACTCTTATCCTGGAGAAAGAGCCTGACTAGAAATAAGCCAGGCATTCTACATTTGATTTCCCCTTAAGGAATTTTTTCATTCCTAAGCTTTCCACATGATAGGCAAGCAGCCAAGAAACTAAGCAGTAAACAGCTTCTAAAAGGTTGAAAAACCAGTCAGAGTTTGAGCAGTCTCAAAGTGCTAGGGAGAAAAAATATTGATGTTCAGGGCCCACCAAGGAGAAGAAGTTTCAGTAAATAATCTAGGTTTTTATTGAGACAGATGAAGGATTGTATCCTAAGAGATGGAAAAGCCAGGCAGAGACCAGCCCTCACAAAGCCTAAAATCCAACTTCAAAATATCTCAATTCCTGAGAGGAGCAAGGTGTTCTGCCTATTCTGCTTGGAGAGGGGGAAAAAATCCTCTCCAAAGAAGGGCAAAATTATTCAGAGCCTCAACAATGCTTCATTCCCAATATCCAGTATTCAATCAAAATGTATACAGCATGCTGGGAAATAAAACCAAATTTAAAAAAGAGAGACAGAGAAACTATAGAAAAACATATAGGTGACCTAGATACTGTAGTTATCAAAGACCATAAACCTAGGATAAATACATTCAAACAAATAGGTGGATAGAAACCTGGAATCTATTTTTAAAAAAGCAAACAAAAATTCTAGGACTGAGAAATATGATAACTAAAATTAAGGATTCAATAAATAGGTAATAGATAGGTTTAACAGTAGATTAGACACAACAGAAAAGAGGATTAGTAAACTGGAAAATAGGTCAGTAGAAAAACAATCAAATTGAAACAGAAGAAAAAAGATTAGACACACATCTACACAAAAAGAGAGACAGAAAAAGAAAAAGAAACGGGGAAAAGAGCATAAGAGACACAGTGAAAAGAACCAACATATGTGGAACTTGAATCCCAGAAGAGAAGAAACGGACCAGAATCAGTATTCAAAGAGATAAAGAGCAAGAATATACAGATTCAAGTAGCATGCTAAAGCTTCAAAAAAAAAAAAAAGATGAAAAGAAAAATCTTAAAATAGCCAGAGGAGGAAAAAAAATTCAGTAGGAGCAATAATAAGACCCATTCTACATAAACAATAGAAGCTGGAAGCCAATAGAATGACAAAGCTAAAAAGTTGAGGGCAGAAAGAAGTAACTGTCAGTATAGAATTCTACATCCACTAGAAATACCCTTAAAAATGAAGATGAACAAAAATTTCAAGCAAATAAAAAATAAGAAAATGTATTGTCAATAGACACACATACTAAATGAAGTTATTCTGATGACATGATCCTACTTGGAAGAACAGTAATGCAGAAAGCAATAGAGAGCACCAGAAATGATAAGCAGAAGAACAAAACAAAATGAGTATTAACTCTTTAAAACAGTAAAAATAATAACATCTTTGTGGGATTTCAAATACATAGACAAGTAAGATACATGACCAAAATAGCATAAAAGGAAGAATGGAATTGAGTAAGTGGGATTAAGTTGTTGTAAGGTCCTTGTATTGTCCAGGAAGTAGTAGAATTACGAATTGAAGAATAGATTCTGTGAACGCACATGGTATATCTTTAGCAGAGTTTGACAAACTATCACCCACTTCCAAATCCAGCCCACAGCCTATTTTATACAGCTTGGGAACTAAGAATGGTTTTGCATTTTTAGAGACTAGTTGAAGGAGAAGGAGGAGGGAGAAGAGGGAGGGGAAAGAGGGAGTCAGAGGCTGTGCGCGTCCCTCTACACCTAAAATATTTACTATCTGTTTCTGCACAGGAAAAAAAAATATGCCAACCCCTGCCCTAGGGTAACGCTAAATAAATAATAAAATAATTTATAACTAACACACTAATAGAAGAAGGGATTAGAACAATGAAAAGCACTTTCTTAAAAGAAGGCAGTGGAAAAGAAAAGAAGAACAAAAAACCAGATCGATCAAATTTAAAACAAATGTTGAGATGATAGAATTAACAGCAAAAAATCAGGAATTTGTTCAATGCAAGTGGACTCAATTATCTGATTAAAATTAAAAGACTGTCAGACTGGAAAAAACAACACCAAACAGAAAGACCCAACTATATGCTGCTTATGGCAGGTGGACACAAGAATGTTGAAAGTCAATATGCCACAGAAACACTAACCAAAAGAAAGCTGGCTTATCTATCCTGTTATCAAACAAAGCAAGACTTTAAGGCGAGAAGTATTCCCAGAGATAAAGCAGAGCATTTCACGATAACAAAAATTTGATTCAGCAGAAAGATTTAATAATCTGAAATGTGTATGCATCTAAAAACAAAACTTAAAACATGCAGAGCCCAAGCAGACAGAACTAAAAGGAAAAACAAGTAAATCCAATAGCATAGTTGAAGATTTCAAATCCATTTTCAGCAACTTATAGACTAATCAGACAATGAATCAGTAAAGATAAAGGGAACTTCAACAATATGAGAAACAAAATTGACCTTGTTGGCATAGGTAGAACGCTGAACCCAACAAGAGCAGGACGACATTATTTTCAAGTGTGCATGAGATATTTAACAAAACAATGCATATTCCGAATCATAATGCAGATTTCAATAAAATGCAAAGCGTAGAAATTTCAACAGAGTATGTCCTCTTAGTTGAGTGGGGGAAAAGTCCTAGAGATCAATATGAAACACTTTAAAAATCCTCAAATGTTTGGAAATTACCAAATAACACTTCTAAATAACCCATGGTTCAAAAACCAAATCAGAAATTAGAAATCTCCATGGAAATTAGAAAATACTCAGAACTGGATAATAACGATGAAGCAACATATCAAAAATTTGTAGCACAGCACTTCAACTAGGCTTAAGGGAACAATTTACACCCTTAAATGTACATTTTAGAAAAAAACAACAGAAAATTAGTGATCAAATGACTACCTCAAGGAGTAGAAAAGAACACAACATTAAGGCAAATAAACTAGAAGGAAAGAAATAATAAAGATAAAAGCAAAAAATGAAATAGAAAAAATACAGAAGAGAGAAAAACCAACTAAGCGCAAAATTGGTTCTCTGAAAAGACTAATAAAATTTACAAATCCCTAGAAAAATTGATCAAGGAAAAAAAGGAACACATTATTAATATCATTAATAAAAAAAGGTATCATCACTAGAAATTTATACAATTATCAAAGAGGTAATGCAGAGATGTTATGAATAACTTTGTGCCAATAAATTTTATAATTTAGATGAAATGTACAAATATTGTTTTTTTAAAAAAAATCACAACCTGAAAATACTGACTCTAGAAGAATTAGAAAGTCTTAATTATCCTAACTACTAAAACTAAACATTGCATTCCCATCACCTAGCAATTCTACTCTAATAGATATGCCTACCTAGGTGCATGGAAAGATGTGTAAAAAATGTTCCTAGGGACACTATGCCTACCAGATAAAAACTAGAAACTACCCAAATGTCTCTCACTAGCAGAAAGGCTAACTATATCATGGTGTAGTCATACAATGGAATATTATATACAACAGTGTAAAAACTGAACTCCAGCTATGGGCCATGGATGAATTTCACAGACACTAAGGTTGAGTGAAGAAGTCAGATACAGAAAATACATACAGTAGTCCCCCTTTATCTGCAGAGGATATGTTCCAAGACCTCCAGGAGATGTCTGAAACCATGGATAGTACCAAACCTACAGGTAGTATGATTTTTTCCCTATACATACATAATAAAAGTTGTGTGAATGTGGTCTCTCTCTCACACACACATACACACAATACAAAATAGCTTATTGTCTTGTACTCACCCTTCTTCTTGTGATGATTGATATAAGATGATAAAATGACGACGTGTAAGATGAAGCGAGGCGGGATGTAGGCGTAATGATGTCGCAATCAGCTATTACTGACCTTCTGATACAATGTCAGGATTATCTGCTTCCAGAGCCCAGGTGACCATAGGGAACTGAAACCACAGACAGAAAAGCCTCAGAAAGCAAAACCATGGATGGGGAGGAGGGAGGAAGCGTTTACTGAACTGTGTGGTTCCATTCACATGGTAACACAGATCTATTTTCGGTAGAACACAGATGTTGACCACACTGTGGAGATCCCGCCGGGCAGGGCATACAGGAGGTTTTGGAGTGTGCGCAGTGTTCTCTGTCTTGATCGGAGTATGTTCACTAGGTAAAAATGTATCAGGAGGCATCCCTGATAGTGTGCACTTCTCTGAATGTACGATGACTTCACATTTAAACTTCCAAATAAATGCTAAGTCAGTCTCTGATGAAATTATGTCTTTGGGCATTTGTCTCTTTGTAACAAAAACCAGACAGCAGTATAATATTTAATCCCCAATATCCTCTCACAAATAGAACTTGAGAGCATTTTAAGAGCTTCTAAACTAATGTCATGCTTTTCCTATACCTTTATTGGAATGATTTCTCTTCTACTTGGGAATAAACAATTCTCTATATTCGATGGACCTGTAGCATGAGGACAGAATGTAAGATTAGAAGAAAAAGGGTTTACCCCATCCTATCAGCTCTCTCAGAGGGATCAGCCCATGAAAGAAAGGCATGCCTAATGGAGGGGCCAGCCACTGACTCTGAACTTTCTACCATTGGGCTTGCAAAAATGGGTACTTACAATGGAACCATCCGAGCATTCAACAGTCAGTGTACTCTTCTCCCCTAAAGGACTGGATGACTTTCACGCCAGAGCAACAGACACTTCTGCAAAGCAATGGGATTCGACGCACAAGTCCTTCCACAAAACAGGGATTTCTGGAGAGGAAAGAAAAATCTCACTGGAAACAAATTAAAAAGGTAAAAAGATAAAGCTGTTTTTGCCATGGTAACTAGGGTTTGCCCATACCTAGATTTATTTCGTTGACTGAAGTGGTTTTGTGGGTGTAAGTGATTTTTGAAGAGCAAATTAAAAAGACTTTTTATAAGTCCCAGTAGACAACAACATAGTATTAGTTAATGGCACTTGCCATCTCTAAAATAATTAGTTTTGTGATAATCTGTTTATTAATGAAGTGATCTGCAAAGTGGATAATGGTTTCTTAAGATTTCAGGCACAGGGATTCTTCCTTCCAGTTCATTTTGCTTTTTTTGCCAAAGTACACCATGAAGTAAGTCAAAATTTGCTGACAGATTTTAAGTACAATAATTTCAGAAATGCATGTTCAAGCAGGTTGAATAAACCCATATTTCTTGTATTGTGCCCTTAAATTATTCCCTCTGGTGATGGAAATGTTCTAAAATTGCTTGTGGTGATGGTTGCCCATCTTTGTAAATTTACGAAAATTGATTGAATTGCACACTTAAAATGGGTAAATGTTATGACCTATAAATTATAACTCAATAAAGCTGTTTGGGGGGAAAAAAGCAAAAAAAAATAAAATAAAATAAATCGAACATTTAAAAAATTATTTCCTGTTTCCAGTCTTTGTCAGAGGAATGTTGAGCGTTGAAAGGGGAACATTCTGGGGAAAGATGGCAACTATACTGAAGGTAGATGCAAGATGGAAAAAAGAAGATCCAAGAGTCCTAGCGGACCACAAGTTAAACAAAGAACACAAATGAGCAGCAGAATGTTACTTTTAAGAAATCAAGCCTCCTACTGGGAAATGTTCCAAAAGCATCACTCTCTTATCCTAAGGCCAGAGTTTTGGCAGAAAAACAGACCCTGGGTACTCCCACACTCAGCACTTCCTTACTTGCTACTCCTGCTTATTCCTTTTATCTTTGTTAACTACCACTCTGTTTAGTCCTTTCGTCACTATTCCTGCTACTTCCTTTTATCTTCATTCATTACCACCTTGTTTATTCCTTACGTTGTCTGGTAAAGGCTAGCCCCCACAAGCATGTGGACTGGACCTCTATGAGGGCAGGAACCGTGTTGTATTCCTCCTTGGATCCAGGGTCAGTGAAAACCCCAGCCAGTGCCTGGCACAAAATAGGTATTTAGTAAGAGCAGTTTCTGCCTTTCCAGCCCAGTGTATAAACAAGTCGTCCAAAACCTTTCCTTCTAGACTCTACGGTGTCCAATCAATACCACCCTTATAGCTTTAAGCTTGATGAAAGTTGCCATGGCACTGCCGTGTGAACGATCTAGAAACAACCTTCCCAGAGGGCCAGCTGGGTCCCAGCAGTTGAATAGGAGCTAAACTCCACTGCCTAGAGACCCTTCCCTCCTCTGCAGCCATCCAGCCACTGCTCAGCATCCCAGTCAGTTCACAGCCTCTGCCCCCAACCAAGCCCTTCCTGCACCCTGTGGACTCTTCTTGGTGGAAAACAGTTCCTGGTGTCATCGGGGACCCCCTCCCCAACAGGTGCCTGAGGCCTCTCTCCAGTGAGGCTGGGCTCAATTCACACCCAACTCAGCTCCCACCCAGGGCCCAGGCTGGCCCAGCTGAGCACAGTGAGAACTGGGCTGCAAGTGGAGGTCCTAATGGTCAACAGGGAGCATACTGGAAGGATGACCAGAGAAAGACAGGACATGCTCATGGCCACACTCATTGTCCCAGAGCAGCAGCTGGTGGCAGAGCCAGGACCAGAACCAGGGCTCTCGACTTTGGGCCCAGTCTCTGCCATGGGTTGGTCAGGTGACCTGGAGCACAGCTCTGAGCCTCGGGGTCTCATCTGTAAAGAGGGCCCTGGCTTGTCTCTCTTGAGCTCCACCGTGGGGGAGACAAGGCTGTGGGTGTTCAGTGATGGAAGAAAAATCCTAGCACAGAAGGCCTGAGCAGGAGATGCCTGCTCTGCCCACCTCTCTAGCGCCTGAGGGCCGGTTTCAGGGGGGAGCAGGTTTCAACCAGACGCAGCCATGTCACCGCCTGCCCTGGGACCGAAATGCCCCCGTCGCGATGCTGCTTCCCCTGCCTTGCTGAATCACGAGGTTTCTAACCTGCGTTTCTGGGAATCTCTTTACACTCTCCCTGACAACGTTGTGACTTTGGGTTAAAAACAAACTTTTGCAGCTGTGTAACCTTTAGTCGACAAAGATTGTCAGATCCGAATTCAGAAAATAACACTGTTCCAAACTCCTGTAGTTGAGAAAGCCCAAGGTGACAAAATTCAGGAGGGGGATTGCTGTGAGCTGGGGATGCTGAGGGGAGAGCACGAGAGGCTAGGTACATTTCGTATTAGCTGGAAATGTTTGACTTCTGTGACATTTTGGAAAAACAAGCTGCAATAATGTCACCACTAAATTAACACCATTAAAGAAACGTGATTATGAGTGCTGAGAATTATGGGCTCTAAGAATAACGATACTATGTGCAGTACAGCACCAGAGTGGTTAAAAAACCAGTCAGAACCCAGTTCGAATCCCCGCCGCCCTGTTTCACCCTGGCGCGGTGTATCACTCAGCCTTCCCGTGGCTCTGATTCTCCATCTGTTAGGTGGAAATAATGCCCAAATCATCAAGACGGGGAACAAATTAAATGGGACAATATATAAAGGGCTTGTCGTCGACAGAAAAACAACCCCTCCACCAAGATGTCATTGTCCCATTCCCCCAAAACCATGAATATGGTAGTTTACATGGCAAAAGGAACTTCACAGTTGTGATTAAGCTAAGGACCCGGAGATGGAGAGTTGAATTTAGATTATCTGGGTGAGCCCAATACAATGTAACCACAAGGGTCCCTCAGAGAGGGAGCTAAGAGGCTCAAGATTGGAAGAGATATGATACCAGAAGCAGAGAGGAAGACAGACAGAAGGGTAGACAGAGATTTGCAGATGCTACACTGACTTTGAAGATGTGGGAAGGGGCCAAAAACCAAAGCTGATGGGCTCCTGAAGCCAACAAATGCAAGGAAAGGATCCTCCCCCTGAGCTTCCAGAAGGAACAAAGCCCAAAAGACACCCTGATTTTGGACTTCTGACCTCCAGAACTGAGAGATAATACGTTCGTAATGTCTTAAGTCACGAATTTTGTAGTAATTTATTACAGCAGCAAAAGGAAACTACAGGGCTCTCGAGCCCACTTAGCACTGGGCCTGGCACATTTTAAGTTCTCAAAAAATGACATCCAGTCATAGTAGCTACTAAAATGTGGAGGGAATTCCATGATTTTTCTGTGGCCAAACACCCTTCATCCCTTCCATGATGTCCCACTGAGGGACTTTCTCTCTCCACTTGGTCATGTCCATTGACAGGTGCTCCTACCTGCCAAGCAGCCCGTCCCTTGGGACTGCTGTGAGATGGCGGGAGGGAGTTCATTCTCTCGTGGACCTGAACCTGCCCATCAGACCCCTATGAAAACTGCCTGGGTCGTCTGCTCTTGACACCCTTCAGATAACCACACACAGGTCTCAGCTAAGCCCAGAGGCCTCACGGCTAAACTCTGAGTCCATTCTGGACTGTGTGCGGCTGAACCACACGGCTGCTTGGTGCCACATTTGTGTATCTTTATCTCAAACTCATGCAGGGGACGGTTTGGACACACATGCTCAGGTCTACCCATTTGTCTGGTTCATCTCCTATCTTGGTACTCGAGCCTGTTTTGGGGCCTGGTTATGCAACTAATACGATATTCCCTCCATGTCACCCAAAGACTGGTTAAGTATTCACTAAGTCATCTATGTCTGCATCACTAGTAAAAATATCAGATGGAACCATGACTACGGCCTTTCACTAGAAATTTACTTTCTCACTGACATAGATGAGCATCTTCGGGTATGGCCATAATACAATTTTAAATTCACCTACTATGCATACCAGTCTGAAGTTACAATTACTTTGTCTTGTGCACAGATTTCTCATGAGATTCCTTGACAAATACTGAGCTGAGGTATGCTTTGCTTCTACCATAACTAACACAATTCCCTGACATGATAATCTAGCATGCCTATCACAAAACTGGGAATATAGTTACCTTGTTGTGACTTGCTCTTAAAGAAGCCACACGGGCTTCTAGAGAATTCCGCATTTTTCATTTACTCACAAATCAACTTTAAATAATCAACTGAAAGAGGTGGATAGGATATCCCCACTTTTGTAATTTGCAGAATCATCCCCCCTCTCCCTTAAGAAAAGCAACATTTTCCTATCTCAAGTGTCCATTTTCTCTCCCAGTCTCCATGTTTCTTAAAGATTATCAGCAGAGACGCTACAGCTTCAGTGGTGAGTTCTCTACTCCCTGGAGTGTAATTTGTCCTGGCCAAGAGACTTGAGCTCATTTACAGCAGGTTGGTGCTTGTTATAATCTCTTTACTCATCTTGAACTTCAATTTTCTCTCACCACAGTTTTCTTTTTCTTTTTCATCAGTAGATTGCTCACCTTGACAAAGAAGAAGGAGGTAAAATTCTGCTTTCTCACTGCCATTCTAAAATGCAAATAGCATCATGTTACTTGGTCTGCCACTCAAGAGTGGCGGATTCCTCTTTGCCCTACAGCAGTGACTCTCAAACTTCTCTGGGGTACTTGTTAAAAGGGCAGATTCTCCAAAGAATTCCTCTCTCAGAAGCCAAGTCTATTGCTGTATTAGTAAAGGTAACACTAGCTGCAAAAACAAACAAGCCCCCAAATTTACAACTCCTCATACATGACATAATTTTGTTTCTTATTCTCTTGAAACTCAAATATTGGTGTTCCAGATCAGTGCGTGGCCCTCCCTAAACAATAATGAAGAGACCCAGGGTTTCCTCAGTGTTGTAGCCCTGCCACCCTTAGCATGCGGCTTCCAAGATCCCTGGGCTCGCCTGCATCAACATGGAGAAAAGGACAAGGTAATAGAGAACATTCAGGGTACATCTTAATGGGTCAGGTCTGGAAATGGCACATATTACTTACTTCCATTCATATTCCATTGACATGAGTGCACTTAACTGTAAAGACTGAGAACAACGGTCTAAATGCAAAGGAGGCTGGGAAATGTAGTCCAGCTGCAAAGGAGGCTGGGAAATATAGTCTGACTGCAGAAGAAGCTGGGAAATGTAGTCTAGCTCAGGAAGAAGAGAAAATGGGTAAGGTCAACAATCTGCTGGTGTGGACGTTAAGAATGGGCTTCAGGGGGTCTGCATTTCCGCAAGCCTCCCAACTGATCCTGATGTAGGACCCCACTTAGAGCAACACTGCCCTGTGTACCCCCCAGTGCAGATCCTCTCCAGCCCCATCTGCACTCTCCACCCTGCTCTAATTTTCTGAAGCACCAGCAGATTCCCTAGCCTGAGATTCCCACACTTCCAAGCTTGGCAATTCTTTTTCTCCTGCCCCTCCTCCTATTGTTCATTTGGCAAAATCCTGCTCATACTTCAGGACTCAGCTCAAGTGTAATCTCTTCTGTACAGCCTTCCCTGACCCGCCTGCCCCCAAGTAGCACTGGCAGTGTCTCTCCTAATGTCCCTGCTCTACCTGCACTGAATCTCATTACGGTCCTGATCCTGCGGAATGGCATTTGTTTATATGCGTGTCTTCCAGTTAGACTGGGAGATCCTCGAAGGCAGCGACCTTTTCTTAATTATCTTTGTATCCTCAGCACCTGGCACTTTGCCTGGTACATAGTGAGACTCAGTAAGCATTTGCTTTACAAAAATGTTTAGTATTAGAGAACTTCCCACTGTCACCAGTCAGGTCCTTTCTTGATTTTCTGCTCATGTCAAATAAGAAAAGCTTTTTTTGTTATCCTTACAATGGTGCTGCCCTCAGTATTAGACTTAACTAGGTCTGTGTGACTCTATTACACTGATGCTGTCTCCCGTGCCAGCTGCACTCGAAGGTAAACTTTCCAACAGCCACTCTGGTTTCATCAACACCTGCTCCCACCTTATCGTTTTTCTTCCAAGAACACTGGCAATTATACATTAAGAATTTTATCAATAAGAGTTCTTGAGCCATCTTCCCTTTTGGAGTCTCATGTCATGTCCACTGACTTTATGGGGCCCTTCAGAAGCCTGAATTCCTGAAATCCAGTAAAATACATCCTACCATGCCCACTCATCCCGTCTCTGGAAATCACAGAAGCTAAGATGATTGCCATGGTAGTCAGCCTCCAAGATGGCTCCCAGTGATCCTACCTCCTGGTAGCCTTGGTCCCTTCTCACATTAAACTTCTATTGGTCTAGATTGTTCTTCTGAGATTAAGTTTTAAAAGACATTGCAGTTTCTGCCCTGTGCTCTCTCATGCGCTCGCTTTCTCTCGCTCTCTCTCGTCACCTGCTATTCAAGGAGAAACTGGCTGCCCTGTCTTAAGGCAGCCCTATAATGAGATCCACATGGCCAGGAGCTGAGGCCCCCAGCCAACAGCCATGCAAGTGAGCTTGGAAGCAAATCCTCCAGCCTTAGCAGAGCCTTGAGATAACTGTAGTCCCTGATCATGTCTTCCTGCAGCCTCATGAGAAATCCTGAGCCAGAAGCACTCAGTTATACTGCTCCTGGATTCCTGACCCTCAGACACTGGGCAAGATAATGGATCTTGTTTAAGCTGCTAAGTTTGGGGGAAGTTTGTACTTCCATAGCTAACTAATACACTTGGGCTTCTCTCTCTCATTCTAATTGAGCTTCCGCTCTCCTTTAGGACAGACTTCGCTGGCATGAGAGGTACGACCATCAGCTAGGGATGTCCAGAGTTTACCAGAGCTGGGGACCTGGTATACGCTTAGAAAGTGAAAAGGCACCACCCAACCCACATCCCACTTGGATTCGGGGTTTGAAATGTGTGTCCAGAACGAGCCAGCTCTATCCCCCACCTAGCCAAGGGTTGGGCCAGATTCCACCCTGAAGACAGAGCCTCTGTCCCTCTATGCATCTATATTAAAATGTTTAGACTCAGGATTCACCAATTTTCACATCTTTGTTGTTAGGAATATAAGAAACAACCTTAAAAGAAGAGTTAAAGGCTTAGAACAACGTCTGGCACACAGCGATTGCTAACCTACCAGATATTGTTGATATGTTCATCAGCAGTATGCCATGATTTTATAGACTGTCATCCCAACTAACATCTCTGTTGCTTTTGAACAACACGTACACATCTACAAACACATCGCTCTTGATTCCCAGCAAAAACATCCTTGATTATCAGGGTGAGGTCCTATCTGCAACCTTTTTAAAGCCCTAGGTTCAGTTTAATAGGATTTGTCCGTAGACTTGTATGCAAATATGTCAGGTCCCAGATAGTGTTCTGACTCTCTCCAAGCCCTCCTAGGTTTCCCTAACCCGCCACTTCTAATGTTTAAGTTCTAGCTGTTTTTAGTGAAATTTTACATCAGCCAGAACTCTCTGGCTAATTTCGAAATTGACCTAAAGCTACATTGACATTATCAAGGGTTTAGACATTAGCCAGAAGATACTTGTTGCTTTCAAGGAAAACTCACAGCCACCTAAAGGAAACATGTCTGATTGGCAGCCCTTTTCCTGAATCGGCAATAAGTAAATCTATAAAGGACTGAAATGTTTTTTTAATGAAATCGTCGGGTAAATATTATTCAAAGGTTTAGAAGTAGTGAAAAATGTTAACATAACAGGCCTGTAGTGTTATACTTTTCCACGTGTGTCTCCAAAAGTCTAGAGGAGAAACCTTTTATCTCAACAATACTACATTCTTCAATTTATAACAGTCTCTGATTTTTAAGTAGTTTCTATTCAAAACATCTTTTATTACCTGATACAAATGTGTCTTCCTTTATACAACCAGGTAACCTAGCTCATGTGCCCTTTTTTCCCTTAGAGAGATGCCTCTAACCCTACCTCCTCCCTTTGGGTTCTGTCTGTTCTATTTCTTTCCTAAATGTCTCCCTTTGCCCCATGTTTTAACCTGTAAGTTGCACAAGACCTCTTGAAAGTAAGCAGGTGACAGGTCTTAAATAAATAAAAATAAATGAATGTGTTTCTGACCAGTTGAATATGAACAGAATTTCTAATAAATCAGCCACACATTAAATATCAAAGGGGAAAGCTTCACTTAGGGAAGCCCGTGCATCCTTTTTGTAATGCAAACTGGCAAGTCCTTCTGTTATATCATTTTGAATTTTCAAATATCATATTTTCTTACAGCAAGATGCACCTGGACCAGATGGTGATTTTTATCACAGACTTTGGGCTATATTTAAGGCCCTTAGTAAATATTCAGTAGGTACCCTGAGTTCAGGCCCTATTGCCTCTGGTTCCCTGAGGATAGAGCCTCTGGGGCCAATGTGTTGACAATCATGTTTCCACTGGGCATGACCTCACGAATACCTCCTCCCAGACCCACTTCCCAGGAAGCATATGCAGCTTCACAAGTTCTAGCAGAGATAAGCACAAAGATGAAACACGCAGTCACATATTCCAAAGGAGCTGAAACCATTAGATACTTCAAATATCTCAGACTCCAAGAGCGTGTAGAGCTTCGTTCCTGATACCTCTCTCTTTGGGGAGAAGAGTGCATTCATCCCCCGGAGAAGGGGCTGCCTTTTGCTTGTGAACATGACAGGCAGCCTCAGCTTTGGGGGTATGGAGATAAACAGTAACTCCTCGGACAGTGCCCTGGACCTGACCGTGTTCATTAATTAGCTGATGAAAATGGGTTTTGCTGCCAGAGGCTCAGCATTGTGGTCCCTCTGCCTCCAGCTGGGCTCCCCCCAACAGCCCATGTGGACCGTGACACCCTCTCGGGCAGCCTAAGTCCGGGAAGAGGGTGGAGAGCATGAGGGTCTCTATCCTGGAGACAGTCAAAGCAGGACAGTCACCTGCCCTGGATGGTCACTGTCCTGCCTCTGGCCCAATTCGGAGCTTCAAAGTGACCACACTAATGACACGATCCTGGTCCTAAGTTCTACTGAAAACTCAGAGGGAGATAAAAGACAGTGGCACCAGCAGATTCTGGAGTCAAACAGGGAGCAGGCAGGCCCTTTACCTCTTTATTCTCAAAAACAGCTCAAAAATATGTGTACGCAAAGAACCATCAGGATTCTACCTGCACTCAAAATTCTAAATTTTCCCTTTAGTGAACCTGCTTCCATGAGTGAAAGAACCCTCTAATACTCAAACAAAATAAATGCTCCTTACAACCTATCCTACCAAACATTTAGGTTTTCTTTTTTGTACTCTTGCATGGGGAAACACGGGCCCCTTTTTAAATATGGAAAAAGTAAAGTGAACTATTCACCATCCAGTACATATGGATGGAGCAACTATTAAATCCATTTCTTTGACCACTGTGTTTGAAGAATCACTGTAACAACGGGAGAGTAGAATCTGCTCTCTCTAAAACACCCAGGCAGTGTTTCCTGTCAGTTTGGGAGTCAGAACCACCCAGGAAAATTGTTAGTGGCTCTGTCTAATTAGCACTTCTGCCACCTGCAAAAAAAGTGGTACTAAAAAAAGGTGCTGAATTCCTGCCATTGAGGATGAAAAAAGAGAGAGATACCACTGGTTTTATTCTGATTCTTAGACTCTAATCGTCCATTGATTTGGGCAGAGGGGGAAAATACACTTTCATTGCCACCCAAAGGAAATGATTGCTAACAACGAGTCATGTTTCAGAGACAGTCATATCGCGAGTTCCCCAGTCGGGAGATCCTACCTCCTCTTCCCTCCTGGCCCCTGCCTTCTGATCTGGCTGGTCTGGGCTCCTCAGCCTCCCATGAAAACCTCCTCGCTGCTCAGGTCCAATCTGAGACTGGAAGCCACCCTGACCAGCCCAGCTCTTCCAGATCACCCCCTGGACTCTATAACACTTAGTCTTTTCCCCCCAGCTGAGTACTAAGTTACGTTTTTTGGTAACAACCACTGTTACCTTTAATCTCTATCAAGAACCAGAACCAAATATTGTTGTTTGACTGCCTTGACCCCTTTCGGGAAACAAACTATCTTATACCTTCTGTGTATTCTGGAACACCCAGTACAGAGCTGCACCCTGCGTGCAGGAGGTCCTCAGCAATTGTCTGATTGAATGATGAGCGTGTGTCTTTGTGATGCATCAAAGAGCAGGGTGGCTACAGTGAAAATTCAGCAGCTGTGACTTCTTGCTTCCTGCTTTAATCAACACCATAGGGTTGAAATGCTGGACACACAGTAGGTGCTAAATATATTTTTATGGACTGATTAACCACTGGGGCAATGACTTGCCCAGGATTTTTTTTAATGCTTTTGATGTTAAATGGGGGTGGTTTTAGTGGAGAATCATGTTAGAAAAACAAAACGGCAAATACAAAACCCCAACCAGCAGAGAGGCTGGCTCCTGCTCTGTTTACACCCACTACACTCCTAGCAACAGATGTCCTCTCAGACCTGAGGGTTTCTGATGAGATGTCCACTCTTGAAAGTGACCTGCACAGTCAGTAATCAAAGGGATATTCTGCCCCCTTTGACATCAGTTTCCTGTATCCCAAGACTGATTTCCAGTTCTGGGTCCAGGACCAGCTGCTGATAAAGGCAAAATCAGCATCCACTGTGTCTATTTGAAGGGAAAAATCACCAGGCTAATGACAAAAGAAATTGCATTCGTGTGTTGAGTGTGGTGAAAAGAACAGAGGCTTTGGAACCAACCAAACAGGCTCCAATTCCAGCTTGGCCATTTCCCAGATGTGATTTCAGGAGATCACCTACCCTCTCCTGTGACCTGGCTTTTGGGACTGGTCACACTAATTCCACAGGTTGCTGTGATGACTAACAAGATTTCATGGGTAGAATACCTGGTGCAATGCTTGCGATGTAGGAGCCACTGAGTAAGTGATCGTGTCATTGTGGCTATGGATATAAATGTAAATTGGGAGAAAGGTCCATCTTGGCCACAGTGGTCACTCCAAGCAATCCTGGTGTGGCTTCCTCTGGTGCCTCTCTAGGGCACAGTGATAGCCTTTTGAGCACAAAGCCTTGGTCTGATTGCACAAATAACAGGGGAATGAATGCTCTAGAACATTCCAGTCTACTTCCCTGTGCACCGCAAGTCCACTCCTTCACATTCATCCTGACCCAGAGCTTAGCTTGGGGCAGCTCAGTCAGGACAGAGAGGGCTGCCTTTTGAAGCACATTCCATCGCACAGATCCTGTGCATCACGGAGAAACTTGGGACCAGGGTACCGGTTCCCATGTGCAACACCCAAGAAATCCCACTTACCATGCGAGGGATCCTTGCCAACCATGGAACATATTCCGAATGCCACAGAGCAGGGCAGGGCATAACCCAGGGCAGACACCAGCCAGATCTGTGGAGAAAGAGAGGAGTTCCCTTAAGCAACACGATCCAGCCTACGTCGCCAAGACCCTGGGGCAACTGGGGCAGACAACATGAGTAACAGTGTTCCAGATGAAATGGAGCTCACGTCTAGGCCAGAGCAAGCAGATCCTTCATAGGCAGCGATGTCCAAATCCCAACAGCTCCCAGCAGGGCAGAGCCCCACTGCAGAGGAAGATCTGGGCTTCAGACTGTGGAAATCCTTATTTGCATTCAGGCTCTGGGGATGAAAAGAAGGGTGGGCCAGAGGGAGGGTAGATCAGCCCTCTGTGATTCTGACTCGCACAGCTTTTTCCATTCCCCGGACAAGCCAAGCCGCGCCCCCTCCCCCAGTGAGCTGCTCTCTAGTTTGAACACTGGAGGCACTGAAACACTCTGGGACTGGCGCCCTTGGCAACCCAGAGGCCAAAGGAGGTCGTCTTCTGTGTAAATGGGGATACGGCAAGGCTTCTCCCCTCTGATAAGGGTGGCAGGGAAACCGGGAAAATCCTCATACCTTCACCAAGAGATGTAGCAGAGGAGGGATTCGTGGAGTGTGCTTTTCCTTCTTTCATTGGAGGATCATTCAGAATGGTCTGTAAGACAATATGAGTGCGTCAGTTGCCAGAACTTAACCGATCCCAGACCGTGCAAACCTTAGCTGTTCTTCCATGATGCCCCCAGCTGTCCCATAGAGCGGGCACTGCTGCAGAATGTAGCCCGGTGGGTTCCTACACTGGCACGTGTGGGGGGCTGGGGGTCCATGCGGATCATTTCAGAGGGTGGCTTCCCACATCACGAATGAACACGGACTCACCTTGTGCCTTATTCTTCTCTTGGCCTTGAGTTGCTTGAGGTGTCACTTGTTGTTACCAGTCACCCACCTTTTAAAACTCCCAAGTAATCCCCTTTTCTCCATTTTCCTATCCACAGTACTCTTCAATCACTGCTTATACACCATTTCAACAACTTAGCATTCAAGCCACATCTTCCCCTTCAGGTGTTGTTGAGGATCCCCGGGGAGCTCCCCTTCCCCTACCCCCCCCCACTACACCCCTCTGTCACTCTCTGGAAAAGACACCACTTTTCCCAGCCGACCCCCTCTTTGCGGGTGGAGTCCTCTCCGCAGTGCTTTGCTCTGTCCCCTCCTCTGTCCCCAGGCTTCACACACCAAAACTTTATTCCATATTTTTTTTCTTTTTCCAGGAAATGCAGTTACTCTTACACCAATGTGCCATTTCCCTGGTGTCCTCATTCCCTGTCACTGACAGTCCTCCTGCTACCCTCAGTAGATTATTATTATTTATTATTTATCAGCCGCCACACTGTACTCTGCTTCCTACAAGATATTAAAGAAGACACAATCCCTGCACTGAGTTTACAGCCAAGGAGAGCAGAGGCCTGGATTCAGACATCACAGGAGTGAGCCAAGCGCAGGGGATTTGCGAACCGAGGGCTCCCGTGGCCCGGGCGGCCCCAGAGGAGGAGGGCGGGCCCCGCAGCTCCCGCCCCAGGCCGGCTGCTCCGGGTCCCAGCCAAATAGCCTGCAGCTCCCTACTTCACCAGACCCCGTCCCCAGTTGCTACCCAGGCTTCAGACCTCTGCAGCTCCCTCGGGGGAGCGGAGGGTGAGGGCAGGAGGCTGAAACCCACAATCCCTTACATTCAGGCTGGGGGTAGGGGCTATATATTTCCTCTGAAATTCAAAACCAGACGAGGGGGGCGGGGGTGGGGGAGGAAGGAGAGGTCAGAGAATGAAAACCAGAGCTGGAGAGTTACCAGGGCAGACTGGTGCTGAAATGGAATGTTCTGGCATAATGGAAAATCCCGCACTGGGGGCTGCCACGGGCCTCCAGCCAAACCTTTCCTATTAGGGTCTAACTACACTTGGACGAGCAGTGTAGAGAGAGAGGTGAAGGTGCTAAGAAAGTCAGTGTAGACCGTGGTGGTGGTGTGTGTGTGTGTGTGTGTGTTGGGGGGGGGTGGTCAGTGTAGACATGCAAAGCTGCTGCGGCCTGAGTAGGAGCTGACTAAACAGAGAGGTCGGGTGGATTCGAGTGGGTCAGTGTAAACAGGAAAGTCCGCGTGCAATGGGGAGAGTCGAGTCCGGACAGAAGAGAGGGTCGGTGGACAGGATGGGCGGGCTAGTCGCGGTTCTTCAGAGATTTGAACAATTCCTGCTCCTTTCCGTGGCTGGAGTGTCCTAGGGAGGGCGGAAGCTGAACGACGATTGGACTTTTCGTTCTCAAACTTTTCTGCCAGTTTCCTCAGGTGTTGAGAGCAGCCGGGGAGCTCGCCTCGACCGCGTCCCCCAACCCCGGGCCGCCGGG
>LNAC01000024.1:9711080-9762755 GCA_002007465.1 Ailurus styani | reverse complement strand
TCCCGGGCTCCGTGGCCCGGAGCGGGCCGAGAGCGCGAGGTCTTTCCGCGGTCGCGGCGCGCGTGCGGGCGCTGGGCAGCGTCGGCCCCGGGCCCCGAGGGAGGGGCGCGCTCGCCGGGGCCGGGAGAGCCGGGCCAAGAGCCGGGGCCGGTCCGAGGCAGCTCCCGGGGCAGGTCGGGTCTGCGTTAGCCGGGGAAGGCGGGGACGCGCTGCTTGCCGGCGGCCAGCGGTCACGGAGGAGGGGTGGGGGCAAAGCGCGAGTCTCGGATGCCTGGGTCCGCCGGTTGAGAAGCCAGTTGTTGTTCCTGGGCTCTGGAACCCAGCGGCAGACAGGGTCAGCCGGCGGGTCCTCCCGCGGGTCCCCGGGGGTGCTGATGGGTGAGGCGCCGCCGCCTTTGCCATCCCTGCCGCTCTGCAAACGCTCCGCTCCTGCCCTACGGGGCTTGCGCCGCGGCGCGCCCCGGGCGAATCGTGGACGCAGGTATTTATGTAGCATTAGGCGAGACCTCGGCGCTGGAGGGACCGGACCGTTGAGGACGCCGTGCTGCTGCCGCTACTGCTGCTGCCGCCCGCGAAACTTCCACTTCGTCAGCTCAGGGACAGCCAGGCTCCACTGATGCAGGCTCCAGGCTCTCAGCAGCTGAGCTAGGCTGGGCTAGGCTGGGCTACGCTGGGATTCGGACTCCTCTTGCAGTGACAGATCTGTCCTGGTTACAGCTGTATTCACCCTAATTTCAGTCTCTTTAAAGTCATCCGTCTGGTCCTTACAGAGTTCCTTCCCTTGCCCTAAGGTCTTATGTCCAGCTCAGCCCTGGGAGAGCATATTTAAGGAATTATTTCGGTGTAGGGTGAATGGCAGATTTAATTAGCCCGCTTCTTTCCTGGTGTTTAAAAAAAATGATATTGGGAAACTGTAGAGCTAACTTTTCCACTCTTAGGGGGGTGAGGAATAATTTTACAGAGTGTTCATCCTGGCACTTGGTAAAACCGTTGCCCTTTAATACACAGGTGAATACTTTAAGGGCTGCTTGGTATGCCTGGATTCGAGTAGTCACATCTAGGTGCTTATACAGGTATGCAACTGTGTGCCCCTGATGAATATAGTCTCTGTCCCATGCATTGTTCTGAGTGTTCTTGATTTATCTTCCTGCTATGAATCAGGGAATTACTAGCATATGTGTCCTTAAAGTCTATATGAATTTAATGACATTTAAATTGGCTTATGGGCTGATGCATTTAACCCATTTTAATAACTTTTCTGTAGAAGCATCTTATAAACCATGTTTGTCCATGATTAAGAAGAACATTTTCTTCTGCTCAGTCTCCCCATTTCTACACAGTTAACGGGAATTTGTAGGTCTCCAACTTTCATTTGCAAGCAACAATCCAAACGAAATACCTAGAGTTGTACCGAAATAATAATAATTTTTTAAAAATCCTATGGTAGCTATGGTAACAAATACATTAAGGGTTATTGGTTTTCATCTGTATGTGCTTGCAGGGGGATGGATCTAGTGTTGTGTCTTTTTAATTATGTTTCTAATGAGTGGTGGTCATACTTCAAGTACTCAGTGTGGGAGATAAGCCAGACCGAAAATTCAGTTTTGTGAGAGGTGTATTGGAACAAAGACTAGTAGAGCCCAAGAGAATGACTTCTGCTAACTGCAGCTCCTCATATCCAGAAGCAAATAGATAAAACCTTTTTTTGTTTTTCAAGTAGACAAGAATTGAGTTAGTCCCTTTAAGATTAGAAAATGTATTTTTCTTATAAGCTCTTACCAAAGGAACCTTTAAATCAGCTCCTGTTTTCTAGGAATAAACATGTTAGAAGTGTGGATGTTGGTGTGGATTGAGTGTCAGAGTTGTTATCAACACCTGTCAGTCTAAGTGAGGCTTATCATTAGTCTATTCAAATCTTGCCTGTTTCAATATTCATGCATTTCCATGGTGATCCATTCCATTTTTGTTTACTTAGTCAACCTTATAAATCTTTGGCATCAATTTCAGTTGTGCCATCTTTTTTTTCTTTTATTTATCAATTGATTTGGCTACAAATCATTCCCAGTTTAAAGCGTTTCCTTTTTTTTCCTGCTAGTTTCCAAAAGTTTACACTATTCCTGGTTACACACAGATATAAAGGGGTTAAATGTTTTTTAATAGACTCAAACAACACCATTGATGCTAATGTAGTTTTTTAGTATCTCATTTGATAATGTGTGCGCGCATGGGTATTTTTTTTTTTCTTCCAGCAGGGTTACCGTAAAGCTTTCTTGCTTTATGGCCCGGGGACGTCAGTGCAATCCCGAGGAATTGACTAAAGATTTCCCCTTCCTCTCTTCCTCCCTTCCTCCCTTCCTTCCTTCCTTCCTTTTATTATTTTTTTTCCTACCCTATTATGGTTCAAATATTCTTTATGCCTTCAGCTAAATCTGCTTAAACAGATTTTGGAACTTTGTGCTTTGGAACAGGCCTATCCTTCTTGGATCTTTTCTAATAGTAGCAAAAGACAGAAGGTTCTGGAGTGTCAGAGGATTTTCTAAATAACAATATATGTTTAGTCACAGCATATAGGATCCCTAGGATCTTTGTAACATTGTAAGTTCACTGATCAGGCAGCTTTGCTTAAATGCGAGCCATGATGTTGTTCACCCGCTTTCATTTTGCTTTCTAATGATGCGGTCCCGTGCTAGTCGCACCCCGTATATTTCAGAAATATCAAGGCAAGCATTAGCACGCTACTGACTTATTAGGATCAAGCAAAGTAATTGGAACACTTAAGTTCAAAGTCAGATGGAGAAACGGAATTATAACCAACCTTGTGATTCTATAATCGGTCCACTAAATGCCTGCATGAGGGTAGAGGGAGGAAGAAGCACCATAACTAAGAAATCCAGCCATGGGTTGTAGAAGGTGAAGATAAACCAAGACAGGAACCATGTAGGGTGACCGGAGAACAAGAAATCTCTTTGTGAACACGTAAATCACATGGAGACCCAGATGTTTAGAAAATGGAAGAATATTTGTCATTTGTGCAGAAGAGGCTCATTTGCTATTACTCAGGAAATTGAGGGTCATCTCCCAATATGCTAGAAAAATTGGGTAACAGAGTCACTGGAGAGTACTTCCATCTGAAATAAATTTTACCATAGAAATGGTCTTAATAATTTTGGCTAAGAAGGAAAAGTGAGTCAGAATGCTTTATCTGCCAGTTGTATCAAAAATGAGCAGAGATCAGGACCACTTTGAAAGCCGATTCTGTGGTTCTTCTGCAACGGCTAAATGCTTACTTTCCCAGCACCCTAGGCAAGGAAGGTAGTCTGTACTTTCTTCAAAGAAATCACTTGAAAACAGGGAAATTGGAGCTGCAAATTAAGGTAAGGCAGGTTGATCATTAGCAACACAGTTATTCGTGAAATGAACTTAATTGTCTTGGGGCATTTCCACCTTTAGGGTGGGAAGGGGAAGATTGCTCATTTCCCCTGAGAGAGGATATCTGCGTGAAATTCAGGTGGTTTGTAGACACTTAGCAGTGGCAGCAGGTGATGACTCAGAAGCTAGAACAGAACAGTTGAGCACTGTTAGGGCAGAGGATCGGGTTTGGGCCAAGAAGTCAGTTCCCCAGACGTTCAGAGGCCGCTAGTGGCCCCACAGGTATCAATCTTTATCGTTATTTTATAGAGTTTTGAAAATTTTTTTAAAGATTCATTTATTTTAGAGAGAGTGCACACAAGTGGGGGGAGGCAGGAGCAGAGGGAGAGAATCTCAAGCGGACTCCCCGCTGAGCACCGAGCCCCAAATGGGGCTTGATCTCAAGACCCTGAAATTATGACTTGAACCAAAATCAAGAGGCAGATGCTTAACCGATTGAGCCACCCAGGTGCCCCTAGAGTTTTGAAATTTTTAAACCACTAACTCTTTTAAGAAAATACACACACACACACCCCAAAAAAAGAATTCACACACATATACATAAATATATATAAAACACACACAAACATATAATCTGCTGCTTTCTTTTCTTTTTTTAAATTGTGGTCTAAAAACATAAAATTTACTATCTTTACCATTTTAAGTGTTTAGTTCTGTAGTATTTATAGCCACGTCATTGTACATGGTTATCCAGAACTTTTTTATCATGTGAAACTGAAACTTTGTTCCCATTAAGCATCAACTGCCCATTTCCCCCTTCCCCAGCCCCTGGCAACCACCATTCTACTTTCTGTTTCTGTGAATGTGTCTACGTTAGATCCCTCACATAGGTGGAATCCTCCAGTTCATGTCTATGAACATGGGTATACAAATATTTCTGAGATCCTGCTTTCAGTTCTTTTGGATACATACCCAGAGGAGGGATTGCGGTGTTCTACCCCTTTTTACACTAAGAGATCACACTGATCTTCAGTTTAGGAGACTTGGTGAAAATTCCATCAACAGAACACAGTCAAACAAAGAATACAGTAAATGTGACTGACATTTGTTCTTCCTTTCCTGTGTGTACATTTCCAGGCCAGTCCCTCGAATCTCTTATGTTTTGCTTTTAGGGCTTGTCTGAGTTGCAGCAATATTGCAGAGTGGGTAAAGACGAAGGCTTAGTGTCAGAGTTGAAGTCCAGTCCCTGGTCCCTACCAGCTATGTGACATTGGAAAGCTCCTTAATCCCAGTAAGCTTCAGTTCTCTTTTATAAAGATGGAGGGGATGATCATGGCCGATATTACCCCATTGAAATGTGCATCCCAGTGTCTGGCCTAGAGACATATTCTAGAAAGGAGAGGTTAGGTGAAGGAGTAATGACAGCCTTGGCAGCAGCAATGCCTGGAGATCTCAGAAACTGTAGATACCTATCCTGCTAAATTTGATCATAAATATTTCCACCGTATACCACAGTCTGTATATGTGTTCTCTGAGTCTCATTATCAGTACTTACTCTGAAAAGCATAAGAGATGTGCATCACAATTACAACAGTTAAAAATATCTTTAAGTGGATTTCATCTATGAACTTTTAATTCCATTTTTTAGTATCATAATTTTAGAGTTGATAGGGATTTTAGAGGTCAGCTAATTTACCCATTATTCAATCATCAAACCTGTAACAAATGCCAATAATATGATAATAACAGCTTCCAGTTTTGATTGCCCACTATATTTTAGTACTTTACATATATTATTTCTAATCCCCATATCAGCACTGCAAGGTAGGGATTATCCACATTTTACAAATGAAGATGAGGCTCAGAGAGGTAATCAGCTGGCCCAAGACCACAAATCTAGCCACACTGTACAGCTGTTTGAATCCAGATCCATCAGCAACCAGTGGGTCTGTCTCGTCTCCACCGTGTGTGTGGACGTGTTTCTGATACTCTAGACTGGGTCTTCCGGCATTTGCACTTCTTCACAATGCCTTTTATTTGCCAGGGACTGCGTTGTCTGTGCTAATTAACATTTTAAATAAAATAATTCTATTAGAGGGAATATGAGCTTAAATAAGAATTATTAACCAGGGCTGACCAGCATTCACTATACTTTTAGATTTACCCTCCTGCTTCCGTTTCCTCTGGTCCTGGAAGGCTAATGAGAAAAACTTTTAGATGCTTTAATGGCTTCTGTTCCTGTGTTAGACAGTGTAATAAATAAAGAGCAAATTGAAGAGTAGAAATGATGTACAAAGAATTAAGGATTCCCCCCAGAAGCACTACCGGCTGATCTAGGTTCATTCACTTTTGAATCCCAGCACCTAGCACAGTGCTGGACACAATATTCCAGAATGAAAATGTTTGCCTGCATCAATTTGTGCCCAGAGAAGGTGTCAGTTAATAGACATCAAAGACTACTTTTTGGATTTTCTTTTTGTTCGGTGGCTATGTCGTTTTATCTTCATGGTTTTTCATTGTGTGGAATTTTAGATGCTATATTTGGGCACATATCTATAAAATATGCTTGTTGATGAATTCTAACTAATCTAAATGGAATCTTCTAGGATTTATGACTTGAGACTTTGAAGACTAATTTTCTTGGAGCTTCTTCATTCCCGTGATAACTTGAATCTATTTGGCACTTTTGCGAGTCGACACCGACTCCATCCTTCGTATCACGTTTACTTGCAAGGTGCTGTCCCCACCAGATTTTTTAATTTATGGCATTTCACAAAAGCATTTTTGTAAAGGAAAATATAACACTTAGGAATTCCTATTTTTATTCTTTAGATGAGTTTTTTTTATGGGGGGAGACGAGCAGAGGGAGTGAAAAGAGCTTGCCGCAGACACTACAAAGACGTTTGCTCCCTGTTTTAACCCTTCCGGCCCGTGTTCAGTGGAGGAGGACTTCTCCAGCTTGAGATTCCCCATGAGAAAAGCATGGTCACCAGTGCCTGTATCAGACCTGTAACTAAGTGACAGCTCAGGAAGTGCCAGGCTTGGGCTGGGCTGCAGCGGGCATGGGGTGGGCACAGACCCCGCCTGCGCACCTGCTTCTCCAGCCCCGCCACCTCCCCCTGCCTTACTCCCAGGCTGGTTTTGACCCTAAAGTTAAAATCAGGCATGAGGCTTTCTTTTTCTTCAAGCATGCCCGCAAAGCTCTCCGAAGCAGGGTCAGGGGTGAGGCAGAGAGGCGAGAACAGACGAGAGGACTAGTCAAAAGCTTAGGCCAAATTAGAGACCTAGCAGTTTTTCACATTGTCGCTGTTTTCCTTTTGGACATTTTGCAACACTGAGAGGTGGTGGGAAATGGTGAAACTGGGATTTAAATAAACTTTCCTTTCTCTTTTACCTTCTCTTTTCACATTGTCAGCTTTGAGCATTTGCTTTTGGATCAACTCTGCCACTGAACTTAGCCTCTCAAGGAACTTTAGTGATAGCTATTCAGCTTCTGAAACTTCTCCATGAGTTGTAGACTCAGCAGCTGTTCACTGAGCAGGCACGGCTCCTTTTGTGTGACGTCTCTCTTGCTGCTCACCCAGTGGCATGGGTCGCATTACTCCCATTTCACAGGTGAGTTCTAGAGAGACCAAGCATTTGCTAGAGGTCAGATCGACAAGCGGGATGCTGGATGGGTTAAAGGGATGATCAAGCCTAGCCTCCAGACAACTGCCAACCTACAAAAAAGGGAGAGAGCCAGTATCTCCTTTTATACAGAATATAAATTGCTTATTAAAATAACACCGTAATTACACACTGAGCCACATTGGTCGCTGATCACCACAGGTGCTGTAATAAGCTGAGGGTCCTGCTAATTATATTTTAAGCCCAGAAATAAACTCCAAGAAACAGAGACCTCTCCTTATGATTTCAGATACCTTCACACTTCAACGTGCTGTCATCACCATTTGTAAACTGAGCAAAAGCTTGATTCTAAGTTATCTTGAAGGCTTAGGTCTAACTGACCACTTTTCTTCATGGTCAGGGGCTCCTTAAGGGGCACTGACTTCAATGTGTGAGGAGTGAATATCGGAGAATGACATGAGTTGCTCTTTACAAAGTGTCAAGAATAGGCCAGGCATGTCACAAGTGCTGTCTGTGTATGTGGGTGGGTTGGGTTCTGCTCCAAATCACGTGAACGAGTGGTTATTTCTGGCTTCATCTTGGGAATCGTGGTCTCCCTGAGGACGAGGACAATCTTTGTCTTTTAGCCTTGGACCTGGCCCAGGTTGGGTTCTCACTGTTGGATACCCCGAGACAAGGTCCCAACCAGGAGAGCTCCCAGTCTAACTCAGAAACCCAAGGCTCATCACAAAGCATATGGAAAGCAGATAGAGTGAGATTAATGAGTGATCTGGTCCAGGGATTTCCTGGGAAGTTCTGAGACCAAAGGGGGAGTAGTAACCTGACCATGAATGCTGCTGTGGATGTCCATTCAATTCTGCCTAAACACATAAGTTGGATTCTGCCGCCATTGACCAGGCTCCTCCAAGTAGGGAGGAGTTAAAAACAGTGCTACTCCAGGCCTCGTCCTCAGGCTGGTGCCAGGCTATGAACCGTTATTAGTCTGTGACAAGATAAATTGGAAGTTAGCATTTAGAAAGTTCTGTTGCATTTGACATTGCCTTGACAACCAAGAGCATGATCCTTAGGCTTTTCCAACAAGGTATAGAACAGTTGGGGCCATGTTAAACTCTCACGTGAGTTGCCCAGAGAGTGCCACATGGTGTGAGCTGTGGTCTAGCCATGCATGGTAGGACCGCAGTTTGGTTTAAATGGATTGGAGCTGCCAACAAAACCTCAAAACCTGGTCCTTCATCATAGATGGGTGTGAAGTACAGCAAGGAAACTTAGATATGGTTGTCTTGCCAGAGTCTGTGCAGTGATTTTCTAAAGCTCCCATCCAGAATCTCTCATCAGTGAGGCCAACTTTGCCACCTTTAGGATAGCAAGCAGACTGAATTCTGGCCAATCCGGCAGTGCTCACCTTAGCGGGGACAGCTCTCGGGTCTGTCCTGTCCAGAACATGACTGCCATTTTGGGTGGGCCATGATGCGGGGCCCCTGCTCGCTGTTCATGTTCATCCCCAGTCCGTCTCCTGGATGCTGAGTGAGAGCTCATACCCATGCCTCTCTTGAGACCCTTTTGTTGCATTTCTGCATGATTCTGATCCCATTGAACTAGCTTATTTGGTTGATGTGAAGAAATACAAGACGACAGTGCTCTGATTCCAGCTTTCTGAACCCAAAGCAAAGGCCGCAGCATTTGGGAAGTGTAAGTACTGCGTTTGGAAGCTGGGCTGCTGAGACCTGGAGGCTGCGTGCCGTGCGTGTGTCTGGCTGGTCTTGCTAGCGAAGAGCCTGCTGTAAATAGAGTGCTGTAATCTATTCGGTTCATGCTGTTCCAGCCAGCTTTCATCATCAAAACTTGAATAATATTCAAACTGTGAGAGGAACATACTTCTTGCTGAAGCCTAGGTATGCCAAGCGCAAGAGCCAAAGCATCTCAGTCTCCAATCTACAGCAACATGTTGCAAAAAAAGGAGCACCTGGATTGCTTCACGAGACGTGAGGAGCCTGCCTTTCTCCACAATCAAATGGCATCAAGATTTAAAATTTCCTCCTTTCCCCTGGGAAGTAAAAAATTATTTTCATGGGAACCATGCTACTTGGAAGTCACTTTTTTCCCTGTCTGTGAAGTCACCGCCTCCCTCATGGTCTGAAAGGACATTTCCGCCCTGGCCCCAGGTATCTGGCAGAGGGTGCTCTGAGACCCCTGGCGGGGAGAGCTGCCAGTGCAGAGATCCACCGGGCTCCCTGGAGGGAGGGCATGCGGATTGTACAACCTGGAAGGCGCTGGGGACTGGGACCCGAAGGGAAGGTTGCAGGCCGCTGTGGAGAGACCAGTAGGAAGGCAGCTCGGAATACTGCCTTGCTAGGATACACGGTGCAAACCCCTCCTCCTGTGGCAGGGGCTCCAGGCCTGGGTTTCTAGAATTCAGCCCTGCCTCTCCCTGTTCTGTCTCCCTCACATCCCCGAGTGAGAAAGACATCCCCACCCTGCTCAAGTTCTCTCCTACAAATCTAAGCCTTCTCTCCTAGATTCTGCAGAAACCACAAAAAAGCCAGGTTTGGGGGTGCAGACCCCTAGGGGAGGCTGCAGGGCCGGTGTGGGGGGGAGCACTCACTGAGCTCTCACGTCACAATTTGAGAGCTGGCTGTACCTGTCAGCTGTTTTTATTCCAGGCATGCCTCCCAGGACGTCTGGTCTTCAGAAACATGTTTTGATATCTGGACTAGACACCGGGGCCAGTGATAGTCTCCTTGGTCCTAGCAAAATGGGAGGCAAGTTGTCTGTCCTAACTCTTTGTGCCTGTGCACCTCCTGACCAAACTGGGGGTGGGACAGGGTCAGGGGATGTGAGATTGACACCTAAGGACTGAGATCAAGGCCCACATGAGGCTCCGTGCTGAGCGTGGATCCTGCTTAAGAATCTCCCTCTCCCCACCCCACTCTCTCTCTCTCTCAAAAAAAGAAAAAAAAAAAAAGGCAAAGGGCTTGAATAGACATTTCTCCAAAGAAGACAGACCAGTAGCCAAATAAGCACATGAAAAAGATGGTCAACATCACTGATAATTAGGAGAATGCAAATCAAAATCTTGAGATACCACTTCATTCCCATTAGGATGGCTATTATAAAAAAATTTTTTAAAGCAGAAAATAGCAGGTGCTGGTGAGGTTGTAGAGAAATTAGAAACCTTTATGCACTGCTGGTAGGAACACAAAATGGTAAAACAGCTCTGGAAACCATATGGCAGTGCCTCAAAAAATTAAAAATCCAATTACCATATGATCCAGCGATTTTTATGGGTATATCCCTAAAAGAAGTGAAAACAAGACCCAAGTATTTACACCTGCACGTCTGTAGCAGCATTCTCCACAATAGCCAGAAGATGGAAACAACCCAGGTGCTCATCCACAGATGAACAGTTACATAAAATGCAGTTTATACATATATCAGAATAGTATGCAGCCTTAAAAAGGAAGGAAATTCTGACACACTCTACACCATGAATGAATTTGAAGACATGATGTTAAGTGAAATAAGCCAGTGACAGAAAGACAAGTGTATGAAGTACCTAAAGCAGTCAGAGTCCTACAGGCAGAAAGTAAGACGGCGGCCGTCAGGGGCTGGGGAATTCCTGTCTAACGGATACAGACTTTTAGTTTGGAAAGATGAAAATGTTCTGGAGATGAATGGTGGTTGATGGTTGCACAGCAATGTGAATATACTTAATGATGATGGACCGTACACTTAATAAAACAGTAAATTGTATGCATTTTACCATGATAAAAAAAAACAGACCTCTAAAAAAACATACTACGAACTGGTTCTCCTATTAAATTCTTTGAACAATTTGCTGGGGGCGGTCGGGAGAACCATTTACTTTAACAGTTCAACAGCTCTTCTTGAACACTCGCTGTGTCCCCAGCCCTGTGGTGGGCATCGTATTTATTTTATTTGAGGTATAACAGTTGAGGCAATAAAATAAAGCCCACAGATCTTAAATGTTCAGTTCTGTGAGTTTCGAGAAATTGTATGTTCCTGTGTAGCTACTGTTCGAAACAAGATATAAAACATTTCCCTCACCCGGAAAGCTCCCTGTGCCCCTCTCCAAGCCATCCCCCTTCTGCTCTCCAAATGCCTTCTGATGTCAGTCGTTGTAGATTAGCTTTGCCTGCTGTTGGCTTTCGTAGAAACAGAAATACACAGTGTGTACTCCTTTCCGTGCCCAGCTGGTTTCACTCAGCATGCCCTGTGTGCCATTTATCCACGTCGACATGTGTCCGTGTGGTCATCCTTTGTTGGTAAGTGGTAGTCCATGGCGGTACCACAGTTTGTGTGTCCCTTCTCCTGTGGATGGACCTGGGTGGCACTGTGTTTGGAGACACCCACCAACAAGTGAGGACGTTAGCTGGCCAACTGGGGCTGTCTGCACACATTGGGGCTCCCATACACGTTCTCCATGCTTGGGGTTTTCCCACTTGACCAGCAGCATACCCAGACTTGAACGGTCTCCAGGTGACTGCGTTTTGGCGATTTACACTAGAAATAGGCTATCCGATGGGCCAGGCCCATGTGTTGCCACTGAATAGATTTCTTCCCGGAAGGCACATCACAGGGGAAGCTAAATACCGAGAGGCTGCTGGGTGATTGTAATGGGGACAGGAGGTTGCTGGTCTTAAAGGTCAGTGTCCCTGAGCTATGACTGCACCATCCCCAACTCGGGGCCACCTATAAAAGTGACCAGATGCCTGTGGGGCAGAGTGTGGGGGCAGGGGAGGGGGCAGAGCACTCTCCTTAGGCAGGACTGGGGTGACCAGTTCCCAGGCTGGCCCCTTCCTCCCTGGCTTGGAGCCTGCAGCCTGGTTAACATGTTCTTTCGGTAGCTGTGTTAACACCTTTCGTCAAGACTGTTGCATGAGCTAGTCTCTCCTTACGGTAATTTTGCCCTGTTGTGCCTCATTCTCCAGTGAATCTGTAGTCTGACTCTGAGGTCAGTGTCCCCTTTTTACAGAGTTCTGGGCAGTGTCTCCTGTCATGAAGTAGTGAGGCCTCCTGTCGAAGAGCCTTGCCCTTCGCTGCCAGGTCGATCTGGGCTCAGCAGCCTAGCAGGGCCTCCTACAAATGGTGGGCTCTTACTTCAGCTCGTGGAACCTAGCTACCTCCTCTAATGACACTAATAATAGCTTTGCTGCCCTCTGTTCTGCCTGTCACAGGCTTATAGGAAATGAGGGGTGGAAGGGAAATTCCTGCCTTCCAGGAACTCAGACAAAATTCATCTGCGTGAAAACTCAGTTTCGTTGTTTCGTTGTTTCCCTCATTCCCACATTCCTGGGCAGTGCCTCATCACGAGACGCAGACGATACAAGTGGGAAGTGTGGCGGTACAACCTGACCTGTTGCTCTTTGGTAGAGAGCTGTGGAGACACAGGGGGAGGGGACAGTCACCGGGAAGCTCCACAGAGCAAGGAGAATTTGAAAGACCTACGAGGGCAAGTATATTTAGTATGGCCTCCCTCCCTCTGTCCTGGAGCCACAGTCCGTGTATCCCTGGCCCCCAGCCCAAGTCCGAAAGCTCACAAGCCCCGGACAGCTAGCAGATCTGCTCCCCCTGTGAGAGGTAAGCTTAGAAGGCCCGGATGTAGAGGACGCGGTGCCTGGAGTTCACCTCTGAGAGAGGTTGGTGGCAGAGCTGGGTGTGGGTGACTCCGAGATGCTCGTGGGGATGGTGGGAGTGGGGTGTGGAGCCCATCCCAGCAAATCCGGGCAGAGCGAGTCCTGCCTGCCCATGGGTTGGCACAGGGGACCTGGGGCGGAAGGAAGGATCTGCTCTGGGAGAGAGCAGAGCGCCGGAAGTGGCTGCAGGAGTAGCAAGGATGCAGTGTCGACAGAGCGACTGTCAGCTGGTTCCAAGGAGCCGCTGTCTGGCCCGGCCGAGGCCACCGTCCGTTCCCGCCCCCTCTTCCTAATCTGGCAGTCTCGCCTGTCTCTGCGCAGTTCAGAGCCTGCCCGTCCTGTACGCTTCCTTGGGGGAAGCCGCCTGCCCGTGGGGCTGACCTGACCCAGGTTCTCCCTGTGACTGCTTCAGAGCACCCCCAGCTGACCGTGTGCCCTTGGGGGATCGATGGCCTCACCTTCGTTCATTTTCCCCCAAGGGCCTAGACCAGCGCTGGGCACATTGCACAGTCTGAACAAGCAAAGAGCAGAGAAGGAAATGCCATCTACGATTGGCCAGTCAGGAGCAGAGCAGGAACCGGAATCCCAGATCCGGGAGTGTGGGAAGAGCATTGTGATGGGCGCAGGGAGGGGCGGGGGTAACAGGTCAGGGTGGGGGCTCCTTTCCTGTGAATCAATCTAGTGCCGCTTCATGTTCTCCCAGGGGCAAAAGTGAAAAAACCCTGTGGAATATTCTCTCTGGGTTGGTTATTGTCCCAGGGAAGTAGGGATTGTTCCCTAAAATATGCAGCTCAATAAGCAATCCCTTCACCAGAATGTGAAAAAAACATGCACCCATATCCGAGCCACAAAAGATGGTCTTTGCCCCATTTGCTCCTACACACCAGACACAGATTTTTCCAGGGCGCTGACCTGTGTGTTCATCTTTAGCCCTTGGCCCTTGGGGTCTCCCGTGAAAGCCCAACCTATGTTTGGTTCCTAAGTGTTACCTGTGTTCCCCCCTCCAGTTCTCTTCCCTGTCTCTTCCCCAACCCAGGTTTATGTCTCTCCTCTGCCCAGCTTTGAACCTCACTGGTTTGTCTTGGGGAAACTCTATCCTTGGAGTCTGTGTTTGGCCCTTGGGATGGAGTTGACAAAATGGTGGCATGAAAACTGTTCCTTGTTTTCTTCCGATTGGGAAACCAAAAAGAAACACATAAAACGCCTCTTTGGGGGTCAAGAACAGAGTTTCTAAAGTGACTTTATCATGAGTTTGGGTGTTTGAGGGAATTGTTTTGAATTAAGAGGGAATTTCTGTTAATTAAAGGAAATCAGGCACCTATTGTATATGTACTATGATGTCAAGGATGTAAAAGCAAAGGAGCATAGAGAAAAACAAAAAAAAAAAGGCTGATAAGAGACCCTAATGTTAACAGCGATCATCTTTCTGCTTTAAAATTCTCCAGATTGTTTAAATAATCAGCATATTTTTCATAATAGGGAAAATGAAATTTTATTTAACAAGGGAAAGAGATTTAACTGTACTAATAAGGTTAATTTTTGCCTCCCACCACCCCTATAGTGAGCAATTTGTGTTTGTGTACATGCCCACACTAACACTGATGAAAATGTGAAAAAGACAAGCCGTCACGTGGAGGAAATTTTTAAGCCACTGGTTTTACAGGAAGGAAGGAATAGAATCATTTCATATAATTCCATATAAAATCTCCCTCCTAGTGAATCTCAGATTCGCCTTAAATGAACAATTCTGTCGGGGTTATATTCCCTCCAAGGGCTCCTGCAGGATCCAGGATTGGGGGGCTTTCTCAAAGGCAGCTGAAACAGGCTTCACATCATGAAAGCCTGCCTCGTTGAGCGCCGTGCCAGCCTTCTCCACTAACTGTGCCCCCAAGTGGTCACTTGTATCTGTAAATTACAGCCGGCAAGAAAGGTTTGCAATTACCAGGTCTTGGACCACAGGCTTTGCAGTTTGATGATAATGATGATGGTGGTGGTGGTACATGACAAAAGGCAGTGAGAAAGGGAAGAAACCCAAAGTGTGTGTGTGTGTGTGTGTGTGTGTGTGTGTGTGTTTGGAAAGCAGAAGGTAGGAAAGCATTTTCTGAATGTTTGCCTTCTCCACACCCCTCCAGAAAGCGTGTGTGTGTGTGTGTGTGTGTGTATGTTTCCAGAAGAGGTGGGGGTGACTACGAGCAGAGCCCTCCCAAGAATTCCGGAGACTTTGCTCTTCTTCCTTAGGAGTTCACCTCCATGTCTTGCACGGCCTGCTTCTTTGCAGCAGCAGCTCCGTGATAGTCTTCTTGGCAGTCTGCCAGAGACTGTAAGCGTACAGAGAATTGTGTTTTAATAGAAGGCTTTACCTCTGATACAGATTTAAAATGAGAAAGAAACTTTCTGTTCCTCAGCCAGAGCGAAATGCATTTTGCTTCTTGCGAAATGCTGGTGATTACAAGCTCATCTTACATAATTTTATTATTTTCAATTGCTGCCTGTCAATCTCAGGTGATGGTTTCCTGGGAGCAGAAAAGGAAGCAGATTCTGGGCGATGATAAAAAAAAAAAAAGTCACCCAGTCATTAGCAAATCGTACAGAAGTTTAGAAAGGAGAATAATTTTCTTTGTGACGATGCTGTTGAAGACATTCAGATCTTCAGATCTTACCTACCTCAGTTAGACATGCAGGAGTGAATTGAGTACTCTTTAATGGCCTAGAAAATGTATCTTCACTTTAACAAAGGGTTGATGTTTGAGATTTAAAAAAAAAAATCTTTAAATCTAATGAAGGAATTCTCTTGAATAACCACATTTTCAGAAATCTTTGACACTGTCGAGGTGGTCCACTGTCACGCCCACAAGAGGGCATTTTCTCATCAACTTCTGGAAAAAGGATTTGTTTCCCAAAGAGAAGCTGAGAGGCCTGTGGGGAGGAGAGTGTTAATGAGAAGCAAGGGATGGAGAGGAGCTTGCAACTGAGTTGTATGTATGTTTCCGTTTACTCTGTCCTGCCAGCCTGCCAGTCAGTGCTACCGGCCAGGAATTCTGCTCACTGTGTTTACTCGCTGTGTTGTTAATGTCTTAATCCCAGAATGACTGGGAACCAAAGGAAACCTTCGCAAGAGTTTCCTCCAGATACCAGATGCCACGTGCTAGCACCGACCTAGGATTCACTCTTCGAGCTGGTGTCACCGGTCAGTGGCTTAAGTACTAAATTTCGTTTTCTACTATTTTAAGACTCTGGCCAAAGTTCCCCAGTATCATGACCCCTGCAACTTCCCTGGTTCCAGGTTCTTTCCTTTAGTTATTGAACAAACATTTATTGGGCACCTACTGTGTTTCAGCGTTGAAGCTGGCTAAGATCCTACATACATTCTTGATAGGAGACTTAGCATCAAAAACAGACAAATAAATACTGGAGTATTATCTAGATAATTATAAATGCTATGAGGAAAGATCACTGGGAGAAGGAGAGAGGTAGCTGTTCCAGATTGGGTAGTTAGGAATACTTCACTGAAGAGTAACAGTTATTAGTTTGCTAAACAACACTTTAAAATTACCATCTACTCTTTTTTTTATTCTTTCTTGAAATTCAATTTAGTTAACATATACTGTATTATTAGTTTTAGAGGTAGAGTTTAGTGATACATCAGTTGCATACAACACCCAGTGCTCATTACCTCAAGTGCCCTCTTTAATGCCCATCCCCCAGTCACCCCATCCCCCACCCACCTCCACTCCAGCAACCCTCAGTCTGTTTCCTAGAGTTCAGTGTCTCTTATGGTTTGCCTCCCTCTCTTCTCATCCTATTTTGTTTTTCCTTCTCTTCCCCTATGTTTATCTGTTCTGTTTCTTAAATTCCACATAGGAGTAAAATCATATGGTATTTGTCTGTCTCTGACTGATTTATTTCACTTAGCACAATACCCTCTAGTTCCATCCATGTCTTTGCAAATGGCGAGATTTCATTCTTGTTGATGGCTGAGTAATATTCCACTGTGTGTGTGTGTGTGTGTGTGTGTGTGTATGCATGCGCACATGCATGCATGCATGCATGTGCGCATACCACATCTTCTTTATCCATTCATTTGTTGATGGACACCTGGACTCATCCCATATGTTGGCTATTGTGGACATTGCTGCTATAACACTGAGATGCCATCTACCCTTCACCTCATCACTGCGATCAACAGTGAATGTTTTAAAACCAAAGAGTAGGAAGGACATAATCCCAGAACAAGGAGAGTTGAATAAACTTAGTATTTTGGAAAATTTGCTACATACTCTTGAGTTTTCTCACTTTCTGAAGACTATGGGAACTTCGTCTTGGATTGGTCCCACTCGTAATAATCGTCTTCCCTTTCCCCAAACACGAGCTCCAAACCACAGAAGGTATGGTAATGGCAGCTCTATTGGCACGAATTCCCCAAGCCTGCTCAGCTCACAGCCACACAGATAAGACATGAGTAGAAGGTCGCCTGCTCCCCACCCTTGTAGTTCTGGGACCCTGGATGGGGAGTCTAGCCCAAGAGCTGGGATGCCCTTAGACACACATGTGAGCATTTCTTTTTTTTTTTAAGATTTTATTTATTCATTTGACACAGAGAGAGAGATTACAAGTAGGCAGAGAGGCAGGCAGAGAGACAGGAGGAAGCAGGCTCCCTGCCGAGCAGAGAGCCCGATGTGGGCCTCGATCCCAGGACCCTGGGATCATGACCTGAGCCGAAGGCAGCGGCTTTAACCCACTGAGCCACCCAGGCGCCCCATGTGAGCATTTCTGAAACCAGGAGTAAAAGCTCTACTTTGAAAACATATTTTAGAAGGTCAGAACTCTGAGCTGGGCAAATCAGGAGAGCTAAATAGAAGAGGTGAGTCTTCAACTTGATCCTAAGGGGTTGATAGGTGTAAGAAAGAGGGTAATGGGATTACAATGGATGGTTCATTTTTGTGAGTGAATGTGGAACACTTTTTGGTAACAAAAGCAATATCCATTGTATAATATTTTCAAGCATATTGAAGTAATTGTCTCTAAAGACGTATTGCCTAGAGGAGTACCTGGGAGGCTCAGTCAGTTAAGCATCTGACTCTTGATTTCAGCTCAGGGTTGGTGAGATTGAGGCCTGTGTCAGGCTCCCTGCTCAGTGGGGAGTTTGCTTGAGATTCTCTCCCTCTATCCCTCATCCTGCTCTCTCTCTCTCTCTCTCTCTCTCTCAAATAAATAAATAAATAAATAAATAAATAAATAAATAAATGTCTTTTTTTAAAAATGACCTATTGCCTAGAGATGGCCATTGTTAATATTTTATTATATTTTCTTCTTTTTTGTGCATTTGCACAACAGCTGGGGCTATGTTGCATAGGAAATTTTGCATCTTTTTTTTTTTTTAACATTAGAACATATTCCCATGTCATTAAAAAATGATTCTTGGGCACCTGGGTGGCTCAGTTGGTTGAGCATCCCAACTCTTGATTTTGGCTCAGGTCATGATCTCGGGGTAAGATCAAGCCCGGCGTCCTGCTTCACCTGCCTGCTTAAGCTTCTCTCTCTCCTTCTTCCTCTGTCCCTCCCCTGCTCTAAAATAATGATCTTAAACTTCACTTCTCAGTGCCTACATGCCGGCCATCTTATTTACTCAGCCAGAGCCATCATCTGTATTTTTTTTTTCTACTCTAGCACTCTGGTGGGTATTCTTGTGTATCATTTTGTTTCATAATTTGTGCGTCAGCTCTGAGGGCAACATGAGGCTGGCTCCTCGCGTGATCCACCCAGGCCTCTGTCACGTGGTGATGACACTACCAGCTTCATGCGGTGGTTCTGAGAGATACACCAGAGAATGTTTTGGACAGAGTTCTAGAAATAGAATTACCAAGGTTTGAGGTTTTAAAAATTCTATAACTTTCCAATTATAACAGTAATATTCTTTATGGAAATTTTTAACAGAAAGAAAAACCCTGGCTAATCTCATCACTAAGACAGAAAAACAATTAACATTTTAGAATCTATTATTTGTCACTTATAGCGGAATTGGTATCCTACTATATATAAACATATGTATCTATATAAACATATAGATATAATTTTATCTTTTACTTCTTTCCCTCTTAACCTTGTGCTGATTTTTTCTTGTCATTACATATTCAGGAACATGATCTTAAAAGGCTACATTTCATTACATGCCTTCAGAGTAATGAGCCGTATTTTATTTAAGTAACTTCCTGTTATTGGATATTTAGATAATTCAGTTATTATTTGCTATCATAAATATCGTTGCAATCAGATATTGTTGAATGTAAATATATGCAGACACTGGGATTATTGCTTAGGATTAATTCCTGGAACTGGTGTTACCAAATCAGAGGTGGGAAATACTGAACACATTGATCTGTATTGCCACATTGCCCCCAGAAAGCCTGTGCTGTTTGCTTTCCCATCAATAGTGCATGAGCACCCATTTTACCCCACTCTTACCTATTATAATTTTTAAAAATATCTTCGTCTGTTGGATAGGTGAGTCATGGTATCCCGTGGTCTCAATCTGCACTCCCTTAATTACCAGTGGGCTGGAGCATTTGTTTCTATGTTTATTGACATTCCTGTCCTTTGCCTGTTTTTCTATTTATATTCATCTTTCTCTTATTGATTTGTAAGAGCTCTTTATGCATAAGAGGATATTAACCTTTTGGTGTAATGTTAGAACTATTTTTCCCAGTGTGTCATTTGTCTTTTAAATTCATTTATGGTTTCTTGGTTGTAGAGAAGCTTTTAATTTGCTTGTCATCCTATTTATAAACCTTTTTCACTTTGACGTTTATTCTCGTTTTTATGCTTAGAAAACCCTTCCCTATCCTGGCTTTCCCTGTCTGTTCATTTGCATTTTCTTCTGTTGGTTTCATGATTTCATTTTACAGATTCAACTTTTTGTCCAGTTCTGTTATCCTGTTTTAAGAGAGGAGATAGGAATTTAACTTTTTTCTTAGTGGTTATGTAATTCTTGCAGATCTTTTTATTGAATGAAATGCTGCCTCTCTCGCACACCGAATTCTTGTATAGGCTAGGATGTTTCCAGGCTATCTATTCCCTTCTGTATTTTTTTTATCTGATCAAATGCTATAACACATTGTTTTAACTATAGAAGCTTTAATATTATGTTTAAAAACTGGTAGTAAGGATCACCTTCATTTGCATTATTTTCCAAAATATTTTTAGATACTGTCTCTGGTGCATCTCATAGCCCGGGTGAACTTTAGAATCATTTTTACCAGGCCAAAAAAAAAAAAAATCTGCCCTTGACTTTTTTTACATGCTATCCATATGAATTAGATGATGTCCATAAATTGATTTATAAAGAATTGACATCCAACTGCAATATTGAGTCTTCTCATTCGGGCACGTGCCATCCCATTTACTGTGTGTGTTTATTTAAGTTTACTTTCATATCTCTCTGTAAACATCACTTCATATGAGCTTTGCACTATTCTAGAAACTTCATTCCTAGATGCTACTTACAGTTAGACCAAGATCTTCCTGTCTGGTTGTATTTTCTAATGAGTTACTGCTAACAAATAAGAAAGCTCTCNAGCTTTGCACTATTCTAGAAACTTCATTCCTAGATGCTACTTACAGTTAGACCAAGATCTTCTGTCTGGTTGTATTTTCTAATGAGTTACTGCTAACAAATAAGAAAGCTCTTGGTTCTTATGTATTTTGTGTCTCGCAAGCTTATTGAATTTTCTTATGAATGGAACTTCTTTAAGGCTTTCAAAACATGCTAATCATTTTACCAAATGTATGTACAAACCATGGGAGAGCTTAGATTATCATCGTTCAGAATCTTTATTAATGGGGCACCTGGGTGGCTCAGTGGGGTAAGCCGCTGCCTTCAGCTCAGGTCATGATCTCAGGGTCCTGGGATGGAGCCCCCCACATTGGGCTCCCTGCTCAGCGGGGAGCCTGCTTCCCCCTCTCCCTCTGCCTGCCTCTCTGCCTACTTGTGATCTCTCTCTCTGTCAAATAAATAAATAAAATCTTTGAAAAAAAAAAGAATATTAATTTGGAGGAAAATGGCATCTCATTGCGTTTTATATGCAATTTCAGTGAAGTTTCTTTCTGGCTCCAAGTCAGAATCCCAGTCCTATCATTTATGTGGGGCTTGGGGTCAGCACGCCGGCCTCCCCTACCAGTGAGAGGCACACTCCTCAGATGGGACTGGAGGGTCACAGGCCTGCCTTGTGGGGAGGGGGGCAGGGCGGCCATAAAGAACGATGGAGGAGCCGGCTGTGGACACCTGGCCCAGACTGGGTAGAGAGTTTGCTGCTCCTGATGTTAGCTTCAATTCCACTCAGTTGCCCACTCCCAGCTAGACAAACCTGAGCGTGAAGAAACAGTCAGACACCACTTGCCCCATCATGGAGCCATGAAAGACGCTCACGACTTCCACTCACCGCACAAAGACAGCCCCTCAAAGTGAGCAAAAAAGCAAAAGCGAGGCTGACCAGATACATAACTGTCGCATCCAGGCGTCCTGTCCTCCGCAGCTGCGCTGAGCTCGCATTACATTGCCTTCCTCCCAAATCAAGGCCTTCTATCAGGTATGGGGAAGGAAGGGTTTCTCCTACCCTGCTTCTCCCTAGCATATGGCTGTGGCGGGGGCGGAATCTCCCCACGTCCCCACACAGACGGCTTATGAATGTACTGATGGTGCGCGTTTCCTCCGTTGGACGAAAGACTCCTCTTTTACTCTTTGATTCGTATGCCAGTTTCGGAAGGTTGTTTTTCACCCACTCGAAAATCTTCCTCGGAAGGAATGTGTTGCCATCAGCAAGTCCTCTATGTTGTAACTTGTCTCCTATGCAGCCAGACTGTAAGGCAATGCAGCTTCCCTCAAGAAAACCCAAACCCGCTATTCGTGGTTCAACAAAGACCTGCGTGCCTTCTGCGGGCCAGGCATCGTGCTGGGGCTTGGAGCTTGACGGTGCGTGGACGCAGGCCTGCTTCCTTCCCTCAAGGAGCTCCCTCAAGGAGCTCACAGTCTGGTGGGGGAGACACGGTCCTCAGAGAGCTCAGCTAGAAGCCATCCGGTGCTGTGAGAGGAGCCTTGGCTGACCTTGGATGTGGGGGTTTTGAGGAACAGTTGACATGAGCATTTTTTTTTTTAAGATTTTATTTATTTATTTATTTATTTGACAGAGAGAGAGATTACAAGCAGGTAGGGAGGCAGGCAGAGAGAGAGGGGGAAGCAGGCTCCCCGATGAGCAGAGAGCCCGATGCGGGCCTCGATCCCAGGACCCTGAGATCATGACCTGAGCCGAAGGCAGAGGCTTTAACCCACTGAGCCACCCAGGCGCCCCTTGACATGAGTATTTAAAGGGAGGCCGAGCTGCGGTGGGGAGGGCATGACACAGAGGACATGGGTATCCCATAGACCCGTCTTGGAGAGAGAAGGGCACAGTCAAGGAACGAGAGAAGGCCAGGGGAGCTGGGGCTCAGAAGCCAAGGGCGAGTGTGGTCCCGGAGGGGACCAGAAAATTGGGCAGGGAAAGACCATGCAGGGACCTGTAGGCCGCATTTAGCATCTTTATCTTTGTTGTGAGAGCACTGAGTGACTTGGACAGTTTTAAAGCAAGGGAATGGCATGGTTTTTTTTAAGATTTTACTTAATTGAGAGAGAAAGAACACAAGCTGGGATAGGGGGTGCCAGAGGGAGAAGCAGGCTCTCCGCCGAGCAGGGAGCCCGACGTGGGGCTCGATTCCAGGACCCTGAGATCATGACCTGAGCTGAAGGCAGGTTCTCAGTGGACTGAGCCACCCAGGCACCCCCAGGAATGGCATTTCGAAATGACGGCACAGGCCACCGTGTGGGGACCTACTGAAGAGCACCTAGGGAGAATACGGGGCACAGTCACAAGGTGATGGCCAGAGTCCAGGTGAGAGCTGGCGGCGGCAGCTGGGACTGCCATGTTGCAGATTGGGGGGAAGTAAGTGAACTTGAAACTTTTAAAGGGTGGAGTTGCCAGGCCCTGGTGGTGGGGCGGCTGTGGGGAAGTGAAGGAGAGGGGTGGTCCGAGATTTCTGACCTGAGGCGTGGGTGGGTGGATGGTGGCGGTGTCGGCGAGCTAGGAGCCCTGGGATGCTCGGGGGAGCTGGGGAAGATTGAGGTTTGTTCAGAACCAGGTGTGAGGGTTCCTGAGACATGCCGGTGGTGAAGGTAGGCCGTTAAATGTCTGGACCTGGCTCTTGCTGAGAGGGGACAGACATTTGGAGGAATCACCCGGGCTGGATTGAAGATGAAGGATCTTAGAGGTAAGGGACAAGCTGTTGGGCCAGCCAGCTGGACCCAGTCTTCCCAGGACCTCTGGCTTCCAGAGGTGGCACTTCCCAGGCGAGGAGATTTCCTGTGTGCCCTCTACCACGTTCTGGCTGAGTCAGCCCCAGGGGCAGTTAAAGGCGCACAAACACCGAGGAAACACATGTCAACAGTCCAGTCTATAAACTCTTATCCGCCTTGTGGGCTCCTAAGTCCTGTGCGTCAGGGTGAGTCTTAGGGTAGCTTGATGGAGCCGGGGTCTCTCCTGTCCCTCCCTCCTCGGTCCTGAGCCTTTCCTTGCTCCCCACAGACCCTCCTTTCTGAATGATGAGCCTTAAAATACTTGGCCTGCTCATTTTGTTGCATGAGGCAAGAACATGGAGTTTGCATCAATTCAAGGTCATTTATATAGTTATATATCCAATGATTATTTCTTGAATACCTGCTATGTGCCAGGCTCAGTAACATGGATAAAAATAGTGGAAAAAAAACATGGTCGGTCATACCCCTCCCAAGGAACTTTCAGTGGAGAGGAGGAGACAAAAACCAGAAGAGATGGGATTATCCTGTTGATGGGACCCTGCTAATATAGGACATCCCAAATCCCATGAGGCCGGGCAAGGGAGGAGACAAGTCAGCAGGGTTAGGGGAGGAGGAGGGGGAATGGAACTGTGGCATGTAGCAAGGGCAGGGGTGGGGCAGGGCGGGCGATTGGGGCAGAAGAAACAGACAGGCAAGAGAAGGTGTTTGGGGACTGTGAGGTGGTTCCCATGAGCAGAGTATACTGTATGTGTGTTGGAAAGATGCGTGTGCATGTATGTGTGTGTGTGTGTGTGTGTGACTGGGCTGGACAGGCCCGGGTAGCAGGGGTAGATACAGGGAGCCAGGGTGTGAGATCTAAGCTGTCTAGGTGGGCACACCCAGACAGGGCAGGGCCTCGAGGACAGAGTTGTGACGTCGGCCAGACTTCCTTCTGCTGCATGTGCCAGAAGACTTTCCTCACTCGGCCTCATTCATTCCTGCTGTCAGGAGATGAGATGAGATGAAATGAGACAAAAACATCCTGTTTCTTCTCCTTGCCTTGATAAATGAAAGCCTGGCCTGGGATCCCAACAGGTACTGCTGGGTCTGCCTCCTCTGCTCCCCAGATGTGCACACAGCAGCCCCCAACATCAGCAGCCTCGAGCGATTTGTTCCGAGGGGCTCCTTGGGCTCCTCTGGCAAAACTAAGGAAGTGAAGTTTCTCTGAGTCACTTGGGCTCTGCGCATGGGCCCAATCTAAGCACTAATAACCTTCTGGAAGAGCCGGAATTTAAGTCATGGATGTTTTCCGACTCACGTTCTCATTAGAATGACCTTTAGTTCCCTTCAGATCTTACTGCCAGGCTTCTTAGGAAATATCAGAGGGCTTTGACTTAAGGCAGCTGGGGCTCACCTCTTCTAGCACCTCTGAACAGATCCAAGGACTGGGGTACTTCAGGGTCACCCCTGGATCTGCTTGGAGTTTGTCAATAGTTGAGGAATTTCAGAGAAGGAATAGAAACAAATCCATGCATTGTTCTGACTTTGGGTCCGAAGCAGTGTTGATGATTCCCGATCCAGCACTTTATTGAATTCCCAGCCCTGTTGGTTGTAGGTCCTGCGGGGGCAGAAGAAGAGGCGGAAAGGAGTCAAGAAGCTTGTCGGAGATAAGGCAGTGAGGTCAGCATCATGGGCCTGTGGACTGTAGCACTTAAAGCTCGTCCCGTATGTACAAACGGTGCCACACCGGCCGCATCTGAATTGCCCTGCAAGGCAGGAGAGAGGCTGCAGGACTGCCCGTCACTGTCTTCAGGGATAGAGGCCGGCGACCCCCAGAGCTGGGATGAGAGTCAGAGGGCGTGAAGATTGTTGTGGACCAGAAGCATCTGGGAAGGCCTTCGGAGCACCTGGGCCTCGATGAAGGAGGTTCACAGTCTCTTTTGGAAGATACTCATCCTGCATTTGGCGACGGGAGAAGGTGGTGGCACCAGGCCCGGGCTACCGCATGACCACGCGCCCAGGTCTCTTCGGCACAAGGGTCAAAGGCGATTGGCAGAGCCCTTCTGCCAGGCCTGATGAGGCTGATGGGGTCCACGCGCAGCTCCGAGGATGACTTCGGTGTGCCTCCTGAGGCTCACAGCTGGAATGCCCTTTCCCAAATGGGGAAGTGGCAGGTGGTGGACCCGTCAAGGGAGAAGGCTGCTTCGGGCTGGCTCAGATTTCCTTCTCCTTCTGCCTCTGACTGTTTGACTGTTTCTAAGTCACCTTTAATGTTGTAACCACTGCTTGTCACTTTGCCAAATTCCTGTGCTCTTACTTAAACGTGATTCACGCACTGGATGTTTTTGACATTTGAAGATTACTTGGTTCTTTGGGCAATTTTCTTGTTTGCCTTCAAGAAAATGCCTGCAGTTCTCCATTTCATTTAGAGAAAGGTGAGGCCCAGGATACATATAATGAACTGGTTGAACTACACGGTGCAGAGCCTGGTGAACTTGGGGAGTGGGGGGGGGTAGCCACTCTGTAAGGCTTCCATGACTAAACAGATCAGGCAACTTCTTGGCCTCGTGTTAGCGATCACTTGTGAGTAAAGACTATCCATCTGCAGAATCACACTGGTGCCGAGTTGGTCAAGCAAAGCCATCTCCATGCAGAAGCCAGCCCTGGGACCAGCAGGGCAACTCGGCATTCAGGGCCCTCAGTGTGTCCCTAGCCACCCTCCTTCCCTTCCTCGGAGGTTCGAGGTGAGGGTAGGGGGCCCCGCTGCGGGGTAAGCTGGCATCAGCCAGAGGTATTTTGAACTGGAGGCAGTCTCGGTAACTAGCCAGGTAATTTCACTTCACAAATGATCAGAGAAGAGGCTGCTGCTCTCACAGATGTCTGCGAACCCCATGCCGGAGCCCCTCAGCCCTCCCATCTGTGGTGTTCCTTGGATGGAGTCCACTCCATTAAAGCACCGGAAAACAGGACTCTTGAAGGCGGGAGAAAGGATTAGGGATAATTTCATTTCAGGAGGAAGAGGCTGAGGAGGGACTTAATTGTCTTTGAAGGACGCTCCTGAGGAGCACAGAGATGAGTCGTTCTCCATCTCACCGAGAGAGAGAAGACGAAGTGGGTCTCAGAGGAGCGAGCGAGGTTTCCAGTTAGGCCCCTGCCTGCAGGGTGAGGGGAGACTGGGCGGCTCCAGGGGGTCTTGCAGGCAGACGTGGCTGTTCAGGGGATGCCGTGGGGCAAGGCGGTATCTCGGGCCTCCCTTTGAAAGAAAATTGTAAAAAGCCAGGAATTAACAGAGACAGGAAGACCGCGAGACCTCAGGAGTCGGAGAGCTCTCCGAGGGCTGAGCAAGCTGGGCTGCGGGAGGGCTGGAGAGATGAGCCGAACTTTCAAATGCAAAAAACAAGAGGCGAGGAGTGGATAGCAATATGAATAAAGATGAGAAGTGGGGATATGTTGTCTGCATCCTGCAGATGGGGGGAAATTATCTCAGCTAAAGCCCAGAGTTCCTGGAGGGAGAGCAGGAGCAGAGATGGGGCCAGAGAGGTCGGGTTTAAACTTTACCAGTGGGCGGCGGGGACCCGCTGGTGATCCTTCTGCAAAGGGCACAGGCCACGGTGGGGCTCCTGGTTCCGGTCTCTAACCCCTCGGGGGTAGGGAAGCAGTATAGTGCCGTCCCCCGCTCCAGCCTCCAGGTCCCCCCCTGCCTGACACAGACGGGTCTGCAACAAAAGAAAAGGAAGGATGCTGTGTGGTGAGGCTTTCGTAGAACTAAATGCCTTCCGTGTAAAGTGCCGTCCTTTATTCTAAGATTGTGTTCTGTCCGTCACCATCCTAAGTAGCAGGCAACAGAAACCAATTTTAGCTAATTGAAGCAGAAAAGGATTTTATTAAAGGATATAAGGCAGCCCAGAGTCTCCAGGAAAATAGAGAACCAGGTTCAGAGGCCACGCAGCCAGGAAGGACAACCAGTCATGCCCAGACCTGACCCAGGGAGGACCCCACCACTGTCCTCCTGGGCCAGACCTCAGCTTGTACCACCAACACCACCCGCTCCAGACAATGGATGCTGATCCCGTTGTGATTCTGCTCCATCCCCACATTCTGGCATCACTGGCTTCTGATTAAAAGTGTGCATCAAGGGCCGCTTGGATGGCTTGGTCAGTTGAGTGTCTGCCTTCGGCTCAGGTCATGATCCCAGGGTCCCGGAGTCGAGCCCTGCATCGGGCTCTCTGCTCAGCAGGGAGTCTGCTTCTCCCTCTCCCTCTGCCTGCCACTCCCCCTCACCCTGCTTGGGTGTGCATGTGCACTCTCTGTCAAATAAATAAAATCTTAAAAAAAAAAAAGTGTGTGTCTATGGGTCTGCTTGGTAGAGTGAGGGAGGTTAAGTGTGTTTGCCATTTCCCAGACCCAGACCAGGGTTTAGGTGTAGCTACGTGGCTGTGTAAGCATGTGTGTCTCACAAATGTGTTTGCTTTTGTGAAGTGAAGGTTCATTTGGTGTTTAAAACCTGATTGTTAATTAGAGAAATATGAAGTTGGCAACCTATTATTTGTCCCCAAATGTTTTAGAAGTTTAGTAGTCCATGAAGCCCACAAAACTGGGAACCACGGGTTTTGACAATGCACTTAGGTGCCAGACAGCCAGGTCCAAATCCCAGACCTGCCACTTACCAACTGAGAAGGTTTGTGTGAGTAACATCAAGATTTCTATGCTCTGTTTTCTTATATGGACAATAGAGATAATAATCTTCCCTTCTCCTGGTGGTGGTGAGCAGTGAATAAGAAAGCATGGATAAAGTGCATAATCAATGACCCATAAGGAATTGGTGATACTAGTAGGTTGAAGGATCAAAACTGACCCGAACAGCTTTCTAGATGCAGATCTGAAATGATCCAGGACACCTGAGAATCTGTTCTTGTGCCTGCTAGAGGTACACCATCACAATAATAGGTATCTGGGGACATCCTTAACCCCCAGGTAGCCTCATTTATTTTTTCTCCACTCACACCTGGAAGCTGGAAGGAAGATTTTGTGTTGCAGACATTGATGGAGCCCAGGTTCAACAGTGCTGAGCACACAGAGCCCAACTACTGCCCACGTACCCGGGCAAGCCAGGCCCCACCCCGTGCGGGGATCTGGGGTCTGTCCCTCCTTCTCCAGCCCTCGTCGGGAGGGACGGGACAGGCTGTGTTACCCTCTCCAGCTGCATGCCTCTGTTTCCTCATTTGGAAAAAGGTCTGTGAGTGGGTGGCAGACCCCAGACCCAAGTCCAGGCTCTGTTCATGCAAATGTAGGAGATGCTTCATGCACTCACAGCCGTGGGTTGGAAGGACAGAATTCTTCTGCCCGTGAGGTTCATGTCATCAGGTCCTTTGAGATGTTCCCGACTCTCCGTCAATGACACCTCATAGATTGGTTGTCTATGCATTTATTGAAACTTGTCCCAAGTTTCCTTTTTTTAATCTACTGTGCTCTGTCAGGAGTCACCAGTGTCTCAGCACATCGCCAGCAATACACACAGTGACCATCCTGGCCAGGTTTACCTTGCTTCCCCCTCCCAGAGCTCCGTCTCTGTTCTCCTCACTGTACATATTCTTCTTGAGTAATGTTCTGTCCTCCCTAAAAGCAATGGTTCCTAAATCCGTATCTTCAGCACAGCTCCCACGGGGGACCGTGAGGTTCATAATACCAGCCCTCCGAGGACTGTCTGCCTTGGACGTTTCTCTGTCAGCCCTCGGTCCCCAGCCCCTCTTCCCAACCCCGCCTCCAGATCTTCCTCCTTGGTCTCTGCAGCCAGGCACCCAGCACAGGATGGGGCGGGCACAGGCTCTGTTAGGACCCCCTTGGGAGGACGTGTCCTGCGTCTGGTGCTCCCCAGTTGGGCCTGGGGGCAGATCCCTCCTCCCATCCACCTGTGGCCTGCAGAGGGACTCGGGAAGCTCTGAGGGGACCTGCGGATATAGTGCTGCCATTTGGAAATGTTAGGCTGAAATTCAGCCTGATTTAGTGCCCTGGTATTTCTGAGCTAGTTTACAGTAATCAAGCATTTGTTACTGTTCACCTTCTCCGCGGACTGTTGCTGACGCAGGAACTTTCTTTGTTGATTAAATTTCATCCTGTGCTAAACAGTAACCAGTGTGGGGTACCAGGGCCGCCTGAGCTCCAGAAGTTAACTGTCACACCTTCAGCAGACACCTGCTCTGTCACTTGCTAACTTTGTTAGCAGCGGCTGCTCCGAGGCGCGGCCGTTTGAGCTGTGAAATAGGAACCATACCTTCCTCCCTACTGTTCTTGTAGGGATCGCAAGAGAAAGAATGCAAAAGGCGGTGCTTGATGCACAGTATGTGCTTAAGAAATACTTGTCCCTTAGGACCCATGTTAATCTGTTAGGACCCATGTTAATCTGGCTCCTCAGAACATGTGATCCCCAGCGCGGCCGACGATTCTTTCCAGATAGGAGTGGGCTTCCTTTTCTAAGGCTGAAAGACTACTGCCTTGCCTCCCGCCCTGTCACGATTCTTTCCAGATAGGAGTGGGCTTCCTTTTCTAAGGCTGAAAGACTACTGCCTTGCCTCCCGCCCTGTCACATGACACATCGGTGCTTTTAGAACCTCGAGTCGTAGACCTACCAATACGAGTAAGTTGTCCTTCTAACTAAATTAAGTCAGAAACTAGGCTTCTAGATCCCCAGGCCAGGATGATTCATCCCAAAAGAAGAGATTCCATGAAGTGTAACGTGTGACTTACAATTTTGAACCCTGCCTCGCTCGCTTGGCCTCATCCTTGGGTCACCTCAGAACAAGCTAGCCCTCTTCCTGTCTTCTGGCTTTCTCTCATTTTTGCCATGTCTGGAGTGAGGAAAGGCCGAGGCCAGGCAAAAAGCCCTGACCTTCGAGGTGCTCCCCTTGCCACAACCTACTGGGGTTGTCTGCTTGCCCATACCACCTGGGGGAGCCCGGTCAGGGCCCGTAGCTGGACCTTTGCCACCAGGGTGACTGTGTGGCACTGTGGACCCCCCTCCCCCCAGCCCCCCATCTCGTCACCCCTGTTGTGCTGCGCTTGGCGGGAGCCAAGAAGCCAGCTCTGGGATGAGCGTGAGGAGGCTGGCAGTGCCCCAGGCCGGCCCCCAGAGGCCATTCTTCCCGGGGCTCCAGGGAATGGCCCAGCACTGGGACTCCTTAGAGCACACAGCTGATTTATGTCTTTTTAATCACTTTGGACTTGAACGTTTTATGTTATTTTCAGGGAGTCTTCTCAATCTCATTCTAAAAATATGTCTTCGTTCTCCTCAGGATAGATTTTTAATTGCCCTTCCCCTGAAAAACGTTGAGCAGAATTAGTCTTCAGGATACCAGTGGCCGTAACGAGGCGTCCCGTCTTCTCGTCAGCGCCCGGGGCAGCGCATCTGAGCGGAGCCGAAGTGGCCCCGGTCAGGCTGCGCTTTGGGGGACAGCCAGCTTCGGCGCGTTGATGTCTTCTTATATAGGATGTTCTCATACCAGCTCACAGGTCTCCTGAGGAGAGGAAGGGATTTACGGCCTGTTTGCTATTCCAGGTTTGGGCTGGCTCCTCTTCTTGGCGGGCTCTGGACCGGGTGACTTTCCACGACTCCCTTCTTCTCTGTGAGCCTCGAGGGCCTCATATATAACATGTCACAGAGGCTGGATCAGCACTTTCCCCTTTTGTTCACCTCACGGAACACGGGCAGAATAAAGTATTTTTCCACACACAGAGATCCAGGCTCCTCCTAGTGACCAACCTGGCAGCTCTGCCTGCCTCAGAGTTGGAGGGGCTGCCTGGCAACACATGGCAGCCGTTGCCTTGCCCACCAATGGGGTGCTCTGGGACAGACGACTGTGTCCCCTGCTCTCCACTCTGGCCCACTGACCCTCGTGAAGGCCCCCACACTCTATGAAATGAAAACCAACTCATCCATTCGAAGCTGTTCAAGGTTGGAACTCATCCAGCATCTTGGTGGCCACCCAGCGTCTGGCCTCCCTTGCTGCCCCAAAGTGCTTGTGTTAAGGATCAGAGGCCGGCTTAGGGGAGGCAGAATCCCATGGGAAGTCAAAACGGGCTGGCTCCAAGGACCAGATCGTTTGGTTGGTGTCCTCTCCCACAGCGAGGGGTCATTCACAGGCCTTCATCTCAGGTTCTGCCCACAGAAGGAAAGCTCCCCTCTTAGTCCTGGCCTTGCCTTTCCGAGCTTCGTTTTCTTCCTGCGGTCTGCGGGTGCATAATGTGTGCTTTCTGGTGAGAATTCCACAGGAGGGTGTACCCTGGGCCTCGCGGGCTGGGCAGAGCTCTTTGTGCCTGGGCATCTCCACAGAGAGCCTGTGTACTCACTGCCTTTTGGTCACTGGCATCTGGAGCCCTGTCTGTGTCAAGTGTTCCTCCAGGAAAGCCCCCCCGCCCTGGGACCTCACCCCCAGCAGCGAGGAGGAGGTCCCACAGGTGGCAAGAGTGTCTGCTCCGGCTGGCTGCCCACCAAAATCCCAGCCAGGCTTCACGTCCCAGCGTAGAGCCCAGGCCTTACCAAGCCCGTCGGTTTCTCATTCTCTTTCAGTCCTTGACCAGGACCGTGCAGAGGCAGGACCAGGCTCTGATACGGATACTTTCATTAATGTTCCCTCACCTAATCCGGTCCTCACAGTAACCCTCTGGGAAGCCCGTCGCTCGGTATTTCCTCACTACAGAGAGGGAAACAGGCCAGGAAAGGTTTGATGCCTCTCTCAGTGGGACAGCCGAGCTGTGAGTCCAGCCCGTGATGCCTGTCCTTCCATCCTGTCCCAGCGCCTCTGAACCCCTAGAGCTCTTGATGTCTGTTGTACACTAGACAACCGTTGGCGCCTGTTCTGTGCTATCTCTTGGGGTGGCCTGCATTGTGCTGATCTCTGCTTGGTCCCCTGCTGAAGGCGTGTTTGCTTCTCCTCCAGTTAGGTAGCCACAAGGAGGGCAGGTAAATGGAGGTCAGCTGCTCGACATTCGCCACCTCTGCTCTTGACCTCTGCCCAAGCTGTCTTCTCCTTAGGGAAGAAGTGAAGGATTCCTGGGCTGAAGTACATTCTGCTTGTTCTGAATGTTAGGAAGAAAGTTCTAGGGGCGCCTGGGTGGCTTAGTCGTTAAGCGTCTGCCTTTGGCTCAGGTTATGATCCCAGGATGCTGGGCTCGAGCCCCACATCGGGCTCCCTGCTCAGCGGGAAGCCTGCTTCTCCCTCTCCCACTCCCCCTGCTTGTGCTCCCTCTCTCGCTGTGTCTCTCTCTGTCAAATAAATAAATAAAATATTTAAAAAAAAGAAAGTTCTAGTAGAGCATGAGTGTGTCTCTGTATAGCCACATCTGTCTCTGTGTGTTTGTCTCTGTGTGTCTGCAAGTATGTGTCAGTATGTGTGTTTGTGTGTCTCCGTATCTCTGTGTATGTGTGTCTGTGTTTCTCTATGTCTATGTGTCTGGAAGTATGTGTCCGTTATCTGTGTGTCTGTGTGTCTCTGTTAATGTGTCTGTGTGTGTCTCTGTATCCGTGTGTGGTATGTCTCTCCATGTCTGTGTATGTGTCTCTATCCTGGGTTATGTATGTGTTGTGTGTATCTTTGTGTCTGTTTTGTGTGTGTTATATATGTCTCCGTGTGTGTTATGTGTCTGTATGTCTGTGTCTATGTATGTCTGTGTGTCTGTATGTGCTTCTGTGTCTCCACGTGTATTGTGTGTGCCTCTGCGTGTGTCTGTGTATGTCTCTCTGTGTGGCTCTGTGTGGCTCTGTATGTCTCTGTGTGTGTTGTATGTATATTGTGTCTCTCCATATACATGTGTGTGTGTTACTGTGTGTGTGTATGTCTCTGTTCCTGGGTATGTGTCTGTGTGTTTCTGTATGTGTGTTGTATCTGTGTCTCTGTGTCTATGTGTGTGTCTGTGTGTCTGTCTGTGCTGTACATGGGGGGCCTGTGTATATCTGTGTGTGGTGTGTGTGTCTCTGTGTGTGTGTCTTTGTATGTGTTTATGTCTTTGTGTGTGTCTGTGTCTGCCTCCGTGTGTTGTGTGTCTCTCCATGTCTCTCTGTGTTTGTGTGTGTCTTTGTGTCTGTGTATGCCGGTGTCTGTGTGTCTGTGTATATCTGTGTGGTGTGTGTGGTGTGTGTTGTATGTGTGTCTCTATGTCTGTGTGTATCTTTGTGTCTGTGTGTGCCTGTGTCCATGTATGTGTCTGTGTCTGCCTCTGTGTGTGTTGTGTATCTCTCTATGTCTCTGTGTGTTTCTGTGTATATTGTGTGTGTGTGTATGTCTGTGTGTGTGCCTGTGTCTGTGTGTGCATCTGTGTCTGTCTCTCTTTCTGTGTGTCTTTGTGTCTGTGTGTGCCCGTATCTGTGTGTGCGTCTGCGTCTGTCTCTGTGTGTTTCTGTGTGTGTCGTATGTGTGGGGGTCTGTGCACGTCTCTCTGTGTTGTGCATGCGTATTGTGTGTGTGTGTGTCTGTGTCTGTCTCTGTCTCTGTTTCTGTGTGTCTTTGTGTCTGTGTGTGAGTCTGTGTCTGTGTGTGTTTCTGTGTGTCTCTGTGTCTGTGTGTGCATCCGTGTCTGTCTCTGTCTCTGTGTGTGTCGTATGTGTGAGGGTCCGTGCACGTCTGTGTTGTGCGTGTGCATTGTGTGTGTGTGTGTCTGTGTCTGTCTCTGTTTCTGTTTCTGTGTGTCTCTGTGTCTGTGTGTGCATCCGCGTCTGTCTGTGTCTCTGTGTGTGTCGTATGTGTGGGGGTCCGTGCACGTCTGTGTTGTGCATGCGCGTTGTGTGTGCATGTGTCTGTCTCTGTCTCTGTTTCTGTGTGTCTGTGTGTGCGTCTGTGTCTGTCTCTGTGTTTCTGTGTGTGTCGTATGTGTGGGGGTCTGTGCATGTCTGTGTTCTGTGTGCATGTTGTGTATGTGTGTGTCTGTGTCTGTCTCTGTTTCTGTGTGTCTCTGTGTCTGTATGTGCGTGTGTCTGTTTCTGTGTGTCTCTGTGTCTGTGTGTGCATCTGCATCTGTGTGTCTCTGTGCGTGTCGTATGTGTGGGGGTCCGTGCACGTCTGTGTAGTGCGTGCATATTGTGTGGGGGGGTTCTGTGCACACGTGCCCACAGGGGGGCAGTCAGCAGGCAGGGGCGCCCCTCGAGGCCCTGACAGATGACGCCGTGCTCCCTCTAGCAGGCCCAAATTCCGGTTCAGCGCCAAGCCTGTGAGGGATCCAGTCGCTCGCCCACACCTCGGTCGGTAAAATGCCAACAAGCCATTTATGTCCCTGTTTCTTAGAAAAGGAAAAACTCAAGTCATTCAACAAAAGCAGCCCATGAATGGGTGTGGAGATCTTTCTTTCAGGACCATGGGGGCTGGCCTCTGCGAGCTGGACGTTCTGCCAGAAACCAGGCCAGTGCCTGGCGGGGAGCAGAGCCGCGGCCAAGAGGAGCCCGCAGCAGCCCACTGGTCGTGTGGCTCCCACGGCTCCCGTGGCTCCCGCAGCTCGTGCCGCAGTGAGAGGGGTGTCGCTCTTGCCAGCGCCCGTCTGAGCGGGGGTGGGTAAGGACAGCGCAGGATTAGGGAGGCCTCCACCCCGGGATGGGGTCATTCTCCCACTGAATCCCACCACGCGTGGGAGCAGGACCCCACGCAAAGGCCGGGGTGGCTGAGCTGTGCTCTTGGAGGTGTGTCTGGGTGGGTGCCGGGAGGGGCTCCTCGGGGGCTGGTGCTGACGCTGTAGCATCGTCCAAGGTAGGCGGCCTCCGGGGGTGGGGACGTGTGCGGGGCTGGGCTCGGCTGGGCTCCCTCCCACCCACCTGGAGCCGCAGGCCCCGCTGCCGTGAGCGTTTGGCTGGCCTCCACAGGTGGTCCCTAGAGAAGCTTGCATCGTGGGAAGTGGTTTTCGCCCACCTGCTCGTTGTTTCTCTTCTCTGTGGGAACGTAGAAGCCCGTGTGATTCCCCTAAACCGTGCTGGGCCTGGGGGTGGGCAGGCCTCTTCTGGGGCCTGCTGTCACAGGCGGTGTGTGCAGAGCAAGGAGAGGTGCCTGGGGGGTCACCCCCCCAGCGGACCCCTGGGGGCCAGCTCCTCATGCCCGCATCCCTTCCCTTCGCACAGGGGCTCCTTCTTCCCGCCGGCTGTGCTCCAGGGCTCCCTCGGCCCTTGCATTCAGATCCTCTTTGAGAATTTCTTAAGCAGTTGCAGAGTCACTGCTCCTTCCTCTCCAATTCCCAAGCAGCTTTAAGAAGGAGCCTGGAGGGCGCCTGGGTGGCTCAGTGGGTTAAAGCCTCTGCTTTCGGCTCAGGTCATGATCTCAGGGTCCATGATCTCTGTTCAGCGGGGAGCCTGCTTCCCCCTCTCTCTCTGCCTGCCTCTCTGCCTCCTTGTGATCTCTCTCCCTCTGTGAAATAAATAAATAAAATATTAAAAAAAAAATAGGAGCCTGGACTCCTGTTCCCTCAACGGGAAATGGCCTCAGGGATTTCCGGAGTGTTTGATTCCCCCACAGCTCGGTGGGTCTGTGACTGGTGGTGAGGTCAGTCAGGAGAGGCCTCGCCTAGGACTGGGATGGCGAACTCATGGGAACCTCATCCAGCTCTTCACTCATTGGGGTGCGGGTGTGGGGGGAATGCCAGGTTGGAGCTTCTCACCCTTCTGGGCCATGGCTTGTGCTCAGGGACACCCCCTGAGCTCCTCCTCCAGCCTGGAGTGTCCTAGGCAGGCAACCCAAGCTCAGCTAGGCTCCCCTTGCCCCCTGCCATGGCCCGGTCTCCAACAGGAATGCACAAAAAGCAACAGAATCATGGGAGCTTAGTCACAGGCTTCCTCAAAAGGGTTGCCAGAAACCCCACGTATCACATCCCTAAGAGGCATTCCCCAGATCTCTCTGGAACCTCTTATCTCCTGGAAGTTTCCCAATGGAGACCACCGCTCAGAGCTCTCCCCTCCCACTCACCAAGCATAGGGCCTTTGCTGATGTGGCCCTCATGCCACAGTCACCTCCTTCCCAGCCCTCCACCCTTCCCACTCCCACAGGCCTGACTTGCCGACCCCTCCACGCACAGCTTCCTACAGGACAGGCTGTGTCTTCTTGTAATGAAAGCACGGCCCACTGCTCTTTTTCCAGCCCAAGATGGGTAGAACTGAGAGACTTCTAGATGAATGCTTTGTGGCTTATCGTTGCTAAAAGTGATCAATGCATTTGTTTCAGGTTACGTCTTTTAAAAGCCAGTAGATGGTTATTTACACAGTTTTCCCTAAAATGGATCTTTGGGACCTCTCAGTGTGTGTGTGCATGTGTGTGAGTGTGCACGCTTACGTGAGTGTGTGTGTGTGTATCATTCGAGAATGTGTGCCCGATGGAGCTCAGGCACCTATGCTCATGACTGTCACCGACTGGTTTATCACTTTGGTTCACTTTGACTGCTATATACTTTTAAATTGTTTTTATTATTTGTCATATATGGTTTCATTTATAGCCAAAGTGGATCTCTCTGGCTGTAAAAAGTGACAAAGACAGGAAACATAAAGAACATTGATGTTGAGCCTCCCCAAGCTAATGAGGACTCGAAGAGTGACGATTCTGCAAATTTGCCTCAGAGGCATTTTTTCTAGATCCATGAGTTGTGCTCATCTGATCCAAGTTCTTATTTAGGTCATCTAAATGTCTTCAGTACATTAAATGAGAGGAAGAGAGAAGGAGATGGGTGGGGGTTAGGGGTGGGGTACAGAAAATATAGAGATAATTTCACCAGCTTGTCTTTTCGTTGATTGGAAAAAATTAGTACCAGCAATGTGTTATTTTGAAGAACTTACAGCTCTGTCTGAATCTTGCTTTACCTTATCATTTAGATAAGGGGAATGTTACAGAAATAATGCAGTTGATTTTCCTTAAGCTCAACAGGCAAGAATTCTAAAGATCAGGTCACGGAAACAGTTTCTATCTATTTTTGAAGCTGATGCACATAATTAAGTTTCAGTTATGTTTTAAGTATATGTTGGTCCTTGAACCAAAATGTCATTTTTTATTTGTCAACAAATCAGTCTTGCCTTGCACAACTAATTTAAAGGAAATGAAATGTTGTGTATAACTTGTTAAATGGAAAAATGTTGAAATGTGTCCTTATATATAATGAATGTTATTAAAAATTGTCTTTTAATGTTAATTTAATATAATCTTTGGATAATATACTCATATAAAATATTTAACTAAAAATCTTTTTTACTGTAAGCCATGCAAAAATGATAAAATGATTTTTTTTAATTGTAGGGAGTTTGTGAAATTATAGATTAGTGTGAATGGAGTTCATTAGTCAAAAACAGGATTGGAAATGCTGATTGAGAGGCACAAAACCCAGGAGCTCGCAGCAGGGAGCATGAGCCAGGGAGGAGAGGCCAGCTTCGGGGTGGGGTGGGGGGGCACAGAGGCTGGGGAGGGACCAGCCCCTGCGGGGTTTGGAGCATTGCAGCTTCTTCTGGGCTCTGGCATATTCCTGCTCACTTCACAGAGCCCAGAGCCCGGCCCCCAATGCAAATGCCAAACACTAGCCAGAGAGGCCAGGACACTTTTCGGTGTTGTCTTTACCTCTTCTTTCCTGAAACTAAGTCCTGGTGAAAAGTACATTCTTCAAAGATGGACCAAGCCCCATTTCTGTAGCCACCGATGCAGTGTGTCTCCCCAACAGCAGCCCCAAAAGGGGCATCCCAAGGCTAATCCCCAGCTAAGCTGCTTTGCTAGCTTGCCTTAGATTAGACCAGGTGGACAGGACGTACATGACGTCATTTCCAAGAACTGGTTGTCACGTGACGCGGGACGCTAGCAGCCCGGCAAGATTCTGTTCCCCAATCATTTGTAGGAGCTGGCAGGACCCCGGGGCACAGGTCATCCAAGCCAGCTCTCTTTCTGTACAGGGGACAGACGGGAGCCCAGAGGTGGGATGAGCTCGCCCGGGTGCCTTGTGGTGCCCCAAGAGGGTCTCCTGGGAGCAGGGAATCTTCTAGAGTGGTCAAGTTCAAGAGTATGCTCCATGTAGAAGGTATTAATCACAGGCTGATTGTGCCTTTCCTGTTCCCTGGGAGATGGCCTCAGGCTCCGCTCGTGGGGAGAGGCTCTGGAGGGAGGGGCAGCATGGACTGGGGAGAAGGGGTGTGTTCAGGACAGAGGATTAACTTCAGGAACAGCAGAGACCATTTCACTGTGGTCCGGCCCTGTAGGGATTTTGTGACCTGTCCTGCAGGGACATTTATTTGTATCTATTCCAGTTGGTTGACCTGCCACAGCCCATCCTCAAATGTATCAATCCAAGGTACTATTATTTATAGAATCATTGACTCTCAAGCTCCCCAAGGGCTCCCTTGCCAAGCAACTTCCCAGCCGCCGCGGTCTTCTCCAGGGGCAGGAGTGTGCGGCCCACGCCGCTGTCCGGTCCTTTGGACGCAGCCTTCTCCGTCTGCTTGTCCCCTCTGGTTCCGGTTCTCTCTGCCCCTTGGGGTGACCCAGAGCACACCTGCCCACCTGCCCAGGACAGCCTTTCAGATGCGTGCCGACAGTGATGAGCCCCTCCCCGTCGCTGCAAACGAACCCCGAGGCAGCAGCATCTCCCTCCCTGCTCCTCACTCAGACTGACCACGACCCACCTCTTAGCATCGCAGGCACCTGTCACTCCGTGGGCTGCAGGCTGTCCACATCCCACAGAAAGCGTGGCACGAGAACCACGTGCAGTGCTTGGAGCGACAACCAGAACAGCAAAGGGCAGGGTTGCCAGCTCTTTGTGCCAGGATCTCAACGAACAGCTGGGCCTAGTTACAGCTGACAGCTCTTCTCGAAGCTTCTGTGTTCCGGGGGGGGCACTGCAGTTTGGCATGGGGGTGAGGTGCACGTGAGGGGCCGTAGAATCTGACCTCCGAAAGGACTGCATGTGTTGTGCAGAGAGAATGTTTATTTCCAAGGCCTGGTTCTTTTCTAACCAGAAAAGTAATGTCACCCTTTTACAGGGTGACACGGACTCGAGATGTTAAATCATTTCTTTAATGATACCTGGGCCTCTTGATCAGGCACCCCACAGGCCAGAGGGACCTCTGAATGCCACTACTCTTTCCCAAACCCAAGGACCTAACTGGAGCTCCGGGTCCCCCAAAATTTCACCCAAAGGCGCCAGCTAGCTACGCAGCGGGGTGATCGTGTGAGAGCCTCTGCTAAGCAGGGCCGCACGTCCTGTTGATCATTCTGGGCCCAGTACTTCCGCAGTGTTCTCTATTTGCACCAGGATAGAAGCGAACGTCACAATATGGCGTGCTCACAGGAAATGAATGAAATCTGTCAAAAAGCACTCTTGACTGGGGAACTTCTTTAACCTGAGTTGCCGGGAAGACGATGGCAGTGAGCAGCTGTGCTCTGGGTGACGTATCCCGATGAAAAATCGGTATTGGTGGAAATACCATTTTTTAAACTTGTGGGTATTAATAGCAACTCCATGTTCTGCGTGAGGGGCAGGCGGGGGGAGGCATGTCTGTGTGCTCACACGCGTGTGTGTGAGTTTGTAGCCTTCGGTGGCAGCATTCCATCATCGCAGCCAAATTGCCACCTGTCAGCGCCTGGGGACAATCACGTTAAAAACGGCTTTGAGGGAGAGATGGCTCATGCGGTCAGGCATTTTGGTGTCACACTCAATTGGCTAAACATAGTCATTTTGGGTTCTATTATTGACTAATTTGGGTAATTCACCTCCTGAGAAATATTTAAAGATGAAAATGTAAAAATCCTGTTGGTTCACGAGCGAGGTCTTGGATGTCAGTTTTGTGACATATTTTTAAACACCGGGAGCTGTTCTGCCGGAATGGTCTGGCATGTCGTAGTTCAGTAAAACAGCGTTGCAAGTCCATCAGCTGTCTGTCTGCCCATCTTCCTGTGCTCATGGAGGCTCCTATCAGGGCCGCGCTTTTATACCTGGGCAGTTCCAGCTTAATAGAGAATGCCATTAACGAGCGTGCCGGAGTGTGTCCCTGTCTGGAGCCGTGATTAGCCATCAGCATGCTCGCGAGCTCATTTCTTGATTGGTGTTGAAATATGTCACACCCCAATGGAGCGTCACGGGCCGTCGCCGCTGATGGATTAATGACAAAGCGACTGCCGCCCGGCCTCCCCCATGACAGCAACCATGCCCAGGAAGGAGTGTTTGGCTCTGTCTGCAGGAGGCCTCGGCATGGCGAGGTGTGCAAGCTTCTAGGAGTCTGCGTGGACGGAAGTGGGGAGGAAGGGGCGCTCTGGGACAGGCTGCTGCGTCTTTCTCTGTCCCCTGCATGTGAGCTTTGGGAGCTTGAGGCCCCTGTTGCCCTAGAAATGTTTTTGAGGTGTCGAGGGTCTGAGGATTTTTCTAGTTTTACCCAAGGTCCATCCAATTTTCCTTGCATTCCAGAATCGCTTTAACCTGTCTCGTGTTATGAGGGGTGTGCGAGTCTTAGCTCCTCTTATGGACCCACGCCAACAGTGACCACATAGCTGCTGTGTGTAGCCACCATTGCCAGAGTACATCTTGGGGTCAAGAAGGGCAGTTTTGTCTGCCTCCCACACCCCTCCCACATTTCACGCTATGTTACCTGGGCTGAGAACCATCCACAGTGCAAACAGGAATGTATGGCCAAGTTGGGATGAGGGCCCCCCTCTTGCACCCAAACCCAGGAGCTCAGCATATCTGAAGATTTCACAAGATGCAAGGCATGGTCTGAGGACTTTGGCTCCCCTGACAGAACTGGCAGAGCCTCCAAATACTTCTTGAATATTCACATCCCAAATGCCCTGCTTTCCCTATAAATCACCTCTCCAGATAATCCATGGAAAGTTCTGTGCTCCCCCTCTGAGCCCAGGCTTGAGCTAGGCTGGGCTCTGGGGTCTCTTCCTGACTCTGCTGCTAACTCAAGGGATAACCTTGCTTGGGCAAGTGTCTTCTCTTTGGGCCTCAGCTTCTCCAAGTGCACAACAAGGGGCCTTGGAAGAAATGACCAACTCAGTTAACATTTGTGGACATTCACCTCTCACCAACTTAAGCCTGGACTTGGGCACATATGTGCATGTGTGCCTGCGCGTACACACGCACATGCACACACACGCGCATGCCCGGCTGGGTCCTGATCCCTCACTGATGAGCTCAAGCTCTCTCCTCCCCATGTGAGCCCCTTCTGTGCAGCCCAGGGAGCGGTGGTTGGTGGCATTGGGCCTGGGCCCCCCACCAGTGCTGGGAGAGGCTGCAGCGGGCAGCTGAGGTGTGTTTCTCACCGTGTAAGCCGTCCTCCATCCCTGAAAGATAGAGCAGGCTCCAAATGTGGATCCTCACTGCACTACGTCGATGGGGTTTTTTGCTTTATAAGTTGCCCTATCAACAGTTTAGGAAATAGAGATGAGGAGAAGGAAATCAGCAGCTACCCACCACCATCACTTTCTAATTTTCCCTCTCATGATTCTTCACGTGTATTTTATTTTTTCATGTTTGGCACTATCCTAGGCACTAGGTGTATATTAATGACATGAATCTTTGAGACAGTCCTTCTGGGAAGGAATTAACAGAAGACCCTGTTTTATAGACGAGAAAACTGACTGGAGGTTGAGTGATCTGCTGAGGAGACTCAGCTGCCAGGGCTGGGATTCGAACCCTGGCCTTGTGATCTCAGAACTTCTGCTTCTTCTGCTACTCCGCCGGTTCTCAAACGTCACCTGCGTGAGAATCACCTGGAAGGTTTGTTAGAGCACAAATCAGTAGGCCCATCTCAAGAGTTTGGGATTCAGTAGGTCCGAGCGTGAGATTCTGCTTCTAACTCCCAGGTGATGCCACTGCGGCTGCTGGCTGGGGATCCACACTTGGAGAACCCTGGGCTGCTCTACATTTCTTCCTTGCATAGACTTAGCTCCTGATTTCCTGATGGATTCAGAAGGCATCGCCCGATGTGCCTGTTGAGTTTCACAAACACCACTTTCTGTGGCTGCGTGGTATGGAGCATGCTCTTTAAAAGAAACCTGTTGAGCCCCGGAACCCCTCCCCCGACACACACACACAGTTATAGCCCTCCCTGAGAAGGGCTCTTGGGGCCCTCAGGCTGCTCCCACACTGACAGTACCTTGGATCAATCCATGCCCAAGGCCATTTCCAGTGACCTAAATCTGACCCATTCTTCAAAGCCCAATTCAGCTTCACCTCCATCAGGAAGCCCACCCTGCCTATACCAGCCCCTAGGGTTAGAGACCCCTTGCTGAGAACAGTCATCTGGGTGCTGCTATGGTTGATGGCCTCGTTTAGAGCCTGGGAATGAAGTTTGTCTCTTCCAAAGAGTGACCCTCAAATTCCAGAGCCATAGACCATCAGCCACAGCAGGGCCCCTGGAGGATGTTTGATCTGCCCCCCCCCCGCACCCACTGTATAGATGATGACACCAAGGCCCAGAGGCAAAGAGGATTGTCCCTGGTCACACACAGCACTGTCCCTCTAAAACTCCATTTTGAATTAATTCATGACAATTAAATGTATATATTTTGACCTTACAACTGATTTACAGTTACTGCTTAAAATGCCTTCCTAGGTGTGGCTTCACAGAAAGCATTCAGACTCGAGGCAGACTGGGTATAGCATCTGTCCCTCCCTCCCTGCACACAGCCTGGGGACGCTTACAGCCCACTGCCACAGCATTGTCTGAAGGCTTTCTAGCACCTGGGTGGGTAGCGGCTGGAGAAGGCACTGGATTTTGGATCCTGTTCCAAACATTTCCAAGGGGTCCACCAGAGCCAGGGCCCCGTTGGCTCTTCTGACTCCCCAGAGGCTAGAGCTGAGTTTACAGGTGTCCAGAGTTTGCAGATGGGTCCTTTATGCAAACGTGTGTGTGATCTGTGTGCAGAGCCCAGGCTGGAGAGCAGCAGTGGGGTGAATAATGTGGAAGAAAGCCACAGCTGGTCTTTCTCTGTGGGAGGGAAATATGCCTGGAGGCTTCTGTTTTTATTATCTAACAAGTGTATTTTCTCTGAAGCGGGCTCAAAATGGGGCGAGAATAATTATTCCCTGCAGCCCCACCTCCGCCTTCTCCTCTCTGGGGACCACTGTGACAGGCTCCTGGCTGGCCTTGCTCCCTCAGCCCCTCCACCAGCAGCTGTCTCTCGGTGGCCGCCGTGAATACGGATGCGGGAAGATGATTCTTCATTTCAAACCGACCCTTATTTTTTTCTTATTACAAAGGCAATATACGTTCGTTATTTAAAAACCAGAAAATGTGAACAAAAAAGAAGTGTATGTATATCCCCTACCCCAGAGATAACCAGTGTATAAGACTGTAGGTATCAATTCCAGATTTTCTTTTCTCTTTTTCCTCATTCTTTCTTTCATTTAAGGTTTTTATGTACATATAAACATGGTATTTAGTGTTACAGGGTTTTTTGGTGTTTTTTTTTACCCATAAATGAAATCATGCTTATGCATATCATAACCTGCTTTTTTCACTTAGAGTATCTTGGGCACTTTTCCATGTCAATGCTGAAATATCTAACTCATCCTTGTTAAATAGCCTTCAATAATTCATAATGCTCAAGCATTGATTTATGAAATCCTCTTTTGTTGGCTGTCGAAATTATTTTCAAACTTTCCTTGTGAACGACGCACCCATCTTTGTGTGCTGCTCAGTGACCTGGTTAGTTCGTTGGCTGTTGTTTCAGGGTGAAGCTGACTGATTCCTCCCTTTGAGCACGTATTTACCAAACTCCCGCTGGGGGCCTGCCATGGCGCCGCATACTGGGGCTACCATAACGTCCAGGCTGACAAGGTCCCTATCGCTGCACTTCCAGAAAGGGAACGTGGCTCATAAACAAGAAACAAGTCAATTTTAAAAATCACTGCAGCTTGTGGGAACCGCTGTACAACACCAAGAGGGTGATGTGATAGAGAGATGGAGAGAGGAGGCAGGGCAGCCCCCCCTGGGACGGGAGGTCAGAAGAAGCCCCTCGGAGGAGGCGCGTTCGAATGAGACCTGCAAGAGAAGCCCGGGCTGGGCAGGATGAACGGGGGTGGGAGGGTGGGGTAGGGGGGCGGCTGGCGTGGCTGAGGAATGGGAGGAGGCACAGAGCACAGGCAGCCAGGGGACAACTGGCCTAAGAAGAGACTGGAGAAGTAGAGGGGACAGGAGCGCTGGGGACCCCATGGGCTGCGGTGACTATGTGGATTTCATGCCGGGAACAAGGTGACATGGCAGTGGTAGGGGACGAAGGGACAGGAAAGGCACCGAGGTTTATTTGGAACCGTAACCTACAGGACATTGAGGTGGGCCTGGGGGGATGGGGCAGGGAAAGAGAAGAATCAAAGGAGACTTCTGGGTTCATCCCAAGAGCCTGCTTCTGCCTCCTCACTGGTTACCAGAGTGAGTGCCCTGAGTTGTCCCAACGATGATGGCAAGGGAAAGCCTCCCACGCTCTGGCCTGGCCCTCGGCAGGGAGAATGCCCGCGGGGATGCCGCCTTTGCTTCTTCTGCGGGGTCTCTCTAGCCCCTTGGAGAATGGACATCTGTGCTAGTCCAGAGTCTCCAGCAGCAGAAGGGTGAGCTCTGTGACAAGGAAATCCTACAAAGCGTGTACTGAAATCTCTTTACAAAGTTACCAGGGCGCCTGAGACCCATTATTAGGATGTTGCCGGGATCCTGTTGTTCCGAGACCTTGCTGCCCAGCCTGCCCCAGGAGGGAGCGTGGGGTTGGGTAGGGGGCAGAGCAGTGGCCAGAGGCTGCTTGCAGTGCCATCCAGGTGTCCTGGCTCCCTGGGGGGGTCTAGGACTGGGAATACCCCACATCCCCTGCTGTAGCTGGCAGGGTGCCAAAGGAGGCACATCACAGAGGCAAACAGATTCCCAGTCTGATTTCCCAAAGCAATAACGGTGTCTTTTTAAAAGATGAAAAATGCAACTGTCAGTGTGCAGTAAGTGTCCTCCCTCTTGGGGGTGGAGGGGGGTGTGCATGTGAGTGTATAGTCCTTAAAAACGAAAGCTAGGCTCTGGGTCATGGTCCAAAGACAGGAACTCCCTGCCTTAACAAGGCAAAGAGGATGGTTCTGTTCTGTGGGAGAGAAAGACCTTGTCCAAATCCTCTGCTGGGGTAAGGGTACGAATCAAGAATACAACCCTAATTGAGACTTCAGGCAGTCATAATGTATAGTTCCAGAGTGGACTGAAGTTCTTCTGATCCCATGCTTGGGCCTTTTATACAGGAAGGAGGAAAGAAAGAAATGGAGAGATTGAGAGGCCATTTCTGGTGAACCAGTTGCTGAGGTTTTATACACATTTTTACAAAGGGACAAATATATGGGTCAGATGAAGTAGCTTGGCAGGGGGCTGGGTTGTGACATGCTGTAAATAGTTGTCCATAATGGGGCGAGACGGGCTACACTGAGCCATTATTGTGATTAAATCCTCAGCCTCCTCAGGCCCCATTGGCTCTCGGTCCAGCTGTGAGCTGCACACAGACGCTCTGTCATCTGGGGTCTGGGCAGCCTGTGCCCGCCAAAGGCCTGGGGCGGGGGTAGTGAGTGTCCCTGGACATGGGCTGAGGGAGGATCTGGGAAGCAGAGAGGAGGCGAGGGCTGGCGCCGGCCTAGGGAACCAGTGGTCTTGTCATAAGCCCCACCCCCTGCCTTCTCATCATCCCCTAGCTGGATGCGCCGGGGGCTAGTGTGAGGCAGAAGCTGGGTGTGACTGAAGGGCGAGGAGACCATCATTAACTTGTTGGGGAAAGTACCCTACAACTGGCAGCCTTTCAGTGTGGCCTTTGGAATGGGGCATGTCAGCAGCTCTGATGGAATGGCGAGGGCCATTCTGGGTAGTGGGAGCTGCACGCCCCGATGGTATAGAGGTGTGAAAATGCGCGGTGGTCACTGGAAGGCACCAAATGTGGTGTTGGTAGGTGACGGGTATTGGGAGACCACCCTGGGGAGGTAGACTGGGTCACACTTTGAATGACCTTGAAGGCCATCCTGAGGCGTACCTCCTGAGGCTATGGGAGCGCTGGTGCGTTTTTCCCTATGAGTGAAGGCATCACGTTATAAAGATGGCACGGGCAAGTGAAGGACATGGCTGGGCTGGATGGGAGAGAAGGTACAGGCCATTGAGAGCTGTGCTGTCAGAACAGACATGACCATCCTGAACAGGACAATCCGAGTGGCCACGGCAAAGAATTGACAGGGCTTGGGAATCCTTTTGGGGGATACGGTGAAGGAGAAGTCAAGTTCACCTCCCGAGTTTGGGCAATAAGCTGCTGTTGCACGTAAATCAATTTTCTACTCCACTAAGTTTATTCATTTAAGTGCCCAAACTTAAATTAACTCTTTTTGGTAGACAGCTTTCTAACCAGTGACCACTGAACATCAGCCTCTGCCATTTTGAGCAAAAGAAGTAGAATGTAATGTAACTACAGCTTGAGGAGACCGTTGCTATGAATAGTGGTAACTGCCCTCATCGTCACACGCCTCAAGGCCTGTTGAGGTGTTTGGGACCCTTTGCCCCAGCCCTGAATAGCCCCAGGCTATTGTACTTAGCAAGCTCTGGGTCTTCTCTTTAAGAAGGAAAAAAAAAGCTATCCCCCTCCCCTCCCCACCCCCTTCTTCTCTACTTTGCTTCCAGCTGTCATTTCTAAGTTGTCAAGCTTTTAGGACACTCATTCTCCTGCTATTTCTAATCTTCTGCCCCAAGCTTTTCCAATCTACAACTCTTCTTAAAATAAAGTGCATGGCCATTGTGAGGGTTGTTTCCCTCGTTAACTGGCGGGTTCCTTCCATTACTTCCACTTCCGTAGCTTTACTGCAGATAACTGAGCTCTGAGTACACCGGGGTGTTTTCCTATTCCTTCGGTATTAGCCCCAGTGCCTAGCATGGAGCTGAGCACGTTGTCCGGACTCGGTAAACAGCTATGGATTTAAGACATGTAAATAGCCTTCTGTGTATTTTTCTTTTCTCCCATCATCAAAGGAGTCTACCTTTAGTGCCTTAAAAGCTGACGTTACAAAGCCATTTGGAGAGCCGGGTTTTCTTCCCTTTAGATGTGGTGTTAATTGTTTGGCTATTGCCTGCAGCACGGTGGAAGTCTACGCCTAGGGAGCAAAATAGCACTGCCTGTCCTCATTGTCTGTGGATTTAGGCGCCCAGCGAAGCCCCGAGAAAGCAGATGAGTCACAGGTGCGGATCCGCTGGGCAGCTCTTGTTGTGAGCGGTACAAAGCCACAGGTGTGCCTTGAGTGCTGCGAAGCAGGAAGAGGCGCCTTGATGATTTGGAGGGTCTCGGGTCAAGTTCGTTACACGTGGACTTGAAAATGCTTTGGAGATGCAGCCAGCCTTCCACAGCCGTGGAGGACATGAGAATGATTTCTGCTATTTGCTGTTGGGGCACCACCGAAGCCCACGTGTTGCTAGGTCAACGTCTGCGTGCCTGGAGCTATAAATTAAAAATATGCCTCAGTCTTGGGTGCCATTTCCCTGACTAGAAGCTGGGTCTGTTTATTCCCTTGCGGTTGCTAGGAGCGTTATAGACCAGAAGGAAGGGAATGGAAGTTGAATGATTTTAAGCATATTTTCCAAGAGGAATGAAACTGTAAACACAAATTCTCACACACCACAAAGTAACTGGTTTCCACCCATTGTAGCAAAAGCTCATTGCGAGATCAAGACTCTCTGAAAATCAATCCCCCGCGCTCTGGCTCGTCTGGGCCGCTGGCTTGATTGAAAGTCCTAGTTCAGCAGGAATGTGTGGGCAAGGTGTAGTAAGTAGGCCACGTCTATGCAAACCAGCCTCTGAATCGGTTATTTAAAACAACAGACTGGGGTGACATCAACGATCATCCTAATCTAGTTCATCTGGAAGCAGCACTGTATCTCAGAATCTCATTTAATGCCTCAAGATTGAGGTTGGTTTCAGATTGCTATCACCATTGTGGGCAGTATTCTCCTTTATTTTAGCACGGTCCTTAACACGGGTAAGTTGGCATCCCTCTTGCTAGAGAGACAAGGGGAAAAGGCACTGTCTTTTATGTGGGTGACATGGTTCTATTTTCACAGATTCAGAAAGAGCTTAATAGAGCACAGGCTCTGCTATCTAATAATTACCATAAAGACGGCTGCTGAATTCTAAACCCAAAGTCAACACTTTTGACATACGTTCTCCGGCATTTAACTGGCTTATAGCGAACATCCTGTCTCGGTTTCTATATCGCCAGGCAAAATTCCACACCAAAATGTATGGCCTAAAAGAACAACAGTCATTCTTTGCTCAGGATCCTGCAGGGCAGGCAGGGCCCAGCCAGGATGGTTCATCTCTGTCCTCATGCTGTCGGCTGAGTGCCTTGACCCAGGTGGAAAGGTGCATGTCCAAGGCAGGTCATTCACAGGGCAGGCAAGTTGTTGCTGGCTGTCAGATCGAAGCTCAGCTGGGGCCGTTGACCAGAGCCTCACTTCCTCCCACGGTGGCCTTTCCTGGTGGCTAGGTTGGGTTTTTCTCAGCACGGTGATGGGTTCTGAGAGTATCCTAAGAGAAGTTCCGAGAACAAGCCCCACTGTGCAAGCCCAGATCAAGCTTCTGCTCATATCCTACTTGCTTATATCTTATTGGCTAAAACCAGTCACACAGTGTGGCAGGGAGCACAATGGCCCCCTAAGGTCGTCCACATCCTAGTCCCTGAAGAAAACTGTGAATTTGGTGTCTTTCCCGTGGCAGAAGAGAGTTTGCAAGATGTTAATCTGGATTATATGGGTAGGCCCAATGTCATCACAAGGGTCCTGATGAGCGAAAGATGTAGCTGGAAGAGTCGGTGTCCAAGAAAAAGCTAGGAGGACAGAAGTGGAGTTTGGAGTAATGCAGAGGTTGGCTTTGGAGGTGGAAGTAGGGGCCCCAAACAAGGGAAGGTAGGTAGCCACTCAGCTGGAAAAGCAAGGAAACAGAGTCTCACCTAGAGTCTCCAGAAGGAACGCTCTTGCTGACACTTTGATTTTAGCCTAGTGAGACTCATTTTGGGCTCCAGCGCCACAAAATAATAAATTTCTGTTGTTTTAAGCCACAAGTTTGTGGTGTTTGGGGACAGCAGCAATTGGAAATGAATGCACGAGGGCCAAGCACAGAGTCAGTGTGGGGCAGACGTACACACAGTGAATGTAGGAACCTGGGCTCATGGGGGATCACCAAGGTTAACAGTCTACCATTCAAAACAGGGTACTTCCTACAAACCAGAATATCATGGGGTTTCTATCAGGAAGTGATTTTGCTCAGAGTTAAATATTTTTTCGGTGCCTTATCCTAACTTCTCCTGGTCAAGGTGTGTATTCAGTTTTCTATGCTGCACTGCATTCCAACCTGAAATTGTTACTGCCATCATGAATGGGACACTGCTTTAGGGCCTGGTGCTGGAGCCAAGCGAAGATTCTTTTTCCTTTCCCCAATTTTTATTATGAGAAATTTCAGACATAGAGAAAGGTGGAACAAACAATAAAATGAATTTCTGGATACCACCTAGATTCCATCGTTGTTGACATCCTGACATATTTGCTTAATTTATAGTTCTGTGCATATTTATCTACTATGTGTGTATTTATGTGTGTGTGTGTGTATATACACACACACTTTTTGTTTGCTAGGCATTTCGAAAGGTGCAAATACCGAGACTCTTCCTCCCTAAGTACTTTAGTATATGTATCCTAACTATAGGGACATTCTCCTGTATTACCACATTGCTATTATCACATCTAAGAAAATTCATCATAATTCCCCACTACCATCTAACATCCATTCTCCCTTCACATTTCCCCAATGGCCAAAAACATTTTTAGTCATTCATACATTACACTTAGTTGTTAATGTCTCTCTGTTCTCTCATTCTAGAACAGTCCCACAACTTTTTCCCCTTTTCATGACTTTGAAAGGACCAGGCTAGTTTTCCAGTGGAATGTCCCACGTCCTAGATTTGCCCAGTTATTTTCTTGCAATGGTGCCTGACTTGTTCCTCCATCTCCTGTGTTTCCTATCAACTAGAAGTTAGGTTTAAAGACTTGGCTGGATTTGGGTTCCACACTTTTGTCGAGAATACTTTGTGAATGGTGCTGTGTCCTTCCTATGGCATCACACACAGAGGTACATAATGTCTAGTGTCCCCTGTTGGTAAAAAGTTAAGTTTAATCACTGGGTTAAAAGTGCTGGTAGGTTTTTGCCTCCGTGATTGCAAGTAACCTGTGGGGTGGTACTTCCAGCATGGGGCAAATAGGCTTTTCATCCCTGAAAACCCTTACTCAGACCAGTTATTTCAGGTGTAGATGGTGACTTTCTAATTCTGTCTTTCTTTCTACATTTATTAGGTGAAGGGTTTTCTAAAGAAGACCTCATGTCCCTCTTTGAGCCCTTCCTTGCTTTTAGGCACAGTATGTCCCAGATAGACCTTGTATTTTCACTGTTCTAGACCTAGATTCAGCCATTTTCCTGAGGGATCCTGGTTCTTTTTAGTGGGGAATTTAAAACCGGGATCTGGGCACTAGGGATGCTCATTCTAGGACCATTTGGTGGATAGAACCAGAAAACATATTTATTTACTAAAGGTTGTGTTCACATTGATAGTTCTGATTCAAATTTAATATTCAGGGTATTTTTCTTAACATCTTAGTTTTTTTATATATTTGAATTTCTCTTCCCAAACTGGAAATTTGATTGCCATACATTGACAGATGCACCTATCTGTCCATAATAATACATAAACACATAAAATAGTTTCAAACTTAAAACACCAATACCATTACTAAAGTAAAACTACTGAGTAGAGCTTTTCTTTGCATTTCTTTTTGACCTTAGAATATATCCCATTAAGAAAGTGTTCAAAAACCACTCTTTGTGTGTTTATGTTATCAGTTCGGTAAACAGGTCTATTTGTGGACATTTGTTTTAAATTGTAAGGTTTACCTGTCCTTTTTAAATTAATTTTTGTGGGAGGTTTTGGAAAATAAAAAACATTCACATGGTTTAAAAGTGAACACTGTATAATTACGGCAGCCTCATCTAAATCTTGACTCTGTAACTGTCTTTTCCACCCCATGCCCCTACACAGGTCACCGTTCTGTTAGCTTTCTATTTCTCTTTCCCCTGTATCTCTTTGTAAAAATAAGCAGATTTTATATTCATTCTGATTTCCACTTGTTTCCTAGACAAGAGTAGCTGAGTGCCTATGCGTTCCTTCCTCTTGTCTTTTCCACTTTTTAGCGTAGCCCTGACGTGTCTCCCTGTGAGCCCACTGAGGCTTGCCCCTCACCAAGTGTTGACACTGGAGTGGATTCAGCCAGTGGCCTGTTGGATCATTTCTCTATTTTTTTATTAATTTTTTTATTATTATTATTTGGCCCCAGGGGTACAGGTCTGTGAATCATCAGGCTTACACCTTTCACAGCACTCACTGTAGCACAAACCCTCCCCAATGTCCATAACCCATCCCCCCACCCCCAGCAACCCTCAGTTTGTTTCATGAAATTAAGAGTCTCTTATGGTTTGTCTCCTTCCCGATCCCATCTTGTTTCATTTTTCCCTCCCTCCCACAACCCCCCACCCTGTCCCTCAAACTCCTCATATCAGAGAGATCTTGTGATAATTGTGATAATTGTCTTTCTCTGATTGACTTATTTCACTTAGCATAATACCCTCTAGTTGCATCCACATCGTTGCAAACAGCAAGATTCCGTTTCTTTTGATGGCTGCATAGTATTCCATT
>LNAC01000024.1:9629184-9710982 GCA_002007465.1 Ailurus styani | reverse complement strand
GTGCACCCGGATGTTTATAGCAGCAATGTCCACAATAGCCAAACTATGGAAAGAGCCTAGATGTCCATCAACAGATGAATGGATAAAGAAGATGTGGTATATATATATATATATATATATATATATATATATATATACCACATCTTCTTTATCCATTCATCTGTTGATGGACATCTAGGCTCTTTCCATAGTTTGGCTATTGTGGACATTGCTGCTATAAACATCCGGGTGCACGTGCCCCTTCGGATCACTACATTTGTATCTTTAGGGTAAATACCCAGTAGTGTGATTGCTGGGTCGTAGGGTAGCTCTATTTTCAACTTTTTGAGGAACCTCCATACTGTTTTCCAGAGTGGCTACACCAGCTTGCATTCCCATGTTGGATCATTTCTGATCTTTTCCTTTGCCAACCATGTTGCAATGAGTGATCTCTAGCCCAAGTTTTCTCATACATGTGAAGGTATGTCTTCAAGTGGAATTCAGGGTCACAGATAAAAACAGACATCATTTCATCGGGTCTTGCTAACTTCTCCTCTTTGGGGCCATACTGCCCTGCATTCCCTTGCTGGTTGATCTCCACAGACTTTTGGATTTTGCCAATATCATGAGAAGGAGATGTTCTTTCAGCTTAGTTGTGATCGATATCTATGTTAGGTTGAGAAAGACTGAGTATTTTTTCTTAGGTCTAAGGGCCATCGTTCTTTCTCTTTTCTGTGAACAGTATACATCTTTTGTTCATTCTCGGTCTTGCTCTTCATCTTTTTCTTCTCAATTTGAAGACCTTTTTATAATACCAGAGAGATTAGACCTTTGTCTCTGATAGAAGTTACAACGTTTCCTTTCTTAGTGTTGTCATTTGTCTTTTGACTTGACTTATATGTATTTTGTTATGCGTTTACTTTTTTAGGCAGACAAATTTATCAAAGTTGGATTATCTCTAGATTTTAAGTTAAAATTGCAAAGACTTTTCATCCTCCAGGTTATCAAGGAATTCACCCATTTTTTCTTTCCATTTTTCTAAGACATGTGTAATTTCGTTGTCCATTTAGATCATCTAATCCATAATCCATCTATTCTGGTGAATGCTGTGAGATATGGAGTTAGTTTTGTTTTTCCAAAAGGCCATGCATCTTTTTCCCCCAAAGGTTTAAGATGCCCCCTTTGTCATATGCCAGATTTCCACATGTCCTTGGGTCTACTTGTCAGCTTTCTATTCTGTTCACTGATCTGTCAGACCTGAGGTTCATGAAGATCACCTTGACCCACCCCTGTGTGGAGGGATAGTGTGTCTCTGTCATTCCTTCCATAGTCCAGAGTCAGCCCAAGCCCAGAAGGCAAAGCTTATGACAAAGCACTTAACCTCGGCAGAAAGTGGCTGCAGTCCACACGATCAGACTGTAATTGACATCACAGCAGACTCTCCGCGACCCACATGGTACCAACAGTTTTGTTAAGGGCAACAGTACTGACAGAGCGAGTCTGGGGGCAGCCAGCACATCTAGTCCTCGGGGGTAGATGCTCAAAAAGTCCTTTAGGTCATGCTGGACTATTAGGTACCATGTACCAATCCCTACTATTTGGCTCCCTGCGGAATTGCTTTTGATGAAGAACACTTTGGTGATAGGTCATGGTCCTGTATTGAGGGTTGTGCTAAGAAAAAAACCCAGTGAAACTCTGGAGTGTTTTTGAGCATTCACTCTATTATTCTCTCACTCCTCATCTGATCTGATCTTTCCCATCTTTATCCTGGTTTCCTGACATTATTTTACTTGTTTCTTTTCTTTTTATTTTAACGCATCTTTGGAAGCTGGTTTTGGAGTCGGGGGATATATTTTCGAAGGAGAAGGGAGGGAAGGAAGAGAATTAGATGAGACTGAGGGCTTTGAACTGCTGAAATATGTAAACAACGTGCGAGCCTTGATTTCAGGCTAGATTTACTGCACTTTTCAAAGGAACTTCTCTTTGACAGGTTTACTTAATGCAGAAAAACACCTTTGCTTCCAGGTCAAGCAGTTTCATCCTTTAAATCTTATCATTTTAGATTGAAATAAATGGAGAAGGATTTTTAAAGCTGATGCGGGTTCAGACAAGTGTTCTTGGGGACCAAAGGCAGCTTGAGACATTGGTGTCTGTCTTCGTTGAACGCATCCACACCCTGACTCGCCTTTGCCATTGTGGGCCTGTGTTGGCGTGAATGCGGCATCACCGTGTGGACTGAACACAGACCTTTCTACGGGTCTGCTCATCACTGTGCCGGCACTGTCTCCCTCACTTCCCGGCTCTTCTCCTTTGGTCCAGCAGCCCTTTTAACCGTGTGCAGAGCACACCCCCTCCAGGATGCCATGGCTGCCCTATTCTTTTCAAATTCCATTTGCTCCCATCTGCCCAGCCCCGGGCTCTGCTTGCACCCGAGGTGACTACATTGACCTTACTTTCTAGTTCGATAAATTCGTCTGCATCTTTCTTGGAGGTGTGCGCACAGAATCGCAGAGCTAGAATGGCATGCCCTGAATGCTCAGTCCTGTCGCGAGGGAAACAATGGGTAGGATAGGGACCCTGCCCTAGTGGGGCGCTGAGAAAGACGGCCTGGGTGCAGGCTCTGCGGGGAGTGGGGGGTGCAATGAGCAGGAGTCATGGCCCCGAGACTGTTCCTTGGGGAGGCCTGGAGCGGTGGGTAAAAGAAACCCCAGAATTAAACTCCCACCACCAAAGTGGTTCCTGGACACTGGGGACTTCTGGTTCAGGGCATGCACCTTCCTCCTGGGCTCTGTTATGTTCATCACTGTCCTCCCAAAGTGATGGCACTGCCCTCTACTCTTCCAGATAGGTCTTCCTTTGGTGTCTTGTCCTCCTGTTCTCTTCACTGTTTGAAGAGAGAGAAGGGTTTTGCTGAAGTCATTGCTTGGGGGTGCCCGCTTTTGTTGCATTTGGTCAGGTACCCTTGCCAATATCAGAAGTTGCCCATCAGCCCGTGTCTTCTGAACACTGCTGACTGCCTTGACTTGGACCCAGCTGGCCCTTTGCGCCTGACCATGCCGCCCCCCTCCCCCACCCATCAGTCTCAGCACCAAGGTCATTGTCATATCATTAAGCCTTATGCAAAGGCCTGTATCCCTTATTCACAAAACTGAAAGAGAAAAGGCTCTGGAAACAAGAAATCATTTGACAGCAAAACCTGACCTAAACTGACATGAGACCTTCAGATTCCTCATTTCTCCCAGTAAATGTAAAATTTCACACCTTTCACTGTAGAAATACTAATAAGTCTGATTCAGGGGTGCTGTTGCAGACCCTCCTGGGAGTATCCTGAAATACCGCATTTGTATTCTGAATTCCAAAGCAGGCTCGGTCTCAAGGACGTGGACTCAGGGATTATGGACCTGGATAAAACCAGAGACTTGAGATGCCTAGAATTTCCCTCCATGTGACTGACAAGACAACCTATGCACAGCAGTGACCCAGGCCACAAAGAGTGAAACCATCCGATGCCTAAGCCTTTGAAAATATCCAAACCCAATGAGTTTACCAAGAACCTCCTCATCCCTGGAAAATCCACCAAACATGCGAGAAGCCTAGAAAAAGGTCCCACATCAGCATGTCACTGGATGTCTTGCAGTCCCCATAATTTCTCAACTCTGGATGCCCTGACAGCACCGGTTTTCCAAAACCTAATTTAAATGTTTTCCGTATGCCAGGCACTGCTCTAGTTGCCTAACTGGATTATCTAAGCAAATCCTGTGACAACCCTTTGAGACATAAAGTATCAGTATCCCTTTACAGACGAGGAAACTGAGGTCCAGAGAGATTAAGTGTATCCATTACAGTTTAGAAGCCAGAAAACAGACATTTCTCTGGCTACTTAAGGAAAGATTAATAGAGGGGATTAGGAGTTTCCAAAATCATTAGATACGTAGGATCTTGGCTCAGCCTCCAGGAATGTTTCCCGACACAACACTGCAGAGTTGCACTTCTGTGGGTGGAAGGACCGAGAATAGGGACCCCACTATGGGAACTACAGGCCTCCGGAACACCCACCTTTGCTGCCATCCAGAGACCAGGAGGGTTCACTGCAACTGTTGGCTTCAGAGTCACTTTGCTACGTGGGTGCTCTGCTTCCCGACACATCCACGAAACTGGTGACTGGTCTCCTCACCTCTGCTTAGCAGGAGAATACAGAATACAGAATCTATGGCCATATGGCCCCACTCCATTTCCTTAGCCTCTCAGATCATATCTAAGCGCGTCTTCTTGGTAGAACCTTAAACACATCTAGATCCCTGGAGGTGTGAAGGAGTATGCCATTTTAGCTTTCTTGACTTTGAAATACAGGAAGAGACATCAGGAGTAGGGTTGAATGGATGTTAATCAGGCCAATTTATGGTTCCATGCATTACTTAATTACCTAAAGTTCACAAAGATGACCCAAAATGTGGTGGAACCAGGATTTGAAACCAGGCTATCTGGTTCCAGAGTCTAAGTTCTATGTATTCTACTGCCTTTCCTACCTCATGAGCTCATCTCTGGCTTGGCTGGCCCCCACGACACGTCTTCTCCAAGCTCTCTTCCATCAGGAGATCTTCAGTTAGCTGGTCCACTTATCTGTATGTCCAAAGGGGCCTCTAGAACTAAACTCCGAATCCTTTGGGGTCTGGGATTGATGATCTCCATCTACCGTGGATTATCTCCATCTACCATGTATGGCTGGGTATATCAGTAACCTATCGACCCAACAGGGCTGTGCAACAAAGCCACCCCCAAATTCAGTGACTTAAGGCAACATCTAGGGGCACCTGGGTGGCTCAGTCAGTTAAGCTCCTGACTCTTGGTTTTGGCTCAGGTCATGATCTCCCGGCCACGAGTTTGAGCCCCGTGTCTGGCTCTGCGCAGGGCATGGGGTCTGCTTAAGATTCTCTCTCCCTCCCTCTCCCTCTGTGCCCATCCTCCCCCACCCCTGTTCATGCAAGCATGCTCTCTACCTCTCTCTCAGAAAGAAAGAAAAAGAAAGGAAAGAAAGAGAAGAAAAGAAAAAAGAAAGAAGGAAAGAAAGAAAGTGAACATCTAGTCTTGCTCATCTAGTCTGCAGGTTGGCTGGTTCTTCTGTCTTAGCTGGGTTCATCCGTGTCTCTGTGGGCAGCTGCAGGTCACTTAGGTGGCTCTGTTATCTTGGTTGGGCTCTCTCAGACTTGGGCTCAGCTCACAAATCTTGCCTCCCCTCCTCCAGCAAGTCTGGCCAGCAAGTTCTTCCAGCCATTGCTGAGAAGTGAGAGAGGAAGTAGAGATGCACCTGTCCTTTTCCAGACCAAGTCACACGGTCATGCTCAGGGTCCCAGTGGAAAGGGTACTACAGTTACAGGGCAAAGGGTGTGAATTCAAGGAGGCAATTAATTGAGGCCACCAACCTTAGGGCACAATATTTAACCTCTCAGACAGGCCCACACACCTGGTGCCTTGGAAGGCTGTGCTTGGATGGGGGTGGGAGTGTAGAGGGTCAAACTTTCTGGAGCCCCGCAGGGCCCAATCTCATGCAGAATTCAACCCCCCCGGGGGCACTCTGGCAAAGTTCTGCATCAACTAAATCTTCCATTCTTTTGGCTGGTTCTGCTCTGTGCTCAAGTCAGGCTCACCAGCTGACTCGGGGATGCAGCCATTCACGTGCAGCCCCTTGCATCACGGAGATGCGTCTCAACAAAGACTGTCTCTTGACATCTCAAGCTGCGTGTCTGCTCGCTCGCCAATTAAAAGGCTCACGTCCTCAATGTGACAAATACCAGGGAAAACAATTCCACGATTCAGAGCACAAGTGGGGAGAGCACAAGCGAGTTCATCATGAATCAGGCGCCGGCCTTGCTGTGCAGCTTCCGTCTGGCTTCTCGACAGTCAGGACTCTCCGGAGATTTCCCGGGTCACGCTGGCCACTCTGCTCGGGCAGGACGTGCCACTGGGCGGAGATGGCTCGCCCGCTCTGCAGGATCATGTGAAGGGTCAGGCTTGTTTTTCCGTAGCTTGGATTTCGGCAGGCAGATCTTACGTTTTCTTAATTCATATTTAATAACCTGACAGTGCTATCCAGCGGCTGTGCTGTGAGGACAGAGCGGAGGCCGAGGTCCCCTGTGCGGGAGATCCGTGGGTTCCCCTTCCCTGAAGAGCAGGAGGGGCTGCCCCAGCCCCAGGCCTGAGGGTTCTCTTAGCAGCTTCCATACTGGAAGACTCTAAAGAAAATACACATTCCTCCCATTTTTTCATCAGGCCCCCTCTGAAGCCAAGTTGTCTCCCTAGGCCCCCAATGAAAAGAGAGTGGTGTGCTCTATGGTTTGCTTCTCACAAAATTAATTATAACTGGGGGAAAAAAGGAAAAGGAATAGCTTTATTAAGATATAATTTACCTTCCATACAACTTGCCCATTTCAGGTGTACAATCCCATGGTTTTTAATATATTCACACATATCTGCAGCCATCACCACGGTCAATATTTTCATCACCCCAGAAATATTTTCATCATACCCACTGACACTCATCTCCCATTCCCTTCTTCCCCCAGCCCCTGGCAAACACTAATCTACCTTCTGTCTCTGCGGATTTCCTTACCATGGACTTATCAAATGAATGGAATCATATACTTCGTGGTCTTTAGGGACTGGATTCTTTCACTTAGCATAAATTAAGTTTTTTACTTTTTGAAGGCACATGAATGGGTTTGAATCCTGACTCCATAGCTGCTGTGTGGGCTTTGGCAAATGGCTTAACAGCTCTGTGCCTCCGTTTCCCCATCTTAATGTGAGGAGAGTTCCAGCGCTCCGTCCCATAAAGTTCACCAGGTTAACACACGTAGAGGCTTTGAGCCGAGCCTGGGACACAGAGTTCAGTTAGCCTGAGTTCTTGCCATCTTTCTTCTCCTGGCCTTCCCTGAAGACCTGCCTAGCTCCCCTTGAGGGGCCCTGCCTCTCTGCGTTCATTCCCCCAACAAACATTTCCTGCGGTTTGTATACTTCTTCGCATCAGGGCTGCACCTGTGTCCCAGGGTTTGGGTAAACCTGTGTGTGCCCTGCAAGTTCTCAGCCAAGTCTGCAGCCTCCCGCACCCACCCCCTTATTCCAAGGCAGTCTTATGCCCCTTCTTTGGGTTTTGAGGTTCAAAAGAGTTAAATAGTTCTGCTTTATTCCCACTCTCGCCACCCTTCGTGTCCTCAACATTTTGACTCTCAAGTTGGGAGAGAGGAAGTCCTATCACAGCCCTCATGGAAAGGAGCCACCCCCTTCGTTCTGACTTGCCGAGGTGTGGCACGTTAATATTATTGACTATAAAAGGGATACAAATACACTTACAAAGGTCACAGCATAAAATAAAACAAAACATTTCCCTCAAGCCTGAGATACTTACTGACTTTTTCCTTTTGGAAGATTCTTCTTTCCGTCTCCGGGTGGGCGGAACTTGAGGAGATCAAGGAGGCTGTGTTCAGGAGACAGGAAGAAGACAGAATCCCCCGCCCCAGAGCTCTAGCGTTGCGGTTCTGTGTAACCACCCCATTTGTACTGGGACTGTGGTTTCTTTGTACATTTTTATGTCTTTCCATGTCTGGGTTTGTCTCCCCTGAGAGATGGTAAACTTCTAAAGAACAAGAACTGTGTCATCTCCTTTTAGAACGTGTGTGTTTCACACACAAAAAAAATAAGTAAAAGTAAAATTTTTGAAGTGTTTCTTATCTATGCCTACAATGTTCTCTTCCTGACATGAGGGTCCAGCATCTCTGGAAATTGTGTGGCAAACACTCCCTCACCCCACCATTATCGGCTGCTTAATACACCCCAGCCACAACTTAACCCTCATGTACTTCCGGCTGTGTCTTTGGCCCCCAGAACTACCTATGCCGTCTAAGGTGACAGAAAATGAAGCAATGGCTGGCCTAGGGCCAAAAGGTAGGATTTCTCTGAAGCTTCAGAACTTTGTTGGCGTGTAGTCCATCCCCCATTTTGAGACCTTGTCAGAAGTACTGTTGGGAAAAAAAAAAACCAAAAACCTGTGAGGTATAGCATTTTCCTCCCTGCCATATCAGGACTCTAGAAGTAGGACACCTGCTTTGTCTAGGCCTTTGCTTCATTTCAGACGCTTGGAAGATGAAGGAGGAAACGTTAGCGTGGTAACCAAGGCATCGTCATGGCCTGAGATGGGGCCGCAATAATTGATGAAAATGGCTAGCATTTGTTGAAGGCTTACTTCGTGCCAGGCTGTTCTAAACATTGATGTGTGTGTAGTATTATGTCATCTCCTCCTTACAAAAGTCTTTGGAAAAGAGATGTGCTGGGGATGGGGCCACTGGGGGGGGGCATCAAGGAGGGCACTTGACGGAATGAGCGCTGGGTGTTGTACGCAACCAACGGCTCACTGAACTACATCTGAACTAGAGAGAGAGAGAGAGAGATGGCCATTTGCCAATGAGGAAATGGACACAGAAAAGAAACATGCCCTTAAATTCCCACAGCCAGGAATGGCAGAACCAGGATTCCAGCCCACACCAGCTGCCCCTGAAAACACAGAATAGTGGCATTCCCGAGTGGCGGTCCTTCCGGTTGGAACAGTGCTTCCGGATGGGCAAAGCACACCACCCCATTTCCTCTCCAGAGTCTCACAAGCATCCTTGTAAGGAGCATGTCACAGGGGTCCCAATGACCACAGGGTATCTGTCAAGGCCTTGGGTAGGTTCATCGGCTCCTAATCTCTTCATTTATTGCCTCTCTCTTAAACGTTCAAAAATACGGGCAGCCACAGCTTTGGAGCAGCCGTGTTCCCAGAAACTTTAAGAGAAGTGCTCTGTGATTCAATAAGGTTGAGCAGTAACATCCTACCTTAGAGCGTTACATGGCACATTTATTGGGTTAATTGTTTTCTATACTTGGTCTGGCACAGGAAGTCTGTGACTATGAATGGGGCGGGGGGAGGGCGGAATGTGTCTTTTCTTTCCAGTAGAAGTTAGCATTTTCTTCGATTTATGAATGTAGGCAATGAACCACAGTAGTGTGAGCAGGACCCGTGACTTTGTCACAGGTAGGATCACAGACATTTTCATCCTTGTTGCACATGCCTCAAAATGTCACTTGCATTCATCACTGGTCTGAAATCATGGTAGTTTTAAACATGACACTAGAGTTTATTTAATGCGCTCATCAAGAAGGACATTTACTCTCCTACATTAACATTTCGGTGTTCAGTATTTTGTTTTGTTTTGTTTTGTTTTAAAGATTTTATTTATTTATTTGACACAGAGAGAGAGATCACAAGGAGGCAGAGAGGCAGGCAGAGAGACAGGGAGAGGAGGAAGCAGGCTCCCTGCTGAGCAGAGAGCCCGATGCGGGCCTCGATCCCAGGGCGCTGAGATCATGACCTGAGCCGAAAGCAGAGGCTTTAACCCACGGAGCCGCCCCGGGGCCCGGTGTTCAGTATTTTGAAGACTATACTTAGTTGTTCTCCTTCACCCTCCTATGTGCTTTATTGTATGCAATCAAATGCATTATTCTGGAAAGGTGTCCACAGGCTTCACCAGGCTGCCAAAGGTGCCCCTGGTCCCTGGTTACCACCCCAGGAAAGCACTTTGGAGGATTCAAAGATGGGAAATGCAGGAGGAAGGTCTTGTATACACACGTGCGTGCACACACACACTCTCACGATCCTTGCTGGGAGTGTGCAGTGGGCCTTTCCCCTAGAACTGGAGCCCCTGCCAGGTCCCAGTAGCCCCTTGGTGCCTCACTGACTCTGCTTCTCCATCCACCCTGAGAAATGAAAACCAGCACCCCTGATTCGTGGCAAAGACACTGTTTCAATTAAGCCAGAGAAACACAGTTTATTACGAGCAATGTTTTCAGTTCCAGGCGATGCCTTGAAAAGGTCAGCTTATATGAATATCTAGAAAAAGCAAGATCATAAAATGAGAGAGACTTGGTATTTTAGGTTCTTCCCCCCTCCTTTGACAAAGAAAATTCAGGTTTACTCTTATGACGGGCAAACTGCAGCATTTTTTACTGGACCTGCCTTTACTCTTTAAAAAAGGAAGATGTTTTAGAACAGCGTTTGAGGGGAATTTATGTTGTGGAGAATTTATAGTGTTTGAAATCAGGACAGCGAGCCCTAACCATGAGACTAATGGCTCTGTCAGTGTTGAGTGCTCATTGAAGTGGTCATTGAAGACAGCAAATCAGGAGAACATGCCTACTTTGAAGATCCTGTGTAATGCCTAATTGTTTTGTATTTGTTTCGGCTGATGGCTACTGTTTTTCATTTGGGGCTTTTCATCGGTGAATCATCTTTTGAAAAATTTGAATTTGATATAGTCACTTATTCCTTTAAAACCTCTGTTGTCTCCCCCTTGCTGGAGAAAAAAATACAAAATCCTTAACCTCATGCCCAAGCCCTTTATGCATGGGGCTGCAGCATTTCTTTCTTTCTTTCTTTTTTTAAAGATTTTATTTATTTATTTGACACAGAGAGAGAGAGATCACAAGCAGGCAGAGAGGCAGGCAGAGGAGGAAGCAGGCTGAGCAGGGAGCCCGATGTGGGGCTTGATCCCAGGTCCCCCGAGACCATGACCTGAGTCAAAGGCAGAGGCTTTAACCCACTGAGCCACCCAGGCACCCCTGCAGCATTTCTTATCCTCCTGTTTCGGCCGCTTCCCGCCCCCCTCCCCTCCTCTCCCACTGACATGGTGATGGAGACTCCCTGAATCATATTGTGGGGTGAGCTCAGTAAAAGAACAAGCTAGTATGTTTATTCTTTATTTCATAGAGTAGTTGCTTCAAAAATAACTTTATTTTTATGCTTTGTAGGCTGGGTTTTATTTAAACTCCCACCCCAGGTTTTAAATTGGTCTATAGGATGCCCGTCTTGATGTCTTCTGTAACTTTGATACACACCCCTTATAAAATCTCGAGTTCATTTTTGAAAACATGCGGGTTACACATTTTAAAGCAGTTACTTATTCCACTTTATTCCACTTGCTTTTATAATCATATGAGAAAATTGAGTAATGATTGAGATTTCATCTGCACCGTCGCTCGTGATTGGTAGAATGCTCTGCTCCTAGTTTCTCTGAGTTTTGCTCTCCCTACATTCCTGTGTTTTCCAGCAGCCTTCCCCTTGCCCAGGTCTCTTCTGCAATGAATGTTTTTTTTTAACTCCACACAGCCAGTATTTCCGGGTCCCCACTGCCCACCAGACCGTGTGCCCAGGGCCCCGGGGTGGAAGGTGGATGAACGGCCAGCTGTACCCCCCCCTTGGTGCCCCCACCCCCCAGACACTTAAGGATTTTACACTGAGTCTGACCACTTGTGGAAACGGGAGGCGGGGGCACAGTTATTTTTTCCTCACGTCCACACCCTGTGTTCGATCGGTTTGTGGTCTCTGGAGACAAATTCACTGTGCATGAAAGAAGACCACCCTGCGATGCTTCCAGACCACCTCTTCCCTCTTCTCAGGTTGGGCTCCTTTTGGTAGCAGTATTGTCTAATTTTCACCTCTTAAGTAATTGGTGAAAAAGTCTTGGTTCATGAGTAAAATCAAACTTGATAGATTGTGGTCTCTTATGACTGACTGACAACGCTCTCTAGAAACATTGGCTAATGTGTTTTATAAATGCTGGGTGTTGTAGTTCAGACGGACATTCTTTTCAACTTCAAGCTCTTTTAAGTTAAGTGTGTTTGTGGCTTTGCTTGGTATGGTTGGTGGTTGGTTGGTCTGCTGTGACTGTTGCTGCTATTGTCATCATTAATTTTTCTGTTTTAGTGAGGTCTTTGTAGAAAAACAAATAAATAAATGGAAATCCCATTAACAGGAGATGTTTTGGTTATGAATTTTATTCACCTTTCTGCTCAAGAAGTTCCTCTGAGGGCAGACAAGTATGCCATTCCGTGAAGTGTCAACAGAATGGCGGGGGCGGGGGGGGGGCTCCCGCTTTCCTTAATTCTGCTAGAACAAGATGACACATGCTATTTGGCCCCTTTGTTAGCCACTGTTATACAATGAGTTGTGTACTCCCCCAAAACTGCTCTGTTGAAGCCCTAACCCCCAGTACCTCGGAATGTGACAGACAGTATTCAGAGATAGACATTAAGGAAGTAATTGAGATTAAGCGAGGTCATGTGTTGTCCTTATAAAAGAGGAAATTGAGACCCACGGAGACCCACCAGGGATGTGGACACATAAAGGAGAGACTGTGTGAGGACACAGAAAGAAGGCAGCCATCTATAAGCCAAGGCAAGAGGCCCCTAGAGAAACCGGAACTGCCCACACATTGATTTTAGACGTCCAGCCTCCAGAACTGTGAGAAAGTGAATTTTGGTTATGTAAGCCCCCCAGTCTGTGGTATTTTGTTATGACAGCCCTAGCAGACTCATACAGCCGCCAAGCCTCTTGCAAAGGATTCCTTTTCTGAGCAGATTCCTGCATGATGGACGACAGGAGCCAACATCCTCTTCATGTTTGTAAATGGAGAAGCCAAGGCAGAGAAGACTTTGGACCCTGAGCCTCGGATGCAGTGGGGGCAGTGGCAGGGACAGGACTGAGAGGGAGCTGCCTCCACAGAACCCCCAGTGGGGTTGCTTTGGTGCCCGGGTGTTCATAGAGCCGTGCCAGGGACCTCAGAAGATGCAGGTAGAAGAGGATGTTCTAGAATATTTGGAGCAACGCTTTGAGCTTTGCTCAGGAGTATTCGTTCTCTTTTCTGTGGATCTTAACAAAACATCTGAGAACTAAATGTGAAACTCTCTCTCTAGTAAAGCCACGTGATGCATGCGTCTAGCACCCATGAGTGAAGAGCCGGAAACATTCTCCCGCACCAACTCTGTGGGTTTCTGGCTATTTGCGCTTTGGTGTAAATGCTCACATTGCATTTTTTGTTCCTGCCACATTTAACGCTTCAGCCTGAATCCAGCTTTATCACTGGGGAATTTGCTACAACTTATTATGAGTATTAAAATTTTAGAGTCTTCCCCCATCAAAAAAAGAAGAAGAAGAAGAAAGTGACTACTTTTTGGCTTTGAAATTTTACCAGAATGGCAGATCCAGAAGATCCCTGCCAATCAGCCTACAGGCCTGGACTGTGGATGCACCCAGGCTAGTTTGAAATGTGCTGACAGGGCCCAGCGGGGACGGCGCTGTGCAGAGGGAGGAGGGGGGCAGGGTCACTCCAGGTCAGACATGCCACAGAAGAAGCAGGCCCAGGCAGAAGGGAGCTGGGTGGTGGCGATCAGCCTCTCAGGTGTCAGAGGCAGTGCGGTTTGGAGCAGTTGGCCTTTCCTAGGTGTTTGCTGAGACCCTCCTTGTGTGCCTGACTTTGTGCCTTCCTGATCCAGGGGTTGGAGCTGGAAGGGGTGGTGACAGGCAAAAGAAGCATAAAGCAGGCCCCACTCTGAGATGGTGCACGGTATCAAGTCAGGGACCCTCGTGCAAACACTGGGACCACTATAGGATAATGTGCGACCAGAGGCTGAACTCAAAAATGGGCTCTGAATAAAGAATGGCCAGGTCTTTGGGGACCGGAGTGACTAAGGCAATCTTCTCCAGTGGGTAGTGGTAGCCTTGAGCTGCGGAGTGCTGGAGGTTTGGGCTAGGAAGAGACAGAGCCAGCAGTTCTTAGTTCTCTCTTTTGGTTCTGTGCTTTGGTTTTTGTCCCTTTAGGGGTTTGGTGTGGTTCTGGGCTCCTTCCCCACCCAGGATCCCCGCAGGGTGTTTGAGACTTCTTTGGACCCATGCAGTCCCCACAGTGTCCCCGAGGTGGGGGGTGGCCCTGGAATTCCCTTTTCTTCCTTTAGGGCTGTCATACAATTATGACAGGGTCTGGCTGGTGTAGGATAGCCAATGAGAGTTTCTCGGGCTTTGAAGCACCAAGAGCAAAGGCCCTGTAGTCAGATGAAAGGCCCCCTCCTTGCCTAGAGTGACCTGTTGGCAGGGAATCCAAAGAAAATTTAAGAAATCCTGCTCCTAAAGAAGAGAATGAGAGGCAGCACATTCATGCCAGCCCCCCTGGGCTCCAGCGCAGCTCTGCAGGTGGCCAGCATTGCCCTAGAGAGGGCTTATTTGAGATACTCACTCAGCAGACACCAAGGCATATATCAGAAGCTCATTTTTTCAGCTTGCCCGTTTACTCATTCATTTAACAAATTTGTATTGAATGTCTGCTTTCTGCTAGGTGCTGGTGTTCTGACTAGAGCAGGGGCTGGCAGACGTTTTCTGTAGAGTAAATATTTTAGGCTTTGAGAGCCATATTGTCTTTGTTGCAACTACCCAACTCTTGTAGGATGAAAGCAACCAAAGACAATACATAAATATGTGGGTATAGCTTTGTTCCAATAAAACTTTATTGACAGAAACAGGTAAGGGGCTGAATTTGGTCCAAAGACCATTGCTTGCCAACCCCTGGGCTGGAAACAACAGAGGTAAACAAAAGTGTACATTGTCTCTACCTGTTGGAACTTATACTTCTAGGCTAAGAAGACAGAAATTACTCATATAATCACAAACATAAGTCACGAACACTGGCGCTTGAAGGAAAGCTATATTCTCGTAGCTCCACAAACAGGGATGTGATATAGTCAGGTCAAGGAAAGCTTGATGCTTGATTTGGGCTTTGAATCAGCATAACCAGGTGAAGAGAGAAAGGAATCAGCACAGGGAAACGCCCTACGGCAGGAGTATGGAACATTCCAGAAACTTAAAGAAGGCCAGTGTGGTGGTATGTAGACGAGTACAGAGGGGAGAGGTAAGATGAGGCAGTATCCAGTCCGTGCACAGCCTCGGGGCCATATTGCAGCTCCAGTCTATCTGACACTTAATGAAGAAGGCTTAAATCAGGGGAGAGAAAGAATCGGATTTACGTTTTGAGAAAAATCTTTCTGGCTGCAACATGAGAACAGATCAGAAAAGAACAAGTGAAGATTCAGGGAGACCAAGTAAAAGACCTGTTGCAAGAGAGAAAAGTGGTAATGGAGGTAAAGAGAAGTAGACAGAGATAAAAGATCTTTCAGAAGAAGTGCTGACGGGTAGTTAGGGAGGGAGAGAGCCTGCTGGATGGCTAGGTGTCAAGTCCGTACAATGAGATGGTTAGAGATGCTGCCTACTAAGATCTGTGGCACTGAGAAAGTCCCTGGGTTTTTTGTTGTGCTTGGTTTTGTATTTTGTTTTGGTCAGAGGAAGGAGCGTGATAGGTTGAGCTGCCTTTGAGACATCAAATGAGAGGTGTCAGGTAAGCAAGGGAGATGTACAGATCTGGAGCCCAAAGCAAAGGTGAGGACTGCAAGTCGTATGCTTTCGGGAGTCGTCAGCATGAGAGGGTACCTGGAGCCTTGAGCAGGGCTTTGATGATCCGGGGGGAGAGAATCAAGTAAAAAGAAGGGAGCCTAGGAAAAATTCTCAAGGAACTCTGGCACTTAATAGCCAGAGGGAGGGGGGGAATGGGGAGCCTGCTGTGGCTCAGGAGCTAAGGGAGAGAGTGTTTCAAGCGAGGCTTTTCTATTCAGCCTATACACTATACACACAGCATGGCGGACCTGGCCACTGATGCCCTGTGGCCATTCTGACTGGTCAGTGCATGTGCTGTGATGGGTGGGTGCCCACCCATGCCATGGCAGTTACTGAATATCAAACTATCAACCCGCCTCCCAGCAGTGGTCATCAGGGTGGAAGGATTCTGGGAGAGAAAACGTGTTGGAGAATGGACACATTCCACCGGTTTTAGCAACAGGGAGATGGATTGGCGCCCTTAGCAAGAGAACTGGAGACGGAGCAATGGGCTCAGGAGGGAATGGCAGGTAAGGAAGCAGACAGAAAGCCCAGGCAACTCCTGCAGAAGTTTCTCTGGGATGCAGAGCAGCTGAATAGGACAGATAGTGGGGAAACTGGGAGGCAATGGGGGTGGGGGTTGACATTTTTCTTTAAGATATTGAAGTGATGAGAGGCGCTTGTTTGTTCAGTACTCATGCTGTGTGTTTAGTGACTTATCAAACGCTGTCTTGTTCATTTATTCATTGTTTGATCCCACATACCTATCTCATCCAGGGGGCAGGGGGTGGCGGGCAGGTATTTACTATGTTATGAGCATAAATTCATTTTATTTCCTTCTTTCTTTTTCAATGGGCATTTATTGAGCACTTACTACTTGCCAACTACTGGACCAGGCCCCAGTGATACAGAAATGAGTAAGTTATAGCTTAGATGTCCCAGGGTCTTAGAGTCTAGTGCAGTGGTTATCAACCAGGGGTAACTCTATCCCCTTTCCTACCTTGGGGACAGTAGGCCATGTCTGGAGTTATTCTTGATCATCACAACTCGGGGGCAAGGGAGAGAGGGATTCTACTGGCATCTAGTGGGTAGAGGCCAGGAATGCTGCTATCCACCCTACATTGCACAGGACAGCCCCATCCACAAGAATTATCTGGTCCAGAATGTGAACAGAATCCAAAGTGCCTCAGTAAATGTGCACATATGGTAACTGCAGGAGCTCAGAGGATGGGCACTTAGGCACGCACAGTGGAGCTGCCAAGCAGAAGATGAGGGACAGACAGGGCAGGTGGAGACAGCACCTGTGGAAAGGCACGAAGGTGTGAGAGAACACGGCACACACTCAGGAGTTTCCAGGAGCTGAGGGTGGAGGCACCGTGGGCAGTAAGGGCAGAAATCACTAGAATAGGGTCGGCGCCATAGAAACCGTGCCAAGTATTTCGGATTTTAGCTATTCAGTGGGAGGCCACTGAAGGATTCCAAATGAGAGCAAACCAGATTTGTGTCTTAGGAAGATCATTCTGGTGGCAGACAAGATCAAACAAAAATCATGAACACTTACTACGCGTCAGGCTCGTTTCTGAGTACTTCATGGAATGACCTCGTTTGCTCTCCCAACAACCATATGGTGGAAGTGCTCTCATTACCCCATTTTACAGCTAAGGAGACTGAGGCAGAGGAGTCATGAGGCTGGCTCAACATCATATGACTCGCGCTTGGTGGGAGGCAGGATCGACTGAGACCGGGCTCACAGACAAACATGAGGTGTGGTTCTTCCCGTGTCCCCTTTGACTCTGGGCTCTGGAACCAGACTCGAGCATCTGCAAGTTCTCAATTCATAATTCATACATCTCAGAGCTTCCTGCAGCTGCTCCAGGAATCCCACGCCTGCAGCTCTGTGGAGTGTGGCCTAGAGGTAGCCAGCTTAATCCTTCCTGATTACGAGTTCTCATGGAGCTGTTAATTTTTCGGCACTTTGTGGCTGCAATGCCCCATCGAAAGACAAACACTCGAGAGAAGCGTGCTTCTGGGAATTCAGACTTTTTCTTTGCTGCCTGGGGCTTTCAGCGGGCCCCAGGAACTGCTTGTAACTCCTCCATCAGGACCCCACACCCCATTATCACAGGCACCCTTCCTTCTCTAGCTTTGCTGGGGGGAAAGTGGGTCTGTGTGACTCATAAAATTTAACGTGGGTCTCAGCGCCCAAAGCTGCATCATGAGCCAGCGCAGATCTGGCTTCTCTCACCTTCTAGAAAGAGCAGCCCCGCCTTCCACCAGGAGGGGAGGGCCAGGGGGCAGCCCCACCCCAGCACTGACCATGAACCGTGGGAACCCGAGGGTTGCAGGTGCAAGGGACTGCGCCAGGCCCGAGGGGAGAAGAGATTTTGCCTCTCCGGGAACCAAGGATGACAGACAGTGTGGTAGGACCAGAAGACCACTCCTGCCTGGCCCATTTCGGCAGATTCCTCCTGCTGGTAAAGAAGACCGGACATACATTTTCATATTTAGATAGGCTTTTCAAATGTGTCTTCATTTTTTTTAAGGCAGTGGTAGTGTTCTAGCAGGCTGCAGAAATGCAAGCTGGTCTGTGATCCAGAGGGAAAACCTCCTGAAGAGAAGACAGGCAAGCTACCTACTACAGGTAGTGGGCTGGAACAACCCACTACAGGTAGATTCTTGGGGGTTAGCCCCAAATTACCCCCAGCTGACAGACGAAGAGCCTTATGCCAAACCACTGCCACGCGGGGTATCCATGGGAGAAGCCATGTTTAGATTTTCCGGATTTTCTTGTATGTTTCCCTTCTTCATTTAAGGATTCCTTGGTAGGATAAAGAGTTCTCTGGCTTCTGTTTTCACATCCATACAATGAAGGAATTGTTGAACTAAAGATTGTCTAGTGTCCCTGATGGCTTTGATTTGTAGATCAAATTAGGCCTTTGCCAGGATGGTGACCACCCCTCTACAGTGGTAACAAAACTAACTTTCCACCCAAATATAAGATATTCCCCACTTTTCCAAAGAAAAGGTCTCCGAAAAACCATTTTTAGGCAGACTGAATATATGAATTTTTTGGAATATAGATGTACACATCTGTAGCATGATACAGAGACATAGGGTATAATGTTGTAGTATAGATAACTTACACTTTACTTAAAATTCATAATTAATTGCTTTAGTTACACACATTTAAAATGACAAAATCTGTAAAATGTTAACTTCAAAATACGACTTTTTCCACTGATAGATTCCACAAGTCATCATTTAAGCCTGCCGCGTGCCGTTTCAACTGCAGCGAGTGCTTTGTTCCCACTGTACTTTCTATCACGAGAGCAACTTTGTTGTCTGTTAAGTAGGCTCCTTGCCCAACACAGGGCTTGAACTCAGAACCCTGAGCCGGCCAGGCGCCCCACTAGAGCAGCTTTTTTTGAGTCCTCTGACAGTTTTCCAGAGCTCCTGACTCTTAACTTGCATCCGGGTTTTCAGGAGAAGCCACTTTCTGAATCTGGGGATTACACCTTCCTTTAAAATTTTGTCCCCAGCCACCAGTCCCAATTCCTGTGAGTTGTGACATCGTTGCGTTGTTTCCGTTGGCCTCACAGGTGAACGTTCACCATCTCTTGTAGCAATTACCCATTGTTGAGTGTCTTTTTAAAGTGACATTTTAGTCTTGTTTACAACAACATCCAAAAGCTAAAATTAAGAAGTCATAATCCCAAGACTAATTACACATCTGTTTTTGCTAAATAAGGCGAGAGAGTGCACTGTGAGATGTCCTTTTCTTGATGATGAATGTATCAATCAACATACTGGGTATATTGAAGCTAAGGCAAGCCCCTTTTCTGAGGGATAATGGGAGGTTAAGGGAAAGAGGGTCATGTATTTGGGCATAAACAAACATTTTTTAATTTACCAAATTCTCCTTTAAGACCTATCAGCTTACCGGGGCACCTGGGTGGCTCCCTGGGTTAAAGCCACTGCCTTCGACTCAGGTCATGATCTCAGGGTCCTGGGATCGAGCCCCGCATCGGGCTCCCTGCTCAGCGGGGAGCCTGCTTCCTCCTCTCTCTCTGCCTGCCTCTCTGCCTCCTTGTGATCTCTCTCTCTCTGTCAAATAAATAAAAATAAAATCTTTAAAAAAAAAAAAGACCTATCAGCTTGCAACATTGGACATACGGGCATTCTTCAGGGGCTGTTCAGCGGCCGATGTCTATGAATGCAGGCAGAGGTCCCGGAAGAAGTCGGATCACAGAGGATGATGCGAGGGCAGCTGGGCCCACCAAGAACCCCGGCTCCCATCTTTCCCCACTTTCCAAGCACCAGGAAATGCAGGCCCCTTCTGGCCACCTTTCTGCCAGCCCACCGCTGGGCTTTTGTGTCTTTTAATGAGCATAGAGTCGTTTGGAAATATGCACTGTGCTCCACAAAAGGAAATAGTAATACAATCAGAAATGATTATATTCCAGCCCTTCAGCACTATTGCTACTATTAATGCCCATTATCACTATATTACCTGAAATGTGTTTAACAGTTACAGCCACCAATCAAGGTGCCTGTCCTGGAAATGTGTATTCTTTCCGTCTGGATCACACTAGGTATTGTGCTGTTACTGTTTCAAAATTTTTTTCAGATAATTGGAACCTGCTACTTCATACTTTGAAAAGTAATGTGGCGGGTGAAGCCCTGAGAGGTGCAAAGCCTATGCTTCCCTCAGGGAAATAATGCAATTTCCACGCAAAATGATTATAATATTATTCAATGATTACATGGGAGGGGGGGTAGTCTGTTTTTGTTAGACTTTTGAAAGTGGCAAATTGAATTCCATCCAAGTAATCAGAGGTTATGAGTTTCCAACCTAGTGTGTTTGCACGTGCCGGAACTTCACCGTCCCAGGATCCTCCCCAACCCTGCGCCCCCAGAGCCTCTGCTGACCCCTTAGGGCAGACCTGAAATGCCAGGGGGGTTCACTCTCTGGCAGCAGCTCTGAGCCAGGGAAAAGGGGGAGTTGGTGGAAAATGCTCCAGCTGCTTCCCACCCCAGGGTGTGAAGGATGACTCCGAGACATGCCCCTCTTTGTACCCCAGAGGTCCTCAATGAGATTGACCTTGGTGCCCACAGCGGTGACCTGCTCATTTAGGGCAATCTGTGTTGGCTTTCTTCACTTACCTGTGTGACTTCCTACTCACCTAGCTTTCTGAAATCACTCCCCAAGTAAACCAGTCACCTTAAATCCTTGTTTGGGTCTTACTGCAAAGAGAGAGGCACCCCTGGCCTCCCTACATTCCTTTTCCCGTTCTAAGGGCACCCCAGGACATCTCTGGATCCCTCTGTCCTAGAGCCCATTTTGTAGGGCAACACGCAGACATTTTCAGTGTGTTAAGGCAACCTCATCCTGAAAAGTGAAAATTCTTTTTTTTTTTTTTTTTTTGGTCGGGAAGGTGATGGGTATAATTGATTTCTCCCACCCCTTCTCTTAATTATTATTCCTCCATTCAAAGGAGACAAGATGATTTAATCCAGGTTGTATTTAAAATGCCCGTAATCAAGGTCCTCATTCTGAACATGTGTCTGTGTGCTTTTAGATAATTTATGTATAATTTTCATAGATTTGTCAACAGCAGCCCTTCCTCATCTAAATGGGCTGCTTGCAGACAGATCACTTAATTTGCTCCTCAATGTTATTTTTCATACATGGTTGCCGCGCAGCCGACAGATAGCAGATGATCCCACTACAAACGCATTGGATATGGCGTGTGCTGTGGGGATGAGCAAACTCAAGGTCTCCTGCTGTGGCAAGCAGTGTGTGTCTCCTGGTTATGCGGTTGCTGGGGCGGGGGGGGGGGTCCAGAGACCAAGCACCAGAGAGGTGCTGAGGATGCTGTCCCCGGCGGTACTGAAGTACAGAAGAGCCCCCCACCCTTACCCGCAGTAACAGAGGCTGCCCGTGCCCTGCCCCTTCCCCAGCCTGGAGGTCACCTGCTGACACTTCCCATCTCCTGCCTCTCTCTGTGGGAGGGCAGGCTGGAGGGGAGGGCAGGCGTTGATATCCCCAAGGCCCCCGTCAACCTTCTGGTCTCCATGCTGACCCTGCAGGTTCTCTCCTCTTGCAGGACCTGGAATTCACCCTGACCTAGAGCCTTCCTGCAGCTGGGAGCCCTCCCTCCTCTGACCGCCTTCAGTCCCAGGAGTCTTGTTAACTTAGCCCGTAGCGTCCGCAGCCTTGTGACATCCTGTATTTCTGCATGTGGGTGTGTGACGGGGTGGGTGCCAACTCTGCCGGCTTCTAGCTGACCTGAGCGTCTGTCTGAGAGGCGATGGTGCTCCAGACACGTCCTCACTTTGGAGCGAGGATCAGCAGGGTTGGGGACGGAGTCGCTAGCTGAGGCCAAGAGTGCACACTCGGGGGTGGGGGAAGCACAGAACCCTTCCTTCCAAGGACTAAGTGCGTGCTGATGGATTATTTGCGCCATTTTTGTCTGCTGGGGTAACGGCAAGCAAGTGCATTGTGTTCCAAAGGAAGAATGTTCTCTAGACGCGGGAATCTTCGCCATGCCAACTTGTGACAGAGTGAACCACATCGACTTCTAAATTTTCTCAATGGAGTGTGATGTGTGTAATGTGTAATAAAATATAAATAAGCCTTTAAGAAGCATCTACGTGTTTCTTTTTATCAACCTTTAGATGCGTTCAAGCCAACTACAATTTTATATGAATTCTAGATGATATGTAGTATTTTTATTTGCTACTTCATTGCTAAATGTTTCATATAAAACTGAAGAGGGAAAAAATACACAGTCCCACATATAAAAGAAGAAGCAGATGGCTAAATGTGACCGTGGGAGAGAAGCAGTGAATGGAGTGCTCCGAATGGAGGCTCCCCGCTCCGGGGTGCAGCCCGAGATGGAGCAGAGAGAGGTTCGCATCCGTGGTTACCTGTGCTGCTCCGTTTGCTCCCACTGTGTCTTAAATAGCCATTAGTATGCAGAAGAATCTACAGGTATCTTTGTTATGGCTTTTTTTTAATCTTTTAAATGTACATATAAATGGGTATGTATTATTTATAGATGTCTTTGGATTTAGAAACATCGAGCTTGAAAAGTAATGCAGCGAGGAATATTTGATTTACTGCTCGCTGGAGAAGAGAGAGGAAGACAGGGGGACATTCTACAGGAAGGAAGACTGGGTTTGATAAGTTGTTTAACCTTCCTAGGGGACTTTCTTGGAATCTTCAGGTCCAGTTAAACCGCAGAGAGATGAAGGGGAGAAACAGGTCAGCAGGGAAGTTCAGAAGCCAGCGCTGCTGTCCTCCCTCTCCTGCTGATCAGCTGTGTGACCTTGAGCTTGTCACTCAACCGCGCTTGCCTTTGGTTTCTTGCCTGAATCTGGACACCAAGCCGTGCCAGGCCGCAGCTCGGAGATTCCATGCACTTGCATCGACTGCTCTGGGCTCTGGCCTGGCTCCTTGGTAGCTGGTTTCCATTGCAGCAGTACCATGAGGTTGGTGAGCCATGGCTCCATGTTTCATTATTATTATTTTTTTTTTCGGATGGAATGTGAAGCCATGGTGCAATCAAGCCACTTGCCTGTACACGTTGGTAGAGATCAGGAAAACAGAATTAGCTCCTAATTCTATTTTCAGTTCCTAGGCTGTTTCTATATTGGCCAAGAAAAGCAGAGAACTTAGAGAAATTCCTGGTAATGACTGCTTTCTGCCTGGGTACCGAGAAACATGCCTGTCTGTGGTTTATTTTTAAATGGATAACTCATCATATCTGGGTAAAAAGTACTGTAATCTCCAAAGGCTTTCTTTCACAATTTTTTTTTCTCTGAGAGTATAGAAACAGCCTCAAATCTACTCAAATAAAACAGCTTTTCACTGGGCGAGGAAGTGATGGTTTTCAGATGCTGGCCCTGTCGGCTTGGGCTCGGAACCCAGGTGGAGCGAGGGAACGGGAGCCTTCACAGCTCAGGCCTGGAGTTTGGTTTACCAGTTGCTGGGAGGAGGCGAGGGGAGAGCCTGAAGCCGCCCTCTCAGAGGACCTTCAGGAGCACAGCTGGGGGGTCGGGGGGCGGGGAGTGGCAGCTGACCAGTGTCAACTGGACCCTGGGCTCCTGCACCGTGGTCAGGCCACTGCTTCCACCACCTTGTAGGGAAGATCCCTGTCCATGCATTTGTCCCCACATGCTTGCTTCTGTGGAGAGGAGCTGGGAGAGAAAGCACCACCTCATGTGAGTCCCAGCCCCCCGCCCCCGTGGTACCATAGGTATCTTAGGGGCCCCTCTTGTGAGCTTCAGGTAGCAGGTCCCATGGGCTGTGCTCAGTGCCCTTCCTACATGCTCTTGACCACACGCACAGGCCGGGCCAGCCCCTGACCCTCTGTGACAGGGACAAGGATGTAAATCTTTGGATTTTGAGGCAGCTCTGACCAGACCACGCAGGCCGTGGGGATTCCAGGTTGGGAGAAGGGCTTGTCCCATCTCTCTGTCTCCTCGAGCAGACCAGAAACACACGGAGTCTAAAAGCCCAACATGCTTTACTCTGTGAAGTTACTTTTGTTCATCGCTTCTCTCTAAAGCTGTGGGCAGAGGGTGTCCAGGGGGCAGGGGATGCCGTGGGACCCCTGGGCACTAGCAGGCACCAGATCCCGCGAACGGGTGTGGTGGCCATGCTTCCTGTCCTGTCTCCTGCCTCCGGACTTGCACGGATGTGGTCTACACAGAGGACTCCGCTGTTTTCTGACGTGGTTGGCTACTTGAGGGCCTAGGGGACAGGTCAAAGTCTCTCCCCCACCTGAAGAACTAAAACAAACAGCCTTAGGGCCAGTCACCAGGAAGGAGAGAGGCCTCACCAGAAATGGGAACAGGGAAGGCGGAAAGAAAGGGGGGAGCCCCGCTCTCTCGGGCTCTGCCTGTGTGGTCCAGACTTGAGGTGCGCTCTTGCCAGTGTGACTTCCTCTGTGGTTGATGCTAACGTGGGGGCCACCCCGTGGAGCTGGGACGAACCTGCCCAGGGCTGTAGACCGTTCTGGAAACAGCTGGGGAGCCAACGTGTCTGGCCACATACGCCTTCCTCTGTCCACGGCTGCCACCACCCAGTGGCCTACTGTTCTGTTTCCCTCCAAGATTCTAGACAGGTCTTATTTTTATCGGTACAGCCTCACAGGAAGGTCAGGGAGAACCAAAGGAAGAGACTGGCTCACCTTTGAGTCAGAGTTTGAAGTAGGCAGCATCACTGAGGCCAACGGGGGGCAGGGGATGAGCCTCTGTGGATGCCCCGCCCCCCGTGGAGACCTGGGGGTGCTGGAAAAGAGACTACTGCAGGTCTCGCCACTGCGGGAAGGACAGGGGAACCCATTCACACCGCAGTCCAGCTTGGCGTTACCGGCAGCTGGCCTCCCTTGTCGGTGAATTGGAGATGTCGGCGCCTGTCCCGCCTCTCCCGGGGTCTAGTGAAGGAGAGAAGAGGCCCAAGCTCTCCAAAGAGCCCACAGCACTAGGCAAGTGTGAGGCGTTATCATGAAAAGCTTAAATTTATGGGTCTGAAGGAGAAGCAACATCTGGGAAGGAATTATTGCAATTTAAGGGGAAGATGCAGGCCTGTTCGTAAGAGCGAGATCTGGAAGCAATGTCTGCTTTTTTTTTTTTTTTTAAGCTGGTTTGTATTCCAGTCATGGAACCATGGTGTGAACTTCCAGATGTGTGAAGCAAAATTGTAGAAAATGAGTTGAGCCTGGTAGGCGTTTTCCTTCCTTCAGCAGAGCCTTACTGAGCATCTACTACGTGCCAGGTGCTACCCACTCCGCCAACATCTTAAATGCTGCCGTGGGCGAGTCAGGCTTGGGGGGACTCCCCTGGCCACCCCCCTCCTCAGCTTGTGGTCTTCAGAAAATGCAAAGGTCGTGCCGGCCCCGGTTCCGGTGATAAGCACACGTGTACCAATTGGGGGTGCAGGGGGTCTGCGTGCTGGTGCTGAGCGGTGGGGCCAAGTTAGGCGAGTCCTGGTTAATGCAGTTACTGAGGGGTCTGTTGTGTAACAAGACACTGGGGGGTGGGCTTGTGGGGGAGGGGGCTGATTCAAACGTTTTTCTTTTTTCTGAACTGTTTCAGTCCTTGTGTCTGGCAGAGCCCTATCAAGGCACAATTTAGGATCTAATCAGTCTGTGTGGGGGCACCCCATTTTCTTTCTCTGCCCATTCTCCTTGCCTAAACCAGCCAGGAAGGACCTGGAGATGGGCCATCAAGAAACTTCTTTGGTGACCCACATGCCCTTGATATTCTCCAGCAGTTTACCTTCAGAGTGTCTATACTCTGAAAACGAGTTTTCAGTAGCAAACGGGGTGAAGGCAAGTGGGAGGAGATCAGGGAGGAAGGCAGGTGTGTGGTCACAGAAGGAGAGCTGGGGTGTCCGCGGGGCGGGAAGCCCAGGCGGTGGAGGCTGCACAGCGCGGGGCGTGGAAAGAGTCTGGATTTGCCTGGGTTCCCCGGGGCCCCTGCCACGGAGGGATTTGGGGCAGGAATGCCGTGACTATTCTGAGGTCCAGCACAATCCCTGTGGCGACAGACAGCAGGGCCGCTCGGGGACTGTTGCTGTGAGCCCGGTGAGAGGCGGGGAGGCCTGGGCCCGGCCGCAGTAGGGAGATTATAGAAAACAGGTGACTGTACACCATTACGGACAGTGCTGGGGGCAGTGGCAAGAGAGAGAAGGAGGAACTGGGGTTTTTAAGGCAGAGGAAGTGGCCGTGCTGGGCCCTGAGGAAAGGGTCCAGAAGCAGCGGGTCTGGAGAAAGTCGGCAAACGCATGTAAGGGGCCGGGGTCAGGGGTGAGGGTTGTGAATCGAGTCCAGGAGTGAAGGGGGGAAGGGGGCACAAAAACTCGCAGATGCTGCATTGGCTTATGCCCTCCACACTCCACCCTCCCTGACAAAATCGTACCCCTCAGAATTGAATGTCACTTGTTAGAAAGAGTTTAAATGGAATGGAATGGAATTTTTTCTTGGTGGGGGGAGTGAGAATTTAAAAAGGGGGAGAAACCCCGAGTTAATAGTCTTGGAGAACCCGGTGCGCCGGCAGAGGTTTCGTGGTAGGCCTGGGGGCCGGTCTGTGGCTTCTCTGTGGAGAGAGGGGGTCACTAGGGCTGCGGAGAAGTGGGTGCGGGGGTGGGGGCCAGCGGCCGGTCGGGTCATAGGGGTGGCTTGGGCTCACCAGGACCAGACCCGAGCAAGGATATCCACTGACACCTGTATTTTTATCCAGCCCAGGGTGGGGAGGGCAGAGCGAACACAGGACAGCTCTAATCTCATCATCCATCAGGGCCCCAGGGACGAGGCCGCTGCAGAATTTGGAACAAGGCATGGGATGGAAGGCGCAAATCTAAGTTCCAATTCTGGTTCCTTCCCTTATGTATTTGCCAGGTAACTTTGGGCCGTTCTTATTTTCCACCTATAAAATAGGAATAATAACAGTAATCCACTCCTAAACTTCTGAGCAAAGGTAAATCAGGAAATGGGCATGAGCGAGGCTTTGTAAACTTTAGACATTATGAAAATTTCGTTATTCCACCTCAGTCAGGAGTCATGGCCTCTGAAGATGCTCTCTTTCTCTGAGGAACACAAGCCCGCACGAAAGCTGGCCAGCCCGCGCCTCCCTAGCTTTGGGAAGACGTCATGGATCTCATCAGTGGCCGGTTCTGGCTCCTTAATGGAAAGAGGAAACTTCTGCATTGTGTTGGGTGGGTTCTTGCATCTCTGTGCATCCTTTCTCTTCTTGAAAAACAGTGCCTTCCGGACCCCTCAGCCCGTGAACTGTTGCCAACCTGATGGATAACCTTTTGAGAGTGTTTATTTTGGGGATGGCAAGATGCCTGGCGGCTTTGGTAAACCCCTGGTTGATGTTATTAATGGATGGGTTGTTTCTTCCCTCTTCTTCTGAGAATGTGAATGAGAGTTCCCCTTGCCGGATGCAATCAGAGCAGGTCCACAAGCCCCATGCTGGGGGTGTCACCGGGGGTCCTGAGCCTGGGCTGACAGGAAGAGGGGTGTGGGAGCTGGTTTTCTTCCACAGTTTGCAGCCTCTAGTTGCTTTGCTTTTTCCTTCCGAGGAAGAAAGAATCCTTGCTTCCCGGTTGGCTGAGGGCTGGAGAGCTGCCTGGGTAGCCTGGTCAAGACCCAGGCAGGGCTAGACTCTGATCCTGCATCAAATGGGAGACTCTCTAATTGGTTTATCCTCTCTTAAGGGCAGTTTCTCTCCAAAAATTGGTATCTTTTATAGGGAAGTAAAAAAAAAAAAATCCTGGGGCCCTTATTTGTAATTCTCTTGGCTATCAATTTGATTCATGGCAGGAGCCATCTTTATTTATAGATTTAGAGTGAGAAATGGTCTTAAACATTTCTTTAGGTTTAATTTTAAAGATCTCCCATCCTTCGGCAGTTATTTAACCCAAGGACCCCACTAGAGGGAATTTCATATTGGGCTCTTATGCCCTGCCAGACTCAGTTAGCCTCTCTTAAGTGCCTTGACAAGGTGGGGACGATGTAAGACCCCTTTCACAGGCGTTGACTAACTACCCACTGTATTTTTTAAATGAAAGTAAAAAGTCCCTCATCCCTTGGCTTTTTAATTGTATTTTCCTTGACCCTGGAAGCTGCCCTTCAATGATGAAGTGAGTGGAAGAGAAAGGGTCAGTTTGACCACAGATGTCAAAGTCAAGGCCGCAGGCGGTGCCTTCACCTCATCTGGAAATGGAAAACCATACCTGTTTCCCTGTTGTTTCCTAGGTTGTTCTTTTTGGGTTTTGTTGTTGTCGTTGTTGTTGTTGTTTTAGATTTTATTTATTTATTTGAGAGACAGAGAGAGTGAGCAAGTGAGAGAGAGAGAGAGAGAGAGAGAAAGCACCAGCCTGGGGAGGGGCAGAGAAGCAGACTCCCTGCTGAGCAAAGAGCCAGATGTGGGAGCTGGGATCGTGACCTGAGCCGAAGGCAGACCCTTAACCGACTGAGCCTCCCACGCGTCCCTCCTGGGTCCATTCTTGATGGTGCTGTGAGCCAGAGATTCAAATATTAAGATAATGTCTGTCCTCCAGATGCTGGGCTTTGATTGCAAGGAGGAGAGGTTGGGTGGATAGAAGTGTAAGAGGAAATAAGTGAAATCAGTGGGACATCAACTAATGCCAGACAGGAGCTGAGAGCAGCTAGAAACCCCTCGAGGGAGCAGTTTCTGGTTGGGGTGGGCAAAGACATCAGCCAGGAGGTGCTCCTTGCCCGGGCCGGTGCAGTCGATGGTGGAAATCCTGGTGATTCCGCTGCTGCTAATTTTGCATCCGTTTCTCTAGTTCCAAGAGTGAGAAAGGAAGGTTCCTAGACATTAAATACCTTAGCCCGTGTCACAAAACTAAGAGGCAGTGTTAGGATTCCACCTCATCCCTGATTCCAAAGCTCTGCTCTCCACTGCCCCCCCCCCCGGAGAACGTACCATGTAGGGAAATCGGCATATTGAAATGTGTGATTGGAAGAGAGTCGGACAGGGCTGTTCATAAGATGTGGGCTCGGGGTGCAGAGACTACGCCGCGGCCATCCCTGGCCCACAACGGGGTGGGGCAGTTTCCAGCTGGAAGCTGAGACTGGGAGGACACTCTGTGGGGCCCACCATACCCCAGCCTCACCTGTGACCTGCAGGGGAGGGTCACGGCCAGCCCCTGATGCCACCGCATGGAGGGAGGCCAGTAGGGGAGTAAACACCCACCCCTCGCCAGTCCCCAGTCTCCTGCTGGGGTCTGCACTGGCTGCACCTAACCAGGAGTCTCAAGGTCCCCGAGCTTCAGTGATGCCCTCCGTGCAGATCAGGTGAGCCCCCTGGGGACACACCGCGTGGAAGGCGGATCTGGGCAAGACACCCAGCCCAACTTGTCATGTCTAACACGTCAGCTCACGTCTCCATAAGCACGTTAGGGAAAAGTCCCAAAGAACTCAGCCTCACGTACAGTGTGTTTTTGTTTGGGACTTTGGTTCAGTTACCTCCTCTAGAAGTGGCCTCTAGGGACCACAGAGGAGGAAAGACAAGGCCACTGTCATCAGAACAAGCTGGGCAGCCCTGGTGACTCATCTCCTCTACTGCCCCTCCAAGCCCCAGCCTGGCCTTTGCCCCGTTCCTCTCGTACAGCCTGGAGCGCTGAGCGATCTGGGTGGAAGGGATGGATGGTAAGCAGATTAATCTGACAGACCCGGGAGGTCTGTCTTCAGAGAATGAGAGCTCCTTCTAGAGCTGAGTGGCCAGGATCTTGGGCTCTCAGTTAGCAGCCTTTACAGTGGCCTGCAAGGCCCTACGTGATCTAGATACTTCTCTAGCTGAATGTCCTCCTGGACTCTCCCTGTCCAGCCACAGTGGGCTCCTTGCTGGCCCAGAAACAAGACAGGTGTGCTCCCTCTGCCCCCAGGACATTTGCACTGGCTCTTCTCACTGCCAAGTGCTCAACCCCAGATTCCCACACGGCCCCATCCCTCATCCCCTTCATGTGAGCCCTTCACGTGAGCTCAGTCCCCTGACACTCATCTTCTGCTCCGTCTTCTCTAATGCATAGCACTGCCTACCTTTTAATATACTGTATAATTAGTACTTCTTTCTTAAGCTTATTGTTTATTCTGTGTTTCCCTCCACTAGAAAATGAGCTCTCTTAGGGCAGAAAAATTTTTTTCTTTCCCTTTTGTTCACTTACGTGTATCCCCAGTGCCTAGAACATTGCCTGACACACAGCAGACACTCAACAAATATTTATGGAATGAAGGAATGAATAAAATTCTCAAGGATCTAAAAACCATCTGACTGCTGTCTCCCAGACCTCTCTCTTCACCAACATGTATCTGCCAAGGATCTTTCCCAGAAATACATCGATCGTTTATTATCACCAGTACTGTCGATACTTTGTGGCCAAAGCGATTGATTTATCTGCACGCTTCCCATCGGCTTGGTAGAGGAAATGTACTCACGACTTTGGCTCTGTGTCAAAATTAAATGGTGACCTTGGCTTACTTCGTTTCCCCACAGAGGTTATTTCTTAATCGTAAAGGGGACGTGCTCTCCTTGGGAAAAATAATATTTTTGCCACCTTCAGCTTGAAAATGGCTGTTTGATATGGCTTGCGTGTGTCTCTGTCAGTGGCAGCTGGGAAAGCTCGGGTTGAGGGAGTCTCTGAGAAAGACCCCTTGTGTTGTTGGAGAGAAGCTCATCGCAAGGTGGAATTAGTTTACAATAACTTACTTACCTGTCCAAATCCCTCATATCACATTAAAGCTTTCCCCTGCTATCCGGGACTCTGGAGTGCTAAGAGGAAACAGGAAAATCAATTGATAATGATATATTCAGTTTAGAAAAATATATCGATTCCTGGGTAATGACAGCCGTGCGTTTTTGCAGTGGAGGTTGCCATTCCTTGTCCTGAAGACAGCTTTCACATATATTACATTTGGAAGAGGGAACTGGGAATAGCCCTGCCTCACCATAACAGATAGGCTCTTTCTACTAGGTATTAAATCTTTATTTTTTTTAAAAAAACGAATTCTCCCCAGAGAACCTATCCTTTGCCTCCTCAAGGTCTTCTTGCCCATTATCTGAAAGAAGTAATGATTTGCTTTTATAATTCTAGAGTTTGTGTCCTGTTCTCTTTTCAGCATTAGATTAAAGACCTAAATTTTGTGTTTTCCCCCGTCTTTGGAGTCTCTGGGCTTGAATCAGGTGGAAGGCAATGCCATTACTCTCCCTTACCCACTGCTAGTGGCTGCGCTGTGGGGATTAGGGCTTTGGGCGTTTGGGGGGCAGGGGAGGGACCACTAGTGTCTGCCCCTTGGGGTTCTCTGCTGTCCGCTTGACCACCCCCCCCTTGCCTGGGAGTGCCCAGGACAGCGTTTGGGCACACCCTGTGTGAGAGGGTCCACACTCAGAAATTCAACACAGGGACAAGCGCCCACTTGGGTGGGGACTATCTAAGATATTCCAGTATCTAAGATACTGGAATTCCAAAGAGATTTTCTGCAGACGATGATACATGTTCCCACCCCACCCCACCCTGTCCTTCTCTTTCTAGACTGTCTGGCCTCCCGGTGATGCTCACGCTGTGCTGAGTGTTGGTGGCCATCGAGGTTTTTGCATCCTGGGGACGAATCCTGAGCTCGCCAGAGACGGACATCGAAAGGTAAGTCTCTGCTCAGCTCGCCGGCACATAAGAAAGGCATCCGACCTGGGCACTGACAGCTATCTTCTCGAACACTGATTTTCCAGGGGCAGTGAGGAGGTCTACAGCTGGACCTCCCCGCCTTCTGGTCGCAGAGGTTTATACATGGATGTGGGATTAGAACCCAGCAAAGTCACCGGGCCCCAATTCCCCTGGAATCAATCTATGAGCATGGCAGGAGCTCTTCCGGCTCCCCAGGAGGGGGGATCTGGGTGCAGCCAACAGCTAGCTGGCCTTTAAGCTCCTCAAAAACTGTACTACTTCCTTGGTAATTTAACTTCCCTTGTTATTAAAGTAGTAGTATTCAATATCAGTAAAAGGCTATTTGTTCATTGTAAAAATATTTTAAAAGATAGCACCTAAAATTATAGAAATTACTTACAGTCATAATCCCGAAAAACAACCATATTGGTGTCCCTTTCCAGACTTTCTTTCTATGCACGTATGGAAAGGGTACACACACGCGTGCACACACACGCACGCACACACACGCACACATACATTCACGCTGTATGTATGGCTCGGCAGTGCGTTCTTTTGACTCTATGATATGTCACTTGTACACTTTTCATAAACTCTTCATATCATCTGGATTTTATAATCTCCACAATGTCCTTACCCAGTGCCCTAATGGTGGGCATTTAGCGTATTTTTAAATTTCACTCCTGCAAATAGTAGCACAATGAATATTTTTGCATATATATATCTTTGCATAGTGATTTGATTATGTCCTTGGATTAAATTTATAGAGGTCTAGCCTCCAAGTTTGATTCAGGATTTCCAAACCTAGATTATAAAGACCAGGTAGTCATGAGAGTTGGGGGGAAGGTGGCGTACTTGTGCGGGCAGAAATCTGATGGAAAGGATCAGTGAGACTGCTTGAACACCCACCCGGCAGGCCAGGACTATGCAGACTATGTCTGCAGCTCTAGGATTCCGAATTGCAGAGAGCCGTGATTGCCAGCAAGAAGCAGGAGGAGGCTCCAGGGTGAGCCTGGATCAGCTGCCAAATGGGAGAAACGTCCACTGGGCATCCAGCCTGCTGCTACTGAGCAGCCCAACGGGGACAGCCAGCGGGGGCAGTTGGGTTTCTGGCCTTGGGAGCTGGGGGGCTTTCGGCGAGTATCTACCGGGACCACTGAGCAGCTGGACCGCCATCCTGGTTAGTCGTCCTGGGCCCTAGCTAATGCTTTGCTTGTGTGACTGTCTGGTGAGAGGAGGGGACAGATTAGTGACAGTGGCATCTTGGATCTGGTCACGGTGGCATTCCCCGCCCCTAGAGGGGATAGACGTGGAGGTGAGTGTCTGAGACTAAGACAAGCTGTTCACAGAAGTCAGCTTTCCAAGGAGAAGTCTTCGAGTCTCAGACGCTGTGAGTGTGGCGGGGACGAAGGGCACCTCGAGACCCAGGGGAAGGGGTTTGACGGCCTTTGTCTTGAGATCTTCTGTTCCTTCCCATGGACACAGGGTGGCCCGTGGCTCTTATTTATCCCAGGCTTCGAGAAGCATGTATTTTAGGATAGGGAGCGACCTTGATAGGATACCTAACAGATCGGCCCCTGGACTGGTGTCCCCACAGAGAACTCACGTCAGTCTCCCCTACCACCTGGCCAGTTCCTGGAGGATGGGAGTCCCATCTGATTCATCCCCGGTTCCCCTTCCGCCACCCCCGCGCGGCACCGGCCGGGGCTCTCGGTAAACACGTCCCCGCACACCAGCCGCAACTCTTCCTGGGAACACCGCAGCACGTGGCCTGCTGCCAGGTTGTGCTTTTCCCTTCTCCCTCACGTGCAGGACTCCACTGATTCCCAAGGAGATAGGAAGTCTCCACAGCCTGGTCTGTCCCTGGTGACCAGTGGAAGAAACGATCACTTTCCTATGGAAACTGGGCCGGATCACAGGGCTGTGTGCATTTTGCTGCAAAGCGGGGCCCTGCACCGATGCAAAGCCAGGAGGGCTGCGCTGGGCTTGTCAGTGGCGGAGAGTGAGGTGCCAGGACCGGCTAGCAGGACTGAAACCTGATCCCTGCACTGCAGTGTGGGGACCGGGGAGGTAGGGCTGAGGACCTGCTCTGTGCAGAACCCAAGGCCGAGCCGAGCCAAGGATGACGTTAACAGACACCTAGACTTTGGAGGTGGTGAAGGGCAAACACAGGTCCCCATCAGTGCTGCGGAGCGCCCCTCTGTGGCCGCTCCCGTCTCCATCCCTGCCCCAGGGCTGCCCTCCCAGGCCCCTTGTCCTCCTGCGCACCCTGCACCCTGAGAGGACATTGCAGAAGCCGGCAGAGCTGATGAGACCTGGAACCCTTCCATTAGGGGACGCCGCGTGCCCTGCCCTGGACTTCCGCACTCTTGGTGGCTTCACCAAGCCAGTCCGAAGGTGCCCTTGCCAACCGCACTCCCTCCCTCTCAACAGCCCCTCCTCCTTCTTCTCTTTCTCCTCCATCCGCTTTTGACTTCCATGGCTCCCACCCAAAGACAGACCTGTGGGCAGACATCGCAGCACTGCCTTCCCCAACACATCCACTCTGTCGCCTGCTTGTTCTTCGTCCTCGCTTCCTCTCCCGGCCCCCCCGCCAGGACCTCGGCAGCCCCCACCTCCACTGGGCTCTAGGCACTCAGCCCTCTGGGGGGGGCCGTGGAACCACGCCAACCCCCCCCCCCGGGCACCGATCCTTCCGCAGAGCCCCACCTTTCCCATCATCGCCTAGGCCTCTGCCTGCCCTGTCCACCTAAGGGTGAGCCTCCCTGCCTAAGGGTGACCTCCCCGCTAGCTTCAAGGACACCATGAGCCTCTCTCTCCCTTGGCTTGCTGGGCTACGTCACTCCATCTTTGCAGCCCCTCTTACTCTTCGTGCCTGTAAGTGAGGCATTGGTGCTAAAAGATTATCCTCCAATTTCCTTTCTCTCCCAGGGCCCTCTACTTCCTCTGCTTCACCTGTCCCCGGGGCTTCGTTCTATCCTAAGGTCCCAAGTGCCTCTCCAGAGCCAGGGAATCGGTCACGATCTGTCTGATTTGCATCCAGACTCGTCCTGGCCAACGCAAAGCCGCCTCATGCTTTGCAGCCTTTGGGGACCTTGCCACTCGCCCCTCCCTGGGCTGCATTTCTCACCTTCCTCTCCTGGACCGAGAGCTTCTTAAAGACAGGGACTCTCCTCTTGTCTCCACCTCATGAGATCAGATGGTCTTAGTTCCAAGATCACAGGACCACGGGATAGAGTGACCTCACAGGCAGTGGATGGACAGGACCCTGGGCTGGAAAGCACTGGGCTCTTGTCCCAACTCTGCACTAACTCTGGGCGAGCCCCGTAGAGCTGTTGCATCTCCCATCTCGTCTGCTTTCACTGAGGGCAACCCCTGACCTTCCTAATTCCCGGGAGAAGACTGGCACATCTTCCTGGGCCGGCAATGCCAGCTCTCAGTGAACGCTGAAGTCACCCGGAGAGGCTTGAAAACCTACAGATGCCGGGTTCTGCCCCCAGACCTTCTCATTTAACTGCTCTTGTGCGGATGGGCGTCAGTGTACTTTAAAGACTTAACACTGCTCTCAACTCACAGGCATTCCCTAATTCCTGGACTCTAAGCCTTGAATTGACGTGGAAGTTACGGAGATCAGCAGAATGACGTTCCTGGTTGATAGGTCATTTATTTACTCTTTTCAGATATTCTGAAACCTACCCCCTGGATCACACTACCCGAAAGCCTGAATACTTTGGCTGTCCCACTGTCAACCCCAGGGGTCTCACCCCACCCCTGGAATGTTTTCTCATGAACCCTACAGGCTGTTAGAAGTCCTTCTGTTCCTATGCGCCTACATTCAGGAATCCCAGATGGGGTCAGCACCCCCCTGTTCTGCCAAGAACTGTCCAAGGCCCTGAAAGAGGCTCGGTGTGTTCCGCAGTATCTGTGTACTGATTGGGACCAGGGATTGGGGACCTGTGGGGGTGGGGGGCGTGTCACCATGTCCAGGACAGTGGCTGTGCCATCCTTGGTCTGTGAGACTCGGCCCCTTGCTGAACAACATGCTGAGCTCATCATTCAAAGGCAAGAGATGTCCCCGGAGAGGAACCTTTCCCCCTTTCTGGAAGCAAGGTTGTTTGGGAACAGCAAAATACACAGTGCAGTTCCCGTTAGTTAACAGGCCTGGGGCCGGGTGCACACAGAGGTTCACTCTAGCTGCAAAACCTCATTTGGCACCTGGGCTAGAAATAGCTTATCTGCAAACCTCAGAGTTTATTTTTGTGGCCAAGTTTGATTTTCCAAGCGACCTGTCTCCTTCCTTACCTTGAATGTGCCCCAGTGGCTGGGGCTGCTGGGAACAGTTGCAAGTTTATGCCCTACAAAAGGGCATCTGGCCCGGGGGTGTGGGGACTGACCCAGCCTGCACCTTGCAAGGTCTGCTGTGTCCTGTGAGTGCTCAGAGGGAGGTACGCTAATTTGCACAGAATTTTAATTTGCACAGAAATCTCATTTGCACAGAAATACCAAGTAGGCTAGCATTGGCCCCACCACCAGAGCCCGGCTCGGGAAAGCACCATGCATCCATCTGTCCAGGGAGTACGTGAGAATGCTCCCAAACTACTGTTTCTACCCCTTCTTGATCATCTCCTGTATTCACAGGTTCCTCAAAAGAACTTTTAAGTGTTTGTCTTCAATCATAAATTCTCTCTCTTTCTCTTGCTTTCTCTCTCTCCGCCTCCCTCTCTCTCATATGCACACGCGGCATGACTGTATAGGAAGAACAGCGTGTACGTGGTAAAACAAAGGGTGTTCCAACCTTCGTTCCTGGATCCCTTCAGACGCTTCCTGGTGGCCACACTGCACATGGTTCTAGGGCCAGGGTCCAGAAAGGTCAGACAAAAGCCCTGTCCTCAGGGAGCTGGCAGCGCAGCGGGGAGATCAGAGAGTGAATACATTCTTATAGTAAGATGTGTAAATGCAACAATAGGGATTTATACAAAGTGCTATGGAAGAATAGTTCATTCACTCAACAAATATTTCTTGAGCACCTACTATATGCCATGCCTCATTCTAGGTGGTGGGGAGACAACAGTGACCGTAGGAAACCAAATCCCTGACCTGGAGCTTCCAGGTGAAGGGCTGAGAGTACTCAGCCTCTAACTTAGTTTGGTGAAAACTATAGGCTTCAAGAAGAAGTGGCTTTAAACTGGAAATAAAGTTTGTAGGTGTGTGTATGTGCGTGTGCACACGCTCAGGGAATGCTCGGGCCATGGGAACAGCTTGTGCAAAAAGTCATAAGATGTCAAAAGACTGGGGAGCTCAGAGCCTAAGTCCTAAGGGAGACCTATGAGTTGGGAAATGCAGCAAGAAAGGTAACTAAGTCTCAGTCTCGGTGGGCATTGAATGCCGTGCTAAGCCTCCAAAAATCACGCCCCCAGATAATGGAGATGTAGCTGAAGGCTCACAGAGCCCTCTCCCAGCCAAGCTCCCGACGTGTTCTCTGACCCCAAAGCAGAGACTCTGGCAGCCTGTGCTCTGGGCAGCCACTGCCCCAACCCCAATTTGTTAGAATGTCCCTGGCTAAGGTCACAGGACTTCTTTTACCTCCTCCCATGACCTAGTGCTTTTCATTTGCAAAGGGTCTTCACGCAGTTCCCTCTACTTGGTTGTAAGACCCAAGGAGGTAGACCGAGAGGAGTTACTACTGTCATTTATTACACCAAGCAGCCAGCTGAGGCCCAGAGAAGGCCAGTGTCTTGCCAAGCTTGCCCAGTCAGAGCAGAAGGGGAGCTAGAGTCCTTGTGCCCTGGTTCCTAATCCAGAGGCCCCTCCTGCCCCCATGACAAGTGCCGCTCCTTAGACTGAAACCTAAAGAGCTCTGAGCAAGTGTCAATCATGTACCAGCCCATCCTCCACAATGTTAGTTGAACACCTATTATGTGTCGAGCCCCTCAATCCAGAAAGAAAACTGTCCTTCCTCCCACCCACCATGACCCAAGATGCCTAAAGACGCCGGGTCAGCCAGACCTATGCAGTCACCCACCAACACCTACCTGAAGGGGTGACAGAATCACCACCAGCCAGAGACCACTCCAGTGCCTCACCGGGGCCTGTCGTCTGGGCCACAGCTAGTGATCGCTGCCGGTTCATCCCCCTGCCCCAACCTGAAAGTGAGCTGTGTGCCAAAAGGGGTGGGGGCTTATGCCTCACTCACGGAGCGACTATTTGCCTGCATACGGCAGACACAACCTAGCAACCTTCACGGGTTGGGGTTTTTTATTTTTTTATTTTATTATTTTTTTTGTAGTAACTCATTTAGATAAAAGCATCTGGTTCACAAGGAAGTAACAACAAAAAAAAATCATTAAAAGCATATTTCTGCTTTTACTGAGTAACCTGGTTACAGCATAAGAGGTAACAATTAACCCAGCCCCCCTTCTCCAGGTGGTCAGGCAGGTGCTCTAAGTGGGAAATGGAAGTCAGGACACAGAGAGGGTCCATCCAGGGACTCGGCCCCAACCAGCCAGCCAGGGAGCTTCGCCCTCCCATTAGCGTGTAGAGGAGGCACCCTGCCTCTCCATCCTAGAATAAGCAGTATGATGATTTATTTAGTTCAAGGCTTTCCGAAAAGCACTCGAAGTGCGCTGCCATCTCGTGCAGGGGCACGCGCTCCTGACTTTGTGAATGGATAAGGTAAATCAGACCCCGCACCAGCCAGCCTAACTCCCCTCCTGTGACCCCCCCCCTCGATGTTTGCACACACTCAGCCTCTGTTCCCATGCAGCAGACCCCTGTGCTCCTAACAGAGCCTGCATGGGTGCATCACACCTCTGGGCACTTGTCCTGCATCCCAAACATCCCATAAAGCCTCTCCCATCCCCGCCCATCTCCTGGCAGAGAGCTCCCAGCCACCCACTCAGGGAATCTTCTCTCCTCGGATTTCCTGACGCAGCTCCTCTCCCTGGCAGCCGTTCGCGTCTTCTCAGGGCAAGTGTGGTGCTTCCACTGTCCAGCGTGCTTGAGCCTCATCCCCCAACCACTGCGAGCTCTTGGGGTGGGGGGTGGGCAGGCAAGCTCTCTGCAGAGCTGAGCGCATAAGAAGCGCTGAAAAGGAACTGATGATGGAAAAAGCCAACTCACATGGCCCGTGGCTATGCTCATTTGCTCCTGAGTCCTTCAGCCCCTCTGCTCCATTTCTATCCGGGGACCCTCGCACCTGGCACCTGGCTTTTGTCTCTTCCACCCTGGGGGACAGCTGGCAGTGCCTTGAGGGCAGGGGCTGTGTCTCAGTCGCTGGGTCCCTCCCCAGAGCCTGGCACAAAGAAAACTCTCGAATGTTTACAGAATGAGCCAGGGGCATGTGTGAAGGACATTCGACCTATCTCTTCTGGGCACTCAAAGGCCAGCCACAGCTCATAGCGCCCACCGTAAGGGAGTGAGGGCGGTGCCCTGACCTTGTCCTTGCAAGGCCACTGCCCCGTGGGGATACTGCAGGCCCCAGGCTAGAGCTCTCCTCCCTGCTGTTCCAGGCACAGTCCGGGAGGAAATAGGCTTCCCTGGATCCTGCTGGAACCCAGGATCTCAATATGCTAAATTTCACCTTCAAGCCACATTTAGAAAGGTGTGTCCCATATCCCAAGGGGTCTCACAGTGTTGCATCCATTCATTTGGGAAACATTTCTAGTAAGCAATGTGGCATCATGGTCAAGAGCACAGATGGTAGACCCGGACTGCCTGGTCCTAATCCCAGCCCTGCCCCTTACCTGCTGTGCAACCTCTAGCATATTAGTGAACCTCCCTTTGCTTCAGTTTCTTCATCTGAAAAGTCAGGATTGTAATAACACCCACATTATATGGTGGTTGTAAGGATTGAATGAGTTCATGTAATGTGACGCCTAGCATAGTGCCAGAAACGTAGTCCTCTACGAAGCTTTGCTATTATTATTCTCAGGGGCTAGGATTCCAACTGAGTCATGAACCGAATTCATAGTCTCTTCAGGACCCAGTGCACTTTCAAGGAAAGTATGGGTGTGCCCATCCCCCTTCTCACCCCCCACCCCCCATCCCCATCCTCCACCCCCAGTCAAGTCGGTCATCCTGCGGCCCTTCCTTGCTGAATGCAGTTAGTGGGCAGGGGACTTCTGTTCCCAGGGAGGCGGCCCTCCTTAGCCCACGGGGACCCCAAGCAGCCACAGAAGTACATCCTGATCTCTGTGGACAGTGCTCTCGGGAGCACCCTGGGCCCCTCCTGCTCACTTCGGACGCAGGGCTGGGAGGGGATCTCTCAGCACCCATTCCAGACCCATTTCAGTCCCCACCCACGTACTCGTGACCTCCCGCAGAGAGGACCTGACCTCGTGCTCAGCCCACAACTGCCCCAGCAGGCTACACCCAGACAGTGGAGAAATGACCGCCAGAGATCCTGGGGCTTGACCCACCCAGGGCTCCCTCTGGGACCCGGAAGCGTGTCCTCGCCCCTCCCTGGATCTCAGTTTCTTTGTCTGTACCATGAGGGTTGGGTTTACGATCGATTCCCAAGGGCCAGTCAGGCTCTGTCCCTAGGAGTGACACTCTGGATGTGGCCACATGGGGGCTTCTGGGACTCCCCACAATTAGCACTGTGGCTTCAAAAGGTATGTCAGCATGTCCTTGGGGCAGCTGTCATTAACAATTAGGAAGTCATTATCTGGTAAATAATTCATAACCCGAGAGATGGGATAAGCCGCCAGTCAACCATAATCCATTTAGAAGGAGGCCTGGCAAGGGCTAGGGCTGCCACGGTGGTGTGGTTCCATCCCTGCCTCCGGAGTCAGCACGGCCCGCAGTTACAGCGTCCCCGCAGGCCCTCCCTGCTCGCCCCTGACCAAAGGCATCACACTTCCTCTGGGCTCAGGCAGGACTTTGTGCCTAGAGTAACAACACTGAGTGGTGGTGCCAAGGACTGTGCGGATCGACGGACATGCGCGATCCCCTTGAATCCTCTCAAGAGCCGCTGGTGGGCGTGGGTGCTCTTGTCGTCCCCCTTTGCAGAGCGGCATGCTGAGGTTCCGAGAAATTAACGTTCTACCCAAGGTCTGAGCCAAGATCAGAGAGCACTGGGCCGGGATTCAGGTCGGTTTGACATGAGAGCTCTCCCTCTGGGTCAGGATGTCCACCCTCCCTACTAGGAGCTTCGATCTCCTTTTGTGTGTCTGGCCTTTGTCTGCCTGTGACCTGTGCTCTCCCAGCTGAACTGGGAGCCCCAGAGCCTCTGTTCCCTCTGCTCACCAGGGAGGGGGCCTCGGAGGGGGTTCATAGAGGCTTCGGACCACAGCTCACAGCTCATTGGGCCGGCTGCCTAGCTCATGCTGTGGTTAGGCTTGGCAGTGGACGCCAAACCAAGGGCATGCCGCAGGAGGGAGGGTGTGCCTTCAGGACGCTGTATCGGAATTTCCCATCTTCTCCTAGGCCTGGTGCACTTTTCAGGAAGACGTGGCAGCCTTCTGGCCACACTCCCGCGGACAACTCTATCCTCTGGAAGGAGTTTTTCCCGAATGGAGTGAACCCGGACCATGTTGGTCTTTAGGGCGAGGTAGAGATACATCATCAGCACCCATAGAGTGAGCTTCCCGAAGGCCTGGAGTCGTGAAAGGTCTTAATGCCACTTCTCAGACTACCAGAGTTCCTCTGCGTCGGGAGCTTCAAGGAGCCAGGGTGGAGTTGCGGGGTGCTAGGCCTCGTAATTGTCACACATCTGGAATGCTGCACAAACCTCCAGGGCCAGGCCGTGTGGTAGAGGAAGCCCCAGTGGTTCCCGGGCATGCAAATCTCTCAGTAGCTGTGGTCACCAGCCCAAGGAGAGGCCGCTTTGAGCCTTCTGACCTCTCCTGCTGTGGTCAGTGGGGGGGTCGAGACTGGCAGATATGAAGCCCAGGAGAAGGGGTCACCTTGCTGTGTCCTAGAATAGTCTGAAACAACCAGAACCCTCCATCTCCTTTGAACAGAATTTCCTCATGGGAGGTGCTGGTTCTGTCCTACTGGCCGGGCCCCCACACTGACAGAAAGGCATCCCCAGCCCCTTTCTGAATTCCTTTGCTTCCAGAAAGGGGGAAATATTCCTCTCTGGGGACATCTCTTGCCTTTGAATGATGAGCTCAGCATGTCATTCAGCAAGGGGCCGAGTCTCGCAGACCAAGGATGGCACAGCCACTGTCCTGGACACGGTGACCTCACCCCCCCTCCCCAGTCCCCTCTCTCCCCGGTCCCAATCAGCACACAGATGCTGTGGAACCCGCCGAGCCTCTTTCAGGGCCTTGGACAGCTCTTGGCAGAACAGGGAGGGGGGCGCTGACCCCATCTGGAATTCCCAGAACAGGGGGTGCTGAGGCAGCACCTGTGGGTGAGAAGGGGTCTCTGACCCTCTCTCCTCAGAGGTCTGAGCTGGGGTGGGAGCCGTGCCAGGGCCCCGGCAGAGAAAAGCACGAGGCTTCCTGTTCCGTTCTCTCCTCACCCAGTTCTAGGAAGGACGGAAGGTAACTTACTGGGACGCGTGTAAGGAGGCGAGGTGAACCCAAAGCAGGAGAGGGACCCACCAGTGTAGGAGCAGGAAATGGCGCAGGCACTGCTGCCTCCCTGAAACCAGATCTAGAAAGTTCTGCACGTGTGTTACAGGTGGGTCCCAGATTTGCATCCAGGCTTGGCAGTGCGTCGGACCGTGGCCCCCCACTGGGGTCACCCGGGGCTTCTGGTGACTAACGGGACACCATCCACCACTTGCTTACCCCGAAACAGAGGGGGACACATCTGCCTGTGTCCAGGGCCCCGTTCCTGGGGCTCGCACCTGCTGTCCCTTGTGGCAGCGGCAGTCCGAGACCCTGCCGTGCTGCTCCCAAGGGGCGGGGAAGCTCCCGCCACCAGGCCAGCTCCGCGGGTCACTAGGACAGGATTCGTCATGCCCGCCCAGTTGGGGATAGATTGAGGGGAAACAAAGCTATCATTTAGGGAGGGAGGGGGAGTGTTCAGCCCCCGCAGTAAAAGGAGTGGGAGAAATGGGCTTTCGTCATGAGGCAGAGAGCGTGGCTTGTTCGCGGGCTCTAACGGGAGGTACGTCTTTCCGGCAGCCCCCGAGAAACAATGCGGCTCCCCGCGTGTTCACGCGTCGTTTGTCCTCCTGTTCTCCGTGAGGAGGCGCTGGGGGCCGAGCCCCGGAGGAGGAGCCCAGGACCCCCCGCCCCAGCCGCGGCCAGCCGCCCTTGGCCTCCTCCTGCCCCGCGCCCTGGGGAGGCAGCAGCCTGGCACTGAGGCCTGCTGCTCCCAGAGCCTCCAGGGAGGGAAATGCCATCAGCGCCCCGAGTCCCCGGTCCGATGGCTCCTGCAGGCTTTTCTTCTATCTGACCTAAATCTCCCTTGCTGCAATTTAAGCCCATTTTCCCTGGCTTTGTTTTGAGTGGAAATGGAGAACAGCTAGTCCCCAGCTGCCTCCGAAAGCCGGGTGACTCCCGGTCCCTCACACCGCCTGCCTCACTGGGGCATTCTCAGGAGCACGCCTTGTCGAGTCCCTCGCCGCCGAGGCCGCCAGGAGACCAACTTTCACGTTCACGCAGGAGAGGAGGCTCCCCCCACGGGGGCCGTGGTGGTGGCAGAGCCCCCTCTGGCGGGCGCAGCACTGAGGTGGCCCCCGGGGGTGACCCAGGCCGGTGGGGCAGATGGCGTGTGAGGGGATCCCCGCCCCACAGTGAACTGTGCAAGGAGGCAGTCTGGCCAGGGATCTGGGGGAGCTTCGTGTAGGAGGTGACGTCTGCGGGAAGTCCTGAAACAGAAGGCAGGCAGCTGGAAGAAAGGAGGCCTTGCAGGGAGGTACCAGGAGGATGGCCATTCCCTCCAGGTCCCACGTTCGGGTTTAACAAACTAGTTCTCTTAGCGATTCCCTTCTTCCCCCCAGTGTTTAACCGGAATCGGGAATTCCACATCCTCACCCATTCATTCTCTTTTCGGTGAGCATCTGAGTGGGGGGAAGCCGCCACGGGCCAGGATGTGAACACAGCCCACGTGGCCCACGTGGCCTATGGGCCTTTCTGGTGGCCTGTGGGTCTCCTGAGCCGCTTGCTAGGTTTCTGTCTTCGTTTTGTGCCTTTTTACTTCTGGGAACAAAGAACCCCCGCTTGTTTCTGCTAAGCATTAGCTATTTTGTGGGCCATTGAAGCCAATTCCTGGAAGAGTTGGGTTCATGGTTTAAATAAATAAATAAATAAAATTTGATTGGAAAGCCATAGATCGCAGCTAAGTCTGAGTTTAAAAAGTGGTGACGCTGAGTGTCCCTGACAGCGCTCAGGCAGGGTGCAGTGAGTGCAAGAGAAGAATTTTTATTTTTCCTAGGCCCCTTGGAATTAAAGCCTTCCTACTCTGGAGGATAAATGGAAAGAAACTGAAACCTTTTCCCTAAGCAGTTATCTTACCAAAGTACGGAGATGTGAGCAAGGTCATTTGACTTTGTTTTCCATTGCGTGGTCAAAAGGGCCCTCCAAACTACTTGGCTTCCACACAAAGGAACCAAAAAAAAAAAAATTGATTGGATTTAAATAATGGAATTGCCATTAATATCTTCCATAAAAGATGATTGATTCTGACTTGGATTTATGGGAAGTTGGGCCTTGTAAAAGTAAACAGAGTGGCAGTCGTTCAATATTAATGCTGGTTTATGCACCACCACCCGCCCCCTACCCCCAGGGCTGGTGAAATGGACGGGCTCCCAGCGGCTCGGTCTAGAGAGTTAGCCCCTCTGCCGGTTCAGGAAGCCAGCCTGCACCCGACTCCTTCTTCCCTCCCATGAGATCCTAACATGAAAATTACCAGGGAGACCAGCAGCTTACATCTCTGCTCTGTGGAAGCCCATGGCCTCCGATAGGACCGAGGACTCCCGGATGGCCTGGGCTGTCTCTCCCTCTCCCTGCAGCCCTTAAGAGCTCCCAAGCTTCAGGGGGCTTGCTCTGAGCTTCCCTGCAGATGGCTGGCTGTAGGAGCTGCTGCAGCCTCTAGCTTTGCTCTTGTGGCCCAGAGCTCAACAGATGGGTCTTTAGTGCAGGGACATGAGGACTTCGAGTTTCAGAAGCAGTTTCTCCATGATTCATTACTCGTGTTTAGGCAAAGACAGAGGTGAGCCGCAGGTCCTCCAGGAAAGTGGCGGCAGGCCCGAAGTAGCCTAGGGCTTTCCTTAGGAAGGACTGATGATTGGGGGTGATGGGGGCTGCCCATGTGCCAGGGTGCCCGTAGCTCCCCCGCCTCCCAGTGTCCCACCCAGCTGGGCCGTCTGCCCCACTCCTGACCCTCTCCCTCCCCTCAGGTAGTTGCCCCTTTCATCCCCATCCGGGCAGCTTGAAACCCTTACGACAGTCGCCCAGTACTCTAAGCACTACTAATCCCTGTCCCCCAGCTGTAAACTGGCAACTCTCAGACCTGTCCCCAGGGACTGTCTACATGGCCCCCTGCCCCTTGCCAGGCTGCCCCTCAGGGGCCACAAGACCTCACAGCATTCCTCAGCTCTCTAGCCCGCTCCTCGACCTGTGCTTCGCACCTCCAGGAATGGCCGCACCATCCACCCAGATCCTAAGTCAGAAATGGGGGGCCCCCCCTCCTCCATCACTGTCCGCCCCCACATCCCAGACTTCTGGCTCCATCTCCCAGCCTCTCCCGCATCCTTCCCTCCATTCCCATTGTTCTCGACCTGACTGAGGTCTTCCTCAGTTCTAACTCTGTTTCTCTCCCCATCTCCCTCTTGCCCCTTCTAACTCCTACACCCTGGCCCACAGGGTCTTCTCTAGGGGATGAGCCACACCCATCTGCCTGTCTCTGTAGGATAAAGTCCAGCATCCGCCTCTGGAATCCCTGGGCCCCGCCCATGCTGAAAGCACCACCCATGGTCACATGCCGGCACTTTATACCACAGCGCCTTTTCCGTGCTCTTTGCGGCACCTGCGGTGCCATTCCCACCCCCGCCCAGGCCTCATCCCAAGGCAGAAGCAGCCGTCACGTTTGTGCTCTCCTGACATGCTGCATACCTTTAATCCAGGGGAGGGAATGACCTTTTGAGGGCCTTCCATATCAGACATGTTTGGAACTGCCTGCCTTGCCCACACCACCTTCTGGAAACATCCATACCCACCCGCAACCCCTGCTGCTGACAGCAGGTTGTGCAGCGTCCCTGCCTTCGGCCTCGTTTACCGGACTAGGAGCCGACTCCTGATTGCAAGGGTGCCCTTCCACTGGCTGGCCAGCAATGCAGGACTGATTGGTCCTGGCATTAAAAAATCAGCTAGACCCGTCGGATCTCTGTCTTCTGGAATGGGAACAAAGGGAACCAGAGACGGTTCCACGTGGGGCCATGCACTTTAGCCAAATGGTAACACAGATGCAAGACAGCAATGATTCCGGGGCTCTGTGATTCGGAGAGGAGAAGAAGGGAGATGAGGCAGGAGGTGAACTGTGAGCAAGAGGCCTTGTTCCTGCTGGCTCCCCTGAAGCCTCACCATTGCCTCACAGCCTCTCCCTCGAACATGAGCTCGTGTGGGCGGGCTCTCTGTCGTGAGACCGGAACCCTAACTAGAAGAACTACTTTTGAGCGCCTCGCAGTCATGCTGCCGAGGAGGAATTGTTACTGCCATTTTTATAAGTAAGTCTGTTGAGGCTCAAAAAATGTTAGGTGACTTGCTCAAGGCTACAGGGCGAGGAGGAAGAGAGCCGAGATGTGAGCCCATCTTTCTCATCCATGGCCAATGCCTCTGGCTCGGCGCTGGCCATGGCCATGTCCCATCCCGTTACAGGTGATCACTGTCCCCTCCTCTCCCACTCCGGGCTCCTCGAAGATGGGGCCGTGTCTCATTTGCCACGGTGCGCCCACTGCCCACCAGGGGCTCTGGCATGATGAAGGCATCACATATGCCTGATGGGTATGGCTGAATTTCCATGAGCCCATGGAAAAAGCTTTGGATTCTGAGTCCAAAAGCCAGAATTCAAGTGCTGCCTGTCTTGTTAAGGTTGTGCAACCTCTCCCTTGCCAGCAACAATGGGAATAGCCCAAGATGTCACTGGCGGTTGGAGGAAATGGTTTCTGAGCTCCTTGCCTGCTCTAAGATCTCACAGCTGTGTCATCTCCACCCCGCCTGCCTCACGGGAATGACAGAACGTAGAGCCCCGCACATGCTTGGGCCGCTGGCATTTGCCCCAAGCCACTCCTACGAATAGGGCTGCCCTTTCGCACAAGTCCCTGGAGGGCCCCCGCTGAGGTTCCTTCCTTTCGTGGCTTGGGGTTTGGGGGGGGACGTATGCCACAGCCAGCCGAGCTGAAATTTGCAGGCATCCCTGATAGCAGCTTTGCCTAATGAGGATGCAATGCTTACACATATTTTCATTCTTTAAAAAAAAAATCGGCTATTAATTTGTCAGAATTATTCATATTTTACTGATGATATTTTCCATGTATCTAATCAGGGAGCTCATGAATAGAAATGAAACTATTTAAATACAGAGATGGTGTACATTGTAAGATCTTGTTTTCTCAAGCTGTTTCAGAATGCAGCGCATACATTTATTTCTTCTAAAAACAGGTTTTTGCAACCATCAAAAAGTTTTTTTAAATCTTTGATTAAATATGACTGTATTCAAATATGCTAAATTGGTGAGAGTGGTGTGTGTGTGTGTTTGCACACATGTGTGTGCCTGTCCATGTGATCACTTGAAGCCTGTTTTCTGGGCAGGAGACTCTGTTCGATGAGAAAAGTGGAAAACACATTTGGATAAAAATCTTTTGGATGGATAGATGGCAAAATAAAAGTACAAATTGAAATTGGGCTGAATAATATTTGAGATAATTATTTGTACAATGTAGACTTTTAAACTGCTCAAAATTCCAGCAGCACTTACCTCCATTGAAAGTGGCTTGGAATCATTAAACAAAGCCAGATATTAAATATACTACTGCTATCTCTCGAAACATTAGCAAGTAATGTAAAACACATGGCATCTACTCAATGGAAAATCTGAGAATACAAATTATAATAGTTGTCTTATAAGACCTCTGGGAAGCTTGAACTGAATTGCTTAATTCCATTAATAACAAACTATTACTCTAGCTATTAAAGCAACATAAGGTAATAGAGATCATGTCGAGAGATTGCACTGAGGCTCTTTCTTCACCTAGCACAAATTTATTCAGGGGCATTGATAGATTTTAATTGACTATGGCAACTGAATAGCAACAAAGGAAATTGAATGTCTTTTGAAAAGCTCCACATTTTGTAGAAGCAAATAGCAACACCAAAATGAGGGTGTGGGGGAGCCGGCAGAGGCGGGGAAGGACGGTGAGGAACATCTGTACTAGTAGCTCCTCCACAGAGAGGCTTTCCCGTGACCTTAATGGAAAGTTCCTTGGGAACAAGCACACCACAGGCCTGACCATCTTTTGCATCTCCATGTGGTCCAAACAAGTGAAACTGCTCCAGGCTGCTGCAAAGACACGTGCTTTGTCATGAATATCCACGGGGCGTGCTGCCAAGATGGAGGACGGGAGGGACCCTCGTGCAGGCTGCTGAGTCCTCTCTGGAGAGTTCTGAGAACAGGGTTTGTTTCAGCCTGAGGGCCTACCAATGGTGTGAGTGACCCCTCATCTCAGATTGGCAATGGGGTGAGTGACCCCTCATCCGAGACTGGCGATGGCGTGAGTGACCCCTCGTCCTAGACTCACGATGGCATGAGGGACCCCTCATCTGAGTCTGGCAATAGTGTGAGTGACCCCTTGTCCTAGACTGGCGAAGGCCTAAGAGACCCCTTATCCGAGATTGGCGATGGCCTGAATGAACCCTCATCCTAGATTCGCCATGGCATGAGGGACCCCTCATCTGAGTCTGGCAATGGCGTGAGGGACCCGTCATCCTAGACCGGTGATGGCATGAGTGACCCCTTGTCCCAGACTGGTGATGGTGTGAGGGACCCCTCACCTGAGACTGGTGACGGCCTGAGTGACCCCTTGTCCTAGACTCACAATGGCATGAGGGACCCTTCGTCTGAGTCTGGCAATGGTGTGAGTGACCCCTCATCCTAGGCTGGCAATGGTGTGAGGGACCCCTCATCCTAGAATGACGACAGCCTGAGTGACCCCTCACCCTAGACTGGCGATGGTGTGAATGACCCCTCGTCTGAGATTGGCGATGGTGTGAGGGACCCCTCATCCTAGAGTGATGATGGCCTGAGTGACCCTCATCCTAGACTGGCGATGGCGTGAGTGACCCCTCATCTGAGTCTGGCAATGGCGTGAGGGACCCCTCGTCCCATACTGGTGATGGCCTGAGGGACCCCTCCTTGTGGCTCTGAACTTGAGGACCACGAAAGACTCTCTCAGCTCCTATCTCATCCAGCGTGGGTTCAGGTGACCTGTCACCTACTTTTGGTCCTCTGTCCACTACTCATGTCTTCTTTTCATACCCTGTGAGCATCTGGTGTCTGTCCTGCATCTCAGATGGGCCTTGATGTCTATGAAGTCCTTTTTATATGCGTCTGCTCAGGCTGCCATCACAAAACACCACAAACCAGGTGCTTACACAATGGAAACCATTCCTTGCAGTTCTGGAGGCTATGAGGCCAAGACCAGAGTGCCAGCGTCGGCAGGTTCGGGTGAGCGCTTTCTTCTTGGCCTGCGGACGGCCACCTTTTTGCTGTGTCCTCACATGGCAGAACAGGAGGGAGAGAAGGAGGAGGTGGAGAGAGGGAGAGCTTTCTCTGGTGTTTCTTCCTATAAAAGGACTAATCCCATTGGATCAGGGCCCCACCCTTACGACCTCACTGAACCTTAATACTTCCATAAAGACGATGTCCAAGTACCCAAGTACGGCCCCATGGAGGGTTTTGACATGGGGCTTTGGGAGGGACACAGTTCAGTCCACAGCAGTTTTGAAGTCCTCTTTTCATCTTGTTGGGCCAATTTCTCCTTCTCCACTCAGGCCAGGCCCAAGTACCCAAAGGCTGCCTCAGCCTCTCTGTTGGAAGGGAAACCCAGACGTGAGGGGCTGCCGGGAGCATCCCTGTGGTGGCAGTTCTGGAAGGTGGTAAGGAGCCTGTGGGCAGCAGAGGAAGTGGCAAGGTCGCAGGGCACCCCCCAGTCACCTCCACACTTTGCTTGTCGGTGGATTGGGTGCAGATCATGGCGCTGCCTGGCCCGGGGCCCCCAGCAGTGTTGCCGCAGAGGGATCGGAAGGTCGTGTCTTCTGATGTGTGGGCTTGCCACTGGTTTTGGGGGTGGGTCCCCAACATCATCCCACTTCAGTCTGTGAGGCTAGCCTCTCATTATTTTTTTTAAAGATTTCATTTATTGGGCGCCTGGGTGGCTCAGTGGGTTAAAGCCTCTGCTTTCGGCTCAGGTCATGATCTCAGCGTCCTGGGATCGAGGCCCGCATCGGGCTCTCTGCTCAGCAGGGAGCCTGCTTCCTCCTCTCCCTGTCTCTCTGCCTGCCTCTCTGCCTACTTGTAATCTCTCTCTCTCTGTGTAAAATAAATAAATAAAATCTTTAAAAAAAAAAATAAATAAATAAAAAATAAAGATTTCATTTATTTATTTGACAGAGAGAAAGAGAGAGAGATCACAAGTAGGCAGAGAGGCAGGCAGAGAGAGAGGAGGAAGCAGGCTCCTTACTGAGCAGGGAGCCCAATGTGGGGCTCGATCCCAGGACCCTGAGATCATGACCTGAGCCAAAGGCAGAGGCTTTAACCCACTGAGCCACCCAGGTGCCCGCTCTCATTATTTTCTGCCCAGGGTGCCAATAGGTGTAACGTCCGACTCTGCTGTGTCCACTGGGATTAGGGACCTCCTCTTTCTCACCGCCCATGGGTCCCAGCTCCTCTCTAGGACATCGCAGGGGCCCTTTGGGGGGCTGGCCTGCAGCACACAGTAGCCCCTCCGTGTCACGGCCCAGCAAGGGCACTTGGCCCTTCAGGAGCCTTGTCGGAGCCGGGGCTCTGGGTGTGACACCCAGGAAGGGGCTCTGGCTCCCAGCGGCGGGCGCCTGCTCACTGGCGCTGGGAGGACCCAATACCACAGCGACAGCGGCACACGCATGTGTTTGAAAACCTCCTTGGCAGGCAGGACCTCCTAATTTTTTCCACTTCTTGTGATTAGCGTTGCAGACTAATCCTAGCACCAGACTCAACACCAGCTGTTCTTCCCCCACTGCTTGTTTTTACTTAGAGACCAAATCCTGGAGCTGCTGCCGCATCGGCTGGGCCCACTCCTCGCCTGCCGCCCGTCACCTGCAGCATGACCCCAGGCGGGTTGTCTTTCTACCAGGCCGCCCGCGTGCTTCACGCTGCCTGGGCGCCCCGTCTCAGGGCGTGAGCCACACTCAGTGCCGAAGAGGCCTCTGGCTTCCCTGCCCGGACGGTCTGAGAGCCGCAGCTTCCAGAGCCAGGCTGACCCTAGAAATCCGACTCTGCCTTCCAAAGCATCAGGCGTCCCTGGGTACCCCACTGCAATGTTTGATGTCATGTGGTCTATTCAAAACAATGCAGGCAACATTTTGTAGTTTTATAGCTTGGCAATAAAATGAGCACACATGACCCCACCTCTGAATGTAAGACCTAGAACTGTGCCAGCCTATTGAAATGACCTCTTTTGCTCCATTCTTTCCAACACCCCTTATATTTAGAAAGAGGTCAGCAGGAAGAGCACTGGCCTTGGCCCCTCTCCTCCCCTGCCCCACCTTGTGGCCTTCTGGAGGACAAGGACTTGCCCCCTCCAGCTGCCCCCAGTTTGCAGCAACAGCACCTCCCCGCTGCAGCGGGGACCCTGGCCAGGAAGGGAGACATCACTGGCCTCCAGCCCAGCGGGAGTGGCCAGAACTCTCCTGTGGAGTCCGGAGACAGGGACAAGGCAGGAGCTCTCTCCGCTTTGTGAATTTCCCCAGCATCCCCTCCTTCGTCCCATGATTGCCACGGCAGTGCTGGGAGGAAGGTTATTTACAGCATGCAGACACAGGAGCTCAGACTCCGGCATCCTTAGGTGCCATCAATTTGCATTTCTATGAGAGTTTCTCACATACCTGGAAGGCCCTAAAAACAAATAGGGAGTGTGGCATATGGGACATTTGCCCTCCAAACACTCCAGCGTCAAGAAGAATTGTGATTGTCAGAAATATCATATTCCTGTCGAAAGCACGTGAAATCAGCTCTGTAAATTGGGAAACATAAGTCATGGTTATATTTGTTTTGCTGCCGTATAAGAATCACGAATGTCTCCTAGAATAGGAAACAAAACCAAACAAAACTATGAGCCCTTTTAGAATGACTTAATGTCCAACCATAGCCACCTCTCCCCAGCTGTGCTGTTTCTCTTGGTATAAAATTCCCGACTCCCTTCCGTCCTCACGTATTTTGGGCCAGTTGGTTTCTTTCTTCGCAACTGCAGTTTATTGAAAATAGGATTAAAGTAAATCACTCTTTTGGCCTCTTCGGCACCCTCTCCATGGCTCTGTCTCTCCAGCGGCTGCCGGCTGTTTGGTTCCCTCTCCTTCCTCTTCCCTCCCCATTCCTCCTTCCCTCCCTTGGTTCAGAATTCCTGAACCACAGGATTACACGGGGAGCCAATGGTTTCCTGGAGTAGAGCCACGCTTAGCACCCCAGGCAGTACAACTGTGCACGTGCCCCCCACATCACCACCCGAAAAAACATTTGCACTAAGCAGGCGTGGGGGTGGGTGGAGTGGGACAGTGAGTCCACCACGGTGAGCAGAGGTGGCAGAAATAGAATTCACCTCTGCCTGGAGAGAGAGGGCTGGGCGGAAGTTACTATAGGGGTCTTAGAGAAAGGGAACAGACGGCTGGAGGAGTCCAGGAAGTTTTATCCCTCGAGCATCTTCCACTGGATGCTAAGGCAATGTAGTATCAAGGAGAGCGAAACCACCAGCTGGGGAGAGAGAAGGCTGGCCGACACGGTCGTGTGTGAGTGTGACCCGAGGAGGGCACGAAGCTGGGAGTGTAACTGTGGTCGGGAGTGAGGGCCGGGGGTTGGGTCCTGCACTGAAGCCCAGTCTGTGTTAGGTTAACACTGTCGAGAATGTCCAAGGGGACAGAGCCTGGTCTAAGGACTACAGGAATGATTGACTCTGGATTTTAAGCCAGGATCCTGGGATCTTATATACTGACAGGGAAAACCAAATTCTGTGAGCTCTCAAACTCAAATCCTTCCATGATCATTGTGTGTGTGTGTGTGTGTGTGTGTGTGTGTGTGTGTGTGTGTGTGTGTGTGTGTTTGAACACAAAAGTCATTCATTGGAAAGCAGGCCAGGATTTTCCTGACCATCAAGGTCTGGAATTTGGGCAGCGGTCAGTCTCCCTTCTCTGAAATCCCCATGGACACTCCCTTCTTGCATTACTGCCTTGGCTCCAATGCCAAATGGGCTGGGGCTGGCATGCCAGCAAGGTACCTTGACACCCCCATGAATGTGGCAAACCAAAGCACATGCCCAGCCAGGCAGGGAGCTCCAGACCTGTAGGTGGAGAGAAGCCCCTGTGGCTGGAGTCAGAAAACATTGAGAGGAAGGAGAGAGCAGGCCAGCGGGAAGGAGAATTTGGCCCTGCTCTAGCACCCAACTCAACACCCAACCCCACATCACTCTTTCTTGGCACCTCCGTGAGGAAATGCAGAAAGGTCAGGGACTTTCTAGAACAGTACTGCCCACCGTCCAGAACTTTCTACAGTCATGGAGCTCTTCTACATTATGTTGTCTAGTACTATGGAGCACCTCGAATGTGGTTCCTGTGACCGGGGAATGGAATTTTTATTTCTATTCAAGTTACACTGATTTCAGTTGAAATAGCCCCCATGGGCCAGTGGCCACAGCATGACTCTGGGAGACCCACAGCAGAGCCTGGCTGAGGCTGCTCGATGCCTCCCAAGCTCCGGAAGGTCTTGTCCCTTTCTATGCCTCGAAGTAGCAGAGCGTGCTGAGCTCTCAGAGAGAAATTATCCTGAAAATCAGAATGGGCTGGATGCTGACAGAGGTCCCTGCCACCAGGCACGTTCCGCTTAGTAGTCAGAAGAATTGTGCTCGGCATAGAAGATCCTCCACGTCCCCCCAAAGCTATTTTCCCTCTTGCTGTACAAAGTTTCCTCTGCTCCAGCTGTCTGAGGAAGTGGTTTTGCAAGGCTTTATTATTGTTTTATTCTTTGGCATATTCGCTGAAGCTGTACCTCAGTTCCCACTCTCCATTTGATTGCTGGCTGTTCAGGATTCACTTCTAGCCAGGGTGCTGGAGTTTTCCCCCCAGAAACACTTTAGAGTTCCCACCATGTCTCTCTTCCTTGGGGTGTTTGGCGAGGAGATCAAGGGGCTGATTGCCACCGTTCATAGGAAATGGGCAGATGGAGGCAGTTGGATGACCATTCAACTGAAAATCTGTGCCCTCTTTGGGTGTAAGTTAAGAAAGCCTAGGTAGATACTTATTTTCTTGCTCTAGAACTGCCAGACCCAAGAAGTGGCTGGATTTGGGGTGCTTTGGCGAAGTGCCTAGCTCTGGGGTGACTGAAGTAGAAGTCAGAATCCCTTCCTGCTTTCAATAATCTTAACTTTCCGGAGTAGGCAGGGATACTGGGGAGAAAAAAGAGCCAGTCAGAACCCGGGATGAGAAGAAACAGACCTTGAACCTTTGGGAAAGTGGAGGTGGCACCTGGTCTGTGCCCAACTCCACCAGCCCTCCAGGGAGTAGGTCTTATGGGGAGAGGATGTCAAGGGGGACAGCACTTAAGAGACCCAGAACCTCCCAGACCCCTGTGTGGACTCAGGAAACAATGGAGGGCGGTGGAAATAGCTCAACAGTCTCATTGTGTTTATGGCACATCTTTTCTCCATGGGCTGCTTAGGATTCCAGAACCTTAATCTAGAAATAGAGCCCCCGTCCACGGACTGAAAAGAGTGGAAACAGGTGAGTAGGGGGTGTTTGCTTTTCCTAGGAGAGAAGGCTTAATGGTTCACTTAAGAACATTTGGTTTGGGTTTAGCGTTGTAAGAGTAATTAACTTATATGGGGACTCTCCTAAACCCACAGATATGTATTTGTGTCAACTGTCCGTCAGGCCCGTGCTGTCCCTCAGCAGGAACAGTGAATGCAGTTATCTCTGCCTTAAAGGACAGGCTCTCCACTATGGGCTGGGTGGAAGGAGCAAGCTATTTGACAATGTCAGCAAGGAAGGACGCAATTGGGGCAGTCACGTCAGACACCAGCGTACAGAAGGCAGCGAGCAGGAGGGCTTCACGGAAGAGGGAGAAACTGGAGCTGGGCCTCAATGTGGGTAGCAGACTTCAGATGTCTGAAAAGAGTGGGGGGGGTGTCTCTTGAACAATGCAGGTGGGAGAAAGAAACAGGAAGTGAAGGGAAGCCATGGGGAAAGTTTTTTAGTAAAACCTCCAGTTGTTTGGGTATCTGCTTGCTGTGTTTAAACCTTATGAATTAGCAAACCACCTGGTATCATTTGTTAGGTCCTGGTTTGTGGTTCTAGAGACCCCCTGACCATGACCCACTTCCCCCCGGACCAGAAAGTTGGAGAAACAGACAAGACTCTGATAATGGGGACGTGATTTTTATGTGATGGCCAGTCAACTGTGACTCTGAAGCCACTCATCACACATTTTCTCTGATTTAAAACGCAGTTTTGGGAGTTGATTTCTAGGTTTATAAAAAACCGCGTCTATTCTGAGTTTGGAAACATAATTAATTATTTCCTAGAAAAGAGTTTTAAAGCTTGATTACTTTCCCCAACTCCACATCTTCTTGTCGCTATTCTAAAAAAAAAAAAAGAAAGAAAAAAAAATCAGATTTCAAATCACGCGCGCGGAGTAAGTAGCTTTTTCGAGTTCAGTTGACGAGGTTGCACTTTGACATGCTTTTCAAGATTTGAATATTTTTATAAATCATGATTATGCTACTGTTTAATGAGAACAAAAGTGGAAATAGCATCTGCTTGTCTGCCGCCGAGCCTCTCCCGGCCTGTGTGTGCTGTCTGGAAAAGTTGTGGCCCAGTCTGGAGAGCTGATGAGAGTCTTGATTAGCTGAAATTGCTTCCTGCGGTAGTTCGGGGGCGTCGGTGCTGTGATGAACTGGGTCATTTCAGGGATCCAGGACGTAGGAGCTGCTCTGAGACTCAGAGTGGCTCACAGTCTAGCTCAAGTCAGAAACCCCCATCATGGACACATGGGCCAGTTTCCCTTCTGGTCGCAGCTGGGATTTTGGGGTCCATTCTTAGCTAGACTGTGAGCTTCTCCAGGCAGGAGTAGGGGCTGATAGAGGTTGAATTGACTCTGAGATGCAGATGTTGTGGCTGCTGTTTATGGGGCAGGAGGTGGTACAGGCATGGACAGACTCACTGGGGGCGGAGAACGGACACAGCACAAGAGAGCAGCAGAAATAGCTCTGCCGTGGGAACAGAGGGCAGTGTAATGCCATTCTCATTCAGCCCAATCATTGGTGTTCAGGTTGAGGAAACTATGTCAGCAGAAGAGTTTAAATATGGTGCTCTTTGTTTTCTGCGTCTTCGAATTTTGCAACATGTTAGTTTTCTTTCGAAATAGTGAAACTAAAAATGTTTTTGATTTTTAAACTGTTACCATTTTTATCTAGAAAACTCATCCTTCCAGAATTCCTTACCACCTCCCCCCACCCAGCAAGCTCCTCTCCAAATAACAATGTTTAATGTAACTTCTCTGTAAGGAAATGCCTAGCTCTTCAGTGGACAGTCCATCAGTTACGCAATGACAAATGGAAACATCAGTGTAACCCACATCCGTATCAAGAAAGCAAGCATTTCCATCAGAAAGTTCTTTGTGCCCTTCTCAGTCAACCCCTTACTCCGGAAGCAACCACTGAATGGTTTGGCTTTCATGTGCATTTTAATTCGATGTTTTAATTTAAAACATCACCTGCATTTTGAACCTGAAAAGGGACTCCTTCCTCTGAGAAAAGTCTGCTGCTGGCTCCCGGAAGCCCCTGTGGTGCCCAGGCCCAGGGGACCTTCTCCAGAGGTTGCCAATGCCCCCGGCTCAGACTTGGAGGTCGTCTGAAGTCTCATCAACTGCACACCTCCACACCTGGAATCTCAGACATTCGCAATACCTTGAGAACAATGGACGGCAAGAAAATTCATTCTGTGCTTTTTCCAGGATTGCTTGCATACAATTGTGCCTGCTGAGCAGGAGGGCTCCAGATTAGAGAGAGAGAGAGAGAGCGAGGCCTGCTCGTCGGCCTGCATAAGCAGCATCGAACATATTTCTGCCCCAACAAAGAGAACAGTGTGTTCCTGAGATGCTGCTATGCGGCTTGGAGGCTCACTGGTAGGCGGTTCTCCTGGGAGGGAGTCAGACTTTTCAGCAGCACCCCACGCCCACCCCACTGCTTTTTTTTTTCTTTTGCCCCAGACTGTCTGACTCTTGAGGAGGGGGCCGCTCCCATGGGGCCGAGTGGAGGGCAGAGATGGCTGTGGCTTCTGTGTCCCTTCATCCCTCTGACCCTCACAAAATGAAGTTCCTGCAAACCCACCCGTCTGCCCAGTGACTCCTTCTCACGCTACTGTGGCCCCTTTCTTGCATCTTTAGATGTGGCAAGTGTCTTGTGCCACAGTGCTGAGGGCACCTCCACCTTCTCCAGGAGCTGCTGTGGGTTCCCGGCTGCACCCTCTGATCCGTCAGTCTGTCCAGCACTGTGCTAAGCACCATGGACGGTTCCAGGTAGAAACATCCAAGCAGCCAGCTACCAGACAAAAGTGAACAAACAGCCAAGCTGAGGTGTGGCCAGGCCCCTTTGAGGTCAGGTCTCTCCCCTGGACTTCCTGTAGTTGATTCCACTGGTTTGCTCACTAACACTCCATTAGAACTCAAGTCTTTCTGGGGAGACCAAGATTGGAAAAATGACTTCTTTTTTCTATTTGTGTGTGTGTGTGTGTGTGTGTGTGTGTGTGTGTGTGTGTGTGCCTTACCTATAATTGTATTTTCCTTTTTAATCATAAGGATTTAAATCTGGAAAAATAACCTAAGACTGCAGGTGCTTCTTTTGAATGTCAAAGTCACGCCCTCGGTAGAGTTACCTTGAGGCCAGAGAATCACAGATGTGAAGGATTACAATACTAAGATGCGTGGGCCTGCCGCCGGCTCCCTGGGACCCACACCAGCCCTGCACCGGGAGGCCTCCACTGTCCCTCTGATCTTTGACGGGTCACTCCCTGGCCTATGTCCCCATCGCTCCATCCGAGTGAAGGTTGGGCTAAAGGTCAGAGGTCACTTGAGCATGACCCTCTGTGGCTCACTTAAATGTCTGCCGGGATTTCTGCCAACTACATTGGTGAAAGTTTAGTAGGTTTCAGAGACTCAGACCGGGAACAACAGCAAAGGCCACACGGGTAGCGCTGTCCCATGGTCACCTTGTGCTTCCTGCAGAAGGCCCGTGTGCTGCTGTCACCACAGAGCAACGCCACTGGGCCAGCTCCAACTGTGCGGCCTTGCTTATCCAGGACGAAGGCAGCCAAAGGGAACCTCAGGAGCCCAAGGCCATGAGGCACCTTCGCTTTCTCTTATAGAAGCTGCTGCACCCATGCTTCGGCTCCCACCCAGACCCGGGGGAGTCGAGTAGGCCACAGGGGAGAAATGAGGGCCCTGAACCCGAGAGGCAGCTGCTGTTCGGGAGGAGGAAGAGGCAGGCAGATCTCCGAGCACAGCACTGAAGGCCTTTCGTCCTCACGCATGGTCCTGCACTTACGGCTTTCCGTGTTTCAGGAAGAAGAGGTCAGCCCTCAAGGCCGTATAAATGATGAAATGCTTCTGTGTGCCTGAATCCTTCCTCCTCCTCCACCGGGAGCCTCTGGTTCCAGCCCGAAGGAGTCTCTTGGGCTGGGAACATCTCAGAAGAGCGCTCTCTGAATCAACCAGTGAGGTCCGCAAGAGCAGGGGCCCAACTGTAGCCTGGATGCTCCGCACCCAGGGCCTTAGGGCTGCAGGGCCTCCGGAGACCCTGGGAGCTCCGCCCGTGACAGCTCCGGCCCAGAGTGGGTCTTCCTGAGAGCAATCCCAGGTCCTGAAGGGAAGGGAATATGTGTTCCATGTGTTCTGCTTAGGGCCAGATACATTTATAATACATTTCAAAAGTGATTTTTGCAAAAAAAAAAATTAATAATAATAGTATTTGGTGCTTAAAGTGACAAATGTAAGTTTCCTGTAAAATTCACTCATTTGGATAAAGTTTAGAGTATAAGTGATGGCCCGCCAGATTGAGCTTTCCAGAACAGGGGCGTCTGAGACACTGAAGGGGCTCCTGCTGAATGAGTGACAGGTGTGGGGACACGTACACGGGAGCCCCTGCTGCTCATGGAGGGGCAATGGCTACGGGTCTTGCTTCAGTCCTAGGCCCACAGCTACAGGCAAGGATGCAATTCTGTGTTCCACTGGGCAACATGCCCTCTGGAGCCCCAGCAGTGGTATCTAGGGTTTTCGTCAAAGAGGCTTGCGGTCAGGCTCAGGACCTGCCCTGAAATGGGGTCATAGCTCCTATTGCACCTGGGACTAGAGGGGGGACAGACACAAATTGGACCAAAGAAAGGGCTGTGCCACAGATTTCCTCTGGTCCTGGTGCCAGGGCTGGGCACGGATTCAGCCCGTGGTAATGGTGCTCCCTGGGGGAGGCCTGCCTGCAGGCCCGCACGTGCCGGGCACAAGGCTGGGGGCCGCAGCCAGGCAGCTGTGTCCCGGAGGCTCCTGGCCCGCGAGCTGCAGCCTGCCGGTGGGTGAGCCCCTGGCCCCGCCCCCGGGGCCCCGAGCCTCCGCTGGTGGTCGGGGTGGTCTCATCTCCCAGGCAGCCCTCTCGTCTCAAACCTCCGCCCGTGGGCACTGCGTGGCTTTGATCTGCCGACCTGCCCCCAAGAGGCAGCCTTTTTCAGAAGGTCTCTCTGCCTTCATCTTCCCACAGGGAACAAACACCGTTCGTTTCTCTCCTCCCTTCCGCTAGAATGCTTAGTCTTCTGTGATGCTAACCTTTTATACGCCGTTCTTGAAATTTTCTCACTCAGCGAGATGTGTTGTTTACCTTATCCCTCAGTTTCTTTCCAAGTGGGGAAACTGAGGCCCAGGCACTGATGGGAAAGCTAGGATGGAGAGCCCCGTGATGCGGGGTGTCAGAGAAGACTAGCCTTGTCCTGGCAGGTGGATCCCTGTGCATCCCCAGTTCCCAGTGGCCCCTCCCTCCAACCCCCACCACACAGGGGCAGGGGGGCTCCTCCCAAGGTGCAGGCGGTATGCTGTGGGCTGTCCTCTGGGTGTGATGAGGCCCTGATCGCACTGGTTCAGCAAGCCTTATGGCCCTCTGCTCTCCTGCAGGGCTTAGACTGCACCTGCTTTCAGAACCCACTCTCCTGGCCATGCTCTGTCCACACTTACTTCATCCCTCCGCCCCTTTTGGTGGATGCTTTAGTTGCATTGTCTGCTGACCCTCGAGGCATCCTACACTCTTTGGTGCTGCCTTCCCTGTTCTGCCCCATCCCTGCTCCCTGAACAAGCCATTAGAACCCTAGCCCAGGCCGTTCCCCCAGCCCCCTCATCCAGGAGAGGAGGTCCCCCAAATACGCCCCCTCGGACCTCCAGCAGGCAGGTTGACAGAACCTGGTGCTCTGGGGGACCAGAAGAGGCATTTTCAGGGGTGGTGCACAGGCCCTCCCAGACACTGACTTGCGAGTAAATGCCCCTTCTGTCGCTCGAAGAGAATGGGGACATGGACTGGTGTGCACCACTAGGCTGGCGTCACAGACGCCTTTCCAGCCTCCGCCTGGAGGGTGGGCTTAGGAGGACACCTGCCCCAGATTGGGAACCACCTCCAGGCCCCAGTGGACTCTGAAGAGGACGATCCATCCGTCATGGCCAACGCCAGGCAGGTCCCAGCCAAGCTAACCCTCCTCACGCAGCTGGGCAGCCAAGCACGGGGGCCACTCTCGGGGAGGGGAACCGGCTTCACCATTCAGTCCCATGCTGGCCTCCACAGCAACCAGAGCACTTAGCTGGTGAACACCTGAAACCTTTCATCTTCCCTCTGAAGAAAATGATGAGAAGCCCTCAAACTTCCCCAGGAGTGGCAGGCGTTGTCCAGACGTACTCCAGATGGGCATGACTTGGAGCCCTTTCCTCCCCCAGGTGGTTCGTTTTCCAACAGGCTGGGCAGCTGGCCTCGTTAACTCGTCATTCGTTAGGAAACAGAGCTGCTTAGCTCCGTGCACTTAAAGGAATGGGAAGGCTCACGTCCTGACTGACCCCTCCCCACATGTGTCTTGCAGACGCATCGCCCTACTGCCTTTGCCGTGAAATTCTGGCTTCCTTAGCAAAATCGGCTCCTGGCCCTCCCGAGTGGCACTGAAGAGACTCGACCTGACCCTTATCCCACAGGCCTTGTTCTAGGTTAAGGGCAAGGACTCTGGCTGCTCTCTGGCCCAACGATGGGTATTCAGGGCCATTCCCCTCTTCCCTGTTGCTGCTGAGATCACGCTAGGACATTTAAAGGGGCTTCACCCAGGGCCATGGGAGAGCACCAGGGAAGTAAAGACAAAGAGCATCACATCGCTAGGCCATCCGGCTCCCCCCACACCTGCCTCTCCTCCGAGGATTCCCCAGCTCCTTTCCTGGTGTCCACTTCAGTGGTAGACACCATCACGGCACCAAGAGCTCAAACCTTAACAGCCTGACTCCTCAGAGGACCTGGAGGAGCAGGCGAAATAGAAGCAGAGCTCCCTCAAGGCCCACCTTCCACATCCCGCCCCAGTGGATGCTATACCCCCAGCACCTGCTGGGTGGGGCAGAAGTTGCTCTTGGAGCTGCCCAAGGACAAGAGGAGGCTGATTGTATGCCAGAGAACTTCCCAGACTCAAACCATTCAGATTCCTTCTATGCAATGCAGAAAAGTCATATCCGAGGCCAGAACGGGGCCGACCCTGGGCTTGTGGCAAAGCCGTGACTGCGTCTCCCGCAGGCTGCACAGGGTGGGGGGTCTGTGCTGTATATACACGTGCTGGCACTCCGGGGAGCCTGCGAGCACCACAGGTGTCAGGATCCTCTAACATGAGGGGGGGGAAAAAGCAACGACTTGCAGGACACTTAAGACAAGAAATAAAAAAAAGTGCAGAAGAAGTGCCCGTTGAAGAGACCAGTTTGTCTGTTCTGACCTGCCAGAAAATAGGATTACACACGCCTTATCTCTGCCACAAGCTGGCTCGGTGCCAGCCCCCGCCTATGCAGCGTGACAGTGGGACATACGTCCTTCCTCTCTCATGCCACATCCTTCGCTGTGGTCACAGCAACTCGCTTTCGGGGATCCAGTATCCCCAGGGACTCAGCTTCCTGACTTTGCAGAGCCTCTAAGAAGAGGTGACTTTTGTTTTGTTTTGTTTTGTTTTTTGGTCTAGATTTTTGGCATCTGCTCTTGAGTGTCTTCACCCATCTCTTGGTTCAAGAAACCCAGCTTGCCTTGTGTCTCTTTAGGCAGTTCAGTAGGCCCCGACTGGGGCCTGGCCTTTGGAAATTCACCCGGGGAAGCACCCTGCGATGATCTTTGTCCACTGGTCCATCAGGCCCTCCTTCCAGGGCCCCAGCGGGGTCTCGGTCAAGCCTCGCAGGGCCCGATGCTGAGCACAGGGAGGGCGTGCCCAGTGGCAGGCACCAGGGAGACCAAATGACCGGGTATCTGTTGTAGCATTTGGGGTTAGGACTTTTCCTTATGAACAGGGGAACCCATTGCAGTGTACTGAAAGCACCGCCTTGTAGGGCTTCTGTGAGGATCCCATGAGTTACTGCTCAGCACAGGTGTAGAACGCTGCCTAGCCCAAGGCCGCCACTACAAATTAAAAGGAAAAATCAAGGGAAGAGATCAGGACAGGAAGCAGCTGCTCTGCTGTCCAGGAGGCTGGTGGCTGGTGGCGTCCTAGAGACACAGGGTAATTTCTGCCCCTGTATGGCAAGGGCTCACATCTTTGGCGAGAATGGCAAACAGTGCCCACATGGGCCGGGGAGTGCTGTGGGCGGCGCTGGGGCTGGCCGCCAAGTCCAAGGTCTTGTATGTGGATTGCAGTATGGAAATTTTCCCTTCCCTCTTCTTTGCACATGTATGATTTTCTCAAGATCATAACTTATTCTCCTCCCTGAACTTGGGAGAGTGGGGGAGAGGAGCCAAAGATGCCTTTAATCAAACGTTGCCACTCCCTCCTCCTTAAGGTCATTGCCACTCCCTCCTCCTTAAGGTCATTGCCACTCCCTCCTCCTTAAGGTCATTGACAGGCAATAAGGGGAAGGAGAAGTATCTCTTTAGAAGCAAGTGAAAAAAAAAGGAAAAGAAAGAAAGAAAGAAAAAGAAAAAACGAAACTACTGAATGCAAAACTGTTCTTATTTTGCCCGCATCCTTCCTTCGGTTGTGGTTTAATATGTGCATGGCGCTATATAGAAACACAAAGCAGCTTGGGAAAAAGTCTCAGCCCTAAGAATCTCACGGTATTAAAACTCGAGTAATCCCACACAAGAGAAACATGCAGCAAAGCCTGAGCTTGGCCCCTGCAAACCGGTGCGCTCCACCCCCTGCGACCCGGGGGCTGTGGGATGTCCCCGGAGAGCCTGCGCAGGCTGCTTTTGACAGCCGAATTTTATTAACTGTTTTTTCATTACTCCTGACGGGCCTGGCAATGAACTCTTATCAGTGTATTGTGGCGAGTACAAGTCAATTAATTTCTTTTAAATAACTTTGACTGAAATCCTATTTGATTTATATTCCAAAAATGATTTCCATTCCATTCCTTCCTGAGATTATAGTCCGGGCTGAGTTAATCACACTGGCCGCACAGATACCCATACCCCAGGGAGAAAACAGGATCAAGGAGAGAAGGAAATGAGAAGAAGATGGATCTGAGCTTTCTAAAGACCCTTTATTCAGTGTGAGGCCATGTGCTCGGTGGCAGGAGAGCTCGTTTAAATCTTGCCTGCAGAAAAGCTTATTTCTCGTAGTTGGGGCAAGGGATGAATTGAGAAACACACGAGATGTCCAGAAGGTGGAGGAGTCCTTACCAAGAAGTGTGACCGGTGGCCGCTGTGGCTGCCGAGGTTGGGTGACAAGCCAGAGTTCACTGCAGGTTCTGGGGCTGGTGTCCTAGGAGCCCCTCACCTTTTTTTTTAGCTCTGCCCTGGCTGGGAGCCCTGAGTTTGCCGTGCCACCCCAGGCGTGGTGGGGGGTGGCAGTCCCTGTGAGCAGAGCCCCAACAGGCTTCGCTGCTGGACTGCCCGCCTCCCGGACAGACAGAGGCATGAAGGAGAGGGGCTGCCTTCACTGGCCGGGCCGTCCCGGTGATAACGCGTAGCTGGGCTGGGAGGCGGAGCGGCCGTCACACGCTCCCAGAGGAGGTGGCACGCGCCGGTGGCATCTAGCCCCAGAGAGCAGAGCTTGGTGCCCGGCTGGGGGTAGCGACGAGAAGCCGGAGCTCCAGGGGAGAAGTCGGGCGGCTGCCCTCCCGGGGCCCGGCAGGTGTGTGGCTGGTGAGAGATGCCTTCCCAAGCCCTCGTGGGCCCTGACGCCAGGATGCCGAGCCGGGGCTGGCAGACGTCTGGGTGACAACAGGTCACACGCCGCCTTGGGGGAGGAATACCCAGCGAAGAACTCAGGGCAGCGAAAAAGTTTGGCAAAGATGAGTTTGGAGGAAAAAATATATACATATATAATATATAGCAATATATAATAAAATATTTATATTATAAATAAGTATTTATATTATAATATTATATATTATAATATTATATATATATATATTTGCACAATACCTGCGTGGGTGTGGCATCAGTTTGCTGGGACTGCTGTGACCAAGCAGCCCAGACGGGCAGCTTAAACGATGGAGCTCTATTTTGTCACAATTCTGGGGGCTAGAAGTCAGAGATCAAGGTGTCAGCAGGGTCCATTCTTTCTGAGGGCCATGAGGGAGGGATCTGTGGCCAGGCCTTTCTCCTGGGCTTGGAGATGACGTCTTCTCCCTGCACTTTCAGCTTCCAGATTTCCTCTTCTCACAGGGACACTAGCGCCCACCCTAATGACCTCATTATAATTAATTACCATTGTAAAGACCCTGTCTCCAAATAGAGGTACAATCTGAGCCACTGGGAATGAGAGGGTCAACGTAGGAACTTGGCGCGGGGACACAGATCAGCCCCCTGAGGGATGCAGTCCTGGCCAGGCAAGCTAGCAGGGTTCCCCAAAACATGAATGCGAGACTGCCAGCATCAGAAGCATCTAGGGCACTAAACAGAAATATGAACAGCTGAGCCACATACCAGATCCATGGAACCAGACTCTCTAGGGGTGTGGCTCCGCGTCTGGCATTTAAATAAAGTAAATTAGCTCCCCAAGGTGATGCTGGTGCCCTCTGAGGGTCCACGGCCGATGTGGGGGCCGAAGGGGCAGCCACAGGGCTGACAACAGCTCCGCCTTGAAGGAACAACACCTAGATGAGCAGTCGGAGAACACAGAACCCAGCGTATAATCGCGGGACCGGTGGCTCAACAGAGACCCAAGTGAAGGAGGAGGGTGCAGGGAGTAGGAAGCGTTGGGGAAGCCGTCCTAGAGGGCGGTGTTTCCCACATCTCCCTCTGCAGAGAAACAATTCGGGGCCAAGGATTAGAAATACCTAAGGACAGGGATGCCTGAAGATGCAAAGCTCTGTATAAAAAAAATTATCTTGTGTGAAGGATCTCTCTGAGCAGTGTACCGCTTTTGTCTTTATCAAAAAGCAAATTTTGTTTTTCTCTGGAAGTCTCATTTGAGGTCTTGGAATGGGATATTGGTGCCCGAGGCGTCAACCCCCAGCAAAGGTCTGCTGACTTGAAGGGTTCTGAGAGGTGTGTGGCTGGGGTGGCTTTATCTCTTGGGAGGGAGACGCATGGCGGGGCGCAGCAGACGGGACGGGTCTGGGCACTGCTGGTGACTTCTGACTCCAGCAGGCCAGCGTCGATGTCATTGTCCTAACTGACATTCGTCCCACGTGTCTTCCTATACGCATGTTGATCCCAGCCAACGGAGACTTGACAGGAGAGCACACAGAAAGCACTACGGAAGCCTCTCGGTGGGAAAGAACGTGCTTGGAAATGGGCAGGGAGCACGGTGAGGCTCGTGGACTTGGGAGCTGTGCTCACACCTTCTGGCTGGGTGAGCTTGGCAAGTTACTCTCCTACCTACGGCATAGTGGTGTGTTGCGCATCAAATAAGTTAATCACGAAAGGAGTTTACCATAGTGCCCGGAATGTAAGTCTGCAATAAATGTCAGTGATCAATATATTTTTTTCCACCTGGGTGAGTGATGTTCTGAGAATTTACTTCAAACAAGAGATCATGGCTATTCTCTGGGGACCCGCTAGTCAGTGACATCCATTCTCCTTATCGTGATCTGTATAGCTCAGTGATTTTTCTGCGCTCTGCTCCAAGCTAAGGCAAGAAATCTTCGCCACCCCCCACCCCCAACCCCCAGACCGAAATGAAGTGTCGGGAAACGCAGGGTCTCAGCCTCCCTGCAAGGGGCAGGGCCCAGGACGTGCGAGCAAGAGTGTGTGTGTGTGTGTGTGTGTGTGTGTGTGTGTGTGTGTGCACTCCGTCAGTGCCGAGGGTACTACGTGTTGGTTAAAGAATGTCTCTTCCAGCTCCTAGTGATGCTGGAGCCAACAGCCCCGTCAGGCAACTTTTCTGTTTGTTCAGTTGGGACTCTGCTTCCTGGGAGGCAGTGTCCCTAATGCATACCGTTCACTCAGTTTCCCAGCACACCGGCCATGGGGTACGGCCAAGCTGGTGTGGTGCAGCCCACTGCCACGTATCCTTGGGGTGGGGCCCCACATCTGATGGTGCCCATGAGGCCAAAGGGCAATGCCCCTGCCTTCCCAGGAATGGGCTTCTTCTCCAAGGTTCTCTCCATCCCATTGTCTGGGAGTGTGTTCTTCCCCATGCCTGTGCTTTAAAATCATGGCAAAATGGTAGATTTGAAGAGAGAGAGAGAAAGATCAAAGAGGCAGAACACCCTGGTTCCTCTTTGGGGATTAGTTCTCTAATTCAATTTTTTTTGGCTAACAATGGTTTAAAAACCCATTGGAGACTATTAATAAAAGCACGGCTCCCTGGTTGAATCAGAGGTGACCTCCTCCAGGAGCCCCTGAAATCCCCACATGGGATCCTAGGAGGTCTCTGAACCGTCGTGGAAAGCCCTTGCTCCAGGCTGGGTGGGCATTCTCCCTGCTTCCTCAGCCCACCCCCCACTGCCAACCTGTTCACGACAGTGTCCGTAGCACCTTCCCTGCAGAGTGGGCAGGATGGGGTCCAGGAGAGGAGAAGAGACCGATCCTTCCAGAACAGGGCCGATTTCCTTCTGGACAATCATCACAGACTCCTTGGCCCAAATGCACTGCGTGAACTTGACTTTTCTGTACCAGTATCTGACTACCAGAGCTAACCGAGGCCTGAGCCGGGAAGCTGAACCGCTTTGACGTGTTAATCCGGACAGTCACTTGGCCCACTCTGGTTCCTAGGCTTCTCCTCCCTCCCACGTCACCTAGAGGACAGGAGGGCCGTGGGAGGGATTGGAAATGCTGGGCGACAGGAAGTGAGGGTGAGCCTCATGCAGGAGCCACTGAAGATACGTGGACTTTGGCAGGGGAGCCTTCAAACCCGCAATGGCTCTGTCTTTAGACTTCACGTCAGCCTACAGCCACCCCAATTTTCCTATTATTATTATTTTAACACCACATTGGCCCTATTTTTAAAATCTGCTGCGCTCGAGCAATTTTTTCTGACGTCAGCTGGCTGCCGGCAACTCTGCTTGAAAACAAGAAAAACCAAATCTTCTAAGGAGTAATGCTGAACCTGCTTCAAACGCAATAAATCACAAAAACCATTGTTTACGATAAGTGGTATCTGATTGCTGTTAGAACCTGTGTTTATTGCTTTTGTGCATTATGGTCTCTTGTAATTTGGACAGCCAGAAATTGTATTCCTTTATGCGGTGCGTAGGAAGGGTTTGTAAGGAGGGAGGCATCTGTAATTATACTGCCAGGGAGCGGGGCTGGGGAGCCTCCGAGGAGCATGAAATGCAATTGCTGGGTTTTCATCTGAGGAGCTCTGCATCGGGCTTTCCACTTTCCCTGTTCTTGGAACCCTCTGAGCTCCTTTGGAGGCCTGGGCAGAGGAGGGTAAGTGGAGGGGCTGTGGAGCCATGGTACCCCAAATCAGAGCACTCTTAAGTGGCTTCTGGGAGAGGAGCATGAGGGTCGGCCAGCCGCGACCTTGCAGGAAGCTAGGCAGATGGTTCTCTCTGGAAATTGCTTTAGACGCCCCAGTACATTTCTTCCTTCCATCTTTCTCATCCTGACAAGTGCCCACTCAGCTTCCTCGGTGAGGGCTGACAGCAGGTGTCCAAGGACAGCCAGTGGCAGAATCCTTGGGGCCACTGTCTGCTAAACTAGGGAAGAAGCGACTTGGCCACGGAGCCTGGATCTTGACACGTAAGGTGCACAGACATCATCAGTCAGTGAATCACTGATGTGGCTTGATTCCTTGGAGGTGCAATTGGAGAGGAGCCACGTCTGGGTCACCGCGGGCCGGCTCTGCTTCTCATAACGCAAACACTGGGACTCCCTGAAGTGGGTCGAGTTTCATTTTCATTCTCTCCATCTCTCCCCTCCGCGTTCACCTCTGTCTGCTCCCCCAACCTGGAAGGCTCTGTCCTGCCTACATCACCTGCTCAGAACCCACCTAGCCCTCCTGTTCCTCCACTTCCATCAGAGTCGTCCCCGAACTGGTGCCTCCGCCAATGTTCCCAGTCCCAGAGGATTCCACCACCCCTCAGTGTCTCCAGCCTGAAAACTGGGGTTCTTCCCAGACGCCTCTTTCCCTCCACCCTGTTGCCAGCCCAGCACACAGAAGGCCCTTGTTAATGCCCTCAGTAGCCAGTCAACTGCCACGTCTCACCAAAACCGCCTCCTGACTGTTCCCCACGCGTCTTCCTCCCCATCCCTGCCCTACCCCAGGCCCTTGGCTATTCCTGACGGGACCCCCTGCCAGACCCGACGCTCCAGGACCTGGCTAGCGTTCAGGGCCACGTCTTGGCCTCTGTCTCCTCCCCCATCTCCCACCCGCCCGGCCCTCTCACCTGTTTTACTCTACTTACCCCAAGCTTCTTTCAATCCCTGAACATTCGAGCTTCCTGACTCTGTTTCCATTACTAAGGCTGTTTCTCTGTCTAGAAGGCCCTTCTTCTCCTTCACCTGGCTTGTCTGCTTTGAAGAAGATTCTGGCACCGTCTCCTCTGGAAACCTGTTCCAGCTGAGCCTACAGGCCTTGGGGCCTCCGTCCCTGTTCCCACAACTCCCTGTGTTCTTCTGTGTAACTCTTCCCACAATTATAATCAACCACGACTGTCTCCCCTTAAAGGCAAGAACGCTGTGTTCCCTGTCTGAACGTGGCCAGCATAGCGCCTGGCCCACAGAAGAAAAATAACTGTTCACGACAGTGGATAGTGTGTGAGAGCAAGTTCACAGACAGCTCCCCAGCGGAACCACACCTCTGCCCAGGCGAGGGCAAGGTCTTTGCACAGAGCCAGGCCATCCGGTCTCCCCTGAGGGCCTGAGCACTCATGTGGGACAAAGACTCAGCCTGAGGAATTCCAGCCCCCATGGTATCTCTTGCTCTCTGTCTCTCAAGTAAAAATAAATAAAATCCTTTAAAAAATAAAAATAAAATAAGCACCCCGTGATTCACACATACACACACGCATGTGCATGCACATAGCATGTGCATGCTAAACTGCCCAGGCTCGAGTCCAGCCCCAAGAAACAAAAGAGGCCCATTTCCTCTCCTCCTCCTTCCACCCACCTTACAGACCTTCCAGGGGCAATGCTCATAATTTGGGTTTTTGTGGAATGACGCAGCAAACTAGATTATGAAATTGGTCTCTGTGGTCTAGCCACACAGACCCACAACCATGGATGGCTTCGTCTCTGCAGGGATGTACAATCTGAGTCCCAAACAGATGACTTCCTGGAAGATTTTTTTGGAATTCAAGCTGCTCACCAGCATGGGTCTGGGAGGTAGACTCCAGTCCAGTTGGCCAATCAGCAAATCCACCAGGACCCCGGTCTGGGCTTGGTCTATGCCCTGGGGAGCCTGAGGAGAATCAGAGCACAGAGCCCCTGCTTCGAAGCCCCCACGGTCTGATCTGGTGTGGGGTAGCCGTGCCCTGGGCACGGACCTACACCTCCCCAACCTGGCCCTGAGGACAGCAAACCGAGGGACTTGGGGAAGGGGAGGCAGGGTGGACTGGGGCGGGCCGATGACTGGCATGCCTCTGCAGAGCACAGCGCTGGCCCCTTCATGGGCTGCCCTGTGGAGCTGGGGTCACAGGGTCCGCAGGGAGGGTGCCTGCAGAGAGCAGTGTGCCGGGCACGCTTCTCACACCCCCGGCGTCCAAGGGCATGGCCAAGTAGTAGCGTTTTTTAGCCTCTCTCTTGCAGCCCCAGGACGTGCCTTCGGTGAACTTTTCTCTTAAAACTTAGAAATATAAGCAACTGGACAGAAATTTTTTTAAAAGAACCCAATTAATATAAAATTTGAAATGATCAGCCTTTCAAATTCTCCTTTCATCTTTTTAATGTGCAGACACAGAGAGATACCAGGCTTTCATGGTTCCTGCTTCTCTCCTGATGGGATTCCTCTCTGCTTCTCCGTCCACACTATGTGGCTGGACAGCTGCTCGAGGGGCCCTGGTCCCCGGGCTGAGTTCTGCTCACCAGCTGCCACCCTTAGGGAAGTATGTTAGTGCACCCTCTTCTTGCCTCAAATACACTGGGCTTTCTGCTCTTGGAGCCTTGCGAGGTTAATGACATGGGTGAGGGAAGTAGGTGTTTCTCTTTCCATCAGCTACTATAGGGACAAGTCATTGTCAACCTCTAGTGGCTCAGTCTTCTCATCTATAAAATGGGCATGATAAGAATACTTATCTCAGAGGGCTCTTGTGAGGAGTAAATGAGGTAATGTGTGGTTCATAAGAAATACCCAGTAAAAGTTGGGACAGAAGTAGGAATTAGAGTAAATACTACTACCACTGTTGTTATTAATTATTACTGGGCAGCAGACAGGCTCCATGATTTGGGGGCTTTTGTCACAGGCATACTGCTAACTTTCGGGAACATCCTGTTCTCTGGAGCACCTTCCATCTTCAGGCCCAGAGCTCCCTTCCTCTGGCCCTTGGGGGATCTAGAACGGAGGAGACATGAGAGGTGCCCTCTGACACCTTAGCCCACATCACCCTGCCCCTTTAAGATGTGCATAAAATTGGGCGCCTGGTGGCTCAGTTGGTGAAGCGACTGTCTTCGGCTCAGGTCATGATCCTAGAGTCTCAGGATTGAGTCCCGCATCGGGCTCCCAGCTTCACGGGGCGTCTGCTTCTCCCTCTGACCTTCTCTCTTCTCACGCTCTTGATTACTCTCTCTCTCAAATAAATAAAATCTAAAAAAAAAAAAAAAGATTTGCATAAAATGTTCAGGGAGGGTCCACTATGACATATTTTTCTTACCTAGAAAGAAAGATAAAAAATTGGGGGTCCACCCACTTGACTCGTGAGTGAAGTGTTTGGTCCCCGGGGGAGCAGTGAGCATCCAGGCCACCAGGACAGGGAATCAAATCCCCTCCCTTCTCCTGCCCCCCTGTCATGAATCCAGTGGCTGTCTCCCCAAAAAGAGTGACTCTGGATGGTGAGTGGAGCCCCAACTCAGGAAGCAACCAAAGGGACCTGTCCCATTTGAACAGTCAATGCTTTCTTTTTATCAGTGACTGCCCAGGAGCAGGGAAGGGGCCTGGTCTATGAGGCCAGCAAGGGCCAGGCAGCCGAGAAAGAACTCGTTTCCGGGAGTCCTGCTCACTGTGCCCTGAGATGCTCTTTCCGGGCTCGGGGCTGTTTAGAGGCTCTCTGGCAGCCTGTGCCCAGAGGCTCTGCAGGGAGCTGCAGCCGCCAGGTGGGGACGGATCTCCCTGGATCAGCTGACCCTGGGCTCTGCTCCTCCCTTGCTACCAACCTGATCTGGCCACTCCCCCGCCCTCCATCCAAGATACTTTCTAGCCGGCTTTAACCATCACCACCTCCGGCTTTGGGTTTCCCAGGGCTCCTGGCCCTCTGCCCTCTTCCTCCCCACCTCTTCTTCCTCTGGGACATCCTCACCTGCTAACTGAGCTGCAGTGTGCCAGCCAGGCCAGCCCCGAGTCAGGACTGGCCTCTAGCCCAGGACTGGGGTGTCACCCTGCCTGAGGGCTGTCAGCAGGGTGGGTGTCAGCACAAACCGCCTTTGCGTATTGCCCCCCGCCCCCGGAGACAAGCCGAGTAGGAGAGACTCGGGGAGAGCAGGATGGGATGGAAGTCTTCCCGTCTCGTGGAGGAGGGTCAGTGGCTGCTCCAGGTCAAAGAGACTCCAGCCCAAGCAGAGCCAGATCCCCCTGGAGATGGGGTCCTACATAGGGGTGAGCATTGTTAATTTTGTCAGGCTTGGCATCCGCCGTTTCTTGGGATCCAGAGCAAGTGCCTGCACCTCCCAGGACCTCAGTTTCCTAATCTGTGCAATGGGAGGGCCGGAGGGAGAGGAGGCTGCAGGGGCCTTTCAGGAGCCTTTCAGTCTGGCCTTCTGTGATTCATTGACTACTTAAAAACAAAGACTTCCCCCTGAGCTGGGCGGTGGGAGAGAGAGAACAAAGCCTGCTTTGTTTGCTTCTTTCGGAATCCAAGGAGTAGACTCACTGGGATTTCCCACCGCGTGCTGGAGGTCAAGGCCAGGCCACTGCCCTGACTCCGGTTCCCCGGGTCCCTAGACCGTGAGACCACCAGAACTCACTGGGAAGGGCCGATGCCAGTGAGTAATTACACAAGTCTTTGAGTGGACTATTTACATACCCCACTCCTCAGGGGGAAGCAAACTTCTGCATCATAGCACATGAAAGTTTCTCCATGCTTTAAGGCTACTTTTTCATATATTTTTCCAAATCCTCATTATAGATAGTTCTGTATTTTAGCAAAAGGAACCATACTCATAGTAATGAGATCCCTGAATAAAGTTCAGTTCATTTTCATCTCTTTCCTCCCGGAATATTATTGCTGGAAATGTTACATTATCATAAACCAGAGTTCAGGTTACATATAGGGTTTTAACAATTGTCATTTTTCTCTGGATACTAATTCTGATTACTGCCCACATTTTACAAAGACCCTCTCCCTCACTCTGGGGTTTTATTTGCAGGTATTTTGCTTTGCTGGGCTCACGATCCAGACAATGAGAATTAGGAAGGATTATGATGGAGTAGTTCTGTGTCCTCTGTCTCTCTTCTCCGCTGGCCATCTGAGGCTCGGAGCCTGGGGCTGGGGTGTATGTGGGAGATAATGTGAGAAGGGGTGATGCAGGGGGCTCCCCCCAGAAGACTCTCCTTCTGACAATCCAGAAGAACCCCTGGAGAAGGCTCGTGGCCCAAGGCCTCCAGTCTGGGCACCACCTGCTGTGTAGGAGACCCCTTAGAGGCGACGTTCCTGGGCTGGAAGCTTCCTTCACGACCTTATCACAAACCACTGGCAGGCTGATGCTTGGACTTCACGAGGGGTTCAGGCTCAAGGGCCTTCTCTGGCCCACTGAAGCTGTAGGTGCACCTGCCCTTGCGTCCTGTTCATGATGGCGTGATGGCTAGCTGGGCAGCCGTGGGTGGGGACCTCCTTGCCTACTCAGTCTCCCTCTCCTCCCTGTGGGCTTTCTGGGAAGCCCCTCCCTCACTTCCTCCCTACCTGCTGTCGGGATTAAGAAACTGTCTTTGGGGCGCCTGGGTGGCTCAGTCAGTTAAACAACCCCATCCGACTCTTGATTTTGGCTCAGGTCATGACCTTGGGGTCGAGACTGAACCCCACGTCGGGCTCCGCACTGAGTGTGGAGTCTGCTTAAGATTCACTCTCTCTCCCTCCCTCAGGCCCTCCCCCACCTCTCTCTCTCTCAAAAAAAAAAAAAAAGAAACTGTCTTTGGACTCAGGTAATTCTGTATTTGAATCCCACTTGTAAGCAGTGTAACCCTAGGAAAGTGTCTTCATTCCTGTGTAAGATTCTTTACCTGTAAATGGAGTTTCATAATAGCTACAACTAAGTTGGGAGGATGGAATTAGATTAATTATATCAAATATCTTAACCAGTGCCTGGTACCCAGCGGTGTCCTGTAGGTGATGGGGGGGGGGCCTGCACCTGTTTTTGTCCCCCCCCATCCTTTCTCTAGCTTCTCTTCTGGATCGTCTTCTCTCTGTCCCTTTTGCCCCCAGCAAGGCCCTAACTTTCTTTTATTTTCACCATGTTGGGTAAAGCCTCCTGAGGGGACCCTCAGCCCCGCCCCCCTCTTCCAAAGCAGTGCCCGTCCAGGGGACGCTCTCGGAACGACCCCAGCACTGTCCGCTTTCCAGACAGCCTCGCTCCCACAGAAAAAGTGGGGATCACTTGTATCCCCGTCTCCTACAAGGAAGCAGAGCTTCCAAGAGTTCAAGCCAATTGCTCAAGGACACACAGGTGATCTGTGTCAGAGCCAGGACACAAGGCTCTGTCAAAGTCCAAAGCCTGCACCTGTAACCAGTCTGGGGCCTTGAGACACCCCTCTTTACGCAGCAGGGCCTCGATGCCTCCGGGGTTCTGTGGCGGAAGTCAGGATGTTTGACCCTGAACCGCATGACAGAAAGTTGCCCTGCTTGGTGAGGCTGTGTTCCTGCTTTTCAGTCTTCCTGCATCTTTTTTCATCCTCCTCCCTTCGGCTTGCTGTGGTCACTGTGTCGCCTGAAGCGGCAGCCCCCCTCCCCTTCTGTGGGCCTACTTGTGTGCAGAGGAAGCGCTCATAGGCCGCCAACAAGGACGCTGGGGCTTTGCTGTGAGTGGGGAGCTCCTGCGCAGTGAGGCCCTCTGGTTGGCTTGCTTGAAGGCTCTGATGGCTTCTGGATTGGTGGCTGAGTTCGGGATGAAGGAAAGGTCGCTCTTCCTTATTTCAGGGCAGATTGGAGACCTTTTGCCTTTCGAAATCTGATCAGGAAAAAAAAATACTTTTTTTCAAGGTTGGGTAGTCATCCGAGTGGGATGGGAAGACACGACAGGCCTTTCGGGTTCTCTTCCCGTACAGGGGGCTGGTTGCCCCAAGGGGACCGAAGGTCTTGGGTTCTGAGAGGAGACGCCCACAGCCCAAGCCCTGGGGAGGGGGATTGGTCTCCTCCTGCCCTGGGTCCAGAGTGTCAATTTTATTCCTGCCTCCAGTGTCAGCTCTCTCTAAATGGGGGCATGTCACCCACCATCTCTAGGCGCCAGGCTTCAGACCTATAAAATGGGGGCATGGCAGGCCCTCCACCCCCACAGACTTTTCAGAGTAGACTCCGCCCCGTGTATGTTGTAGGGGCCCGTGTTTGTCATTGCCTGCCCTGGTCACAGTCCCCAGACAGCTGCCCCTGTGGGCAGATGTGAGAGCAGTCTTTGAGGAACTGAGTGTTGTAGCCTGCACACCTGCCTCTCAGGGGTGGTTAGGGACACTTGGGGGTGGGGGGAGGGGGGAGGGTTCCAAAGCCTCAGACGGGAGGGGAGTGCAGAGGCATTCTAACTCCCAGAGATTCCTTTCACAGCCCCAATTTGCATTTTGTTCAGCAAAGTCTGGACCAGGAAAGCTTGCTGCCAGGATGCCAGTGAGTAATAGCTCAGCGTGTCTGGGGCGGGCCAGGGGCAGAGGACCCGCGTTCCATACGGGGAGAGCAAAAAGGGTGCAGACGTATTCTCCCACAGTGAGTTTTCGAATTCCTCTTATGATCCTTCTTCCATTCTAAAGCAAAGGACATAAATGCTAAACTGTGGCTCTTGCCAGTGCTGATAAGGAAACCAGTGAATGCAGGAGTCTCATTAAGAAAATCCTAAAATTTTCATCTTATCACTGCTGCAACATAATACAGTAAGTATGTTAATTCTAACCTCGCTGGGTTCCCCCATCCCCTGAAATCCCTTTTAGCCACGGCTGGCAGGGCCAACTGCGGCCCCCGCTCCAGCCTAAAGTGCTGTCGGATTCAGATTTGTCTTCCTGACTTGGCTTTATGGACGGAATCTCGGATTTGAGTGGACAGGGCTGGGCCCCTTCGAGCTCCCAGCTGCTACTGCAGTCACTCGGTTCAGCAAGCATTGCCTGAATCCCTACTGTGTGCAGGGGAGGGCGGCGGGAGCCGGGGAACGTCCAGCTTGGGCCAAGTTCATCTCCTTGCGAGAGCCAATGAGATGAGGAGGGAGCGCTGATTTATAGGCCAAGCCGCCGGCCGACCTTGTCCCCAGCAAAGGCTCATTTCAACAGGCTTCTCATCCAAGTGATTGTTAGCTGTTTGTACGGCTTGGACTTGGCAACGATCCTACAATTCCTGCTAGCAAAGAGGGAACAGGAATCTTGAAGTAAGTGCTTATCTCATAAGGAGACGATTCATGGAGGAGGCTTGTGCCACTTTTGGGACCCGCCTAGACGCCTCCAGCCGGGCTCCATAACGATAAGAACTTTCGGACTGGTATGCTTGGCCCTTCCAAGTTCCTTCTCCATCTGGGGCTTCTCTGTGTCCCCCGTGACACCCCCAGGACCTAGGTAGAGCAGACTCGAGTACTCCCACTTCCCAGAGCGGGAAGCCGGCGCCTGCGAGGTGAGGTGACTTGGTGACTTGCTCGGGGCCACGCTAGGGAGTGGCCGAGCCCGCCCCGGCACGCGCTGGCTCCCCGGCGGCGTCTCTTTCCACTCCACCAAACCCCGAGCTGGCCGGGAGGGCAGAAGACACGGCCGGGGCGCGGGCGCCAGCACGGCTGGCCTGGGCCCCGTGCAGAAGCCTGTGCTCGGAGGGGCTGAGGAGATCCTGGAGCGGCCGCGTCCCCCGGGGACGCGTAAGAGGTGCCAAGGGAGAAGCCAGGCGGCGGCCGCAGTCACACTGATGGATGTTCACAGCGAACGGGTGGGTGGCTTCCGCGCGCTCGGGCCAGGGTGGCCGCGCTGCTGGCAGGCCGGTGGGCCAGGCATCACATTTCTGCAACACGATCCGATCCCGGCATGGCGCAGGGCGAGTGAGGGGGAGCAGGCGGCCTGGCGTTCCTCCGTGGTCTTGGGACCATAGGGAAGGTTGATTCGTGCGCGGGGAGGGGCTGGGGGCCGGGCCGCGCCGGCCGGGGTCGGGCAGCTCTCTGGTTCTGTCCGCTCCTCTTCATTGCCCACCTCGCCAGCTTTTCCCGAGTAAGCAATGCTCTGCGTCCCTCCCCGGACCCAATAATACAGATACCGCATTTAAAAGTCGGAGTTTCGGATGGGACTTCGCCGAGAGAGGAGCACATTTGGTCTGAAAGCGTTCCAGGAAAACAAAAGCCTCCCAGTCTTCTTGCCTCTCAGCAAAAGATTTGGAAAGGCCTTTTCCAAGTGTGTGTGTGTTGGGGGATTGGAGAGGAGGCCCATTTATATTTGCTAGGGATCTTATTTGAAATTAATTTTGCTCCCTGTAATTTTTTTTTATTCAGACCCTCCTGGACTTTGGTTCTCAGCTGGGTGACAGTGATCTCCAAAAATTGCTGACATTCTGGCCCATAAAAATACATACTGTAACTCATAACGAGAGGGATTTGTTTCCGGAAAATTTCCCTGAGTCAGCAGAGACCCAGGTGCAGCCCCAGGGCTGGTCCTGGGCACGGGAGGCCCAACGCAGCCCTGAAGGGTGCCGGGAGCTGAGGGTACCCGTCTGGACACGGAGGAGGGAGGAGGAAACCAGAGGAAGCTGGCTCTCTGCGAACTGGAGAAGGCCCAGCCTTCCCCTGAAAGAGAAGAAGTCTGCCTTTGTTCCCTGCCCACTGCTTGTCCCTGAGCCTGGCCCCACAGGAGGGCAGAGGAGACTTCTTGGGCTCGGCCTGAAGAATTCCGTTCTTTTCTTGCTTCCTCCTACGCCACGTAGCGTCAGATCATGACATTTCTGTTCAATGCTGTCAGTGCCTTGGTTTGAGGAGAATGTCTGTGTACCCGGATCCCTTGGCCAAGAAGAACTGGTGCCCGGAGTCTGCTGGCATCTGCTGCTCCCTGTCTCCCTCCCATGTGACAGCAGACAAGGAACAGTGCCTAACCCGAGGTGGTGGGGCAGAGCTAAGCAGGAGGCGATGCAGGCCAGGCCTAGTCCTTAGCTTGTGCAACCGGCTGCAGCCCCGCTTCAGCCCTATCCAGGAAGGGCAGGGTCCAGAACCAGCCATGATGGGCCTCACTACTCCAAAACTTAGTGACCCAAGAGCTCCAGCGCCTGCCCCTCTCCACAGGGAAGCCTGCGGGGCCAGGGCCCACCCGCTATTTTTAGAAAGCTATCAGGTGCACAGGATAGCCGCTTGCCTTTTTCCACCTGCTGGGGTTCATTATAGGGATCCTGTGTCTCTGCCACAGGCCCTGCCTATCTGGCAGAAGAATCTCACTGTGGCTGGGGCAGCCTCCCAGGTCCCTCCCAGGGTCCCCCAGCCATCTCTCCAGCCTTGCCTGGCCATGACAAGTGAGCCACTGAGATCCTTGGCCCATGGTCCTTTGGTCCTTGGAATTACAAACGTCAGACACTAACGCTTGCCCTCTCCCTGCTTCCTTGAGAGGAAGTTTTCAAAGGTCACAAAGTACGGTCAGGTCAGGAAGCGTCTTGAATTGGGAGCCCGTCATAGGGAAGGTTGATTCATGGAGCAGAAGGTCCCAGAGCCTTTGTTCTAGCTGGAAGCTGCGCAGCGTGTGCGGTCGAAGGGGGGTGTCCCCGTGTGCGCCATGGACTTCACTCCCACCAGATGCAGGGGGCGGTGGGCTTTCAGAGAAGGCTTTCTACGGAGGTGGTGCATCGGGGAAGGCAGGAGGGAAGGTGTCACAGGCAGAAGGAACCTCTTAAGCTCTGCTCTTGGCCTGGAAGTGGGATGGGACCCAGGAGGAGACAGTGAGGCTGGCGCAGCGGGTTCTGCAGGGATGGCACGAGAAGGGCCTGGGGACAGCAAGAGGTGGCACCGGGCGTAAAAAGCCTCGAATGCCAAGTGAGGCGCTCGGACATGATCTGGCCGATCGGGGGAGGGTGGGGTGCGGTGACAGCTCTGCTCCCTGCGGCCGGCCCGCCGTGGGCCTTCCAGGCCACGGGGCAGCAGCCACTGCTTTGGGGCAGCATCTTCATGACCCCCCCCCCAACTCCGTTCCTGGGTTCTGTGAGTGTGGTCAGCTGGCCTGGCTTGGTGGCTCCCAGGAGCCCATTGCTAACGTCCCTTCCCAGCTCCGCGGTCACTGCCATCCCGTTGGGAGCTCGGACTCGAGCTGGGAGCATTTGTACAACGGAGACTGGCAAACGCTGCAAATCAGGTCTCGCAGTTTTGTTTGCCTGGCCTCCCCCCTCCACCCGCAAACATTTACCAGCACAGCCCTGGGTGATGGTGGCCCCCGAAGGAATTCATGCTGAGGAGTAAGAGTGGGATCAGCAGCGACCACACCGCAGTGCATTCGCAGAGCCCCTTTGTGGACCCGTGGCGCGCCCCCTTCCTCGTGGAGGAGGCCGAGGGTGGCAGTGGGGACGGAGCCTCTGCCAGGGCAGTGGAGCAGTCCCGTCATTAGTTGGCTGATTCTGAAACCAGACTCCTTAACCTGGACCGGGGGGGCTGGGACAGTCCTCTCTGGAAGGGAACACGCTCATCCGGCCTTTCTGCTTCCTCGCTGGCGCCGGCTGGGGCCCCGCTACACTGAACTGCTTTCAGCTCCATAAACGCAGCCTGCTCGCCTCCCTCCAGGCTCAGCACGTGCTGCCCCTCCCTGGGAATCCCCCTCAGCTCACGCCATCTCGGGCCTGCCGGCTCTGGGCACCGAACGCTGGGCCCGGGGCCTGGCACTCGGGGTGTGCTCGGTAAAGACACGCCCGGCCGTGGCTCTCCTGCTGCATGCGGGCGGAGCCTGAGCGCCGGGTCGGGGACAGATGCCTTTTCTGCGGTGGGCAGAGGAACTTGCCAGCCGCGAAGGCATTGGAGCAGGACTTTCTTAACAGTCAGTCTGGTTAGTCTTGACTCCCCGGTGAAAGCGCAGGATTTATTCAATGCTTTAGAGTCGCAGAGCCCAGGGAATCCTCCCAACAGCCTTGTGAGATGAGTAGCACTCCCATCTTAGAGATGGGGAAATTGAGAGCCAACTGGTAGACCCCAGGCTGTGACCTTGGCTCCTGGGACCCTCCACCTGGAGCTCGCTTCCTGAAAGGACGGTTTCGGATCATCTATCCCAAGTGAGCTCAGAGATCAGGAGCCCAGCTCCTGCAGGAGATTGGAGTATAAGGCCTGACTCCAGAGACAGGTCTGCAGACCCCATCACCACTACCCCTCAAGGCATTAGTGGTGGCGAGGAATATGCTGCTGCATTTGTTGCTCTTTTGGGAAAAGAAAAAAACCTGGCTTCTTCGAGCTGTTGTATTTTATTTTTCTGTAAAGAGGAAATTAATTTTAGTCTTTCTTTTTGGTTTAAAATGTTGTTCTTTGCTTTTTCCGCCCTACAATTTAAAAGGAAACATTTGTCTGTTGAGAAAAGAAATGATAATTATAGACTAAAAATTGTTTCTATTCTGATTTGAAAAAGTGACAAAAAAAAAAAATTCCATCGCACAGATGGGGCCCTGCTGACAGAGGGTGTTTAACAATGAAGCCCGGGCCGGTTCGGGGCTCAGAGTGGCATTCGAGGTGGATTTGGGCTCCAGTATGGCCTGGGGAGGGGGCTCTTCCCAAAGCCGGTCCCCATTTCTGGTGCTAGTTAGTAGTCACTGGGAGGGGTGGACCCTGCGCCTTCCAGGTGGTTCACCAGTGAGAGGAGGGAGGAGTGACCGGACACTTTGCCTGCGTGGCTCCATTTAGGGGAGCTGTGTGGACAAGGCCAGGCACTCCCTCACACGACGCCCGGAGCTCCAGAGCCACCCAGCTTGATTCCCTTAGCCGAGAATTTTACTTTTCAGCTTCACCAAATTGCAATTGCTCCAAGTCCCTCGATCAATAAAGCAGGAAACTGATTAGACTATGAAATTAAACTAATAATGCCACGCTATTAACCCTTGATCAATGGGGAAAGAGCTCAAAGTGAAGGCTATTTCCTAAATCCATATTACCCTTTGGATACATGTATTTACTTTCTGGAAGAACTCTGAGGAGCACGCACACTCCCTAGATTCCTTTCTTTCCCGCAGAGCTGGCACGATTCACAACGCGGTACCACCTGCATGGGTGACGCGGAGGCCAAGGTGTGTCAGGGAGCACCGGGTCGGCAAGGTGACTGAGCTAGGGCAGCGCCCTGTGTCCTGGGGGGCTGAGGGCGATGGCCTCAGTGCTTCGGCTGCGTGTGTGAGCCCCACGGTCCCCCCCACCCCCTGAACTGCCTTTCTGACCTGTGGCTCTGGTCACAATATAACAAAGACATGCTTGTCACAGTATCGGGGACTGTGTCTCAGGTGTGGCCAAGTCCTTGGAGGCCGCGGCTTATCCCTCGCCAAAGAGGTGAGCCTGAACCAGGCAGGACCTCAAACATAAGCATCCAAACCAGCTCGGCTGTAGCACTTCCATCCTTCCAGCCCTTTCCTTTTGCTCCACACTGCATAGTGTCAACCCTCCAGAGCAGAAAGGCACGTGTTAATTACCCCCATTTAAGGGATGAACAAACTGAGTCTGAAGGATTGATGCTGTGTGGTCACACAGCTAAGGAAGATAGGAGCCCAGCTCCAGAACCCTGGTCCAGAGCCCTCTGGCCACCTGAGTTGTCTCCAGGGGGCTGTTCTGGAATTAGCCACGTCCTTGCCCTTCCGTGGAGGAGCTAGCACGCCCTTCCCGCTGGCCCTGCACCGGGACCTGTCAGCTCCATCCCTGTGCAGTGTTGCCAAGGCTCAGACCCCCTCTCTGAAAGTGGTGATGGTATTTAATAACTAATGACTCTAATGATCCTGCAGAAATGCTGGAGACCTGTTTTAGGAGAGATGTCAATTAGAGCCATCTGCACGGTGAATAAAGGAGGCCTACCCCAGCTGTACTGTTGAAACATGTTAGCGTTTTCCTACCAGCGGCCATATGGTACTTAACGAAAGTGAATTGTTCACACTGCACAACCCGCGCCTCCTGATGAATACCAGCATTTTGTTTTGGAAAATAGTTCTTCAATCGTGTGGAATATTTTTCAATGCAATAAGTAGCAAGTTGGAAGGCGGCAAGCCCTTGAATGCAAAAAGACTTCCATCACCTCGAGACGCTCTTCCTCCACCCTGCACCCCCCTCCCCGCCCCC
>LNAC01000024.1:9503463-9622687 GCA_002007465.1 Ailurus styani | reverse complement strand
TTGTATATATATACCACATCTTCTTTATCCATTCATCTGTTGATGGACATCTAGGTTCTTTCCATAGTTTGGCTATTGTGGACATTGCTGCTATAAACATTCGGGTGCACGTGCCCCTTCAGATCACTACATTTGTATCTTTAGGGTAAATGCCCAGTAGCGTAATTAGACAGTGACATTCTAAGACCAACTTCTGGTTTCTCCTCCTACCTAATGAATTGTGAAAAACAACACACACACAGAGACACACACACCCTTCTCCAGGCACAGTGGAAGACTGTTCTGTTCTGGACTGGCTGGCATGCCCCTCTGTCTGTTATGTTCTTGTTCTCCATGGAGCCTGGATGAGTGTGCGTGGCTCTTGCCCCACACTAGCCCATCTCTGGTTAGCACCTGCCGGCAGTCTGCCTTTCTGTCTCTGCTTCGGCCTGCGTTCTGAGTTCCCTCTCGGCGCCATCCGTGGTCTTCCGGTGATTGCCTGCCTCCCTCCCCATGGGACACTGCAGTTTGGGGCCGGGAGCTGCTTTCCTGACTTCGCCTCCTCCATTTAGCTACTCTGAAGGGAAGGGCAGTTAAAGCCCTTAACAAAGAGTAAATTCTCGATTGGTTTTGAGCTGTAGATCCCTGCACTGAGCAGAAACACGAGCTCCATGACACTCGATGTAACACAGTTACACGCACGCAGATCCAGAGGAGGGATTAGACAGGATTTTAACCACTCACGACCAACATTGTATCAACTGCAATAGTGCTGGGAATGCAGAGTTGTTTTCACTCTAAAACAGACCTGGGTTCCTCTGTGGGCAGAGGTAGAGCACAGAACCACATGGACAAAAGGAAGCCAGAGGCCCCATCCGGGTATTTGGGGAGGTGGAATCCATGGGCTCTTTGCTGAGATTCTGGGCCTGTGGGGCTTGGCCACCTCCAAGAAGCTGTGTGCTGAGGGGAGCTGGAGGGGCAGGTCTTGAGCCAGCCCAGCACCTCCGTAGAAGCTAGTCCAGAAGGAAGGGAGGGATTCTAATGACACTCACTTGGTTCAATGTTCTGGGCTGCTGGAATGTGTCCCGACGAGGTCAGAATTCATGCCACACTTGTGGGACAGTAGGAGATGTTTCTGAATTCCAATGGTGATCCGTCCCCAAGGAGGAGGGAGGCTCTGGTCTGCAAAGAAAAACAGCTCTATTGACACCAAAATGTACCTATGGACCCCGTTTCGAGGAAGAGCACATGGCACGTCATTGAACCCATTGGGCATGACCCCGGTTAGCATTCAGGAAAACAGAGGCCAGAAAGGAGAAGGACGTCTCCAAATTCACCCCACAGTGACTGCAAAACTAGGACCGGGGCTCAGCTTTCCCAGAAACAGCCAGCACGGGAACAACATTGAGCACCTACGTGGCCTATGAGCTGTGCGCCCAGTTCCCGTGAGGATCTGTTAAAATGCAGATTCTGATTCAGTATAGGCTGGGATGGGGCCTGGGATTCTGTGTTTCTGACGAGCTCCCAAGGGACCACTCTTTGAGAACCAAATATGCCTAAAGTCAGTTTCCCTGGCAAGGAAGCCAGATGGTCTCGGTGCAAAGCTGGAATTTTTAATTCTACATCAGATCCACTTGGCTCTGCTCTTGTTCTGTTTTATTTTTACCAAGATGCCGAAAAGCTTTTTGGCCGAGACCCCCAGCAAAGGGGTTGTCTGCCGCCCTTGGTCAGCTGCCTGCCGCCCAGACCTCCCGCGCTCCCTGGCATGCAGGAAGCTGAATCGCGCCTGCAGAGTGCGTCGCAGACACCGGGAGCTGTGTGCCTGTGGCTTTGTGGGGGTGAGCGTGAGAAATGATCTCTGCTTGTGGGGAGGAACACCACGGAAGGTGTCACTCTGCTAGTCTTCCGGGCTACGGCTGGACTGACTAGTGTGCAGTCTCCTCGACATTTGCGAAGACGTGACAATATACGCCGTTGATCTTTTTTAGAGTAAGTAGTCCTGGATGGCAAGACTTGTCAGGGCGTCTGCTTTTCCCACCAGTTCTCACTTATCTGGAAACCTCTCCAGCCCAGAGCCGAGATTGAGCAAAGACAGGAAGGCGTCTCTGAGGAGCTGACAGAACAAATTAGGCATCACCAAGCGTGTGCACCCAGAGTCCATCCATTCTTTGTCATCGGTCCCGTGAGCTTTAATTCAGAATTGTTCTTTAAAAATAAAAAATAAAAACGGACTATAAGATTGAGTACCTGGATTCTGAATTCAAAGCCAATTTTGCAAACACTCGATCTGGCAAGAATAAGGCGAGGACTTGGAAAGGGAACAGAAGCGAGCAGTGTTTGGTGGAAGCCGATGGGAACTAAAGTGGCCGCAAAGCTCTAGAATGCAGTGTGCATGGCTGGGAGGCCCCGCAGCCGGAGCCGGGCACACGGACCAGCTCCTGCCCGGTCCCTCAGTCCCCCATGTGACACTGGTCTGCAGCCCGGTGTCTCTGTTACGTCACATTCTGTGCAGACTGTTGGGAAGGAGGCAGTGTATTTCAAGACATTTTGTCTTTAAAATGGCTAAAATGCTTTGTTCTTGTTTGAGATTGGATATTTACAGGAATCAATTTCAGTTATCGCAGAGCTATGTCTGTAGGCAAGAAAAACGAGCCTCTCACGGAGAACCCCAGCGGACCGGGATGATGCTATATTGCTCGCTCTGCCTCCTTTGGTTACTCCCTGCACCTCTTGTCCTTGTTTTCTCTCCCGCCCACCTCTTCCTGGGAATCTTCATCACGGTTCTAGCCCTGCATACATCTGTCTTTCTACAGGTTTGACCAATTCCCCACTAATCCTCAATGGCTCCTAAACCTTGTGTGTCCAGCCTCCAGCTTCCTATTCAATGACCTTCATCCCGTTCTCCCACCACAGATTCCAGATAATCCAAAAACAAACCCTCCCCCCCCGCTTGCCTCACACACATGCATCCTCTTCCTCGTTCCTCACGTCAGTGAGCAGCCGCACCAGCCCCCCATCCTGTGAGTTAGCTATGCCCGTTGACTGCTCGTATCTGCCTCCTTCCTGTCTCTGCTGCCACGTCAGACCCTCATCGGTCCTCCCCAGGCGACTTGCATCCGTGTCCAAAGTGATCTCCCTGTTTCCAGTTGTCCATCCTCCAATCCATCTCCCTCGTGCCCATCCCCCCACCATCCCCCGGAAGGGCCCGCTGGTTCTTCACACCTTCTCCCCCAGGGGCCTCTGTTCATCCCTGTGCTACCCAGTACAGTAGCCACCAGCCAGGTGCAGTATTAAAATTAATTAAAATTAAATACAGATCTTCCTCAACATCCAGCAGGGTTATGTCTTGATACATGCATTATAAGTTGAAAATCTTGCTTGGTCCAAAAGGCATTCACTACACCTAACCTACTGAACATCCTAGCTTAGCCTAACCTACCTGACACGTGCTCAGAACACTTCCGTTAGCCTACGGAGGGACAAAATCGTCCAGCACAGAGCCTGTTGTATAGGAAAGTGTTGCATATCTCATATCACCTATGGAATGCTGACTGGGAGGGAAGAACAGAATGGCTGTCAGTGTAGTAGTTGTTTACCCTCGTGGTTGTGTGGCTGACGGGGAGCCATGGCCACTGCCCCCACCCAGCATCCCAGGAGAATGTCTGCATATCGCTGGCCTAGGGTAAGATCCAAAATCAGAATTCGAAGTATGGTTCCTACTGAATGCTTGTCACTTTCGCAACATCGTAAAGTCAACACATCGTAAGTTGAACCATCACAAATTGGAAACAGTCTGGAAAATTAAAAATTCGGAGTCTTAGTCACATCAGCCAGTTTTGGAGGACTCAGCAGCCACTTGTGGCTGGAGGCTAGCACAGATTATAGCTAGCACACGGATCGCACAGGTTGCAGAACGTCCCCGTCATTGCTGAAAATTCTGTTGAGCAATGCTGGCCCACACTGTTCCTCCATCTTGGGCGTCTTTCCCCTCTCCCTCTCCCTGAATCCTTCCTGTTTCCCAGGGAGTCACTAAGCAGTTTCCTTCCATCCCAGACTTCCTCTCAAGCAGCACAGAGCTGAGTTCTTCTGATAGTGTATTAGAACATACTAGAACTCTTGTGATCGCAGCAGACAGGAACCCAACCCAGGCTAATTTAAGCAAAAAAGAGCATGTGTTAGCTCTTGTAACTGAAAGTTTCGGCAACAGCTGCCGACATAGCTAGACCCAAGAGTCCCTAGAATATCAGAACTCTTGTCGGGCCCCCATCTCTGCTTCTCCCTCTGGCTGGCTTCATTCTCTGCTCTGCAGACTGCTTCCTCCTCACCATCAGGGAAGGTGGCCAGGAGCAGCTCCAGCTTACAACACCCATACTGTTCATGATTCTGAGGGAAGAGAGACCTTTGCTTTCTGAGTTCTTCTATCCGATCTAAGGGATGTGGGGCTGTCTGGGCCAAGAACCTTGAATGACTAATGATGGCGAGGGGGATAGAGCCCACGGATGTGCGTGGCCTGGTCACGTGCTCCCCTTGGGGGTGGGTCAGATCCCCCAAAACCTGTCTCATGGGCCTCGTGCACACGGGAAGCAGTAATTCTATTATCAGATGAAGCAGGAGTGGATATCAGACAGCACAAACTCTACAGCTGAGTTCCGCTCAGACCTTTCTCACTCTACAGTAATCTTCCTGGTGCCTGGCCAAGCACCTGAGTAGTTGATGCGTTAATGGGTGGAGAAGTGAATCGATGAGTGGGTGGGTGGTTGGGTGGGTGAGAGGAAGAATGAATGGATGGACAGAAGGATGGAAACCCATGTGCCTGGCTAACATCGAGGGGGGGTGTGGGGAAGGCCAAGGGAGGGAACCAGGTGTCAGAACTCAAGGAGCTCAGTGCATGCTCGGCAGAAATACCACTTCCTGTCTGGTGGCCTCCAATGCCCTTGAGGGTCGGCCCAGCCCTGCCAGACGGTCGCCCCCGCGAGTGAGCTCTCTGACCGACTCCTCCCTGCTGCCCCTCACAGCCCCTGGCACAGTGCTGAGTGCTGGCCTGAGCTGGCTGGGGGGCTGGGAGCCTGGCAGCGGCTCCGCGCGTTTTGTTTTAGTGGGACGGTAGGACAAGCTGACCAGCATGCTGGCCGAGTCCCGGCGTCTGAGGGGAATCCTCTCCCTGGATTCCTGGTCTCAGACACAGTATGTCCACCATTCTTCCTCACGCCCCTCACAATGGAAAACATGGGGTTTTTTTTCCAAGTCTGAGCCAAAAACCCACACAATCGGTGCTCCCAGTGGACAGCAGCAGGGCTGGGGCCTCCTTCTCGTGCAAGAGGATCTGTGGGCTTCCGCCCAGTGTCCGGCTCCCAGGAAGCAGTGGGTGGGCCTTCCATCCAGGAGCTCTTGTTTCTGGCTCCAGCGGCGGCACGGCTGCTGGAACTGTCTGGTAAACGGCAGAATTAATCCTGGGAAGTAATTGGCACCCCAGGGAGCAGCTGGAGGAGTCAGCCCGCGTGTTGTCGTCCTGGCGTCGGTGCGCCGGTGGCCTGGGGAAGTCGTGTTAATGAGAGTAAAGGGCTCACCCAGGCAGCCAGGGTGGTGTGTGCTTTGTGTTGTTCTGGTTCTAATTTCCATCCCTTTAATCTGTTGTTTAAAATAGCCCCTCGGAATTTGGCAATCGTATTTCTTCCCTGGCAAGTTTGTGCTTTTCCCATCCTTTCTTCCATCGGATCTTCTTCTGTGCACATGTTCATTAAGGAGCAGAAATTCATGAGGCGTCTAGAGGACTGATTCCAGCCTCCACAGGGCCGCCTGTCTGGAAGCCACACACCCAGGATGCCCCCGCCGCAGAGAGGGCCCGTCTGAGCGGGGATTAGCCCCGGGCCCCAACCGGGTCTGTCGGGGGAGGCACCCCCTGCCTCTGCCCAGCTCTTGTTCCCTCTCCACATGGCACGTGCACTCAGGGGCGGCCCGAGCTCAGGGTCTGGCTATTTGGGGATTTGCTGAGTCTCCTGCTTTCGGGAGCTGACCTTTTCCACAAAGCACGTGCCATCCGCAGAGCTTGTCGGGCATCTGAAGAAGACAGTCCCCCGAGAGCCAGCATCCAGGCTCTGCCCTTCCCGCATTCTCTCTCTACACGGAGGCCGTGGGGGACCATCCCCCAGGGACAGTCCCCACCTGGGACCTCAGGGAGTCAGCCTGTGCACTGCTCAGCCCCGGGGAGCGGACCTGGAAGATAGGCTCAGAACAGCTGCTTTTCACCTGGGACACCCGAGACGGGGAAATCAGGTCTCGCTAACACGCAGCTCATGCTTGGCTGGATCCAGGCTCTTGGTGACCTCAGGAAAGCCACTGTCAACTCTCGGAAGCTCTGTTTCTCCATCTATAAAATTAAGATTGCGTCAGTCACGGCAGCATACCGGCTAAACAAGGAATCCCAAAATGTCGTGGCTTGGACCAATAGAAGCTTGTTTCTTTTCCAAATCACGGGTTAAGGCGCAGGGGGCAGAGGTGGTCAGTGGGTCTGCTTTGTGACCCTGATAAGAACCAAAGCTCCTTCCTTGGTGTGTCTCTGGCCCCTGGACCTTGTCGTCTCCTACAGGAGACAGAGAAAGAGAGAGGGTGAAGAAGGTGTAGATCCGGAGGGACCCGCGTGGCTTGCACACCCTATTTGCACACCTGGCAAGACCTAGTCACAGAGCCCCAGCTAAAACCAGGCGGCACTGGGGAGTGTCGTCTCACCGTGGTCCCCAAGAAAGAGGGGGACACAGACACGGGGAGCACCAGAGAGAGACCCAGCGAAACGTCCCTCCCCAGGCTGCCTATGAGCACTAAATGTCAAATGCAAATGATCTTCCAGCACAATGCCTGGCCCCGTAGACACGTAGCGTTATTTTTCTTCTCTTTCCTCTACTGGTTATTCCCTTGAGGTTTATGCAAATAGCAGACCAAGGCAAGAAATTAAATATATGTCCCTCACCTCCGCAGCTACTTATTTCCTGGTTTCCTCACAGTGTAGCATTTCATTAGCCCTTCCAGATGGGGAAAGAGCAGACAGATGAAAAGTCAGATAGTGCCTAGGAGCCTGCTTCATCGGTTTCGGGGACGGCTGGAGCTTCAAAGCTATTTGGTATTTCCACTGCCGAAAGGCCTCCTCAGGAGCTGTTGTGTTTTAATAAATGGCTGCCTGAGTAATTTTCCTCGAAGGAATTGCGTCGTAGATGTGTCTGCTCCTGGGGGAGCGCGGGCTGTTCCCTCCGAGTGCTCCCGGTGCTGGCGCGTTATGAATACGATGCTCGGGGCTGGAGGAGCCCGTCGAGTCTCCCCACCCCTCCACCTGCCCGGCAGACTCACAGGGCTGGAGGTGGGGGGTGACTGGACAGGGACAGGGGGTGGGAGCCGGGCCAGGTCACGTCAGGGGCTTCACCGCAGTCCTGAGGGAGAGGTTTTGTCCCGCCCGCTTGAACTGGCCCTTCCCCATGGCCACAGGCAGAAGGAACCACTTCAAGACTCGGGGTAGATTCGTGCCCTTAACATACCTTGAGTGACACTGCGCCCCAGCAGGTGTGGGCAGCCTGGGGGGTGGGGCCGTGTGGGAGGGGCCAGCAGGAGTCCCCAGTCCAGGATCGCTCCATCTGTGGGGAGGGAGGGGACAGCACAGGCCCACGCTGATGTGGAGTGGCGGGAGTCACACATTCATTCATTCATTCGTTGTTGACTGAGCCCTCGCAGGAGGCCAGGCACTGTCTGAGTCGAGATACAGCGGTGAACAGAGCTGGTGGTCGGGGAGCGGTGACAAAGAGCCACGCTGCCCAGGTGGGAATCCTGGTTCTGCCACCTCCGGGCCAGATGACTTTGGGCAAGTCGTTTGACCCTGCTGTGCCTCCAATTCCTCACCGGGAAAACGCAGAGAGCCATCCTCACAGTGGCGTGTTGTGTGGATTAAATGAATCGATTCTTACAAAGCCCTACCTTTATAGAACTTGCATTTCAGTGTGAGGGAGACAGAGAAATCTAAGTAAACTGTGTGGTCTGAGGGAAGGATTAAGAGCAATCAAAAAAATAAAATGAAGGAAGAGCTGGTCACTTTAAGATGATCAGAGAAAGTCGCAGAGAAGATAACATTTAAGAAGAAACCTGAAGGAAATGAGAGCAGTAGCCCTGTGAATACTGGGGAAGGGTGGAGCAGGCAGAGGGAGCAGCAGGTACAAAGGTCCTGAGGCAGAAGGGGGCCTAAGCTGCTGGACAAGCTCCAAGGAGGTCCGTGTGCGAGGGCTACGTTGTTGAAGGAGAGACGGAGTGAGAGAGGGAAGTGGGCACGAGGGCCTCATGGACCTTGTAAGGGTTTGGCTTTTTCTCAAGGTGACATGGGAGCTATTGCAGGGATTTGGTTGAAGAGTGGGATGGTCTGACTTTAATTTTATCGGGGTCACTTGGGCTGCTGCATGGAGAATTCACTAAATGAGGGCAAGGAATTTCAGAGACTCCAACAGAAGCCCAGGTGAGAGAGAACGGAGGCTCATACCAGGGTGGCCAGGAGGGAGAAGGAGGGCGATGGAGAGAGATGGAGAGAACAGCCGTCAGTCAGGGCAGCTGCATCTCTGAGAAGCATCAGGAGTTTGGGGTGAAGGCCTGCATGCCTGCGGCTGTCAGGGAGTCCAGGTTCAGAAGGGAAGTGGAAAGAGCACTGGGCTTAAAGCCAGAGAGAAGAGGAAGCACCTAATTTGTGAACCTCAGTCCCTCCCGCCCTTAACATGGAGGCCGTGCTCGGACTCATATCGCTTAAGTGACTTGCAGAGTGACAGGCATGCTGGAGGTGCTCCGTAAATGCTCCTCGCCTCTCGTCCCCACTGGCCCTTTGCAGCTGGGTGAGGAAGGCTCAGCACAGCAGAGGGGTCCCCAGGTCAGGAGGCCACTGCAAGCGAAAGCTCAGGTGTGGGGAGTGAGGTGGGCACTGTTGGGCGTGTTGGCATCTCTGTCTCTGACTTTGTGATGAGTTCCTGAGGCACTTCCCATAGGGCCCCAGCGGCTGCAAGGTGGGCACACCCTACCTGCTGCTCCTGGGACAGTCATTTCTGGGGCAGCCAGGGAAGGGGGCGCCAGGCCGTCCTCTTGTCTGGCATGGGCAATACTGAGCTCCCTTCATTCTGGTCCCAGAAATCCGCCCCGAAGGTGCCAGGCTGACTTCTGACGCCAGAGTCCCCCAGGCCCAGGCAGGGACTCCCTTCCTACCCCAACCGCCCCCACCCCTGTATCTAAGCCCAGACTTCTGTAGCATCCTTTGTTGAAGCCCAGACACTGGGGTGTCAGCCCTGCCCTGGGTGCCTGCTGCAGGCTGGTCCCTTGTAAATGGGCTGCTTGTGCCTGCAGCCTGGACTGGGCTGAGCTGAGAACAGATAGGCGTCTCACTCCCTCTCCTGGGGCTGCTGCAGCTGAGATCTGGCCTGTAGACAGCTGTCCAGCACCCATTCAGTGGCCCTGACTCTGTCATCCCTAATTGTCCTCAGGCTGCCTGCTCCCTTGTCCTCAGTAGACCCTGGGCCTGAGCTCTGTGCAGCCAGCGTCTACGTGAATGTGACTGTGGGCCAAGGATATTGACTGATGGATGTAAGCAGGGTTTCCACCCGGGCAATCAGTGGGGAGGGGCCAATGCTGTGTGTTTTCAGAGCTTAGTGTATGATCAGGTACATGGCACTCTGCAGAGCATGGGCTAGTACGCAGCATGGACAAAGGATGAAGTAGCAGAGTGACCTGACATCATCAGGAAGGCTTCCTGGAGGAGGCGAATACTGAACCAGAGAAGGATTGAATCATCTGTAGCAGGATGTTAAATTAGACGGTTCCTCTTGTCTTAGAAACTCAGACAAGGTTCAAGGCTGAGCGTGAAATGTGCCCAGTACCACCACATTAAAAATAGGAACTAGATAGCCCCGGGCCCCACCCATCCCTCCCCCAGCCCCTAAATTAGGAAGGTCTTGAGATTGCAGGAGAGAATACCCCTGAGCAGAGTTGTGCTAGAAGGGGAGCTGAGCCTTTTCCCTTCTTCCTGAGGAGATACCCCACACACACACCCTCCGACATAATTCAAGACAATCCTCCTGGTGCTTCCCCAAGCCTGGAGCACTGGGGAGGGTATGACCTCGGTTCCCTCAATCTGGGAGCACGGAGACTGTACCTGACTCTACAGGAACAGACTTGACCTTGACCATAGTCAGGTCAAGGTAATGTCATGGTCACGCTTCCAGAGTGGACACTGCACCAAGAACCAGACTGGAGCCGTCTTGGAAGACCCCCACCCCAGAGGACAGCCCGCCAGGATGCCGGTCATCGGCACTCTGCCAGGGCACAGAGGCCACCACGGGGCCCATGGGCAGAAGAGCCACCTTGAAAGGTGGGTGGTGCACCTTGCCACACCTTGCCCTCATGGACTCAGCCTCTCTCGCCGCCACCTGGGGAAGCCGGGAGCCAGTTCATGAGTGGGAAGGAGGCAGGACCTGGAGTGCATCACACACCCCTACCCCACTGCCGGATTCTGAGCCTGGGTCAGCAGGGGGAGGCCCTGCGGATCGGACACGAGGTCAGAGTTCCAGGGAAGCTCGGACTCAGCTGTGGAGAGAGGCAGGATGGAATTCCTTTCACAGTTGCCTTTGCCAGGGACTAGCTGTGTGGCCGCTGGGTCACTGAAACCCGTCCGCTACTTAAACCTCCCCCTGCCTCACTTTGGTACCATCATCGCAGGTGTCTCGTGAGGACTGGAAGAGCTGGTGCGCAGACAGCCCCGTGTGGTAGCGGGCACACAGGAAATGCTCAGAAGCGCCAGCCCTCGGCAGGAGAAGTCCTAGCAGCAGCAGTAATCATAATGGAAGTCGCACCCAAAAGTGCCCCCTCCCCCATAAAGCTGTTTGGGTCCAACAGAGATTTAACAGAAAGAAGTGGGAGAAAAAGAAATCTGTTTGCTGTTGATACCCCACTGAGTTCAGCCTGTTTCACAAACCTGCTACACAACTGTCATTTCGTGGGATCTAGAAGAAGAGAGCTGTGCTGGGTGCCAGAGGAGGCCTGGGTCAGCTATCCGTGCTGTCTGGGTGCACTGGGAGGGCTTCTGGGAGGAGGGGGCACAGAGTACAGGTGGACATACTCCATAGGAGGAGAGGACGGTCTGAAGGCACTTGTGCCTGGTCACATCCTCGTCGCTCACACCCCTGCCCAAGGGGCAGTTCGGCTCAGTGTCGGAGGGGCCCCTGCAATATGCCCGGCCTGGCAACGAGAGGAGGAGGCAGGCTCTGCCTTAGCACGGACCCTGGGGAAGGACAGCCTGGCACAGGGCCCCAGCTGAGCCGCAGGGAGTGTCCCGCAGGAGCGAGCAGCACACTTTACTGTGTAAGCCCAGTACAGTATAAGAGATTTGGGGCCATCATCGTACCATAACCCACCTGTCCAGGCCGACGTGACCGTAATTTCTTTTAAAGTGGCCCGAATAGAAAACTGACCCTGAAAGAATCTTCTCTGAGCCATGTGACCCCTCTTTGGTGGGAGCCCCCTTTGCCTGGGAATGGCTGGTCTGGACTCTAGTTCCTTCCCTGCCCTAAGTCTCTGTGCCTCGGTTCCACTATCATCAAAGGGGCTGGCCGACCCCAGAGCTCCTGTGAGGCTTTAGCACAGTGCGGATGGGCAGTCTTTGGGAACCCGGGAGTTAGGGGACAGCCAGCCAACAGGCATCCTATATTCATTGGCTTCCCAGCTCTGGGCCCTGGGGATCATGGTGAAGGGCAAAAGCAGGGTCAGGTGCAGGACAAACCCAGGACAGTCCTAGGGGAGACCCCAGGGGGCACGTGGTGGTCTTTGCTGCTGGCATGCAGGGGGCCAGTGGTCCCACACTGCCCAACAGGGGTGGAGGTGGCAGCCCGGAAGCCAAGTGTCCCTGCTTGGTTAATCTAAAAATAAACAGAAAGGCAACAAAAATCTATGTTTCAATTACTGCACACAAGCTGTTCAAACAGCCAGCTCTGCACTGGAGATGTGAACTTGTCAACATAGGCTGCCTCGTTTGCATGCTTGGGTGGTGATAGAACACACAGCTTCACAACAGGCTGCCCTCTGGTCTGGGTGGGTTTGTTTTGTTGTGTTTTGTTTTTAATTAAATTAAATGAAAACCGCGGACATAGAATAAAGATGGTGAAAATCGGAAGCAAGTACATCAAGATAGGGTAGCAGCTCCCAGAACGAGGGCCAAAGAGGCTGTGAGGTCTTCAGACAAGCCTGGCCATTGGTAGAGAGTCACCGGGAGCGCGGCCAAGACAAGGCTTCGGTGGTCAGGACCAGGGGACAAAAGCCACCCCGACCGACCCTGCCTGCAGCCGCCTCGACAGGCCGCTGCCTCCCCTGAGCCCCGGCATGTACCGTGTGTTCGTGCCGCTCTGTTTTCCGACGGCGTGCTCGCCTCCCGAGCCACCCTGCTCTCCCTGCTGGCAGGAGCAGGGCCCCGTCCTCACCGGCCTTCAGGGTCCTGCACGGAGCCAGGCACAAGGGGGAGGGAGGTGGTCAGCATGTTGGACTCAGCTCGACGAGGGAAGGGCAGGCAGAACAGCATGTTAACCCGAGGGCTTGCCTAGGGGGTTGCTCGGGAGGGAAGGGGAGGCACGGAGTCCTGAGTCCTAGAAGCGGGACAGTCGGCTACTTGGTGGCTTCCCAGGAAGGTATCCAGACAAGCAGAAGGCCCCCAGGTCCCACCAGAGGGGGAGACGAGGAAGCGGTGTGCTGGCCCGAGAAGGTTCCACGGATCCCGCCTGCCGCCGAGCTGTCGGTTCTGCACGTGCTCTGGACAGGGATGTTCGTGTCCCCGGCCCTCCGAGCAATCCCGCAGCCATCAGACGCTACGTACTCGGGGAAATAAAAGCGTGGTGGAGTCTCTCCCAAGAAAGATAATATCCTGTCATAGGCAGTATGATCTGCCGGCCACGTGATGGCCGTTCCCTAATGTTTCCAAATAGACTTTTGAATAGACTCTTGTCTAGAAGAAAGCAAATTGCAAGAGCATTTTTGGCAGCCAAATAGAGAGCGTGCATCCGTCTTTCTTCCCTGCGACTCTTGCTGCTAGGTCTGGCTCCAGGCACCGAGTGGGATTTATTCATCAGCTCGGGTCACTGATGAACACCATTTGCTGTGAGGAGAGATCTTGTTGAATTAGTCAATTCTGCAAGATTTGAAATAATCAGGCATGCCTGAGAGGCAGCCTGCGAGACAGCAGAAGGCCCGCTTGGAGAAGGGCGGTGATGGCAAAGTCTAGCTCCTAGGGCTGCAGTCGTGTGTTTGCAGGGCCGTGGGAAAGCAGGCTCCAGATTTCAGGGATTCCGCTCTCTGTGGAGCCCCCAAGAGCAAGGAGTCAGGGGAACGAAGATGGCTCCTGGTAACGATAACCGTGGCTCATCCCCCTCTAAACGATCAAACCGGCCCTGCCACAGCAGCCTCATCGATCCTGATGTTTACGAGCCCCTAATTTATACACGCCTCCCTTCTTCCCCCAGTTTATGCTGATATTATGTTGCCAACTGTCATTTCCAATATCTTTTTTATTTTTCATTATCACCATTATAATGATTTACACCAGTAGCAATAGCACAAATGCCTAGTCAATTAGTCCCATGAGAAAAGTCTCTGAATCATGTGCGCCTCTTTGAAAAAAAAATCACTGCATCAAAACCCACAGCCAGACTTCTCAAAGCAAAGGTGCACATGGGAAGGGAGGGAAATGAGAGCCTTGTTCTTTTAATATTGTTCATCTAAAACGGGTGCTGGGTACCACCTTCCCGAGGCTGAGAGGTTGCTTTTTGCGTGAGCAGTTGTGCCCAGAAAAGGAGTCGGTGCCATTTTTCCTGAAACCTATCATCAGAAAAGCATTTTGAACATTTGTCTTTTTAGGTCATGTATTAAGCCCTGTAATTATGGAATATGGCTTTTCCCCAAAATACCTCTGCGCCCCCACCCCCCAGCGCCTTCCGAGGACCATGGCGCAATGGTGAGCGTTGCCGGGCATCAGGAGGCCTGGGTCCTAGGGCCGACTCCGGACCTTCTAAGAGGCAGACATTGGGCTGGTGCGTCTGGGACTGTAACCTGTAGCTGAGTCGCCCCTGGGGATCTGTAAAAAAGGCAGGTTCCTACTCAGTAGTGCTGGGACAGCACCCGCGATTCTGCACCCCAACAAGTGCCTGGGTGATGCTGCAGACCACAGACCACACCCTGGGTTACGGTGCACAAGCCAGGACCCCAGCCCTGGTCTCCCCTCCTTTCTCCTCACTTATGAAGTGCGAGCGGCTGGGCTGGGGGTCAGTGGGAGCTGAAGCAACCCCAGGAAGCGGGGAGGCATGTCTGAGGGGCAGCCCAGCTCCCGCCAGCATCCAGGCCAAGTCACAGCCGGGCTGGCTTCTCCAGCACCTGCAGTGTTCCTTTGTGTCGCATTTGCCGAGACGCTCTTTCCACTGCTATTTATTATTTTGCTTCAGAAGAAAGGCTAAAAGATGCAGAGAGGGAAAAGAAAATAAGAAAGATGGGCAAGGCCTGTTCCAAGCGACTTGGCAGCACGTCTCCCCCAAATGAGGCAATCATACATTTTCCAATCGGAATGGACAGGCCGTGGCTCATTCCTCAGCTCCCTGTCTGGAGCCAGTGCGGGCTCCCTTACCTTCTGTGGATTAATCACGCCTGCAGGGCCCTCACGCCAGCGCCTGCATGTGCCTTCATGACATGGGGGGGGGGGCGTCATTCGCCACCTTGGCTTCTGAGTAGAGCGTGTGCACACGGGCACGGCAATGTGTGTGGCCACGACCGGCCTCCAGAGTGCATCGCGAGTGTCCCTGGACACAGAGCACCACCCTCCTGACGTGTGCTTGGGTGCAGACAGCGGCCCCCATGCCCCAGCCCAGCCCGGAAAGCACTGATGGCTATGGTGCACGCACCTCTGAATTATTTACTCATGAATTATTCACGGGGAGGTGAACCACTGGGGCAGGGCTGCTGATCTGGGACCCAGCAAGTGTCCGGGAGACCAAATTACAGAGACATGGCCGAGGCACTGGGGCTGAGCCTAGGTATCAGCTGAGTCCCTCCTCTAGGCTATCGTCAGGCCCCGGATGGCCCAGGCCTTCCGTAAACCTGGGCCTGAGTCTGTCACCGCACCCCAAGCTGCTGGCAGAAGGCAATCCGAAGAGGCAGGCTCTGGGGTTCCTGGTACAAGATCCCCCAGGTCACAGGTACTCAGCTTTGTCCCACCCAAGTCTGTTCCCTCCCAGGGGTCCCGGAAGGCAGAGCACCCTACAGGGTCCCATGCACCTAGCATGGGGGTCTGGGGGAGTCCATGGCTGTGTGTTGGAGACACCAGACCACACACAACTTCTTAGTTGGCAGTCTCCTTCATCCTCATCCTGGAAAACTGATTCCTGTTGGCCTACCTTTTCTACCCTGTAATTTAGGGTCTGATCGTTGCCCAGTGATAGGGCTCTTCGCCCCATGCAGAGGCCTCGGGAGTCATGCTGGATTCTCTCATGGTCCAGGGGCACTTAAGGCTGTGCCGCCCTACTGTCCAGATAAACAACCTGAGGCAACCCTGAGTTTTCGGAACAAGGAAGGGGTAGTGCTGCGGTTCGCACTCAGCCCTCTTGACGGCCCTCTCTCTGCTGCCTGGGGACCCAGGTCTGAGTCCTGACGCGGTCAGCAAGAGTTCTGGGTTTGCAGAGCAGACAGGACAGTATCAGCACTCAGACTCCGGCAGCCAGCGGGGTGTGGCTTCACTGAACAGGGCAGGGAGTGTGGGCCCCGTTGCAGAGAGGCTCTGCAACCCAACTCAAGCAGGCTGAGTGGTGGCCAGAGAGGTGCTCCAACACCTGGGGCCTGGTCGGGTGGATTCGAGATCTGACTGGAGCAGGAGCAGAAGAGGGTCCAGCTTTGTGGGGTTTCCAGAGCCTGAACTGGGCCTGAACTCAGGCACAGGGTGGAGCCCCGATTTCCTGGCAGGGAAGGATGCAAAGGGTAGGCTCCATAGCCCCAGACTATTTCTTACAGGATTCCAAAGTACCGACAAAAAAGATGTTCATTTCACATTACCTTTTCTATCATTCTAGAGGTGATCTTAAGTGTGTTTTAGAAAATGTAAAAACGAAATAAACACCACCTAAAACTTTGGATCAAATTCTTAGACAGTTTCTTCTAAGCAGAAGATGGCTCCTTTTCAGAGGGTGTGCAAAACCGAAAAAAAAGGAAGGTGTGGTTCGGAGTAGAGGCCAGGCATGGTTCAGATCTAGGCATCAGCAGCACAGAAAGGGGTGTGATTGGGGAGCTCAGGGGTCTAGAGACAGGTGGTGGGAGGATGGTTCAGCACAGGAGCTGGAATTACACCCAACACTCCGAGGAATGGCTCTGCTCACACTCCCCTCCATCTCTCGGTGAAGGGCCCCGTGCCAGCCTCCGCCAGCTCGCCGCAGCCTGCCAGGAAAAGGTGCTCACCTTGACAAGGGAGCACATCTGTGTGTTTTGTCTGTAATTGCTTGACCAGTCTTGTCTGAGGCGCCCTGTCCACATGGGGCCTCCGCCCGCCCCGACCAGCACGTCCTGCTGCCTCCCCACCGCCACCCTGAGCGCACGTGTGGGCACACGGGACCTTTTGGACGTGCTGGCTCTGTGCCACGTGGGAAATACTAAAGTTGCCACCGCTGGAGCTGGCACTCTGCTTTCTCACCCAAGGCTGTGCAGCGCATTTCTCGCATTCCGTTCGAAAGGGGAAATTAAATTGAGGAATGAAGTCTAACCCAAATCTGGCAGGCAAGGAATTGACCTTTGTTTTGAATACACTTCATGAGGCTCACACCAGACTGCGTGGCCTCCAGCTCCTCTCTAGTCTGGTACGGAGCCTGGAAGAGACGAGCAGCAGGCGGGGCGGTGGGGGTACGGGCTGCTGGGGCCGTGGGGGCCAGGAAGCCACATCGCACGGCAGCATGCGGTCCCAGAGGCAGCAAGCTGATGGGCTCTGTGGCCATCGGAGGTGTCCCTGGGGCTAGGGAGGCCTGGTTGACCTGCTCCCAAGCATGTTCTGTGGGCACATCTCAAGTCTGGCCTCATCTCCATCTGCAGCAGCTGGAAGGAGATGATTTCCTTGACAATATGTGAAATTGGGTTGTTTTGTGGGAATGTAAGTGCTGACTTAGGGTATCCGTTGGGCTAGGCTAGACTTCAGTAACAAATAACCTCGAAATCTCAGTGCCTTAACACGATGAAGATTTATGTCCCAATCGTGCCAAGTCCAATGCTGGTGGGGCAAGCCTCTTGCACCTGCAAGGTTGCCATGGCAGGTGAAGGGGGCTGAGGTTAATAGAAGATGCTCTTAAAGGGCCAAGTCTGGGAATGTTCTCCACGTCCTCCCCTCTCATTCTGGCTGTCTAAATTCAGATGTGATTCCCGACCTAACTGCAAGGGAGGCCATGGGTGGTTGGAGAGAGGTCACGGTGTGGTGAGTTTTGTGACATCATCTCTGCCATGCTTAGGATCCAACCTAGGGAAACTGCCCTGAGGCACTGATCATTAGGAAGAGCCTTGCAGGTGAATCTTGGGAAACCTAAGCTGTAGGGTCCGGCCGACCCTGGACACACAGAGATTCTATTCTCCTTCGGAGCCGTCCTTGGAGTCTCCACGTGTGACCTACCAGGAAGATAGGGCATCTCCTTACCGTGGCACCTACACAAATTTCCAGTGTCTGAGCTTCTCCCTTCACACAAAAGTGTTTGTCTCTTCTGGAAGCATTCAGCAATTAAGAAGAAATATTTGTTGACTCATTCAGCAAATGTGTACTGAACACCCTTCACCCGTGTCAGGTGCTAAGGTTACAAAGACAATAAAGCCAGGGACTGTTCTCAAGGTAGCAGATATGCCACAATCGTTGATTTTGGGGTAGTGGTGGGAGTCGGGTGCCCTGGGGATAGAGGGGGGGACTCTTGTCTGACCTGGAGGTGGTGGTCAGTGCAGCCTTCTAGAAGAGTCAGTGCCTGCACTGAGTCATAACAGACATGCAGGGCTTGGCTGTGGAAAGAGTGGGAATCCATTCCTGGCAAAGGAGGCACATGGGCTTGAACCCCAAGCTGAGAGAGCGTACGATGCCTTCGGAAGCTAGTAAGGTGTTGGGAATGGCTGGGCATTGCCTCTGGGGTGGGAAGAGTGAATGGTGACACTAGAATCCTCGGGTGTCCCCTGGACCACACTGAGAAGTCTGGACCTTGTTCTGAAGGATAGGATTTAAAGCAGGACAGTAAAAGTATGGTGATCAGATTTGTGCTTTAAAAAAAAAAAAATCACAAGGTGGTGCAGTCAGTTAAGCATTTACTCTTGGTTTCGGCTCAGGTTATGATCTCAGGGTCATGAGATCGAGCCCTGCATCAAGCTCCATGCTCAGCAGGGAGTCAGCTTAAGACTGTCTCTCCTCTTCCTCTGCCTCTCCTCCCACTCCCGCTGGTGCACACTCTTTCTTCCTTAAATAAATCTTTAAAAAATAAAAAAGTCACAAGGGCAGTTGGGCAGCGAATGGGTAAAAAGGGCAAGACTAGAGCAGGGAGACATGGAAATAATCTGTGTGGGACACAATAAGTCGGGGCGGTGGATGTGCAGAGGGAGGGAGGCAGATTTGAGAAGCAGCTGGTGCGACAGAATCGAAGACCCCACTATTGAATGTGTGGATGGAGATGGAGAAATGGGCTTGCAGAGCACCCAGGACTTCCTATCTGCAAGAGGAAATTCCTGAGATTGAGTGGGCAAAGGAGCAATCAGTTAGTTCTGGGGCATCCAGTGTTGAGGCACCCGGGGGGCAGCCAGTATTTCAGACGGTGGGACAGTGGGTGTGGTGCGCAGGAGGGGCAGGGAGCTAGCAACATAGCCTTCCTTGCGAGCCGTCAGGGAAAGAGATGACAGCTGAGGAAACTGTCCGAGGAGAGTGTGTCGGGTGGGAAAAGAACCGGAGGAGATAATGGAACCCAAGGATGAGCCGAGAAAGAGTTGCTTGCCAAGGAGAACAGAACGAGGAGAGAGCATGAGAAACCACAGAGAAGAGGTTTTGAGAAAGAGAGAGAGAGATCAACCATGCCAAAGGTGAGGAAAGGCAAGGCCAGGGTGACCCGTGGGATTTTACAAGCAGATCATTCGTGACCTCGGTGAGACCGACTTCCAAGGAGTGGCCAGAGCGGAAGCCACATCCGAGCGGGCTGCAGCCTGGGCAGGAGGGAGAACAGTGACTTTGGGCTGTTGAAGCAACTCTGTCAAGAGAAGTCTGTGAGGGGGTGGTCAAAGGGGAATTCCTTTTTATCTTTTATTATGTAATATTGAGTAGATGAAAAAATAATGTCGCGGCATTGTGTAAGCTATGAAGCATGATGATAAAATAAACAAGGACCACCCCCTCCACTTTAAGAGGTCATGGTCAGCTCTGCCGCAGTGGAGGGAGCCGTGCCGAGGGAGGGGACAGTGGCCGCGAGGGCCGGCCAACCACCCAAGGAGGACATAGGGAGCAGGTCACGAAGGGTGCGCCCAGGCTCTGGCTCTGTGGCACCAGAAGCCGACAACTAGACCTGGTGTGCAAAGACCAGAGTAGGATCGGTATTGATCGAAATTTTTAAAAGAGGTGGCCTGTCCACCCACTAGCCGGTAATCCCAGAGCCGCTCCCCCACGCCCCGCCACTGCCATGACTGAGCTGGATTTGCAGGATAGGAAAATGGGCCAGGAGCTACCCTGGACCTCCAGGAGCTCAACCCCAGACAGGAAGTCAACCCCAGACAGGAAGTGGGTGCAGAGTGAAGAGGGTCAAAGAGAAGCGTGCCCGAGCAGTGGCCGGAGCTGAGGATGTGATGTGCAGGACACACCCCACCCCGGCCTCCTGAGTGGGCCGGGCTCTACCATTCCCTCTCCCCTCGGCCTCAGGCTTGCTGCGACCCCTCTGGCCAAGTCGGCCCCTCTTGTGTCTTTACTGTCCTTCACGACTAAGGGTGACATTGGACCCAGGCTGGACAAGAAGCCGGGCAAGTCATCATAATGCAGAGCAAAGCCCAGTCCTTGTGATGCAGGAGGCCCTCGGTGTCCTGGTGTGTCTGAGTCTCCATGACAGCACTGAGGGCCTTCTGTTTGGACACTCAGGAAAGTCGCATGGCAGATGTCTGGTTCGCAGGGAGCATGAGGGTCTCTTGAGCCAGGGACTAAATCATGGGGTTATAAAGAACTTTTAACCCCCAGGGGCTTAACACCTTTTCGGACTGCAGTCCTCTGTTGGGTGACAGTCTGAAGGCGAGAGATCCTGGCCGCCTTCTCCCTTCCTACATCTCTGACCTCAGGGAAGTCACTTACTCTCAACAGCAGCCTGGTCCATAAACTGGGATGAGCCGGGCCTGGCCAGCTCACGGGCTACTCGAACGGTACAGTGAGGTTTACTTAAAGGGCCTTGCCCACTAGGAAGGGAGCTTACAGCTGTGGCTGCAGTCCCCATCATAGGGTTGGGGGGTCCCCAGGATCTTGTTTCCGTGGTGGGGAAGGTGGGACAGAATCCCAACCACAGTTAAAACAGGTCCCACGTGCATCCTTCAGGGCAGTGCGGCCCTGCGGACAGAAAGCACTGCTCTTCTGCTGAGTCCGGGTTCGGATCTTGTCTACTACACTTTGGCCACGTGATCCCGGACAAATCATTTATTCCCCTCCCCCCCCGACCCGTGGCGCTAATGATCCATGCATTGTGGGCTTGCCGTGAACACGAGATCAGCTGTCGTTTGAAAGCCTTCTCTGCACACAGAGAAGGTGCTTGCTAGATGCTGACGGGTGTGGCTGCCCATGTGGCATCCTAGCAGGGCTGCCGTTGGTCTAAATCACCCTCCTCTCCGCTCTGTGCCAGCAGGTCCGGCCTCTGTTTCCCTGTGAGCAGCAGCCACGGCCCAGCAAGATGTCCCGGCATCACAGCCGCTTCGAAAGAGATTACCGGGTGGGCTGGGACCGCCGCGAGTGGAGCGCCAACGGGACGCATGGGACCACCAGCATCTGCAATGCCACGGCCGGGGCCGGGGGGGGCACGGCCAGCAGCCTCACCGCCCGGCCCGGCCTCCTGCCACTGCCGGTGGTGCCCTCCCGGCTGCCCACGCCTGCCACAGCCCCGGCTCCCTGCACGACGGGCAGTGGCGAGGCCATCACCAGCCTCGTGGCCAGCTCCGCCTCCGCCGTCACCACCAAGGTAAGCCCGGTGGCCTCTCTGAGCAGGAGCTGGACACGGAGGCCCTCTTCCCCTGAAGGCCGGGGCCGGCTCCGCAGGCTCACAGCCTGGGCCCTGGCTCCCGCCGTGCTCCCCAGAGTCTTGGCGTCCTGGGAACTGGGCCGGCCAACCCGTGAAGGTTCACACGGTTTCAAGTGCTGTCAAGTGTCTGTCTGCGACTAACTTGTAAGACAAGCAGGTCTGAAGCCGCTCACCATCCTAGGCCGTGTTGGTTCAGTGCGTGTAGAGATGGTGAACTCCAAGTTGGCCATCAAGTTTCCCTAAATCGGTGACTTTAGACCCGCGAGTCCTCCTGGGGCACCAGTGATGGGTTTGCAAGAAGACAGTGAGCAGCAGTAAGGCCCGATGGTCCTGAGTCTACCACTCATTAACTACACTGCTGAGAATTCTCCCAGCCCTCGTGTCTTCCTAGCCTCAGACAGCCGCGTGCATCAGTACTGGTGTCCCCACCTGACGGCTGGGGACCCTGAGACACGCCACGGCTGTGACAGCTGGTCTGAAGCCTGACCGCACTTGGGGACCCAGGCTTTGGGCCCCAGCAGTCCGCTTCGGGGCATTTGCTCTCTTCTGGGGGTGGCTCCCTCCTCGGGGATGACAGCAGACACCGGCTCTGTCCCCCCCAAAGAGACTGAAATGAAAATGGCACCAAGGCTCTCGCCCGGCTTCAGGCCAAGCTAGGCCCCTTGCACCGCTCAGAGCCCCTCGGGCAGCCGGAGCCCCTCGGGGACGGGCCCAGGCCGAGGGTGTGGGGGGCCAGGCAGGAAGCCCCATTCATGACCGTGCTGTTTCCTTGGCCGGGCAGGGGCTCTGCAGGCCGCCTCTGCCCCCGCCAGCCATCCCGGGCCGCCGCCAGGAGCCCCCTCCGAGCCCGCGTGTGTGTGCGTCCGTGCGTGGTGGGGTCGGCTTCCCTGCTTCCAGAAAAGTTGCGGGGGAAGCGAGAGGCAGGGGAGGCCTGGCGGGGCCATTGTGAGGTGGCTGTGGGCTGGGAAAGCCGCGCTCCAGGTGTGCTGCGCCTTTGTCTCCGTGATTTTCAAAACTCCCTTTCAGCCCTGCTTCCCATTAATAACGGAGCGCTGCGGCCCAGAACCCAGCGGAGGCCGAGACAATGGAGCGATCGGAGGCCAGCTCGGAGCACGCTGACATCTTGCTGCAGTGCCTTATTGATTTTATTTTCCTGTTATGAAAACACCTCCCCACGGAGGCGGAGAGGGAGGGAATGTCGGACGGGGGAGAGGGGACGGAGGGTTATTTGGGCACGACGCCCCCAGACCAGCCGAACGCATTCCTCCCCTGGACGCCAGCCCCCGGCACAGGCCCGATGCGGTGACCTCTGCCTGGCTGAGCCAGCCGGCCGCCCCGCCAGCCACATCTGGCAGCTGCTCAGGAAGGCCAGCTGTTGGCCATCTGGACAGTGGCAGCTTCTGGAGCTGATCGCCGGGGGGCTCCAGGTCAGCAGACAGAGAAGCTGGACCGGGGAGCCCACTTGATGATTTCGGCCCTCTCTGGATGGGGACCTTTTTTGGGATGCTGGAGGTCTGCGCCCGGGACAGGGATTCGGCCCTCCAGGCCGGGGTGCTGGAAGGCACTTGGCAGTGAGGGGCCCTCACACAGGGCTGCCCTGCCCACACAGCTCCTGCTTTGCTCCCACGCAGCTTGATAGTCAGCAGCCCTCACTGGCGAGGCCCCAGACCACAGCACATGGGGGGCAAGGAGCCCAGCCTCTGGTAGAAAACAGCATCTGGGGAAGACTGCCCTGGGCGACCAGGAAGGGAGAGGGGGCGAGAGTTCATGCCTGCGGGACAGCCAGCTCCTTGGCACGTGTCCCCTCTGGAACCATCTCCAGCCCAGCTCCAGACCTGCAGGAGCTGGTCCCACCAAACAAAGGTGGCTGCTTCCGCCCTGGGTTTTTCGAGGTGCTTGGGAGAACGGGGTGTGCAGGGAAGAGGGAGGACTACAGCCAGCAGCAGCTCCTGTCCAGAACACTGGCATTGAATTGGGGCCGTGGTGCCTCTCTGCCCTCTGGCCAAGTGGCGGCCCCCGCCAGATGCCTCTCCCCAGCCTATTTGTCTAGCCCCGTGCCCGCACCTCATCAGTTGACAGGCAAGCCCTAACCGAGGTAGCTGTGGTTTCCCCGGTCAACAGGCTGCGTCTTTACCGAGTAGCCAAGGTCTAGCTCTGGCCCTCGGGGAACACACAGGTCAGGATATGACAGGTCTGTGGCCTGGACAGTGTGACCCAATGACCTGAGAATGTCTCTCCCGTTGAGGTTACTGGCAGAGGCAGCTTCGTGTTGTGGATGAAGACAGACTGTGGAGCCAGCCTGCCCGGGTTTGACTTCTGCCCTATCTCTTGCTAGCTGAGCAGCCCTGGACAAGTAACTTAACCTCTCTGGGCCTTGCTTCTGTAAGATGGGAATGGGTTGTAGCTCCTGACTACCAGAGTTGTTGTGAGCCTTGTTTGAGTTCAAACATATATACAGTGCTCAGAACAGAGCCGAGCCTGGCCCGTGGTGGTCACCACCACCACGGTTGTCATGTCACCCAGGAGAAGCCTCGGGGACAAGGACATACCCCTATAGGGAAGAGAGACCATTTCTAACCCTCACGTCTCCCGATAAGAAACAGGAGCTAGGCCCCAAGCAGGTGGGGAGCAGGTGTGTTTCTGAGTGGTTAGAGCTCACGTTGATCTGTGACATGGAGGCCCGACGTGACCAAGGAGACATCGTGACAGCAAGAGGAGCTCGAGGGGGGGCATCCAGACCCCAAACTGACCTTGAGTCAGCATCACCTAGTGAGCTTGATGATGGAGTGAAGGGTTTTAAAGCTTTTTCAGCCACGGGACCCCTTCCTCCAAGGAAAGGGCAATGTGTACACAGGGCCGAGACCCCACTCAGGGGAAGGGGACAAGGGGGCTGCTGCATGGGAGCCAGGACCAGAGTCATGCGTTCCTGCTACCCTGGACTGTGGCGATGGGGGCTTGAACATATTGGCCTGCCTTCCTTGGTGAAGGGTCTGGTGCCACATGTGGGCCAGTCACACCTGAGGACTCAGGCAAAGGTCCCCAGGGTGTCTCTCAGGGACAAGTGTTGGTGCTATGAGGCCTGAGCAACCCCCTGGGCTGGACATGGAGCAGGGTGTCATGTCTCCCTGGGGGCTGGGGGCTGGAGGCGACCGCTGACCGTCCCCACCCATGCAGAGACGGCCCGCCCCTCCCCTGCCCTGAGTCCCATGGGCCTGGTCACCCGCTCACCCTCAGCTCTGGGGCTGCTTCTGCCATGCCGTGGGGGACGGTCCCAGCTCCCCGGGGTGGGGAAGGCTGGCCAGGCTCCCTGCGGCTGGTGAGTGAGGTGATGACAATTCTTTTTGTCACTGCTGCCTTAGGCCTGAGTTGATTTTTGTTTCTTCATTTTTCTGTGGCCTGAGGATTTCTTGCTGGTCTTTGATGAAAGGCCAGTTGGACAAGCACAGATTGCTGGGCCACTGAGACAGAGGGAGGGTGTGACCAGATGCGACACACACTCACATGCACACAGACACACAGACACACACAGACACACACTCTCACACACTCACACACATACACACTCTCACACACACTCACACAGAGACACGCTCAGAGACACACACTCTCACACATTCACACACATACACACACACTCACACACAGAGAGACACATATACACACACAGAGACACACATACACACTCTCTCACACACACACAGAGACTCACACACACATACACACACTCACACAGAGAGACACACACACTCACACACATACACACACACTCACTCACTCACACACAAAGAGACACACACTCACACACAAGTCCCCGAGCCTGAGAGAAGCAGAGCGACCGTGCCCTCCTGCCCCTCTGTTTTGCCGGTCGGAAGAGTGAGGCCCAGAGGAAAGGCTTGCTGAGGGCCCGTGGTGAGTGAGGAGCAGACCGCCAGGGCTGGCTCCTTCCCTCTCCGCAGGCCGCCTGGCACAGTGCGTTCTCCATGGTAACCGTGAGTGCAGCCCTGTGACGATAACTTTTCCAGCCCTTCAGCCACCTACCTGACAGCAGACACCAGTCTGCAAGAAAATGGGCAGAATTACCTCTTGGGTGAGGTGGGGAAATGCAGCCCAAAGGTTCCGCCGATCCTACACTGCAGAGCTAGTGAGCGCTTCGGGCTGTGGCATCAGACGGAACCGGGTTTGAATGCCACCTCTGCCTGCTAGGAGCTGACTGTGTCTCCGAGTCTCATCGTCTATAAAATGGGAATAAGAATAGTATCTTCCTCGTGAAGAGGTTGTGCGGATTGGTTAAATTAGGATGTGTGGGAAAGCTTAGAGCAGCACGGCTACCCATCAAGCACTCAATAAAAGTTCATTTTAAAAGCTTTATCGGAGATCGGGTCGGACCAAGTGTCCAGACACGCAGGGTGAAACCGGCCCCCTGGAGGCTGGCGCTGGTGGGGGCCCTCCGTGGACCGTGGACCGTCCCCTCCCCTGACTGGAGAGGCCTGAGGACACCGGGAGCTGGGACAGCCCCACGCCTGGCCCAGCACGGCTACTCCGGGCTGCAGGCCATCCGGCGCCCGGGAGGAGGGTGGCCCCGAGGAGCAGAACCGAGGCTCCAAGGCCAGGCCTGTTTGCAGGGTGGAGGGGAAGGCTGCCCCGCAGTTGCTGCTGCATGAAATTTAAATTATTCTTGGCAAACCTGCCTGACAGATGAAACAGAAAAGGGACGGCTTCATAAAATGCAATTTTGTTCTCGAAAGAATGGACTTTGCAGAATCCTGGCTGATGTCTGTGAAATGTGTTGGGGGCTTTTTTCCTTGTGGTCAGGAACACTCATGCTGAAACATTCCCGTCATTCCTCGGAGCTAAGCCCTTGAAAATAAATCTGGGCTGGGAAGAGAGAGGCTTAGCCGGGTGTCAGGGGCCCAAGGAAAACCGAAAGGGGCTGTGAAATCTCCAGGCTCCGTCCTCGGAGCACCAAACACCCGGATTTTTTTTTACATTTATGAGCATTGGGGGCTTTCAGGATGGTTATTTGTCATTAGACAAACAGAGAGACAGCACCGGCCACAGTGTCTTTCCCCATCCACTCTGCGGATCTCTGGAGAGTTGCCCCTCCCGGGGAGAGAGGAGCGGGGATTTCTTGTGAATGACCTCGAGGCCCCGCCCGGCGGGCCCCTCCCCCTCGTGTGGTTCCGCGAGTCAGTGAATGGATAAGGGATGCTTTTGCACAGTTACGGGATGAGAAGCAGACCTCCCTTTCCTCTTGGGTTCACACTGAAAATCAAAGGCTGCTGAGTGGGCTCGGTTGGGAGAATCACTCAAGCCCCTTTTGTGGTGCATTTCCAGACTGTGCGTGATTTTATCCAGAAGACTGTTCTTGCTCCGTGAATGAAAATGTGTGATTTCCCTTGTGATAAATGATCAGGCACTGATGGTGTGCTGTGAGACAGCTTTTGTGCATGTTCGTGCCGAGCTAATGGGTTTTGCCTGAACGTGGAGTTGCAGCCACGGTTTGGATTCTATCTTCATTGACTTAAAACCCATCTGTCAGTCACGAAACGTGTACCGTTGAAAAATGTCATGATTTGCAAAGCACCCGTTTCCGAACCTGCAGGGTAGGGAGGGCAGACCGGAGGGGCTTGAACTTTAAATCTGTGACGGAGGGGGGCAAAAAGAGGGGAGAAGACTCTGTCTTCGTCCGCATTTGTAAGGGGTGAGCCGCAGGCTACATTCCAGAAGAAAGCTGCCAGGAAATCTCCTTGACTAGAGCCAGGTGTGTAGATAAGTTAGCTTATGCTCCGGAAGAATCGTCCGAAAACGTCATGACTTCCTCCTTCGCAGTTCTGTTGAGTTGGCTGTCCGTTCTGGTCCGGCTGGCTGCCTCATCCATCGGTGGTCAGCTGCAGCTTGGCTGATCTAGAACGGCCTCGCTCGCACATCTGTGCCTTGCGGACTGCCAGCCCGGGTGCTTCCCTTCTCCATGGGGCCTGCCGTCCCCCATCCGGCTACCGCAGGCTTGTTCACAGGGTGCTCTGGGGCTTCCCGGAGCAGCAGGCAGGTGAGGCTCAAGGGCTTCTGTAACCTCTGCTTGAGGCCCATTTGCTAAAATCCCACTGGCCAAAGAAGTCTCGTGGCCAAGCCAGATTCAAGGAGTGGGCAAAGAGACCCTGCTTCTTGGTAGGGGGGTGGCTAGAGCCCCGAGTTGCAGAGGGGCGGGCGTATAGGGACGGGAGGATTTGTGGTCATTTTTGCAACATACCCCCAGGCTTTCCAGCACATTTGCTTAAGGCCAAGGCTCACATGCCTCTGGCAGAAAGGATAGGGTCAATCTGCCACCATCCTCTACATGGCCTCGTGTGGGAAATCAGAATGGGACCCACATGACACATACGCTCTGGGGTTATACACCTCCTGTCCACACCAAGAGCTGCCTGGTGAGGTCTGAAAGAAGGTGCAGAGCAAGGATTGTGTTGCCAGAGAGAAGGAGGGGCAGCGGTCCCCCAGGGAACCCTGCCGGATGCATCTACCTTGAGAATCCACTGCTGGCCAGGACACCGTCCTCATGTGCCCCTGTCACTGCCCCCAGAGTCAGTGGGACCAGGACACTGCTGTTCCCAGGACATCCACACAGACAGATGCCGACCTGTGGCTCAGAATTTTAAAAATCCACCCCAGGGAGACTACCTTTTTAGATTTAGGCCAGCGAATTTCTCCCGTGGGAATCCGCATGGCAAGACGTTCTGAGGAGCCCGGAATCGGGAAAGGGAGCCAGTCATGTGGTGCACATATTCCGTAGCCGAAAATTGGACAGCCCAATGGCTCTTTCTCCCTAATAGGCTAAATCCTGTGCAATTTCCCAAAAAGCCCTTGGAAAGGCCTCTTCTTAAATTAAATTAGGTTTTCTGCAAACAGCATCATTCAAGATGAACATAAATCTACTTCTTATTCACTTTTAATGGTTTTCCCTGTTTTACTTAATTACTCATGTTGCAATTAAACAATTTTTTTCATTGCGAAAGGACAGTATTTTAGCTACATTATGGGTTAAATAGGCTTTGGAGAACTAGCCTGGGAGTCTCATCACCATTTATAACACAGTTTTTTATAGGGAAAGTATGTTCCAAAATCTAAACAGCCAAATTACAAATGAACTTTCAGAACCCAGCCCGTTTGCTAACTGGGAACTGTCTGTAATGCTAAAAATAACTCAGGGAAATAAACATAAAAAGGAGAGCTGAATACCCCTCGGTATAATTCGTTCACCATCAGCATCTACAGATCTTGTTTAATTTCAGGGAGGAGAATGTCCTCCAAACCCAGGCTGAACCCTGTCCCTGTTTTACTCTTTCATGACACAGGCCGCCAAATTGGCCTGAGTCCTCCCAAAGCACAATGCCACCGAGAAGAGTCGCTGTGAAGTCCCCGCAGAGCTAAACGGATGTAACCTGGCAGATTATCTGTCAGTTTCAGCGGCCTGTTGGCTGCCCTGCAATGAAGACCCTGGAGGACTCTGGGCGGCTCTGGCTACCGGCTCCACTAGTCATGTTCATTTGCATCATGAATTTGCCTCTATAGGACCCGTATGCAAGAAACCTCATTTTCCTCTGGAAAATAAAGGCCCTGTGTGCTCAACAGAGCATCCGCGTGCCTTCGGAGGCTACTGGCACACGCCTTTCCTGTTGGCAGGGTGGGGTCCCTACTGTTCCAGCCACCTCTCTCCTGCCTCTTCTTGGAGATGGACGAACATGTTGGACCCTCTGGCACCACAAGGGGAGCCCTTGGGGCTGGGGATGGAGCAGAGTGCACACGGCTAGTAGAAGGCCTATGGTTAGCCCCTCCCTCCCTGGACTACGCCCCTGCCTGCCGGCTGCCACAGTCCCCACACGGGGTCCTCATTAGACCCTCTTCTGAGGTCAAGGCATTTTCGTTAAGTGTGCTAACCCCGTACCCAAATCTCCACCCTCTTTGGTCCTGAGAGGCCACAAAGTCCTCCCCATAGGCCACTCCTTGTGTTGTTCAGAGAGCAAGCCTCCTTGCCCTGCCCAGACAGAGCTGGGGTGCAGGAGAGAGTCCCTCACACCTGGAGGGGTGAGGGATCAAAGCCTAAGGGACTCCCCTTGACTAAGAGGCTGGTGTTGAGGAACTGGGGAGAGTTGGAAGGATCCCAGTCACTCCTCCTTTCAGAGTTGACTTCTTTATTTTAAAAACATGGATTTAAATGGTGGAGAGGAGCTGGGACAGAAGGTTAGACTCATGAGCCCGGCTTCATCGGTGGCCATCCCAGGTGGGTCTACTTCCAGCTGGCTATAAAATGTGGGCCAAGAACTCCCACACTGAAGACTTCTCTCCCTTCCCAAGAGTACATGTAGCCACCTCTCCCGGTACACCGGCCAGCCCTGGGCCCCAGCTCCGACTTGTCTGTGATCCTCTCTGTGAATCTAGAACAGCATCTGCCTTCAGGTTACCCTGGGGAAGCTCCTCTAGCAGCAGAGAAATCTTCTGAGCATAGGGTAGCCTTTTTCTAGGTTAAAAGAAACCCACCTCGGGCGCCTGGGTGGCTCAGTGGGTTAAAGCCTCTGCTTTCGACTCAGGTCATGGTCTCAGGGTCCTGGGATCGAGCCCTGCATTGGGCTACCAGCTCAGCAGGGAGCCTGCTTCCACCTCTCCCTGTCTCTCTGCCTGCCTCTCTGCCTACTTGTAATCTCTCTCTGTCAAATAAATAAATAAAATCTTTAAATAAATAAATAAATAAAAGAAACCCGCCTCAGCCCTAGACTGTCCCTAAGGATGATTTCAGATTCTTGACATACTACTGAAACGCTTCCTTCATCAGGTTAGAAGCAGCCCCGAAGCTGGCGGGTTTGGGGTTTAGGGGTAGGAATAGGAAGGTGGCCAAGCCTGCCGACGAGTCAGGTAGCTCTTGCTGCGGGAGCACGGAAGCTGGGGAACCTCTCCAGGCCCGACAAAACTAGCTTTGAGGTCTGTCGGGGCATTGCTGGCTGTCTACCTGAATTGCATTTCTTCCCCTCTTCCTTCCTAACAGAGTCTCAATTCTGGTCGGGTATCCGCCACTTCTCATGCCTTGGGGAAATTGAACCCAAGTCCCTACTGGGATTATGATGGTTCTAAGCCAGGTGTTGGTGATCCCAATCCCCTTAGCCACTGTTGGTTTAGGAAGGGTCATATGACCCAAGTACAGCCATGGAACAGGAGGGTAATACTGCCTGGAGACTGTTTATTTCCCTCTGAGGAAGAGTCACAAGAGAAAGGCCATCTTTCTCCCTCTGTACTGTCATGTCTGGACATGATGCCTTGAACCAGCAGCTCCGAACCTGAGCATGAAGCCAACACATGAGGAATAGAAAAAAGAAAAGAAAAGAAAAGAAAAATTCCAGAAACATGAAACCAGAGCCCTAATATGCATTCCTTCCTGCCTCTGGGCTTCTTGATATGTGAGCTAACACATTTCCTCGTTGTGTAAAAAAATAAACAAAACACAACTGTGTCCGTTGTGTAGAATGCTTCCTAGTGACAGCGTGGGTGCCTTCATCCACCTCCCAGACCTCGCCTGGCACACTGGTTTGCCAAAAACAGCTGCAGTGACCTTTGTGAGTACAGTCAACCTGTTACTTACTCATTTTGGCACTCACTGCTGTGTGCAGGGATTCTGCTCTCTGTTGCTTCCCTAAATGCCAACACCAGAACATAGATTACTCCCGCCACACTCCTGTGTTTTCCTAGGACTGTGTTTCTGGCTGAGGGAAATCCACCAACGCACTTCGTGGCCAAACCATGGGTTACTTGAGAGTTCACCCCTTCCACCATTTTAGTCACAACTCCCCAGATGCAAGAAGAATTCTCATGCCTCAGGGTCTTTGCACATCCCACTCGCTCTTGCCCACCCAGAAAAAAAACTCCTGTTCATCCAACAACTGACAACATAAATGTTACTACTTCTGTGGTGGGGGAAAAAATGCTATTATTTCTCTTGTTCCCATAACACTTTCTTTCTTTCTTTTTTTATTTGACACAGAGAGAAACTACAAGCAGGCAGAGAGGCAGGCAGAGAGAGAGGAGGAAACAGGCTCCCCGTTGAGCAGGGAGCCCGAAGCGGGGCTCGATCCCAGGACCCTGAGATCATGACCCAAGCTGAAGGCAGAGGCTTTAACCCACTGAGCCACTCAGGCGCCCCCCCAAAACACTTTCTTTTGTGTTACTACATAATGCCTAGAGTATCAGGTACTTACCCATCTATTCATTTGTATTCTTATTATGCAGTGAACTCCGTAGGAATAGGCTCCATGTGATCCCAGCATATAAACGTTCTCAGTAAGTGTATAAGGACAGAATGAATGAATTTATGCATACAAATTTTTACTCATTTATTTAGCCCCTATTGCTGGGGTCAAGAGGATGAATGCCTTTGACATCATCTCCACCTACATGGTAGGTCAGCCTTCAAACAATGAGTAATGTCTGTGGATGCCCATGATGAGGACGATGAAGAGGGGACCCGTATGGGGAGCCAGAAGGAAGACTTCATGGGCTTGCAGACGGGGCCCGTGTCCCGACAATGAGGCCCGGAGAGCAGTATGGAGTTTCCATCCCAAGGCCTTTGCGCTGGGTCCTGCACCCCTTCCCATCATTCCCAAAGTGTTTGGATTCATGGGATCACAAATACTAGTATTTATTCAGCATTAGTACGTTCCTCTCCAATATTAGTATTTTCTTGGGACTTTTTCCCATTTGCTTGCAATCCTTGGCAGCCTTTTACATTTGGTTATTTTATTTAAGGCGCTCGTGTAGGAATTATTTTGTCCCAGACGCTGTACTAACCACTCTCCCAGCATTAACTTTTAAAATCCTCATCACGGCCCTCTGAGGTTCCTACTGTTCCCAGCGTTAGAGACAAGAAAGGGGGACTTGGCCGAGATCACTCAGCAGCCTGGGACTCGTCCCTGGGCAGTCTAGCTCCACAGCTGGCCGTGGAACTCTGTCTGGGCCCTGCCCAGAACCATCCTTGAATGAGCCACTGGCTGAACATCTTGCCATTAACATCTTTCCGTGATGCTCACGGAACCTGCTAAAGACAGAGCTGCAGGCTCCCCATGGAAGCAGTTTTGTTCATCAGGGATTTGAAACAAACACGAAGGCCAGGACCGAAGCACGTGTAGGATTTCGTGGTGCGGCCCCACCCCTCCCAGAGGCCCGGCCTCAGTTCTGTTCACTTGCTCTCTGGTCAGCTGACCCTCTTTCCCTAATGCCCAAGCCATGTGTGTGGTACAGACCCTGCTTGGGACATGGCGGACTCTAGAGCCTTGAGGCCACGGCCTCTTTCTCGGGGTTTCTGTTTTGGTCCACGACAGAGGCCACGGCTGGTCCACTTTAGCGGCTGCTTTTGGAATGCTTTGGCCTGTTTCATTCCAGGAGGGCGTTCTAGGTCCTCACATGGCCCACAGGTATGGACCAGTGGGCTTGAGGCAATGCCTGAGCTCAAGGGGACAGCTCTGTCGTCTTGGTGGATTTCCACCTGGCCCTGGGGAGGGGGGATGCCATAGAATCGCGGGCTGACCGCACACATCGCGTGGGGCTGGAACAGCCGCTACCTGACGCCGTCTTCTCTGTGAGTCAGCACTCCTTGAGAGGAGCAGAGAGGACGAAAAGGCTCCTGTTTGTTATGGGTCTCGTTATGGTAAAAACGGCAAATTGTATAGCACATATATTTTGCAATGAAAAAATATTAAAAATAAATACATGCCGTGCCGTCAAAAGAGAGAGGAAACATCTGTGTAAATTCGGGGAATGCTGAGGCACCGAGTACTTTGCCGTATTAAGAGAAAGGGGGGAGCTGCTCGCGGTGGCCAGATGGAGGTCAAATGCCCACCGACGGGCTGGATGGGAATGCGGGGAGGAGCAGGGGCAGGCGGTCTGTCTGGGCGGGCAGGGGTGTTGGCCTTCCTGAGGGATCCCCACCATGACCCGCGTGGCAGCCTGACCGCCTTGGGAAGACGCACCATGCGCTCCTCTCCCCCCCACAGCAGCCCCACCGCCAGGTGGGAACCCAGGCCCTTGCCGCGGAGGGTCCTGGGAAATGCTCACTTTCTCTGCCATCCCCCAAGAGCTAGGGCTGCAAACGAGGCCTCAGCTGTGCCGTGCTCACTGGCGGTCACCAGTCTCAGCAGCAGCGAGGCTACTCCAAGCCAGAGACGTGGGCCCCCCCAGCACAGCTGCGCTCTTGAACCCTGTCACACACTTGAACCCTCTCACACGCCCCGTGAGGAAGCAGCTCAGGGCTGCCAGCCAGCGACACCCTAGACATGTCCTTGGACTGGCCACCACGGCCACCGTCAGCACCACCGACGCTGATGTTCACTGAGGCCTCGCTCTGAGCCAGCCGGGGCTCTGCGTGTCTTCACCCGGGTCAACCCCCAGCATCCCGCGCGTGTACGAGGCAGGTGCCCTGCGCATCCTCCTCACATGGCTCACGAGGTGATGCAGGGTCCGGCCCCAGGCAGGGGAGGGCGCTGGCTCCGTCCTTAGGGTGCTGCTGCAGTCAGTGGGATCTTCACCACGAGACGAAGGCAGGGAGGAGGTAGGATCGGAGCCGCCGCAGCTCCCCCAGCGGAGCGCCAGGGCCCTGCCACCGTCTGCCCAGCCCGGAGCAGCACGGACAGACTCGCACTGCCGTCACCTCCCACGTCAGGAATCTGCTGAGGGTGTGATTTTATTCCCCCACAATATTAAGCTGAGGAGAGGATATTGGGCGAAATATATTGTACCCGTAATTCATATTAATGGGAATTCAATGGTGGCAACTTGTCATCTGCTAGATTAGGAAGGAATATTGTGAATATTGTGTTATAAAGGCATTAAAAAGGCGTTATGAATTGGGTTCCATTGCACCATGTCGTGTTCCTTGTAAATAATTGAGGAAGAAACCGGTGCTGGGCGTTCGGGATGATCCATTTTTGAGATTCCCAGCCGTTCCCTCGCCAGGCTGATGGGGCCCCATTGATCCGACAGCTCCCAAGTCTAGGGGGAATGTCTGCACCTGGCAGGTCCGAACGTTCCGTAAAATGAGCATTATGCTTCCAAACAGACTCTTCCTCCCCGAAGAAATTAGTAACTGCCACATCCAACACGAGACTCTAGGTGTTTCTTAAGAAATCTTCCCAAGTCCACATATTCTGTGTCCCTTGCCTCCCGTCCCTGGAAATCTGGCTTCCCAGCCAGCGCCGGGTGGGCTCTGGGGGATGACGGGGTCAGCAGCAGCCTTCCCACCGCCACTCACCCCCACCTCTGATGCCCTCGGGGGCAAAGACTGGAGCACCAGGGCACCCCCATTCAGACAGCCGGCCAAGCGTCAGCAGCTTCAGTCCTAGCGGAAAGAGCCCTGCTTGGCCAACACCCATCTCCAGTGGGCCTCTCGGTCCTGCTCTGCCACCTGAAGGATCCGTCACCTGCTGTGAAGCCACGCCTCCCCTTAGCTCAGACCCCTGGCGTCTCCATATGGTCCTAGGAAAGATACACAGGGCTTCCTGGCTGGGGTCCTGTTCTGGCTTTTGTTATCAAAGCTGAGAATTTAGCTCCGAACAGAGGAGCGCTGGCCCCACCGCCCAGGAAAATCTAACAGGAGATTTCGGGCGGAAGCTCTAAGTCTTTGCCCCACCTGCAGATCTAGGCAGAGCCAGGGAACACTGGTCCTGCGTCTCTGGCGTGGACTGTTCAAAAGGCCTTTTCCCTGACCTTGTCCTGTGTAGGGCCTCTGGCGGCTGAAGAGATTCTGTGACCACTGCCTGCTCTGTGAGCAGCTCTGAAGCAGCTGGTCCTTGGTAAATGAGTGACTCCCCCTTGTCATTAGAGGTGCTGTTCCGGGATTTCAAACGTGACCTGTCAGAAACCAGGGCAGGAGTGACTAGAGAGAGGAGGGGCTGCAGGTCAAGGGGCAGTCGGGGCCAAAGCTTTGGTTGTTCTGCAACCATCTATTAATTGGGTTGTGGGGGAGAGTAAATGAATTAATAATATAAAGCCCTTCCATCCATCTCTAGTGTCCAGGAGACACTCTATACATGTAATCTACCATTATAATTATTACGTGGCCTTCACTGTGTGGTCTTCTCCTCCTGTCTCTTTCCCTGACATAGTGGGTCCTTGAGACATAAGATCCTGCCTTGGGTTTCATATCGCGAGCGCCTCACACTTACCTGCTATGTGCTTAGAGAACAAGTGTTGAATTATCAAATCGTGTTGTGGGTGGAAGAAGGTGTAGTCATGGAAATCACTTGCTTTACCTAAAAAAAAAAAAAANTTGGGGGGGGAAGAAGGTTTAGTCATGGAAATCACTTGCTTTTCCCAAAAAAAAAAAAAAAAAATAGCTGCGCACGTCTGAAAATCATCTTCCACTTTTTCTGTGGTCATACAGTCTCCTTTCCGAGAGGTTCCGCGACTGCTTCTTGTTCTTTGCGTAGCATCTCAGTGAGAGTAGTCAAGAGCCTGCAAATACATTAACTGTGTGTTTGAAATGCATGGGGCTCCTCACTGATTAAAAGGATCCCAAAGTAAGGCTTTTTGCAAAGCAATTACTGTGCTTCCTTGAAATGAAAAATCATCTCCTGTATTTGATGATCTCAAATCCAGAGCCGGTGCCTTAAACAGCCCTGGGCTCCAAGCCACATTCTGTTTGTTGGGAGTTGTTGTGATAGTTGTGTTGTTGTTCTTCTTTTATTCTGTTTTGCTTTTTAAACCATTTGCGGAGGTCCAGGCACGGTGCCAAGAGCTTTACATGTTTTGTCTCCGTTCTTACAACAGCCCCATGTAGTAAGCCTGCAATTATCCCCATTTCGCACACGAGGAAACTGAGTTTCAGAAAACCCAGGGACTTTGCTCAGCACTCCAGGTCCTCAGTGGTAGAAGTGGAATTTGAATTCAGCCCTTTCTTAGGTCAAAGCCCATGCTTCTCACTCTCAAGTCTTCTGCATGGACACCTGCCTCCTCTGTCAGCCGCTAATATAAAGTGCCCGGAATTAAACTCCCTGTCCTGAGGCTCAGACCTGCTCCTCCCCTGCACACCTGGCTCCGGGCCGTGTCCACCACCTGCCCAGGCTGCCCAGACACCTGGAGCCCCCTCTCCTTCCCTGTCCCCATCACTGCCCCCAGCTACCCCTTCGGATGTTTCTCGAGTGCATCCATTTCCCTCCATTCCCGCGCCTCCTGAAGTAGTCCGGGACCCCACCCAAGCTCCTGTAGGGAGCAGAGACAGCCTCCGAACCCATCTCCCCATCTCCGGGCTGCCCCTTCCTCCCGTCCATTCTCCCATCACTGCAAATCTGATCTTGTCACACTGCTGCTTTAAAAAATGTGCAGGGGTGCCTGAGTGGCTCAGTTGGTTAAGTATCTGACTCTTGATCTCAGCTCAGATCTTGATCTTAGGATGGTGAGTCCAGACTCAGAATTGAGCTCCACACTAGGTATGGAGCCTACTTTAAAAAAAAAAAATGTGCAAATACCCCAAAGATAAAGTGATTTAAGGCCCACCTTGCTAGCCTCTTATCTCTCACCTCTGTACCTCTGCACCCCTGGTGTCCCACATTTCAGCCAGACGCCCGCTGCAGCCCACGTCTGATGCAGATGAGTTTGGCTGGAGCGTGCGAGTGAGCCCACAGTATCATCCGAAGCAGAGCGTGACCTGGAAAGGGCACAGGCCTTCGGACAGGCAGCCTCGGGCTCGTATCATGGGTAACACGCTTAACCATTCTGTGATCTCGTTTTCCTCATCCGCAACATGGGGACACCAACAATCCTACTTTATCAATGAGGGAAACTCCAGGTGAAAAATCCTAGCCCGTCACTGAGCCAACGAGAAGTGCTCAGAAAATCCTGGCAGGGTGGGCGACAGGAGACGTCACACGGGTTTTGTTTTATAGACCAATTCCTAGGGGCTGATTTTTTTAAAGAAATGGATGCTCATCTGAAAAAAATACCAAGTATGAGCCTTTGGACAATGACGCCTCACTGGTTCCTACCGTGTCCCTCTGAGGATTGAGACCCGTCCTGTCTGGGGCACAGCCTGTCGAAACATCTGGCCTTCCGTGAACGTGGCTGTGCCTCTCCTCGCCCTCACCACCCCACCCAGGGTTTTGCCCATCCTTCAGGGCCTCTCTCGTTTACTCATTCAGCAAATGTATCCGCTTTGTTTCCTGAGAAGGTTCTGATGGCTCAGGGGGTCTGGCGGCGACTTCTGTGAGCACAGCTTCCCTGTCCGAGAACGACCCAGTGCCCGTCTCTCCTGGGCGCCCTGTTTGTGATGAAGAATGAGGAACCCAATGCTGCCCCCATTCTCACCCCGCTCAGCACCATCGCGGTGTGTTTAAGAGCCACCGGGAGTGTAAAGCCTGGGATGCACCCTCCGAGCTCAACCTTTGGGGTTTCTCCCAACACACAAGCATTCGTGAAGTGGGTTGAGGTCTGTGCCTCACGTCCCCCGGAAGTCACGCCAGAGGTGGGCAACCAGAGGCCTCGCTCCGAGCGAGTGCAGCTACCCCCGGGCTCCCAGCCCCGGCGCCTCCCCGGCTCCAGCAGTCTGCTCATCGGGGCAGGCCACAGAACGAGGAAGAAAAATCTTTTTAGAATGGAAAAATAGGGCTGCTGCTGTTTTATGGTGGTGTGGTTTATGGTTTTCAAACATTTTAATTAGTTTCATTTTTAATATAAATGCACCCTGATGTTTTGTGCAGGAAGGGCACAGTTCTTAAAATCTCAGACATAAAGTAGGAAAATGACAGATTGGCTATTAAAGCATCATGCTCAGATCTGTTATTATTATTATTGTTATTTAACATTGCTAAGCCTCAACACTGAGCCAGGAGGGATGGTGCAGGGTGGAGCGCGGAGAGGTCTAGGGGTGCTGGCGATTCAGGGCGGTGGTGTTGGGGGGTTCCCGGCGGGGGCTGGCAGTCGCTTTCTCAGAGACTTCTCGGGGTGCCCGTCAGCCACCTGGTGACTGGACTGAGGACACAATTGGGAGGCCTAGGCTCTGTGTCGCAACCCCATCCTACACTCACCGGTGAACTTGCTAAGATTTCCTGGCCCCCCTGGCCCCCCAGGTAGAGAGTTGACTATGTTTTTGAGATAGGCATCCTCTGAAGAAACGCTTCTCTTCTTTAAAACATTTGAATCTGTGAGAAAGCAGGGTTAGACAGACAGGAGTTTATTCCAGGGACGCTCCTTGTAGTGGGTTGAGTAGTGCCCCCCGTACAAAAAATACAAGTCACCCGGAACCCCCCAGCGGGACCTTGTTTGGAAATAGGCTCTTCGCAGATGTCACTAAGGTAAGGTTCTCAGGATGAGATCGCCCTGGATCAGAGCGGGCCCTCAGTCCAACGACGAGGACCCTTTGAAGAGAAAGCAGGGGGAAGGTTGACACGCAGAGATCAGAGTGATGCAGCCACAGACCAGCAACGCCCGCGGCCACCAGGAGCTGGCAGAGATGAGAAAAGACTCTTCCCTAGAGTCTTCAGAGAGAGCACGGCCTGCCGGCACCTTGATTTTGGACTCCCGGCCTCCGGAGCTGAGAGAGAATCAATTCCTGTCATTTAAGCGCCCGGTTTGCGGTGATTTGTCGCGACGTCCTAGGGAACTGCTGCGCTCCACGGACCTATCTCATCCTAGTACCTCCTTCAAGAAGGCCCATCTGAGTGGGGGCTGGTTTTTTGCAAAGGATGCTCTTGATGCTCTGGGTTTAATCCAGGAGCAGGCTGGCCTGCTGACCTCTCTGCTGAGTTGAAATGAAATACCATCTCACCTTTTTCCTCCACGTCAAAAACTGTTTCCACAGGCTTTCTAATGACCGCACACCTGCTTCCTGCCACATATGGACTCCAGTTTGGAAAACTTTCAAAGGGTGAGTAAAGCGAGAAGCCAGGTGCTCCCCCGTCCCTCTCCCATCCTACGGCAGTGTCCCCTCCGGTGGGAGGGCACCTGGGCTGGTGTCTGCGTCTGCACAGGTCGGTGTTTGCAGAGAGAGGTGGATTTGTGAGTTTGGGGCAAGACTTTGGCTGCGGCTGGCGTGAGAAAATGGGAATGGACAGATTCTGTTGGTTATTCCTCTGGCAGAAGGCTCTTGATCAAATACAGAGAGCGATCAAGGAAATTCTTTAAATCCAACAACCATGCAAGACAAATAACACCTCCAAGCCCTAAGAGCTCCCCTCCTCTCACTGACTTTAATTCAGAGGGAAATTCTCTTTGCTGCCATTTCTATTCCTCTTTGACTCATTGTCACTAAAAGGAGAAGAACGTGCTGGAGCTGTGGTCTTGGCCACACCTCATTCTCGAAGATGCCACTTTGTGTGGTTTGCAGCAGGTCATTTTAGAAGGTTCCAAGGCAAGCGCAGGGCAAGGAGAGGACTTCTACAAACCCGCACCACCCCCCAGACAAAACCAGCCAAGGGTAAGCCAAGGCTTAGGGGCCTATTTCAGGAGACGAGTGATCCCCAGGCAGGCTCCAGTCGGCCGGCTGGGCCAATGCTGTGTCTTTTCCCCAGCGGGTCCCCTGAGTCTGGGTATGAAATTAGATCGCAACCCACCTGTGTACCCAGCTGTTGCTGGCGGCCCTCAGCCCGTCCTGGGGCAGGCGTCGGTGCTGCTCGGAGGATATTTATTCTTTCATCACTTAGGAGCTGGAGACAGAGCTGCGTACCGTGCTCCTGGAGAAAGGCACGGGCCTCCCAGATTTGCCCTTTGGGGATTAAAACAGCAAAAACTCTGGGAGCAGAGACTCTGCATTTGGGGAGTGCTGGCTCTGCCCAGTGGTGTTTAGGCGGGTGACTAAGTCCTTTGGAAGTGATTTAACAACTGGGGTTTAATTTCTTTGGAGAAACATAGAAACTATTTGAACTGATCACATCCTTCCAAGCCTCTGGCCACACCATAACCCCACGTTGGCAGCGCGGGAGCAAGTCCTTAGCCAGGGAGACTGGGGGGCAAAGGTCAAGGGCAACACCACTTGATGTAGACACTTGGCCTCAACAGGGAGAGAAACTGGCACACTCAGACCACAGTCCCTACGAGACCCCCCGGAAGGAAGGGCCACGAGCAGGGGTGTAGAGGCACGGAGAGACGCCAAGGGGCCCCTCAGGAAGGCCAGGCAAATGCGTGCATTGGTTCGGCGGGCCGAGCTTGCAAGAGACTGCTCCAAGAAACAGTGCCCTTAAAGCCCCGCTGGTTCTCACCAGCTCTCAGCAATAGGGCAGCTGAAATCGGCATAAGAAAGGAGATGGATTTCAGGAGGTGGAATCCCTTACTGAAAGATTCTTGGAGTCTAGCAGTGATAGCTGCAGCTCCCTGCTAACCGGGAGATTTATGTGACAAGATTATCGATGGTATTAAGCACATTTAGAAGAGAGGATTATACCTACTTCTGGGTCAGTTCCGTGCCACCAGGCCCCGGTCTGGACGGCGTGTTAACAGATGGGCAGCCGGCTGCACGAAGGTGAAGCTAGATATTTGCACCGTCACAGGAAGGGCGGAAACACAAACGATGAGTGTGATGCTTGGTGGCTCAGTTCAGATCCGAGGGAAGGATCTGGGTCGGGGTCGCTGCCACATCCACGAAGGCTCCGTTTCTTCCTCCTGCCTTCCCTCCCCCACCCCCATCCCCCACTGCTCCCAGCGGCCTCCCCGGATCTTTGCCAGGTGAACCTCCTCCCCCAGGAGGAGGGGACCCACGTGTACCTGGAAACAGGAGGCTGGCATTGGGAGGCATCAAGGGGTGACCGGAAGGAGACTGTGCCCAGGCCACCGGCCACCTTCCCAGAAATGAACTTCTGGGAACAGCAGACACTTCTCGAGAGGACGAGTGGGGCCGTCACCGCTCGGCCACGGGACACCTTAAAACTAGACCGGGCAGAGCTCCAGAAGTGGCGGGAGCAGTTCTCCATGGTCTTTCAGAGGGTGGCTGCGATGTGGCCCTCGGGCACCTGTCACCGGCGACGCCGAAGCCCAGCCGGGAGCCAGCACTGAGCAGAAGGAGACGGAGTGGCAAGCCTCGGGGCAGGCGTCACACTCTCAGGATGCCCCCCTCCCCCCGCAGCCCCCCAACTCAGGGCTTGGTGGGCAGCCCTTGACCTTGTGAACAGAGAACGGAATGTGACCTCAGAAAACGTTACTTGTGAAAAATGGTGGTAAAATAAACATAAACCCAGAATTCACCATTTTCTAGGGCCCAGTTGGGTGGCATTCTGTACACTCACACGGCTTGGCCACCATCATCGCTCTGCAGTTCCAGAACATTCTCATCACTCCAGGAGGAAACCCAGACCCATTTCACAATCACCCCCCATACCCTGCTCCCTGAAAGCATTCCTTTTTTAAAAGTAGGGGTAAAAGAGTGCTCTCATGGAATGTCCTCTTCGCTAACATGGGGTGGGGGGGCCGGGGCGAGGGTCCCCTCCCCTGGTCGGGAGGCCACACACCCCACTGCCTGGGCACGCACTGCGTTTCCCTTGTCTGAACCTTCTCTTTCACCCACCGGCTCCGCCAGCGTCTCCTTCCCTGTGACCTCAGCTCCTAGCGTTGTGCAGACACATGAAAAGCTTTAGCCACATTCGCTGGGCAGAAGGACATAAAAACCAGTAATTCAGTAGCTGATAAGCTACGTCTCATTGTTTGGGGACATAACTCTTTGTCCTCCAGTTGTCATACTTTTGAACCCTGCACAGAAAGAAGCCAAACCCAGAGCAGGAAGAAAAGGCCCTTCGTGTTGCTCCTTTTAATTAGGCGTCCTGTTAAATTGCAGCAATTTTGCACTGAGCTCCCCTCCGTGTGTCTGGAAGCTCGGAAGAAGCTCTCAACCAAGAAAGCCAGGAGTTCAATTTTATTCTTTCCCTCCTTATTTTCTTTCGAAGGCCAATTTACTTTTTTTTAGACATTTTGCTTTTTGCCTGTGCCCTTCGTTGGGATTTGTGTATCTAACAGTGCTCCTTCCGCGAAGGGGGCTGGTGTGGTAGAGTGGGATCCCGGGACCCCCCACTAATCACCTTCGATGGAGTAGGACTTGGAGGACCCATAATTTTGCCTCATGGTCTGAAGACAACCACTGTTCGCTCGCCTGCTTGCAAGGAAGTAGAAGCCACCGGGAGAGCTCTGCCCTCCCCAGCCCCTGCCCCCCTCCTCGGCAGCCTCCCCGGGCGGCCCGAGTGCCCCACTCTGCTCCCTGGCGGGACCTGGAAAGATCAAACGGACAGATGACAGTGCTTGGCGCCCATTTGTCACTGGATTGGAGGGAACCAGTTGCCGTGTTAACAGTCAGGCCTGGTCCCGTGTTTCATGAATATTTTAGAATGTTTGCCGGCTGAATTCTAACTGCACTGTGTCCTCCTCCCTGTACGTGTCACCCATATTCCAGAGCTTAACGGAGACTTTGGGGGAAGGAAGCACTTCTACTCCACTTGTCTCCTTTATTACCCTAAAACATGCCGGCTAAGCTGTTCCGTGTCCAGGCTCTGAAGTCCCTATGGTCCTTCTCATTCTTGCTGCGCCCTGAATCCCGACACAAGGACGGGAAAACCGGCTTGTTTTTATTGACCGAATATTTAGGGGCTCAGAGAAGAAGAAGAAGCTTGGGCGCTGGCCCCGTGGTGACATTCCTCTCAGGGGTCTTCAGCCTGCCCTGTAGCAGTTTGTTTCTGGAAAGCCCTGTCACCTGCCTTCCATTCACCCCAACCCACCCTGTGCTCCGGACCTCATCCGCAGCCCACCCCTCCAGTCAGTCTTCACAGAAACCTCGGACAGTTCTGACATCCTCATCCCCGCCGTGCAGTTTGGGCTTGACCTGTCCCCTCTGTACCTGTCCTGATGACCCAGGAGCAAGGACTGCTTGCTCCCCATCACATAGCCTGGCACGAAGCTGGCTAACTGCGGGCCTCAGAAGGGAGGCCATATTGGTAGGAAGCCACGTGAGGCCCAGGCCTCTCCTTCTCCTGGTGGAAAAGCACCTCGCTCACTTGGGAGCAGGCCAGGCAAGGAGGCAGCATCGTGGGGCTTCAGCACCCCCTCACCACCTTCAACTCGCCCCCTCCCGCCAGCTCCCCAGGGTGCCCCCAACGGGGACCCTCCCAGGCCTCCCTCGGGCACCGAGGCCTCGGAGACACACGCTCCAGCCACAGGTGACTCTGTTTCCCCACGTATGTGTGCTAGTGGTATCTCCAGGCTTCTCACTCCACGGGATATATGTGACCAGTCCTGCCTCAGCTCCCCGGGGACCGAGGCTGTCGTCATGGAGCTGTTTTTAGGAGAGACGGGGCAATTGCCACGATCCTCTGCTGAGCAGTCCACGTGGAACAGAGATGAGACCACGTGTGCCAGATGTCTCCTTAACCCTTGAAATGGAGAAACGCTCTGACTCCCACGCTCCTGACTGGCTCCACCTTTCTTGCCTCTACCTCGCACCAGGGGGCACCCCGTCTGTGAGGCCGGCCACACGCATGCAGGACAGACTCCGGAGCAGCCTGCGGTCCGGACACTAGTCAGGCAGAGCTGTATGAGGAGGGCCGCTCGGGGCCTGGCCTGGGCCCAGCGGTGGTGAGGCCAAGGAGGCCCCCCTGCCCGTAGGGGAGCCCCGTGGCGAGTCAGGACAAGCCCTCCAGGCAGCACGTGGCCGCTGGCCTGCGGGCCATTGTTCCCGTCGCCCTCAGACCTCTTGGTACTCCTGAGTCAGGTGTAATGGGGCTGTAGCGGGTGTAGGGGGCTTGTGTTCATATCTTTGGGGAATGTGGAATTTGGATTTTTCTCGGATCCAGGATCCTGATAAAACCCACGGAACACACACTGGAGCTGCATTGACGGCGAGGTCTGTTAGGCGCTGAGCTGGGAAAGATGCCCGCGCCGGATGGCAGGGGAGGCTCCCGGGGGCCCGGCCTGGACGTGCAGATTTGGGGTGTGGAGGTCGGGGGTGGGGGGGCCCCCGGGTCTGCTCTGCACTCCCAGCCTTGTGACTCTGAGAGAATTCTCAGACAAACGTGTCATTCAGCAGGTGCTGACGGACACCCGTGCTGCGGGCGCAGGGGGCGCGGGGGGCGCAGGGGCTGAGGGGGGCATGGGGGCCTGGGGCTGGTCCAAGGGGCCCACGTCCCGGGCTGTTCTTCTCAGAGCGTGACCTGAAGACTTGCTGCTCCGAATCCCCCAAGGTGCCCGTCTGACAGGCAGGTCCCCACGTGCCGCTCCTCCCCCAGCCAGAGTGGACTGCTTCTGACTCTCTAGGGCTGCAGCCTGGATTTGCGTTTTTACCACGCTCCCCCGGGGGCACTTTACGAGTTGTTCCGGGCTGGCCGGAACCATCCCGGGCCCAGCCGGGTGCACCTGCAGCCCCCGGGAGGAGCCATCTCACTCAGAACTCTGCTGTGAGGCCTGGTTGAGGGTAGGGGGGCCGGCCCGACAGCCCCCCGGGAGACAGTGTCCCCACACTCGAGCGCTGGGTACGCCGCGGGGCGTGCGAGTCGGCTTCCTCTCTGTGTCACGCACAGGCTGGGCCCGAAGACAGAGGGCTTCAGGCACTGGTCTCCTGGCCTCACCCTGTCTTGCCAATGACACATTGGCCCATAAGCTTCATTTATGTGTCTGTCTCCTGCAACACATGTGCTCCTCCAGGCCCAGGGTCTGTCTTATTCATCCTCTGTCCCTTGTGCCCAGTGGGCTTTGACACATGGAAGATGCTCGATAAATGTCTGTTCCTTTAATGTAATCTGCTGAATTTAGGCAGAAAAGGGCCTAGTAGCCTGTGGGCCCCTTTCCTTGGACCCGGTGAGCAGGAGGTAGCCAGAGGGCCTGGCCTGCCATCCGAAGACCCTGTACCTTCCCCGGTGAAGGAAATATTGATTCTGCTGTTTGTTTTGCAAGGAAGCTGTCCCCACTGGGACAGCCAGCTCTAGTACAAGTGAAATGGAAACTGGGAAGGAGGCAGTTTTCTTACAGCTGGTCTATTAATAGGGCGGCCTGGGCGTGTCCGGGCAGAGGGAGAGGCCCTGGGGGGCTACTCTGGAACCCTGCTCACCTGCCCCCCTGCCTCGGCTCTGGGCTTGCCTCGGCTCTGCCCCTCTCCACGCCACTGCAGATGGAGGTGGGAGATACAGCAGGTGTCAATCCGGGTCACCTTTGAAGCAGGAGCCAAGTTGAGAAGCCTGGCCCAGGATTCCAGAGAGGAACTCCTAAAACCCCTGTTGGACACAGCACAAGGGTCAGCAGACAGACAGCACATTTGGGACCTGCAGGGAAACAAGTTTTTCCTTTCTGCTTCAGAGGAAAATTTGAGTTGAACAGAGCAGGGCCAACCCAGCAGCCGTCTGGATGCTACACAGTCTAGAAGCTAAATCCAGTACCCCAGTTACCCAGAACAGTTCTCAGAGGAGCCCTCCCAAATATTAGGGTTTGATTGCTTTTAAAAGGGGTACTGGTGTCTATACAGTACCAGGCAGATGAGACTGCCATGTTCAGCTGCACAAGCTGTGCACTGAGCAAGTGGGAACTTCCGTTCTACGTTCTACTGTACTGGAATAACTTGCAAGGGCACACAGCTGGCATCTTGGGAGAGCCCAGCTGGCTGTTCTAAAGGAGGCTGTTTAAATACCAAAAAATGGAGCAGCTAGCTGGAAGGCCCAGTGTTCAAACCCCTCACTTGACAGACAAAAACAGAGGCCTAGACAAGGAAGGAATATATCACACAGCATCTGTGGCAGATCTAAGTAAGTGGCTGGGCCTCTGAGTCCCCAAGCTTCGTCTGCCTCTTGTCACCTTTTCTATTAGCTTCCTCTGATATTTTACCTTCTCTGGTACCAGTGAGGGATGCAGCCTCAAAGAAAGATCACATTCTGGAATCTTCTGCCTCTTCCCAAGCAACTTTCTGAATGGTAATTTTGTTCAAAGGCCCTAGAGGGGGCTGTCCCTTCCACCCGCTGTTTGTTCAGGCTTTGGCACATATGTTTTGTCCATTTCACGCTTTCCCTCCAGCTCGCCCCAGATTGTTTCCTTTAGGTTTGGGGTTTTATTTTTCGCATCTGCCTCCCCCACCCCAAAGTATGTGCCTTAATGTTCAAGATCTTAAAATTCAGGGAGCCTTCAAAATAATAAATTCCGTCCAACTCCAGGCGTCCTGCCCAAGCTCTGCATTCCTCTCCAGACCTGTGTGAGGCCCAGGACGACCAAGCACATGCTGAGATCACCACCCACAGCGAGGCCGCATTTCAGTCTCTAGCTGCAGAGGCCTCATCTGAAGGCCCAGCTGTCTAGAACCCAGCGGTCCCCAGAGTCCTTCTGGGATCTGACACTTCCAGCACCCAGGCCCGGAGCTGGGCTAACTCCACACTGAGTTAGCAGCAAACCAAGGCATCCTTGACTCAGTGGAGGTGGGGATGGGGGCCAGCCAGAGGATGCTCATTTATTCATTCCTGCACTAAATAAACAAATGTGTAATTAGCACCTACTGTGTGCCTGATCCGAGCAAACATCCCTGCCTGTGTGGAGCTTATCCACTAACGGCTGGAGACAGGTAATAACTGAGTAAATGTCAACTGGTGTCCTGTGTCCCAACGAAATTAACCCAAGAAGGAAGCAAGAGCCTGCCAGGGTAGAAAGTGGGGTGCGCCTGTTTAGGCCACATTTGAGCGACACCTGGAGAAGGTGGGGAGCCACCTGGGTGTCTTGGTGTCTGGTGAACTGGACCCCTCTGGCTACTGCTTTGGGGACTGGCCTGAAAGGGGCCAGGGGATGGCACGGGCCCTCCCCACAGTTTGTCTGCATCCCACACCCTTCCACCCTGCCGGACATCACCTGAGGGGCAACCTGGCTTTCTCACACCATGTCAGCCTCTGCCCTCACTCCTTCCTTCCATGGCCCCTTCCAGCCAAAGAACACTCACCTGTCCCTCAAAACCTGGCCCTGTCATCTTCTCCCCTCCTGCCCCCCAAGGTGGAATGACCTTCTTTCCTCCTACTTCCCTCCACTGAGTTCGACATACATAGGGCCTCGGGGGTGCTGAGTGGGAAATGAAGCCTCTCTATGGCCCCCCAAACGCCCTCCTCCGGCACCTGTCTGCTTCAGCCTCTGAGCCATCCTTGGGCCCACTGGGCTGGGAGCACAGAGGGCTTTCAGTGAATGTTGGTGAATGAGTGGGCATTTTTGAGCACCAACTTGTGTTAGCCTGTGCTACTTACTGCCATAGAAAGAGAGGCCTCGGGGAAGTCCCCTGGAAAGGGGGGCCCCATCATCAGGGGAAAGTGGGCCCAGCTGGCCTGTCACAGCCATGGGCTTCACAAAAGGGGACACAGCTAGGGGCTCAGGTGGGTATTAGAGGCCCAGCGGCAGCTCCTGGGTGGTGGTGGAGGGTGGGGGTGTCTCTTTAGTTCCAGGGGAATTGACCCCCGGGTTGAGTCCCAAGCAGCCCATACAAAGCTCCAGGTCACTTAGACCCAAAGACCCAGGGGTCAGCCTCATGGAGCTGTCACTGGTGTCCTCGGACAGCTTCCCGGGCACACTGTGACATGGGGCACAGGACAGGGTGAGGCCCAGAGAGAGGCCTAGCTTCCACGTGGTATGCGGCCTGTGGTATCTTGGGGAGACACGCCAGCTGCAGTCCAGGCTTGTTCTGAAGTCAGTCAGCCCCTGCTTTGGGGTCACATAGGATTTTCGGCAGAAATAATCAGTCCCCTTTCTAGAATGGACATGCCCGGAGTGTGGCTTTTCTGCCCAACAGAGCAGGGAGAACAGAGAACTCAAGGCACTTCTCTGCTTCTCAGGAACAGTCAACAGAAGACTTTATAAATCTGTTGGGAGCAAAGGGACCGTATTCGGGCCCCAAAAGGGTGTGGGAGCCTCCCTGACTTCTGCGGTGAGGTGGTCCAGGAACTTAATGCCTGATCTGGAAGCCCTTTCAGGGGACTTACAACACTTGGTCTTACAGGTTTCTAAGGCTTTTCCCCCAACCACCCCACTGGTCCTGTCAGGGGCTTCGTCTTTGTGCCCATGGCAGGGTCACAGGGAAACAAGCAAGCAGCGGTAGAAGGGGCTCTTGACCACACTGGCTGAATTGGGGTAGGCCCCAAATTCCCTGCGTGGGGCGCTCCCCAAGCTCCTAGGAGTACATGGGCAGATTGTCCCCCCAGCTGGAGAAGGAACATCTCAGCCATTGGAGAACATTGTCCAGTGGCTTGTTGATGGCTCAGCTAGTCCTTATGTCTGAGATTCGAAAGTGGAGAAAATCAGTCATTTATCCTGGTGCTTTGTTTACAAAACCTGGATGGTTTGCAGCCAAGCAGACGCTGGCAGGCTTGGGTTGGATTTTTCCCATCTTTTCCACTGGGACAAGCAGTGGTTTGAGTCAGAGCAGTGAACACCAGGGTCTCCGTCAAAGAGAACCACAGACCTTTCACTCTCTCTGAGGCCCTCTTTCTCCAGGGTGCTGGTGATGCTGGGTGCCCTGGCATAGCAGATGGTGTGGGTGCCTCCCTCCCGTGGGGGGGGCCTCTCCCACCATTCCTTTGGAGCCATGGTGAAGGGGAGAAGGGATGGGAGGACATCAGACACCCCCCTCCCGGCCCCAGGATGTGCAGTCAGGACCAGGGTGGCCCAGTGAGCCTGCCCCATCTGCTGATCCTCTGGCTCCTAAAACCCACAGTCTGAAACACACTGTCTACACCTAGGAAAAGCCTCCCTTGAGCCCCTTCTCCTAGGTTAGGCATCTCAGCCTGCAGAAGCCTGGAAGCAGGAAATTCTAAGGGAGGGCCCCCACTGGAAGCATCAGGAGTGCGAGAGATCCGGGCACACCTGAGACCAGGTCTGCCGAGGAAGGACCCATTGTCCTCAACCCCACCCCCTGTGCACCCCACGTGGTAGCGATGAACCTGAAATGAGAGGCAGGGTGTGGCAGGCCCGCAGGAGGGGACCAAATGAAGAGGGCGCTGGAAAGGTTATTGGACAGCAGTGGTTGAACGGTTCTGACTTTCCTGCCTGAGCCCCTGGCCTGCAATTTCCTGGGCTGGCCTATCGGTGGAGGCCAGGGAGCCGCAGGCTTCACGGAACATGCAGTGATTTCATGGTCAAGCCGGGCGCTGGGCTGTTTGGGGCGGGGGGGGGAGGTTGGTGAGGGGTGAGCGGGGGTAGCGTGCACCATCTGGAACCGATCGGTGCTTTCCTGAAGTCAGAGGCCAAGTGCAGACTTCCTGCCCAGCTTCTCCAGGCCCTGGAGTGGGCCCCCACCTGAACCCAAGGCCGGGGACGTTGCAGGCCCTTGATGACTTGTGGCCCAGACCCTCGGGGGCTCCCTCCCCCGGCTCGACAGCACTGGCGCTGTTCTTTGTTGGCATCTCTTCAGTGGCTCTCTCTGTAAACACGTTAAAAATCGCCTTCCGGTTTGAGTTCCCCACCTCTCCTGTAATTTTCTGGCCTCCCCTGATTTCAGCCTCCAGGATTGAAATTCTTTCTCCTGGTCTCCATGCGGAATTGGTGAAACAGAAAAAGCAGGAAATTAATGTCCCAGCCTCAAGGCTCCACACAGCATTAGATGGAATTAAAGTAGAATAATGAGTCAATACACACACAACTCTGTTGTTCTTTGATTTTCCTTTCAAAATTCATGTAGTGAACGCTTCCTCTGTCCCACACCGTCTTAGGCTGGGAGACTCGATAACGTCCTGAATGAATTTACATACCAAATGGGTTTTAATTTTATATTTTCGCTTAAGGTCAGGACATTTATTTATTATCATTATTTATTACTGAAGCACGAGTGGTTTTAATTATTTTAGTGTTCCTCCTACAAAGCAGGATCACTGCTAGCGACGGAACATTTTCCGTTACCGCTCACATAAATAATATAGTTTTTAATTTCGTGAAGATTTAGTATTCATCTGCTTTGTAAATTAAAGTCATCGTTTACCACAACAGAGACCGAGCGTTCAGAACATCCTGGTGGACCTTGTCAGGGTGCCCTTCGGTCATCGCTCTTCCCAACTTTGGTCTGCCGACCCAGGTGCCCAGAAATAGCGCCCCGCAGACGGGCCGGGAGGGAGGAGGGCGGTGGGCGTGGAAAGAGGGCGATGCAGGGAGCGGAGAAGAACCCCTTCTCTCCTCAGGCGTCCCCCCGGTCCCCCCACAGAACGCTTCCACATCCAAATGTGTTTGCCTCTGCTGGGCAGGTAAGAAAGCTGAGGTCCCTGCCCCTTTTCTTGCCCGAAGCCGCTTCCATCCAAACACCACCTTCGGATCCAAATATGTATGGAAGCCCCTTTCCCTTCCTCCCACCCTCGCTGTGCCGGGGCCTGGGAAGGTGGCCAGGCGTCTGTACCCAGGGCTGGGCGCCGTCTGGCCAGCCTGAGAGAGAGCAGAACCCCAGAGCAGGAAGGAGCAGGCAGGCTGGGTGGAGGGCGGCAGCCGCTGGCCAGGCCGCGGGCATGACTGTGTGTGTCCGTGTGGCAAGGGGAGAAACACCCTGACTGAGGGGACAGAGGTCTTCACTCGTGCCTGGGGACGCTGTCTGTCCCACACACGGCCAGGAGATTCAGTCCGACTACCCCAGACTCACCAGATCTTGTGGGGCCCCCTCCCCTGTGCCTCCCGCGCGGCCCGCTTCTTCTTTCCACCTAGATCCTCACCCCTCCGTAGGGAGGCTGCCAGATCAGTAAGTGGTGAGTTCCCATAAACTATGATTCCTTGCCTGGAAATCAGTCTGCTCTGCTTCCCCGAGGCCATCCCGGCCATCTCTTGGCCGGCTCCATCCTCGGAGGCTTTCCCAGGAGGCCGCCGATGGTCAGCAGGAACCGTGTGCACGCTTCCCATTGTTCGTCGCGAGGACACCCTTCCATGGCTGCGTCGCCTCTGGAATGAGCCGGCTGTTTGGGGTTGCCATGGAGAAGCTGGGCCCTGTGCTCCGCATCACAGAAGGCCCTCGCTGAGCAGAGCAGCTGGGGCTGGGAGGCAGCCTCGCACCCAGGGACCCTGGCTGGGCGGTTGGCGCTCTCCGCGGGGACCCAGNCCCCCCCCCCCCCCCCGAGAGCTCTTAGCAGGTGGAAAACGTGTTCATTTCGAGGATGCCAGCTTCATTCTGCCGGGGCTTTCTCCAGTTCCCACGCGGGCTCCAGCTACCTGTCCGCCCCTTTGAGACTCCGTCTCCAAGCACAGGTCTTGGTGTCCTGGTGGCCGTGTCCCCGGGAGAGGGAAGGGCCCATTTCAGGACCAGGCAGAGTCGCTCCGACGTTCGCCATGACGAATCAGGGGCCGAACCATACGGTCCTTGCGCACAACATGGCTTAAATGTAAGCAGAAAATAGAGCTCGCTCTGAGTCATCCTTCTCCGTGAAGGAAGCGGAGATTGTGTTAGCAGCGATTCGGCGGCGTGTTAGGGGAAGCCCCCGCTGGAGCAGGAATGTACCTCTTTAGTGCGTCTTTAATTCCTCTCCTGTGAGCATCTCTCTAAATCAGGGAGCCAGAAAGACTTCGCAGCTAGTGCAAAGCCATCTCTTACCTCGAATGGCAAAATCCTCGTCTCCATCTCAGACACAGGCTCCCCCAGGAGGACATACATAAATAGGAGCTTCCTGGTGCATACTTTACCCATTTTTCAGATTTTCTTCCATCTTACTCACGGCACTGACTTAAGTCCTACTTCTAGATTGGTACCAGCCCAGCCAGATAGGTGCCTGGGGGAGGCAGGAAGTCTCGGGGCTGCATTGAGAATCAAAGAGAGCTAATGGCAAAGTCTCTTCCCACTGGAAAGGGAAATAAAATAGCTTTCAGAGCCGCGTCTCTTGCTGTTTTATTCAGGAGGCCCTGCTTTTTAGGTGGGCTCCCACTGAAATCCAGACCCACACATTAGAAAGACATTTTTAGAGGAGGCTTCCTTTTAAAAAGGTGCAATTAGGCATGTGTTTACCAATTCCCCTGCTTTGCAGAGGAGGAGATGGAAGCCTGGAGAAGGGAGAACCTGACTGAGGTCCCACAGCAGGGGAGAGGTAGCACCTTCCACTCTGTGTGCTCAGAGACCTGTCTTTTCTGAGGGTCCGTGCAGGTCCCAGCCTCTGATGGACGTGTCGTTGCCTTTGCTCAGCCAGCACCTGCCTCCGGGGACCCTCGGTCAGGCTGCAGAGGCAGAACTAGGCAAGGAGAAAGTCAGGACTGAGGTAAGACCACTGGTAATTCGTCTTCTGGCTACAGCAGACATGGTGGCCTGCTGAAGGAGGCTGGGGCACGGCTCTGAGTAGAGACTGGGAAGGGCGGCGAGTGGCTCAGAAGTCACCAGGAGCAGGCAGGACCAGCAGAGAACAGGGGGAAGGAGGCTGCATAAGGAAAAAGAAGGAGCAGAGGCTCAAACGCCTGGATGGTAGTTTGGGGCTTGACCTCGTGGGGCGGGGGGCACCCTCGGGGGAAATGGTCCTAGAATCGAGATCCAAAGCCCTGGGCCTCCTCCAGGCTCTGCCGCAAACCTGCCGTGTGTCCCTTCACCTGTCCCTAACACAAACGTCTGTAAGGTCCCTTCTGGCCCTGACATGCCGCCAATCCAGGACGAGTGCCCTTGCGGGTCCTTCTAAAGAGAAGAGAGAAGAGGCTTCCACCGCCTCTGCACCTGGTGCCACGAGCAAAGCTCCAAGGGAGCTCTCACTTCTGCAGAAACTCATCTGGGTGGCTCTGCAGGGCACAGGGGAAAAGGCATCCTGTCATGGGGACAAGGCTAACCAGACCGAGCACGCTCAAGGTTGACAGTGAGAGCAAGGGTGCTGACTGCTGGCATTTGTTGAATCTTTACTGTCTGCCAGCCACGCGTAAGTTCCTTGCATACGTTTTGCATCAAACCCTACGGATCAGGTATTATTATCCGCATGTGAAGATGGAAAACTGAGGTTTAGGGAAGTTCATTTGCCAAGATCATTTGCAAAATAAGTGACCTTCCAACGGTTTGACCTCAGGTATGTCTGGCTCCAAGAAAGAGTGCAAGAGTTTAACATTCTTGTGTTTGCCTCGGGTGAAAATGCAAATTCAGGTGGCATTCACAGAAGGGCTTGCACACTTATGTGCACACTCATACTTCTGCTACGCATGGGCACACACAGCCCCGTCCTGTTTGCACCCACATTCCCTGATGCACAGCTCCCCCTGCAGCCACAGATGCCCGGGTGGAAGCTACCCCCCTACACAGTCACAGAAAGAACTCACTGCCCCTCTCCAAGGACAGAGCACAAGCTCAATAGCAAAGCCGGGTCTGCAACAGAGAAGACTCCCAGAGGGCTCTCGTGCAGCCCCGGGGTGGCCCAGGGGAAGGCTCCAGTGGAGGCCTGAGCTACGGTGCCCTTGGCTGACGATTGTAGGTCTCCATCATGCCGGGTCTCTGGGCTGTCCTCCCTCCGATACTGGCCTCTGAGCCTGATCGCTCAAAATGGCCAATACTGAAATGAGGCTGGAGGGTAGAGAACTGCAGTGCCTGTGCTTGCCAGATCATGAGGGCAGCCTCCTTCAGACCCAAAAGCCTGGGAAATGGGGGCAGGCCTGGGAACGCCAGACCCTGCCTGGAGCCCCTTGGGAGCCACCATGGCTCAGGCCAGCTTGTCTGGGGAAGGGTCACAGAAACCCCCAGATTCCTCTCCTCACATTCTTTCCTATTTAAGGAGTGTTTTTGACTTAAGTAGCTACCCGGGGGCAGGCAGGGGCAAGAGAAGTTGGGAATGTTACACTTCTCAGAGAACAGAGGAGGGAAAAAATGCATCCTGCAGAATCGTCTGAAGCTGGTAGGAGGACATTTGTAGAGCTTCGAGCTCTGGGTTCGAGGCCCAGGGGTGCCCCTGGCCTCTCAGCACACCTTGGTCCCTGCTTCCTCATCTGTTGGGTGGGAGGGGAAATACTGAGGTCCCCTGAAAACCTCATGGGTAGTTGAAGAAAATGTCAAGGAGTTCTCCATATGCAGAAGCCGGGGCTTTTCTTGTTTCTTGTTTTCTTGTTTCAGTGATAACAAGAGAAGGTGTGGAAGGAAATGTCCGTTTCTTCAGCCACTGGCCACTTCTAACGTAGTGAGATATCTTTAAGTGTGTATAAATGAAGATTATATGATACATACATTTAATATAGGAAATATCAATATTTGTATACATATATGAATACTTGTGTATTTATGTGTGGACACACGTGTAAATCCACATAGGCATGTATCCATATGTATTTTGGAAACATGAGAACAAGAGAAAGTCTAAATGAGAATACTGGTACTCACGCTTGATAGTACCCATGGTTTTTTTTTCTTAGCACTTTCTGCTGTGGATGGGAAATGTGTATCACACTTTTTTTTTTTTTACGATTTTTATTTATTTATTTGACAGAGAGAGAGGGCACAAACAAGGGAAGCAGCAGCAGGAGAGGGAGAAGCAGATTCCCCACTGAGCAGGGAGCCCAACTGGGGACTCGATCCCAGGACCGTGGTGGGATCATGACCTGAGGCAAAGGCAGATGCTTAACCGACTGAGCCACTCAGGTGCCCCTATCACGCTTTTTAAATTTAAAAACAAAGGGAAGGAGCACCTGGGTGGCTCAGTTGGTTAAGCATCCAGCTCTTGATTTCGGCTCAGGTCGTGATCTCAGGGTCGTGAGATGGAGCCCCGCATCAGGCTCAGATTCTCTCTCCCTCTCTCTCTCTCTCTCTCTCTCTCTCTCTCTCTCTCTCTCTCTCTCTTTCTTTCTCTCCCTCTGCCCCTCCCTCTGCTCGTGTCCTCTCTCTCTCTCTCTCAAATATACATACATACATACATAAAAATGAACCCCACCTCTTTGCAGGGCGCCCCTGGGCACCATGTCCCTTCTCTGAGCTCCTGTGGGCTCAGCACAGCTTTTGTAATCCCCTTGCCTTCCTTAGCATGTCCCCCAGAGGTCCTGGCCCCCCCATTCCCCAGTGTGGCACACATCTGCCACTTGAGGGGATACGCCACAAGAACCACAAGGTTTCTTCATATGTTCAGCGCGGGGCCAGGATAAGAATGAAGAGGGAATTTGTCCCCGCATATTAGCTGGAACGCAGCCTGAGCTGGAGGTCAGTGACACCGAAATAATTGGAGGTAAGAGCTGTGAGGCCATTAAGATAAATTTTTGACATAAAAATGTAGGCTGGTTCATAAAAGGTTGCAGTGACAATGGGTTATAGTGACAGCTTTTCAACAACTGTATAAGCCTCCAGATGGAAGGGAATTCAGCATAATGAATTATGGGCAATCTGGACAACACAGTGTCCTTTTATGGGCATAGATCTAAGGGAAGAATAAAGTTATTCAGACTGGCCCATATTAAACAGCGTGTTGTTAGAACATGGAGCGGAGAAAGCGTGAGAGGCTGGAGGGGCTGAAGACCCAGCACTGAGGCGGGAAGGCCTTGGTCTTCCAGCCTGGGCACCAGGCACTCGTGGCTCCGTCCATGGTCTAATGAGCATCCCGGCCTGCGGGGCCCCAGCTAAATGTCCACTCGCGTCTGGCAGGGCTCTGGGGCCTTCCTTTGAAGGCAGCCGTGTTCTTCCATCAGCTCAGTGTTTGCTCAGTTTTGCCCTTTTGGTGAAATCGCCCCCATTGACTCCCGGAGGAGACACATGGAACCTTCTCACATGGGAGGTTCTCTGGGTGGGAGATTCTGCCAGAAAGAAGGAAGCTCAGGGAAGGGTGGGCTCCATCAGGCTGGGAGACGGGGAAAGGCCTGGCTCACGCCGGACCCTCCCTGCCAGAGTCAGCCCTTGGCCTCTGATCACTGTCTTGTCTGAGTCACAGAGCAGAAGAGGCCGCCTCTGCCCCATCCCCCTTCACTTAGGGAAGAATCGTAGCCGCCACGATGACAGCTGTCCTTCATTGAATGCCTGCGTGTATCTGACACAGTATGGAGCACCTCGCTCCTCTTCGTTTACCCCTCACAACTACCGCATGACGGAAGTATCGTTGTTCCCATTTCACAGACAAGAAAACTAAGGCCTGCGGAAGTTCACCTACCGCTAGCTACTGCTCACACCGTTTGGAGTTTAAATGTGGGTGTGTCTGCCCCTCAGGTCTGGGCTCCCCGACCACGGCACTGTCCTGTTCCCGCTTACAGACACCCACACCCTTGAAAACGGAACAAAAACCTTCAAAAGGGAAAAAGAGCTGGTGAATGCCTCCCCGTTCCTGGGGGCTCAGTGGGGAGTGGGGAGGCAGGATTTGCTTGGCTGAAAAAATTCCCACACATTTTAAAGGGGCTTCGGTTGGGTGGAACGTCTTGGATAGTAAAATGTCTGAGTTCAGTGATTTCACTCTGGATGTGTGAATTCATATTAATAATTTGCTAATGGCAGTTAAAGGAGATGGAGTAATTTACGAGGCTCTACAGGAGCACAAGTCCACGCTGGAGCAGGTGTATCTGTTAGGCCTGCACTTTCTGTGGTTTGCCACAGGGAAGCTCTGGGCAGGTTTGGGGTCTTATTAAACCAAACTCGTGCTTATAAATCATGTCTTCTGGGGTCTCTGCCCTCAGACAAGGGCAGAGCCTTTAGGGACCACCTCGGTCCCCAGGGAATACGAGGCCACGCCAGGGCCTGTGAGCGCTGATCTGAGTCACCCACCTCTTTGTGATTTCCTTCCAGACGCTAGAGTTCTGGAACAAGAACGAATTCCTCTAGGCGAGCCCACTGGAGTGTGGGGGGGATGCACGTTAGCTCTGAGCTGCCCAGTGAAGACCAGGAGTGCCCCCTGTGTCTCGGGCGGTTCTGGCTTCTGCAAGAAATACATCACGGTGATTCGTAAACAACAGGAATTTATTTCTGACAGTTCTCGGGGCTGAAGTTCCAAGATCAGGGTGCCAGACTGGGAGGGTCCTGATGACTTCCGGCTTACAGACTGCCGACTTCCTGTTGTACCCTCACATGCCAGGGAGGGCTCTGGAGAGCTCTCTGGGGTCTCCCTCATCAGGGCACTAATCCCATCCGTGAGGGCTCCATAATGACGACCTAATTACCTCCCAAAGGCCCCACCTCCTCGTGCTATCATATTTAAAGGTTAGTATTTCAACATATGAGTTTGGGGGGACACAAACATTCAGTTCATAACGCCTGCCCCACTAAATAGTGCATCTTTGGTTGGTAGGTTCTCTGGCCAGCACACCCCATGATCTGGCCTGATGGCTCTTCTGCATCGTTTCCAGGAATTTATACCCCATATCCTAGCACACCATTTCCTTATGCCCCAGCCTCTTCCCGGCCACACGAGATGCACACCCGAGCCTCCCCAGGGTCAGGTGCACGTGAGGCCCAGCTCACAGCTGCCGCTCCCATGTCGTGCAGGGAAGAGGAGGCCGAACGGCCAGGCTGAGGCAGGGTGGTGGGCGAGTCCAGTGGCCATGGCTGTGACAGCCCTGGAGAAACCCACTCACCCAGGCTAGGGGCAGCAGCCCAGGTCCCGAGTGTGCCCCTGACCTTCTGTGCCTTTGATAAGCCCAGGCTGCCCCCCCTGCCCAGAGGTTCCAGAGGCCTGCCAGGCTATACCTCGTTTCTGCAGAATTTGGAGGCAGCCGGAGCTCAGAGCCTCTTCACCCTAACAGACAAGGGGACAGCTGTGCTGGACAGTTGGACGTGACTTTGTCCCTGTGCCTCCTGGACATCTCCTGAGTCATCCACACCCCTCCCCCCAGCCGCAGGGCCAGCCCGAGGCAGGCGTGTTGTGTTACCCTTTCTCCTTGGGCTTTTCTTAGTAACAGCACTGGCTGTGGCCGCTGCACAGGGGCCTCCTGGAGACATTCTGTCCTGGTCAGCCCCCAGGCTGACCCCAAGTCAGCATGTCCACCGCTTCCGGGAAGCCTCCTCCTTACCCACCCCGGGGCCTGGATGAGGTCAGTGGGGTGCCTTTGGGAATCCACAAAGGGGGTCAGCAAAGCCGTGGCAGTGACCCGTAAGCAGGTACCTGTCCCCCTCCCGCCCCTGCCCCTGCCCCTGCCCCCGCCGAGGGATCTCTCTAGGCAGCTGTTCTCAGTGCAAAGGCTGGTTCACACTCCAGGCGGGCCTCTACCCCGAGGATCTGATTCCTGGGTGGGAGGGAATGACGTGGAAGGATTTCAAGGCTGGATCTCAGGTGCTCCCAGGCCTGGCCCCTGGGGGCCATATCCCATTGGCTCAGAGACATCAGACAGTGGGAAAGGGGCTGCCCCTCCTGGGCCGCCTCCGAATTGCCTGTGATTCTGCAGCTTGTGGGCCCCTCTGATTTCTCAGGAGACAACATCATGGCTCTTGCCAATCGGTGAATAAGACACTGAATATGGAGTGAGCAGAGTTCTGTGCCAGGCTCTGTGGTGGGCAGTCCGAGGTGAGGTCGCCCTCTTCTCTGGGTAGGTCAAGGTCCAAGCAGGGACCCCCACTCCAGGGCAAGCAAGGGCTTAGGAAAGCAGGTCCATGGTCAGAGGTAAAGGTGGGCAGGAGGATTCTCAGGACCTGACACTGGCAAATTCCCAGCCTGCTGCAAGTTCTTACGTGCCTGGGGGTGATTTGGGCCAGAAGAGTCACCCAGATTGGCCAGACCCCCACCTCCAAGCAGTCAAGGAGATTCCTGGGTTGGGCTGTGAGGCTGGACAGAGGGGGTCCGGACAGCAGTGTGTGCCCCCAGAGAAGTCAGCCTGGCCCTGGGCTGTTGGATCCTCAGGGGACCTCTGGCGGCCCCGAACTCTGTGTCTCAGGACAAGAACCAGGGATTCCTGAGCTGGCGGAGCCTCGAGGTCCCCCATCCAGCGTTCATTTATTTACAGGTGGGCTCTGAGGCATTTGTAAGAACAATCTCCCCCAGGGTGCTTTTCTGAAGGAGGGAGCTAGAAGAGGTGTGGCCGGGGAAGAATGTCCTCTGTCTGGTGCCAGAGTCCAGGAAAGCCGAATGAACACACCTGAGCCCACAGCCCACTCCCCTCCCCAGGCCTGTCTACCATGTGTCTGGCCCTGGGAAGGCAGCTATGCTCACCACTATACCACCAACGCGTCTGGCCCTGGGGAGCAGCCTCCCGACTGCAGAGCCCCGGTGGACTCGTTAGCAGAGGCCCCGGGGTGGCTGCAGAGGGAAGAGGAGTCTGCACGTGGCTCGTCACAGAGCTCAGGGCAGGGACGGGTCTTGCCGACACTGTTCTCGTCTCCTCCTGGGCGACAGGGCCGAGGAGGTGCCTGGATTTGTGGCGAGGTGGCCGCGGCACCATGAAGTCAATTCCTGGGCTCAGGCCTGGGTGCCTGGTGGACAGTCCTATGTGGGCCTGGTCGCCAGTGCCCAGGGGCTGGGGCAGCCCCAGCAGGGTCCCTGTGGCCATCCAGCATGAAACACTGGACCCAGGACCACTGGAAGATCATTTCTTCTCTCCATAACTGAGGCAGCTGCTGCTGGTTACAAGGCCTGCTGATAAGTGGTCCCATTGGGACGTGGGTGTCACTGGAGGACAGAACTGACGATGATGAAAGTGGCAGATTTCCTGGGAGACAGTGTCCCTTCCAGGCAGCAGCAGGAGCCCTGGGGGTGGACACCGAGAGCTTTTCTTTCTGGTTCTGACACTGAACGTGCCCTGAGGACTTGGGTCCCTGGAGCACTGGGTGCCCATCTGCAAAATGGAAAGACCAAGTCACCCCAGGTCGTTTGAGTTCATCGTATTTATATGTATATATAATAGCAAGAGCGGCATGGGATCAGAAAGGAGAACTTAAGTTATGTATGAATTCTGCCCCACTCCTCGGAAGTTAGCGAGGACCCCTTCCTTGAAGCCTGTCTCCTTCCCCTTTACTCCATGCCTCCTCTTCTCTGCTCCTTGGCTCACTGTTGGCATGAGGTCCCATCCTGACTGGTGTCTCTGCCCCCACCCAGGGCTGTCACCAAGGCATGGTTGTCCTCTGGCCATTTGTAGACTCAAGTCCAGGCCTCTCAGATGGTAAAGCAGGAGAGTCCCAGGCGACTGTCTGCTGAGAATGGCACCTTGCCAGCTGGAGTCTGACCTGATCCAGCCTGACCTGACCTCCTTACTCAATAAGACCTAGTGTAAGTCCTCCAGCATTTAAAGGACAGTATGGCTGTTTCTTGTTGGTGACTTCCATGATGCACAGTCACCCCGAGGGGTCCCACCAGGCCCTCTAGACAAGGTGGACTCCTGCCTAGTGAAGGACATGGAGGAAGACTTCACCCTTCATCTTCTCTCCATTTTTGTTTAGCTATAAAGAAAATTTGGTCATGGTGTCAGAACATGTAAATCCTTACTGATTAAAGTGTCCTTGTAAATTGACACATATCCTAGCTTCTGGACCTAAAAAAATTTTTTAAAAGAGGAACCAGAATAAAAGCAAAAAAGTTATCCAGAACACTCCTTCTCACATAACCTCAGCACCATGAAATTCTACAAGTCTTTAGGAACTGGGCAAACTTTCTTTTTTTTTTTTAAGACTTTATTTACTTATTTGGGAGAGAGACCCCACAGAGGGAGAGGGAGAAGCAGACTCCCCACTGAGCAGAGCGTCCAATGCGGCACTTGATCCCAGGACCCTAAGATCATGACCTGAGCAAAAGACAGATGCTTAACTGACTGACTCACCCAGGCGCCCCTGGGGGAACTTTTCTTGAAGGACAAGTTAGGGTAGATAGAGGGTGAGGGTCAGAGTCAACCTGTGAGAGTGTGTGTGTGCAGAATGTGTACAGGGTGAGTGTGATGTATGTGTGTGTGTGTGAAAGGAAGGGGGGAGAGAGAGAGATGCCAGGACATTCTTTTGTTCAAGATTTATTTATTTATTTGAGAGAGAGAGAAAGTGCAGGCAGGGGGCAGGAAGGGGCAGAGCAAGAGAAACCCAAGCAGACTCCACGCTGAGCATGGAGCCCGACGTGGGGCTCAGTCCTACGACCCTGAGATCACAACCTGAGCTGAAACCAAGAGTCAGACACTTAACCAACTGCGCCACCCCAGCACCCCTCCAGAACTTTCTTTAGACACCCAGGAAGGTGGCACAGGCACAGGCCGTGCTTGGGCGGCAAAGCCAGGCCTTGCACACAGTAGGGTCTCAGGAAGGCTGGCGGCCTCTTTCCAGGGCTGACTCTGCTTCGAGGTGAAGAGGGCTCAGTAGCCTCGTTTGCTCGGGGCCGCCCTGTGGGACTGCCCTCTCTCTGACCTGCTCCCTCGCGGCCTCTCCGTTCCCTGCCTCTCCGTTCCCTCTAGCGGCTAGCTCTGAGGCACCACGGTAAACGTTGCCTGAAAGCATCTTAAGGATCTGCCCAAAATTCTGTGTTCAGCCTGACCAATTTAACAATTAAAGGTTCACTTTATGAAATTTCTTTTCTTATAAAACACAATTAGCACTTTTAACCCCCTGAGGGAACAAATCATTCACTGCATGGTGTGAGTTGATTTTATCCATCTTTCTTTTAAAGCTAAACCAAGGGGAAAGCAGAGAGGCCGGGGAGGGTCCCGTATGGGGGTCTGGGCCCCCGGGGAGTGGGCACCTGTTGGGCACGTCAGGGAGGGAGTGGGGAGCCTGGGACGTGCTGAGCCTGCAGCAAGTGGCAGATGCCTTCTTGGACCCTCGCCCCCCCACCGAGTAGTGAGGGCAGCACCACCCACGGACGAGGAGTCATGACTCAGCAGCAGGCCAGCCGCCCAGAGCACGTGGGAGGCAGAGATCAGCAGGGGGCATGAAAGGGGGCCCTTCCTGCGGCCTGTGCTGGGGGTGGGCCGGGCCAAGAGGGATGGGGTGGGGGATGGAGAAATGATGGAGAAATGCGGGGGGGGGGGGGGGGGGGATGCAGAAAGACAGGTGGAGACTTCCAGTGATCCATTTTGGTTTTTTAGTCTTGGACCAAAGGGGAAAGTTATTTTTAACTGCATATCTAAAATCAAATCCTAGCTAATTACACACAGACTTGGTATTTCATTCTTTAAAGGGCCCAGGACTTGCTGCTTCCGCGAGCAAGGCTCTGAGGCGGCGTGTGCCGCCCTTCCCGGTTGATCTGTGCGATCGGTTTAGATTCTCACGAGGCCCTGTCATTTCTTTTTTTTTTTTTTAAGATTTTATTTATTTATATGACAGAGAGAGATTACAAGTAGGCAGAGAGAGAGGAGGAAGCAGACTCCCTGCTGAGCAGAGAGCCCGATGCGGGGCTCCATCCCAGGACCCTGAGATCATGACCTGAGCCGAAGGCAGAGGCTTTAACCCACTGAGCCACCCAGGCGCCCGGCCCTGTCGTTTCTAAGGGTCCTGAACCACCTCAGGATGGGGAGGGCAGGACAGGGAGTCTTCAGGTCACCAGGAGAGGTCATCCGTCGGGGGCCAGAAGTGTCACCTCTTGCTGTCCACACACGCACAGCCACGTCTGTCTCGGTCCCTGCCGTGGTGGGGGGAGCGACGCCCAGAAATGATTTGGGAGATGGTACCATACACAGAAGGGAGTCGGAGTGTGTCTGGAAACATTAAAATGGCAGGATCTGCTGTGAACCCTAGGGTTGGTTTGTTTCCTAATGAACGGATCTGGTTTGTTGTCTGTACCAGCACCTCCCAGGCGCCCCGCGAGCCCTCTCGCCCGCTGCCCTGCGTCGCCCTTGATCATTCCGGTGGGTGGACAGCCCGTGTCCCCAGCAAAACCGGGCTCTCCTTGGAGGTAGGGCCTGGGCTCCTTCCTCTTTGTCTTATCTTCCCGGCCTGCAGTATCATAGGAGCTCAGAAAGTGTTTGTTGTTTTGTGTTTATTCAAAGTTAGAGCTATAATTCACAAAATACACACCACACATTTACTCTGGTAAATTGTTCCTTTAATTGAAATGCATTCATTTGGAGAAAGCGATGCTGATAGGAACCAGATAACCAGAGAAGTGATGAATTTCTAAGTGCTGTGGGCCCCTCAGGATGGAAATTACAATATGGAGCATTTAGATACCAAACCCGTTGGGGGAAGGCACCGAGGATTATCCGTTCTCACACGGAGCACTCAGTACAAACCCCAACTCTTATTAATTAAAAATTCTAAATCACCCAATTGTTTTTTGCTGGAAATACTTTTGCACACTGTTTTATTTATCACCATTAATAATAACGATAATGGTAACAATAATAATAAAACTACTATGTGATTAAGGTGCAGATAAGCAATTAGGAAACAAAATATTTATGAGTTTTAGCAATCCCTGTGCTAGAAACAGGAACAGAATAATTACGAAGAGGTTTGTGTAAGAACCGCTTCCAGAAGACTCTTCAGCTGGGAGGTGAGGTCAGTCCTAGGGTTCTCTTCCACCTGTGATTCCATTAACCTGTTCTCCCGATACCGTGTTTCCATTTGCCTGACAAATATGTATTAAGAGAGCCCACTTTCCAGATCTGGGAGTGGTGACAGGCAGGTGTGAGACTTAGAGCAAGGTGTGACAGAGCCAGCAATATCAGTGGTGGGGACTGGGAGCTAAGCTGGGACCTGGGAGACGAGATGGAAATATCCAAGTGAGAGTGGACGAGAGAGCGAAAGACCCTTCTCTAGAGAGGCCCTGTGATAAGAAAGAGCTTAGTCCTTTGGAGGATGGATGGTAGTTCCATCCTGTTACTGAGGGGGTAACAGTCAGACGTGAGCTGGAGATGTCAGTGTGGACCAGATCCTAAGGGCAGTGGGGAGCCACTGAAGGTTCTATCAGAATAGTGTGATCGTTGTGCACTTCAGAATTTTGTCTCTGGCTGCATTACGCAGTGGGGTGATGAGATAGGAAGCAGGGACACCGGCGTAGAGCCAGATGCAGAAACTCAGGATGATGGTGGCCAGTGTATCAGAAATAGCACTGGAGGTAGGAGAAACAGGAGGGTTTGAGACATTCAGGACAAGTCAAGATAACAATGATAAGGATTTAATGAGCTCTCACTATGTGCCGGACCCTGTGGTAGGCCCTTTGTCTGTTTATTTGGTATAATATTTAAACAAAATCTAGCTGGCAGTATTGATTATCACCCATTTTACGGGAGAGAAAACTGAGACATAAAGAAGTAGAAGGTCAGGCCTGAGGCCACACCACTCATCAAAGCAACAAATGTAAACCAGACTCCTGTTTGGATTTGAACCCACACCCTTGTGTGAGTCCAGAGTCCCACAGTGCTAACTGCTACCTCCAGGGGCTTGGTGACGGGAGGTCTGTCACCCAGGTGGGAAGGGCAGGCTGTGCAGATGGGAGCGGGCGGGACGAGTGTGCCGGATAATCCCTCGGGGCTCACGTGGTGCCAGGAGCAGCAGGGAGCCCTCACCCTTTGGCTTCTCCCTGCCACGAAGTCGGGTCTCCTGATGCTTGGAATTACAGGCCCTTCCACTGGGTGTCAGGATGGGCGTGAGGTAGGGGTGGGCGGGGGTGGGGCTCCTCCTCACTCCGCACTCGCTGGGCCTGCCGAACCCGCGGCCTGGCCTGCGCGCCTACCTGACTCTCGCCGCCCTCCCAGCATCGAATGCGCCCTGTTGTCTTTGTTCTGGTGTGATGTGGAAAGCCAGTTGATTTCCCAGCTCCTTACCTCATCACCATCTGAGTGAGTTTCTGGGGAGAATCTGCTACTCTCTGAGCAGTTTAATGGACATTTTCTTCTTCCTTTATTTCCTGGAATAAAGGCCATAATTTGGTGCTTTGGGGGGTGCAGTAAAGAACGAGCAATATGGAAGGAACGGCGAGCTTAGGAAAAGTCATCTCCCTGATTTTCCACTTCCCCACCGGCCCTGTTTGCCTTTGCCCCGTGGAGCTCATGTGGCTTCCGAACCCGAAATCCTCAGTGTCATCAGTAATGCGACGGGTAGGACCCTCCTTGTCCCCACTCCGGCCCTGTCTTTGGTTCTGGGATAGCAAAGGAGCTCTGTGCCCTGGGCACGTGCCCTAAAATGCTACTCAGACGCCCTGGGTCCTGACTGTCTCAAGTCACTACAGAAACGTGGCCCAAGTCACCTGACTTGCTGGACCTAATAAGCCTCTACAAACAGAAATGCAAATTCTTGCTTGTTGAGTGAATATTTGCAGCTACCCGATCAGATAATAGATCCACACATTCATTCACCAACTATGTGCCAAGCACAATTTCAAGTACTTTGGGCAAAACAACAAACAGACAAAAATTACTGCCCTCATGGAGCTTACCTTCAGGTGAATGAGAGGACAGCAAGAAAATAAGTACCAAAAATATATAATACATTATATAGTAATAAGTGCTAGAGAGTCCCAAGTTTAAAATGGTTGACTAGGAACTTCTGACCAGTTCTTCCCAGACACATAACTAGAAAAGCAGGCAGTGGGTCTTGAAGGCTCTGGAGACCTCTAAGAAGATAGTGAAAAATCGCTGTGTCAGAGTCCGGGGAAGAACAGAGGCCCGTGCTGATAAGCCAAGCATCTGGGGCTGGTTTTTTCCCCAGGTCTCTTTGCCAGCTCTGAAGGGACAGATGAGGGCTGAGTGAGACTTTTGACAGCCTTGTGGGATCAGAGGACCAGGAGTGGAGTCCAGAATCTGCCAAGGGAGCAGTGGGAGCCAGTGACCCCTTCCCTTCCTTTGGGTTGGGATTCCATAGGGCTCATCCTGGGCCTCTCAGCTTCAGATTGAATTAAATCGATCTTGGATTGCTAGTACACCCAGGTGCCCAAGAGAAGCAAACAAACCATTCTGGAAGGAAGATAACAGCATCTTAGGCCTCAAATTATTTTTAAAAGTAATATTCAAAGACAGAATCTGGCACATGATAAAAAAATACATAATAACCAGACACAAGGAGACAACATGAACGAATACCAGCAGAAACAACAAAAAAGAAACAGAGGCCCACAAGGGCTCCAGATATATTGGAGCGATCAGAAACAAACTTTAAAATTACTATATGTTACCAGGATCAAAGGGTAAAAAGCCAAAGTGGGGGTTTTCAACACAGAACCAAAAACTATGTATTTTTTTAAAACAAGTGTAAATAACTGCATAACACCCCAAATTAAGAACTCATAATGACTTTAACAGATGCAACCAAAGAGAGAATATGGACTAAAAGATTGGTTAGAAATAAGTACCCAAAATTGAGTACAGAGAGACAAGAGAAAAAATAATAACAATTATAATAAAAGGATAAGAGACATTGGGGTTTTGGTGAAAATATTTGACACACAGTGGTGTCTGGGTGGTTCAGTCATTGAGTGTCTGCCTTCGGCTCAGGTTATGATCTCAGGATCCTGGGATCGAGTCCTCCATTGGGCTCCCTGCTCAGTAGGGAGCCTGCTTCTCCCTCTGCCTGCCACTCTCCCTGCTTGTGTGCTCTCCCCCTCTCTCTCCAACAAATAAATAAATAAAATTTAAAAAAAGAAGAAGAAGAAAAGAAAAGATTTGACACATGTATGATTGGAATTCCAGAGAGAGAAGAGAGAGACCATGGGCCATAAGCAATTGTTCAAGAGATAATGGCTGATAGAAAAAGAAGAGCAAATAAAACCCAAAACCATCAGAAGGAATGAAATAATAAAGATTAGAGCAGAAATAAATGATATAGAAACTAAAAAAAATATATAGAATAGATCAATGAAACCAGGAGCTGGTTCTTTAAAAACATCAAAATTGAAAACCTCTAGCCAGGCTCAGAGAGAGAGAAAGGACTCAAATAAACAAAACCACTTAGCAAAAGAGGAGAAATAACCACCAACACCACAGAAATACAAACAATTGTAAGAGAATATTATGAAAAATTATATGCCAACACCACCTAGAAGAAATGGGTAAATTCCTAGAAACACATAACCTCCCAAAAACGGAAGCAGGAAGAAATAGAAAATTTGCACAGACCAATTACCAACAATGAAATTCAATCGGTAATCAAAAAACTCCCCACAAACAAGTGTCCAGGACCAGACAGCTCCACAGGTGAATCCTACCATATATTTAAAGAAGAGGTGAAAAATAAAATAAAATAATAAAATAAAAATAAAGAAAGAAGAGGTGATACCTATTCTTCTCAAACTTTTCCAAAAAATAGAAGAGAAAGGAAAACTTCCAAATTCATTCTATGAGCCCAGCATTTCTGTGATACAAAACTGGGTAAAGACACCACAAAAAAAAAGAGAAGAACAGGCCAATATCTCTGATGAACACACATATAAAATCCTCAACAAAATAGTGGCTAACCAAATCCAACAACACATTAAAAAAATAATAATTCAAGGAGTGCCTGGGTGGCTCAGTCGGTTAAGGATCTGCCTTCGACTCAGGTCATGATACCAGGGTCCTGGAATCGAGTCCTGCCTCAGGCTCCCCGTGGAGCCTCTGCCTCTCTCTCCCTCTGCCTCTGCCTCTCTCTCACTTGGCCTCTCATAAATAAATAAATAAATAAATAAATAAATAAATAAATAAACAAACAAATAATCTTTTTAAAAAATCATTCACTATGACCAAGTAGGATTTATTCCCAGGATGCAAGGGTACTTCAGTATTCTCAAATAAATCAACGTGATACATCACATCGACAAAAGAAAGGATAAAAACCTATGATTATTTCAATAGATCCAGAAAAAACATTTGACAAGATACAACATCCATTCATGATAAAAACCCTCAACAAAGTAAGTTTAGAGGGAACATACCTCAATATAATAAAGACCTTATATAAAAAATCCACAGCTAACATCATCCTCAGTGGGGGAAAACTGAAAGCTTTTCCCCTAAGGTCTGGAACAAGACAAGGCTGTCCAGTATCACCACTTTTATTCCACATAGTACTAGAAGTTCTAGCCACAGCAATGAGACAACAAAAAGAAATAAAAGATGTCCAGAGGTGCCTAGGTGGCTCAGTCGGTTAAGCTTCCAACTCTTGATTTGGGCTCAAGTCTTGATCTCGGGATCCTGAGATCGAGCCTGTGTCTTAACCATGAGCTTAAGATTCTCTCTGCTTTCCCATGCCCATTCACAAGCGTGCATGCATGCGCACACACACTCTCTCTAAAAAAAAAAGAAAGAAAGAAAGAAAGAAAAGGTATCCAAATTGGTAAGGAAGACATAAAACTTTCATCATTTGCAAACCACATGACACTGTATGTAGAAAACCCTAAAGACTCCACCAAAAAGCTACTAGAACTGCTAAATGAATCCACTAAAGTTGCAGGATACAAAATCAATGTACAGAAATCCACTGCATTTCTATACACTAATAATGAAGCAGCAGAAAGAGAAATTAAGAAAAGAACTCCATTTACAATATCAACAAAAATAATAGGGGCACCTGGATGGCTCAGTCAGTAGAGCATGCAACTCTTGATCACTGGGTCATGAGTTTGAGCCCCACATGTGGTGCAGAGTTTACTTAAAATAAAAAAAATTAATAAAATAATCATAATAATAAAATACCTAGGAATAAACTTAACCAAGAGGTGAAAGACCTGTACTCTGAAAACCATAAAACAATGGGCACCTGGCTAGTTCAGTCGGTTAAGCATCTGCCTTCAGCTTCAGGACTCAGAGATTGAGTCCCACATTGGGCTCTCTGTTCGGTAGGGAGTTTGCTTCTCCCTCTGCCTCTGCCTCTCCCCCCTGCTCATACACTCATGCGCTCTCTCTTTCACTCTTGCTCTCACTCTCTCTCAAGTAAATAAAATCTTTTTTAAAAAGAAACTTTAAAACACTGATGAAAATATTGAAGATGACACAAAGAAATGGAAAGACATTCCAGGCTCATGGATTGGAAGAAAAAATATTGTTAAAATCTCTATACTATACAAAACAATCTACACATTTAATGCAATCCCTATCAAAATGCCAGCAGCATTTTTCACAGAACTAGAATAAACAGTTCTAATCCTTGTATGAAACCATAAAAGACTCCAAATAGCCAAAGCGATCTTGAAAAGAAAAACAAAACTGGAGGTATCATAATTCTAAACTTCAAGTTATTTACAAAGCTGTAGTAATCAAACAGTATGGTACTGGCATAACAATAGATACAATAGATCTTTTTTCAATGGAAAAGAATAGAAAGCCCAGAAATATACCCACAGTTATATGGTCAATTAATCTTTGACAAAGGAGGCAAGAATATGCAATGGGGAAAAGACAGTCTCTTCAACAAATGGTGCTGGGAAAATTGGACAGCTACGTGCCAAAGAATGGAACAGGACTGCTTTCTTATACCATACACAAAAATAAACTCACAGTGGATTAAGGACCTACATATGAGACCTGAAACCATAAAAATCCTAGAAGAGAGAATAGGCAATAATTTCTCTGATATTGATCATAGCAACATCTCTCTGGAAATGTCTCCTGAGGCAAGAGAAACAAATGCAAAAGTAAACTATTGGGACTATATCAAAATAAAAAGCTTCTGCACAATAAAGGAAGCAAGCAACAAAACTAAACAACAACCTATGGAATGGGAGAATATATTTGCAAATGACACATCTAATCAAGGGTTAGTATCCAAAATACATAAAGAACTTACAAACTCAACACCAAAACCCAAATAATCCAATTTTTTAAATGGGGATAAGAAATGAACAGACATTTCTCCAAAGAAGACAACCAGATGGCCAACAGACACAAGAAAAGATGCTCAACATCATTCATCACCAGGGAAATGTAAGTCAAAACCACAGTGAGATATCACCTCACACCTGTCAGAATAGCTAAAATAAAAAATTCAAGAAACAACAAGTGTTGGTGGAGATGTGGAGAAAAAGGAATCCTCATGCAGTGTTGGTGAGAATGCAAGCTGTTGCAACCACTGTGGAAGACAGTATGAAGGGTCCTCAAAAAATTTAAAACAGAACTGCCCTACAATCCAGTAATCACACTATTGGATCTTTACCCAGAAAATACAAAAACATTAATTTGAAGGGATATGTGCATCCCTATGTTTACTGCAGCATTATTTACAATTGCCAAACTATGGACACAATCCAAGTGACAATTCATAGATAAATGGAAAAGAAGATGCAATGGAGTTTTATTCAGCTGTAAAATAGAATGAAATTTTGCCATCTGAAACAACATGGATGGATCTAGAGAGTATAAGGCTAAGTGAAATAAGCCAGTCAGAGAAAGACAAATGCCATAAGATTTCACTCATAAGTGGAATTTAAGAAACAAAACAAATGAACAAAGGAGAAAGAGAGAAGAGAGAGAGGAACCAAAAAACAGACTCAAACTACAGAAAACACCTCCCCTCTGATGGCTACCAGATGGGAGGTGGGGGGGGAGGGGGGAAGTAGGTGAAGGGGATTAAGGGTATGGTTATCTTGATAAGCACTGAGTAATATATGGAAGTGCTGAATCACTATGTCGTATACCTGAGACTAACATAACACTGTATGGTAATTACACAGGAATTAAAATTTAGAAGAATACAAAATAAAATAAAAAAGAGATAATGGCTGAGAACATCCCCAAACTGTTGAAAAGACATTGTCACAGATACAAGAATTGCTACAAACTCAAAACAGGATAAAGAAAAAGAAGTCTGCTGCAGCACTCATAGTAAAACTGCAAAAAACAAAGACAAAGAAAAAATTCTAAAAAGCAGGAAAAAAGATTACTCTCAAGATACAGTAATTAAACATGTAACTTTGGAAGTCAGAGGACAATGGAATGATATCTTTAAAGTGATGAAAAAAAAACCTGCCAGCTTAGAATGTTATACCCAGTGAAAATACCCTTCAAGAACAAACGTAGGGTTTTTTTTAATGTCCAGACAAACAAAAGCTGAAACAATTTGTCCCCAGAAAATGCACACTACAGAATATACCAAAGCATGTTGTTCAAGCGGAAGAAAATTAATTCAATATTAAAAGTTGGAGTTTCAGGTAGTAATGAAAGGAAGCAAAAAATAAAAGGTGTAAAAAATGTGTATCTAAATGAATATTGGCTTCTAAAACAATAAAAAATACTCTCATATGGACCTTAACACATAGAGGGAAATCAGATAGATGCAAAACTGGCAGGGGGTGGGAATAGAGCTAAATTATTTTGAGGCTCTTGAATTGACAAGGAAGAGTATAAATATCAATTGATATGACTTCAATAAGTCAAGGATACAGATCTATGGACATTACAATGAAATAATACAAAGCACTTAATCCAAAAGAAAGCAGAGGGAGAATGTAGAACAAGTGAAACCAATAGAACGCATTTCATAAAACGATAAATTTAAAGGTAAACACATCAAGTGGATATGCTCCAACTAAAACACCAAGCATTTCAAATTGAATCTGAGAATTCTTACTATGTGCTTTTCATAAAAAGCACATTAATGGATAAAAGATGAAGAAAGACTAAAAGTTAAAAGACAGAAAAAGAAAAGATACAGTGTTGAAGGAGCAGGTATAGCTACACCATTACCAGACTAAGTAGACTTTAAGACAAAAAGCAATACTAGAGGACATAATGTAAAAATAAACCCTCAGTTCTCCAGGAAGATACAACAACTGTATGCACCTAAGAACAGAGTCTCAAAACGCATAGGCCCAAATTGATAAAACTATAAGATAAACTATAAGATAAAACTATAACAGAAACAGAAAATCCACAACCACAATGGAAGATTTTTTTTTCACAGTGGAAGATTTTTAATACATTCTCTAAATAATCACTATAACAAGCAGGACTCCCCACTCCCCAAAAAAGTAAGGGTATGGAAGACTTGATGCAATTAATAATTGTGACTTAATGAACAGGTATAGAATACTGTACACAAAAACTAGAGAATACACATTCTCTTGAATCACGCACATAATATTTATGAGTACAATAGAGAAAATAAATAGGGGTGTTGGATGTGCAATTTTAAATAACAGGGTCAGGACAGACCTCACTGAAGTGGCATCTGAGCAGAGACCCCAAGGAGATAAGAGTGGGTGACACAAATGCCTGAGGGAAGGGCACAGCAGGCTCAGACAGGAGGCTGCACGTGTCACCTGTTCAGGAAACAACAGGGAGGATGTGGTGCTGTACATTTCACACAGGGGAGTGGCCCCTGTGCCCTGGGTGTGACTGATGGGAATTTGCACCTGCCGCTCCCTCCAGATCTAGGCCAGCATTGCTTTCACAAAACAAGCCTCTACCAAAATTCTACCCAAGACATTGGGTTACTTCCATCCATGTCTGCTGACCCCTCCAGGCCCCCATTGGCTCTGGAATTGCACATCTTCCAAAGCTCAGCCCCTGCCCGGTGTCCCATTTGGCCAAGATTTCAGGGAAGCCAGTGAACCTGGTGTCCACAGAAAATGTCCTGCAGCTCTGCAGCACACACCAGTCCTCCTCAGGTACTTTATCTGATCCTCACAAGCCTGGAGGTAGGCATTATTATTATTCCCATTGGACAGAGGAGAAAACTGTCTCTGGGTCTGTTGCTCTTTTATAAGCTTAGCTTCCTCCCAGATGCTCACATTATCCTCTATCTGAATTGTCACCAGGTTCTGCTGGTAGCCAGCTTTCAAGGCAGCCACCTCCAGGGGTTGTGGCTCTTCCTCCCACCCTGTACTTATTTGTGGGACCCTCAGAGCTTCCCACAGGCTCTTCCAATTGCCCTGAGACAATACCACCTTCTGCCCCTGGTCGCTTGATAGCCTTTCGTAGGGTGGACTTCAGCACCCAGCCCCATCCTCCTCTGCAGGTCTTGTCCTCATCCTGGTCATGCCAATGGCAGCCCCAGCTTCCAGTCTATGGAAGGCAGAGGACAGCCTCCCTCTCCTTCCTCCATCCAGCTCTCCAGGCCCAGGGTTCCCCTCCCTGGGGGACATGTGGCCCACACTGCTCAGCTTCTCATCTGTCACTCGAGGCCTCCTGCTGACCTCTGTACTTGTTGCATGGCCATCTAATCTTTCTAACCAGTGTGAAGCCCTGGTGGCTTCTATTCCCATGTCCCACATGGGAGAAAGAGAACAATACTTTCAGGATTCTGAGGTTAGGTGAGGATCTAGCCAAAGGAACATGAGATGAACACCCTCATCTCAACCCCTTAGCACTGGCCAGCATTTTATAGTTTACAATGTGTTCACTGACCTTCCTCCACTGTGCCTCATGAGAACTCTCTTCCCTGATGCTCAAGCTGGAAACCACAGTCATTGTCGACTCTCATATCCCAGGAAATCCGATGGGTTCTCCCTTCAGTGTAGATCCGAAATCCAACTTCTTCACGCTGCCTCCACTGCCGCCATCTTGTCCAGGCCACCATATTGTCCAAGCCACTGTCTCTCTAGCTAGGCCACCAGTATTCCCTCCTAACTAGTCTTCCTGATCCCACTCCTCCCACCCATTGTTAGTTCCTCACACATCACCCCGAGTGATTCTTTTTAATTTTTTAAATTCCAGTATAGTTAACATGCAGTGTAATATTGGTTTCAGGTATACAATATAGTGATTCAACAATTCTGTACATTACTTGGTGCTCATCATGATAAGTGTATTCTCAGAGTGATTCTTTTAAGACATAAATCTGATCATGTCCTTATCTTACTCAAAATCTTTCAAAAACCTATCACTCAAGAAAATCCAAACTCCTTCCCTTGACCACAAGATTTGACCCAGGCTCCTTCAAAATCACCTACCATCCTGAGTCTTTCTCATGGTGCCTCAGCCTCCCCGATTTCTTTACTATCCTTCTCACATGCTGAGGACGCATCCACCACTTGAACATTGTCCAGGCGTCTGCAGGTGAAGGCTCGGTGCTCAGCCCTCCGAGCTTGGTGCTCATCAGGAACGACTCACCCGACCACCACATCTGAAGTCACATCCTGACACTGGCAGGGTCTTGGCCAGAAACAGATGGCACACTCCCAGGGGGCAACTGGAGACTGCTTAATGAAAGGTCTATTTACCCAAGTGTGCTTCCGGTTAGGGGTGGTAAAGTACCACAGGGAAAGCAACAGGAGGAAGCCGGGACTTCGGGCCTGAAGAGGTGAGAAAGCGGGGTGTGGTTATCAGGACACAGAAGCAGAGCTGTAGTTTTGGAGAGAGCCATGCTTGGGAGGTATTGTGCTCAGTGGTGGAACCCAGCTACCACCAACCTTAGCCAAAAGGAATGAGCCAAAGTAAATACCCACCCTATCATCTCCCATGGATGTTTCCACTGGGCAGACTCACCTGGAGCCAGGCCGTAAGGAAGCCCACGATGCAGTCCTCAGGAGTCACCTTCCAGTGCTTGGAGCAGAGAGCAGAAGCCGGGAGGGGACCGGGAGGGATGAAACAGTGTGTCCAGCACAGCATCCGTTACTCAGAAACCCCTACCCTGCCTCACACTTCTTAAGAGCACTCATCACTACCCAACAACTTACTGTGCATGAAATCAGCTTGTTCTGTTTTGCTCTCTCAACCCCACTAGACCAGCGGTGGGATGGGTCCTTGTTGGGGTTGGTTTATTTTCCGTTCCCATCTCCCAAGTCCCTAGAGCAATGCTGGCGTGTGGCAGAGCTCAAGTATTCGGTGACTAAATGACTGGTTGAAGCTGCTGTCATTACCCCATTTTAGAATTGGAAAGACCAAGACTTAAAGTCACTAGGGGTCCCTCCAGGAAGCAGCAGGAGCCACAGCCAGGACTTCTGAGCCCCACACAGCCAGGACTTCTGAGCCTTTCCCCACACCCCAGAACATCGAGACCCAGCTGCCAGGGAGGGTTATCTGGTGCCCGGACACCACTCTCGGCACAGAGCATCCTTCCTGGCTCTTCTGTACCCATGAGCTTTGCTCAACATCTCTAGCACTGTATGGCTTTATTCAAAGCCCAGCCTGGCTTAAAATCCTGTTATGCCTCAATAAAATTAGCAGATTAGTCAAAGTATTTTTCTTAGTCCTTCATGTTTGCCTCTAAGAATGCTATCATCCTGGTGGCCCTTGCTTAGAGAAGATCCTCACCCCTTCTGCCAGCTCTGCCTTTGATTTCAGAACCATGAGGAGCTTACAGAGCTCACTGAGGTCAGCACACCACCAGACAAGGCCATGCTCATGGCCCAAGGCCAAGAGCCCATGTGCCCAGCTGCCTCTCTCTCCCGAATTCTGCTCCAAGAGTTGCCTTGCTCCAAGGGGCTTTGTGCCAGGGAAGAGGTCCCGGGCTCTGCAGAACCAGGTTCCATCCAGTGGCCGGACCCTGCCGAGCATCCGCACCAAGGCACCGGGTGGGGAGGAGCATTGCTGACACTGCTTCCCACCCCCCATTCCCCAGCTCCTCAGAGAAAACCCATTATTCCGGTCGAGGTGGCTTCACACCCGCAGGCACCGGCGCGCTCCGCATTTGCGGCCAGATGATTAGGTGCCTGTTGGGGTCACTGTGTGGACGTGGCTGGCGCTGAGGGTTTGGGATTAAAATGAAGTGGCCACATCAGTCTGGTTCAGCTGCACTGGCCTTTAGCAAAGCGATGTCATTGTCCCCTCATTCAGCATAAGCCTCTGCTCATTTCCGTCCACTGTCAGCAAACATTCTTGCCCCAGCTCCAGGGCCTGCAAGACACACCTCTGCTTCTCCCTGGGAACCAGGCTCCCTGTGGCCCTGGCCTTCCAGGCCTTGATTCTTCGTGGTGAGGGATTGCAAGGCCGGTCCCCTCAGGCTGATGGGGATGAGGTCGCCGGGGCTGTGGGTCCCAGCGCAGAGTGGGGACCCCTGTACCCCATCTGCTGAGCCCGGCCTGCTCCGGCCCTGCCTCCCCGGGGGCAGCACACCCCGAGCTTATCCCCCAAACCCTTGCTGACCCTCTGCCCCAGGGAGCAGCTGGCCTTCTTTTCTCACCAGCTTCCTTTCTTCCCCGGAGCCCCCCTCCCCTCCAGAGAGCTCACAGCCAGCCAGGGTGCACCTTATTCTGGTGGGAGCCTCAGAGCTCTCCCTGTACCTAGTCTAGCCTTTCTTCAACCGGGAGGAAGAGGGAAAGATGGAAAGAGGAGAACAGAGCGTGGCCGGTCAGAGTGAGGCATTTGCTGGGCGTCTAAATGTCATCCTTGCCACACTCCCTGCCCTGCTGAATAAGGAAAACAGAGGTGCCTTCAGGCCTTTTTCAAATCAAGATTTTATTAAAACGAAACACGGTTTCAATCACCAAGCAAACAATTCTCGAAGACGTTTTCTAGAATAATGAGAATAATACAAGCTCTCGTGTTGGAGGCTCCCGGTCTGTGGCAGGCCCAGGCTGAGGGTTCCACATCCATCACCCTCGCCACCGCGTGGACTGTGAGACCGACGCCACCCCCCGGGAAAAGGGGAAACAGGTGGGGAGAGGACAGGTGGCCTGTCCAAGGACATGGAGGGTGTGGGGGGGAGGTTGCTGTGGTTCGCGCTGACCCCGGGGGGGCTCTGGTGCTCTTCCCGGGGTGGCTTGTGACAGGGTCCCCACTCAGACCAACGCAGGCAGAGGACAGGAGAGGCTCGCTGGGCGTCCGCTGCAGGGCGAAGCTAAGGGACGAGCACAGGGGATCCCTACCTTGGGTCTCCGCTTTGCATGTCCCTCTGCATCAGAGCGGTGACCCTAGCACAGCGTGTTTGCCCAGCCCCGCTGGAAGAGCAAGCTGGCGAAATAGAAATATCTTTGTGAAAATATGAACACACTTTTCTTTACCAAAGGTAAACGAAACCTTTTCCTGGTTCGAAGATTTCCATTCTTCTGCCTCTCTGTCTCCTCTTCCCAGCTTTGCTTTGATTGCCCATAACATTAACCTTCAGAAAGAAACGAGGGTAAACAACCTTGCAAACCCAAGTATCTGATTTCCTGGCCGCGTCCTCCTCGGGCACGGCAGGGGCGCGGGCCGCAGACCCTGGCGGGAGTCACCCGACGGGGAGGCCTAGGCGGGCCCACACGTGTCCCCCGTCCTTCGGGGGCAAGGACTTGCTTGCTGGCTTTGGGCACTGTGCAGCTCGCGTGCATAACACTTCATCGAGCTCTCCCTCCGTCTGGCGGCCTTGGCAAGGCTCAGCCCGCTCTGCGCTCCCGACTCTGGGGTGGGGAGAAAAGGAAGGAAAAGGTCTTCCAGGGAGGGCTTGTCATTGCTGTAGAAACGGTCGGCGTTATTTTCGGGGATGTTGTATTAATAGGGGATGACTGTTTTTTGGAAACTACCGCCTTTGCGTACTGTGATTTTCTAGGTTATATAGGGCATTAGGCAAACACTCGGAAAGTCGGCAGCTTCCTTTCTGGGGAGTGTAAACAGTGGGTGTGCAGGCTATCCGTGCTGCTCCAGCCGCAGCCTTGCAGAATACGAATTGGCTGCAGTTACCTTGCTAATCAACCCTCAGTCTGGATAATATCAGCAGTACTAAAGGTTACAGCTTTTTCTGTGATATATTGCTTCTTCAGAGAGTATTAAAGATGTTTTGAATCTATTTTTTAGGAATCTTGAAACCACCAGTGGAACATTTTTGATGTTGTGGGTAATGCATGAAACAGCAGCTTGGGAAGCCCGGGCCAGGAGAAGTACCCAAGGGCTTTGGAAGCGCAGAAGACACTGCCCATTATAGTTTGAACAGTTAAGAAGCAGGCGAGACAGAGCATATGTTGAGATGTGGGAGCAGATGTGGCTGGGAAGCGGCTTATTTATTTGATTTGCTGGGGGCGGGAGTGGAGGAGAGGCAGACCCTGCCTCTCCTGGGAGTGGGCAGTATTTACTGGCAAGGCAGAGCCAGAGGAAAAGTTCCGTAATCGTGGAAGGAATTCTCAAGCCCTGCTTAGTATTCTTATTGTTTTGATTTTTTTTTCCCCCTGCCTGGACTCTCCCTACCCACAGCACAGATTCATACAAAAATTGCAACAAGAGATCATATAACTGTGAAAGTTGAAGTAGACAGTGTAATGGTTAATTTTATGTGTCCGCTGGACTGGGTCAAGGGAGGCCAAGATATTTGGCCAAATATTATTCTGGATGCGTCTGTGAGGGTGTGTTTCTGGCTGAGAATAACGTTTGAATCAGTGGAAATGAGCAAAGCAGATTGCTCTCCCTGGTGTGGGTGGGCCTTATATAATCAGTGGAAGGTCTAAATAGAACAGAAAGGCTAACCCTCTCACGAATGAGAAGGAATTCCTCCTGCCTGACAGCTTGAGCTGGAACGTTGGTTTTTTCCTGCCTTCAGACCGAAACATTGGCTCTTCTTGGGCCTCCAGCCTGCCAGCTTTTGGACTAGCTCTTATACCACTGGTTCTCTTGGGCCTCCAGCTTGCCAACTGCAGATCTTGGGACTTCCCAGCTTCCATAATCACATGAGCCAATTGCTCATAATAAACCTCTTCATATATATCTCCCATTGGTTCTGCTTCTCTGTAGAACCCTGAAAATAAGGAGGCATTAATAAGTCAGGGACTAAAATATTACAGTCTTTCCCGAATCCATAACCTGACCAAATCAGCTATGTTTTCTATGAGAGAAGAGAATCAGTGAATCTCCAAATTTTTCAAAATATGGCCAGTGGCTCTAGAAAGCTCTCCAGTCATACCTCTGTGCTGAGAAAATCAGAGGCTGTGAATGGAAATGAGGAGAGGGGGAGAGGGGGACACGAGGGAGAGGAAAATGGGCCCAGCCCCAGCCTCTCCCACCTGCCTCTCTCACCCGTACCTCCTGGTTCCTCCCGCTCAGAATGGCCCTTGGAAAAGCAAAGGAGTCAGGCTGGCTCCACATCCCCTCTCCCAGCTTGGCCCGGGCCTACCCCCTAAGGTCCTGCTGAGCTCCTAAAAGTAAAACCCAGCATCATCAGAGTGCTGTAGACGCGCTTTCACTGTGATTATGACCCAAATCCCTGGAGGAGTCCCTCCCACACCCCCAGACATGCTTTGATAAAAATCCAGAAAACCTTGTAGCTGCCTTGCAGCTGCCCTCCCACTAACTGCATCTCCCAAGGTGGACCTCAGCCACGGAGAAGTCCTGACTCCTTTTTACCTGCACAGTCTCTGTTTTTGCCCAGGCAATGGGGTCCTGGGGCCGACAGGAGGGGCAGGGAGGGGCCTCAGGGCACAGACCCGAGCCTGAACTGAGAGGAGCTGAGAGTCCTGCCTGAGGAACTGGGTATCGCCTGGCATCTACATCCAATGGCCAGCCGTGTCTGGGGGTTCCTTTATGGGGTCCATTTGGGGTGGGAGCTCCAGCTGGTACAGATTATATAGCTCACCTAGTTACTGTTACCCAGAATTAAAATAATCCTAGGCTTTGAAACTCAGCAGCTAAGTATGCAGGTTTTCATATCCCAACTCCTCTTTATTAGCTGTGCAGCTTTGAGAGAGTTAAGTAACCTCTCTGAACCTTACCTAGCAAACCTAGTTATGTGGAGTAGATTAGACTAGATAGTAAAAAGTTTAGCTCAGTACTTAATAGAGTTAATGCTCAATAAAATTTTGTTATCATCTTCCTATTTAGATCATTAGCCCTTTTCATCAGATGTATCAATACCCACGAGCTGACACATGACTTGAGAGCCTTGGCAATAACATCACCCTGTCCTTGAAAATGGTGCAAAAATGAGTCTGTGACCCACCAGAGCATTTAAACTGGGAAAAAAACAAGAGAAATCATATGAAGTAACCATTTCATTTGTATTCTTACACATTCATTCAACAAACACTTAGTATGCCAATTATGTCCCAGCCCAGGCCCTCAAGGAACTTACAGCTGAGAGGAGGAAACAGAAAATACTCAGGGAGGAGTCCCAAGATCAAGATCAGCCCAGAGCCCTATCACAGTCAACTAACTGGAATTTAAATAAAAACTTAAAAATTAATAAGTAAAAAAATAAATGTTAATCTTGCCCCAAAACACCCTCACTGAGACATCCAGTGTAATGTATGACCACATATCTGGGCACCATGGCCTAGCCAAGTTGACAAAGAAAATTAACCAACTCAGGCACCTCTCCCTTTGCAGGGCGCATGGCTTAGGCCAGCAGAGAAGGGCGCTGAACAAGTACATTTATACAGGGACTTGGCCACACCTGCTGTGTCCAGGGCCCTTCGCCCTCTAACCTCTGGCCTGCTACCTGCCCCTGAGCCAGACCTGAACTTGGCTACTGGGGGACAGAGCGGCCAGATGTAGACCCAGCAGCTGCAAGTACTCAGCGAGGAAGGCTGGTCATTCAATTGCAGGTGGCAGGTTCAAGTCAGGGCCCCTGCTTCTTGGTCCCCAGACTCAGTAACTGTTCCTCCGCTCATCCCCCGCTAGAAAAGAAAGGAAAATGGGAATGAAACATTGCAAAGTAATGGGTCCACGATGGTCTGTGCAGCAGGTGAGGCTCTGAGTCGAATGTGTCACACTTGGGGGCATGTCCGGGGCTCAGCAGAGAGCTAGGACTCGCTTCTCTGGTGGTGTTAAGTGTCTGGTTCCAGCCTGGGCCGCCAGACTCTTCTGAGGGCAGTGGGTGCTCCCAGAGGGTGGGAAAAAAATGGGTCCATCTGCGTGGGCCTCAGCTATGTCTCCTCGAGAAATCCAAGCATCTCAGTGACAGGAACTCTGACCCTGATTTTAGAAAACCAGGTCCCAGAAGCACAGAAGTGGGCGTGGTCTGGAGGGACAGAAGAGATTGCGGTCTAACCACATGAACCGACGGCCCGGATGCAGAATGCAGAGGGGAGGCCGCCTCCCCTTCGGTGAAAAATCAGTGCCTGCTGTCAGGACTCCCCATGGACAGCTTGACCAGAAAGGACTTCAAAACGCACTCCGCCCTGGAATCGTACCAGGGAGAGAGAGATGGAGCCCTTTCCAGGGCCTGGGTAAAGCCACCAACTGCACAAAGCCCACCCCCTCGGAGCAGCATGGAGAAGCTTCCCTAGTCAGGCCTAACTCACCCCTCGAACCTCTACTGAGCACCTTCTATGTCCTGGACCCTTTCCTGAAGGTGAAGCACAGTCTTCAAGGAATTCATGACCTCATACAAACAAACGAGCAAATAGGAACACACGGGGCTCCATNGGGGGGGGGGGGGGAGCAGAGGGGACACCTGTGGCCCAGCCAGGACAGGAGCTGTTCAGGGACTACTTCTCAGGAGAAGATGCCTGAGCAGAGTCTTCGAAGATACAGTGGAGTGAGCCTTGGTGAAGGCGAGCTCCGTCGTGGGGGCCTGGGACCAGCTCTGGAGCCCAGCGTCCGGTGGAGGGAGCCCATCTGGGGAGGACAGGCCGAGTTTGAAGTGCAGGCTAAACACCCTGTGGAGATGTCCGTTCGGCATTTGAACGTGTGGGGTCTGGAATTAGAGATGCTGAAGATTTGGCAGTTGGGCAGTAATTAGGCCCAGACGTGCAAACAGGGTCCCGTGCAGGTGTAGGAGAGGAAGGTGAGAACGTTTTGGCACCCTGAGAAACACCAACACTTCGCCAAGGCCAAGCCCACAGAGATGGACGGGTAAACCAGGCCGCTGTGTGCCGCGTATGATGAGAACCACAGGGGGTCGGGGGGAGGGAGCGAACCCGCTCGGGAAGCCGGGTCCAGCACTCAGAGAGCAAGTCGGAGGTCTTAGGTGGCACACAGCCCCGCAGCTCAAGACACACATTAAGGGACAGCCAGACCCTCTGCTATTTTCCGAAGGGGCGGATGAGGCCGGAGGAGAGAAGGATCTTGTCCATTTCCCCCAGAGAGCCGTGGAAGGAATAGCAGGTGTGCCCAGAGCAAATGGGAGGAGAGGACCATGCTCACCCCTGGTGCAAACAGGACAGCCTCCCCCAGGCCAGGAAATGCACAGAATTTGAAAATGCTGCCCACCCCCAAGAACAAGAGGGGATGAAACAGCATGTGGCAGAGTCTCCCCTCTTTATTTTGGGGATGCTTAACAGAGAAGCTGCCTGATGCGCATTTGTAAGGAACAGGCCTGGGAGGGGGCGAGAAGGGCTAGAAAATATCCTCCTCCCCTCCATCCCCGAGCCCCCACAGCCTGCGACCTCCTGACACAGTGAGCACCGAGATGGAGCTCCGTGGTGTTGAACGCAGCCTGCCTCACCCAGGGCCCTAGAATAGGCGCGGCCACAGCACCTCCCACGAGGCTGGAGGCTCAGCAGAGCCCGGGGGTGGGAGAGCGGACCAGATGGAAGCCAAGGGCGAGATGGGGCGTACACAGCGCGGGCCAACTGGTGTCTCCTTGTATGCGAGCACGTGGGAGGCTGCGTGTATTTCCTACCTCAGGCTGCCAGAACAAAGTTCCATGACCTGGGAGGCTTTCTAACAGCAGAACTTGATTCCCCACCTTTTGGGGGACTGGAAGGCTGAGGTCAGGACACCTGCACGGTCAGGTGCCGGTGAGAGGCTCACTGATCCGGTTTCCTCGCTGCAGAGCAGAGAGGGGACCGATCCCTTTTGCGAGGGCTCCACTTCTGAGATCGAATCACTCCTGAGATCGAATCACTCCCAGAGGCCCCCCACCATCACATGGGGATTGGTATTCCAACATGCGAGTTCTGGGGGCAGGCATTGAGTCCACAGCAGCGGGTGAGGACATGTGTGATGGCTGGTGTGCCGGGAAATGTTTCCCCTGCGCGAGAGCTTGCATGTGTAAGTGTGGCTAAGAGGGGACCCGTGGGAGAAAGCCCCCTCCCAAAGGTGGGTTCACAGCGGTCCCCTGGGGTGAGCACTTCACATGCTAGGAAGTCAATGAAGCAGGTCTGATGCACATCCCTACTTCTATTCTTTACATGAGGCTTGGGATGGAGGGGACTGTAATTCTCATCCGGCAGATGGGGAAACCGAGGCTCAGAGACACTGAACCCTTGCATGGGGCACTCCAGAAATGACTCAAACCCCTCACTCTTGATGCCTTGCTGTTCTGACCCCCAAAGGCATCATGCCCCCTGCACCCAGAACAGCCCATTACCTGTCCTTCTACCCCCATTACCCCTCCTCCTGCCACTCGGGACTCAGCCTCTCGGCAAACAGCTTTCCCAGGCCCACACGACGAGGGTGCGTGTCCCCCTCTGTCACAGCACTTGATCTCCCCAGGATGCACCTGTTTCCTTGCCTATCTCCACCAGTCTGATCTGCCAGAGAGCAGAGCCCTTGTCCTGGTCAAAACACACAGGATGGAGAAATGACCGGAGATAGAGCACAGCAGGCTCCAGCTCAGGACCCTGGCCCTGGCCATCTGCTGCTCCCAGGCCCTCGGGCACCCTGCCTCAACACCGGGGCCTATCCTCTCGACCCTACCTTCGGTGCATGGCTTCCCCCTCCTGGAATGCCCTCCACTGAGCAGACCTTGACAAGAAGCTGGCTGTCTGCATGGGTCATAACAAGACAGCTTCCACATGGAACATCTGTGTGCGCTGGGCCTGCTCCTCAGACCTTTGCACATACGAATTCATACTCCTGTGGTCTAGGTTCTAGAATTATCTCTGTTTTAGGGGTGAGGAAGTGGTGGCACAGAAAGGTCCGTTAGCTTGGCTCAGCTCACCCCACTTGTAAGTGGCAGGATTCGCCTTTGAACCAGGCAGCCTGGCCCTCGCCTCCACAGGGAGAGACCCCGTCCCACCCCAGGGGCTCTGGCCGGTCAGACCACAGCCAGAACCAGTCACAGCCGGGAAGGAAGCGTCCCACCCACATCTCTGACCTTAGACCAGACGTCAGAGGTAGGGAGGTAGCCTGGAATGTGCTGGAACGTCCAGACTTCCCTCCCCGGAGACCAGGCCGGTGCTGGTTTAGGGGGGCCTTTCCCTGCGGTGCTCAGAGGCCTTCGTGGCCCCCCCAGGGCTGGCCCGTCCCCCGGGGTGGGGACAGTCCTGGGGAGCCGGCACCCAGGTTCACACGGCGGTAGCTGGGGGCGAGGCGGTGTCTGGGGACGAGCTGTTTGCCTGCCCCTTCTAGAGGGAACGGCTCTGTTTTCTCCCTCCTGTAATTGTTACCATCTGCTTCCCTCCATCGTGTTTGTTGATGTTTTCTTGTTTTAAAACTGAAATGAGTCAGATTGGAAGCCGATTTAGGAAAAAGTGTCTGGGAGGGAAGCTCAAAGTGGCCACGGGGGACTCCGTGTTGCAGAGCTGTGGGAGAAGAAAAGATTCTGGGGGCAAGCAGGGGGGCTCTGCCAGCGTCTCCTGCCCTGTGGGGGCTGGAGTCCCCCCGAAGCCCGAGCAGGCTGGGGCCACGTGGGTTTGTGCGGGAGTGGAGAGGGTATGCGTGTGTCAGTAGGTGAGTGTGTGTGTGTGTGTGTGTGTTTGCACACACGCGTGCATCTTTGAGAACATGCGTACCTGTGTAAACATGTGTCCTCCAGGGGCGGGGTTCTAGAATGCATACCCTGTGGGTGGTTGGAGTCTTGTATTTGCAAGGACACAGACGTGAAAGAGGAGAGCGACGGGCTGGCCGTGACCAAGGTCTAAGTTGGGAGGGGTCCCCTATCTCTGCTCTCAACTTACGTGTGACCTCAAGTGGATCTATAAATTCCCCCCACCTGCGCAATGTAAGCTGGGATGTCAGGGCTTGACCCTGGATGCAGATGAGTGAGGGGACGGGCTTCTTTGGGGTATTTATAGAAGGGAATACACCACCACCACCCCCGGCGGGAGGTGATTCTCGGGAGCAGCAGTTGGTGTTGAGGGCGAGCGGCACATGGCTGCCTGGCCGTCCCTCTCCGGGGGCACTTCGGGCCCTGCCCGCCCCCACCCCAACCCCAGAGCTAAGCTTGGCCTTTCTCTGCAGGGCCAGGAGGCTTCCACATCCAGCTGAGCCCCGCAGGGTAGGAATTGGCTTCCAGAGCTGCCATTCTATCCGGAGTTTCAAGTCGGTGACTCACGCCTCCTCCCTCCTATTCCCATCCACCAGGCACCCTAGACTCTTGGTTCCTAAGTGTTGTTAGTTAAGCCAAAGAAGGGTGCCCTGTGATTCTACTCCTGGCTCTCTGGGGCTACAAGCCCAACCCAGCTCCAAGACCTTGGCCTGCAATTTGGATCAGCTGCCACCAGGGCCCGTGGTGCCCTGACATTGGTCTCGTGGCCAACCAGGCTTCCCACAGGTGCGGTGTGTGAATTCAGATTCAGCCTGCTTTCTTCTCCTTTGTCTTCTCTCCATAAACCACAGCCTGTGGGGGATCCTCCGGCCCCAGGAGCCCAGAGCAAAATGATGTAGAAGAAAGACTGCCGTGGGCACAGCATCCTTCTTGCAATCTTGGGTCCCCCCGGGTCAGAATAGCCGCCATTCCCTGAATGCTGTGTGCTCTTTCCTTTGTCCCGGCTTCTGTGCCAGGCCCTGGAAACAGAGGATGTCCGCTCTTCACCGAAATCAGTCTTTGGAAGCCAGATTATCATGCAGGCTTTATCGGTGAAAAAGCAGGGGCTCTGAGGGGGTGAACTGATTTGTGCAAGGTCATGGGGGAAGCCAGAGGGGGAGCAGGCCTCAAACCCAGAGCCCCGATCATTCTGGAGAGGGGAGGTGCTTCGGGAGACCTGCGTGCTGCCAGCCAGACAATGGCGGTGTGTGGCGTCCAGGCTGGCTGGGTTTCCCCTAGAAATTCTTGGATCCTGTTCCTACCCTTGCACCTTTCATTCCAAGCTTCTCCTTCCTGGGAAGCCACCTGGCATGCGCTCAGCCTAACTGCATGAGACAGGGTATGCGAACTCACTCCACTCACTGTGGTATTTAGGAGCAAGCAAAGGAAACTTCTCATGTCTGCATATTTAAGCGCTTTTATTAAGTGGAACAAGCTATTTCTGAACACAAGAGTGGCCAACAGCCTTAGAGGAAATTAAAATGAACCATGACAATGGAAAATTGCACAGGGGCACGGCGGATTCTCCGGAGATAAATACAACAAGCCTTTCAACAGCATTCAGGAAAGACTAGAGATCATGGAGATTATGTTGTGAGAGGAAAAAAGCAAACCATCAGAAAATTAGAGCTCAGGCAGGTGGGCAGACCCACCGTATGCTGGTCAGGCCCGTGGGTGTCCCTCTATTAAATAACCCCCACCCCCCGGGTCTGGTGACCAAGGTGGAGCCCAGAAACAGCCAGCAGACGGAGCTTCACTCCATCCACCCATCATCTTCCAAACTGTCCTTGTATGCATGCTTTGCAGGTGACATCACCTGACTGTGTCCCTGCAGAATTCGTCTGTCGATCCCTAACCCTCATCGTGATGGCATTTGGAGATGGGGACTTAGAGAGATAACTAGGTTAAGATGAGATCATGAGGGTAGGGCCCCCAAGAAGAGATTGGCATCTTTATAAGAAGAGGGACTAGAATCTTCCCTCTGCTGTGTGAGGTTGCAGCAAGAAGGCAGGCATCTGCGGACCCAGGAGAGCTCTCAGCAGAGCCCAGCCATGCTGACACCCCAATCTTGGACGACCAGCCTCCAGAAGCACGAGAAATAAGTTCTGTTGCTACATCTGTCCAGCCTACAGTACTTTGTCGTGGCAGCCTTTGTGGACTCAGTGCAGAACACAGACGGCCTGCCAGACCTTGGGCTCAAACAACTCCCAGGCCTTGAGGGGTGGAAACTGGCATGTCTAAGGGTTCAGTAGCTGTTGGCTGTTGTCATTCTGATTACAGTTCCCCCATTAGCCAGGGTTCTTTCCGAGGCCGTAGACAGTTCTTCACTGTGTGCCCAGCACGGGGTAGTTTCTCGGTAAGTTGGGGTGAAGAAATGAATGAATGAATGAATGAATGAATGATACAGCAGAAGCCAGTGAGCACCAGCACAGAGCTGATGAAGCTACGGTAGCCAGGCAGCAGGGCATGGCAGCGGGGAGGCCTCACTCGGCGGTGAGGGGAAGGCAGCCTGGGACCGGGCAGCCTGGGCCCCCACTGAGGACAGGGCATCGCTGGAGGGGGCTGGTCCGGGGCCCCTCAGCCTGACCCAGAGCTCCGCAGCAAGCAGCCACAAGTGGCAAGCCATGCATGCGTTCCCTCAGCTGTCCCCATGTGGAGTCCGGTCCAAGCAGCCCAGGATTCGGTATAGTGGTCGTGCCAGCCCTTTACAGAGCAGGGCTGGAGCCTTCCACTGCTCTGGTCACCTGTGACCCTGCTCCTCCCCCGCTGTCACTCCCAAGGAAGAGAAACTTATCTGCCCCGAGAGGGCTGCTTCCCTGTGACTCCCATCCCCCTTTCCCACACGTTCCCTCTTGTACCTGGACCCCCAGTGAGCCAGGACAGAATCTGTCCGTCCAGCAAGCTCTCTGAAGAGACAGACTGGTGCTGAACGATGCCATAGCCTTAAAAAAAAAAAAAAAAAATCACTCAAACCACCTCAGTTGTGAACTAAGTGAGCTGAGCTGGACTGTGGCCAGAGGGCCCTCCTCTCCCTCAGGGCCTTGCCTGGCTGCAAGCTGTTCTCATGACAGAAAGCCTGAGCAAGCAGAAAGCAGAGAGAAAAAGAGAGAAGACCAGGGAGCTGGGAAGGTGTTCACAGAGTCCCTCCTTGCGTGCTTCTGGAACATTCCACCGCAGAGCCGGCCGGTCCCAAAGAGCATCAGGGCCTAGGCTCCAGTCCCAAGACACACGCTCGGGTGCTGACTTGCTTCGGCGAGTCTTGAAGTCCCGGCAGTAAAACTATTTCAGCTCCTTCGGCGGTGCCACCCCGTCTGAGGAGCTGCCTCCCAGGGACATTTGTGCTGCCTTGTTTGTTTCATTGTCCCGCCTGACCTTGGGGCGACCCTGCCACAATCCCCTCTCTTGTTAAGGCTCTAATGAGGTCGCTAAAGATGTCTGTGTCAGGACCGCCTCGCCGAGCTCTCAGTTAACTTCATGCTCGGAGAGTCGGCTGTGCGAGTCACACGGCGGAGGCCTTCAGAACTCAGACGGTCCCCTCTCCCCCGCAGGCCTTTGTCTGTGTGAAAAAAGTAAGGAATCCTCTGCCGAGGCCCACGAAGGGTAGACCCCGGGAGTTTTAAAAGGAGTGTGAGGTGTTTGTGGAAGAAAGGCCCCCCAGGGGGAGGTGCAGCCAGCCAGCCAGAACTCCGCCTGGGGCTCTCCCCTCGGGGGGGTGAGTCCTGCACCCACGGCGGCCTTGGTTAACTCCCGAAGGCCCGCGACGGAGGGCCTGGCAGGGCCTCGAGGGGCAGAGTGGCCAGGCCGGGCCCTGGCCCCCAAAAGAGCCCGCTGCGTCCCCCGCAGTGGCTGGGAACCGTCTCCGGGAGACCCGGGAGCCTGGTTCGGAGTCACACGGGGCGCACAGAGTGCAGGCCTGTGAGGGCCACGCCGACAGGCACTTCGTTCAGTCGGGGACACACGTGGATCCCCACCCCCGCTCCCAGCTCAGCCCCCCACCTGCACAGAGGACTCTTCTCCTCGCCGGATTCAGAGGATTTCAAATCCGAGAATGACAAAGGCACCAAAACGGCTGTGCCTCTGTGAGTCTGGAGCTGACCCTGGGGAGGATGGGGGTGTCGCGGGCTCTGAGGCGGGGAGGTGGAGGGGTGGTCCCCGAGTGTCACTGCCTGCGGGGCGGCATTTGGGCGATGTCCCATCAAAGGCCAGGGCGAGGCTGCTCTTGCCAGGCCTCCCTTCCCGCCCCCTTTGCTGATAAGAATGAAGACAGGTCCCCGTGCTCCGGAGGGAGCTGCGTTGTCACCAATGCCAAGGTGAGCGGGAGGCCACGCGGGTTACAAGGAGCAACGGCTGTCGGGGGGACGATGAAAGGCCCATCCCAGCTCCGCGAGCAGGTGCCCCGCGCGCTCCCCCTCGGCCCCGTCTGTCCGTCTGGGCCACTGGCTGCCTCACATCACAGGCGTCTGCTGAGGGCCAGGCCTGCCCTGCACCTTTCAGCAGAATGAAAGGGAAACTGATATCAGAGGGAACTGGAGCACAGGAAAGGGCCTCTTTCTTTTCAAAGACTTCCATTTGTGATGGGCTTTTTTTTTTCTAGGTGATCTTATTTCAAAGCCCCTTTGAAAATTTTGTGGGTTTTGTAATGGATGAAAAGTAACTTGGAAATGGGACTAAGAAGTTTTCAGTTGAAAGTTGTTAGAGGCAAGTTGAAAGCTTTGAGTTGTAAGGTTCTGCCAGATTTATCATGTCTTTTGTCCGCGAGGCCCATCCGTGGGGGTGGGGGGCCTGGAGGAAGGGGCTGGGGGCCCAGACGGGGCCGGCGAGAGAGCAGAGCACCGAACCCAGCCCCAGCCACGGCTGCTTCACGTCTGCAAGGGGAGCCATCCGAGCTGCACTTTCAGCAGAAATGTCTCCAAGGTATCGACTTTGATGTGAGGAAAGGAAAAAGCAAATGTACTTCCAGAATACTGTAGGAAGCCGGGCTCTATCAGAAACAATGGCTACCTCGCAGATGTTTCCTATCAGAAAAATAATTATGAGAGAAATGAAGGCCTGAATGGCCCTGGTGGGGGGGGGGGTTGCTGACATGAGGCCTGGGGCCGGGCCATGTGGGAGAACGGACAGAGAGGGGAAGCCAGTGATCGGCACAGACGCCGTTGAGGCAGAAATCCAGGAAAAGCATTGTTCCAGAAACAGAAGGGAAGGGAGTTTCAAGGAGGAGGAAGGAGGAGGTCCGAGGACAAGGATGATGGCTGCTGTGAGTGGCAGGGGTGGGCAGAGTTACAGAGAAGTGGGGCGTCCGGAATCCCGCGGAGGGTACACCGCAGAGGAGGAAGGCAGGAGGATGCTAGAATGGCAGGTGAAGTGGTCAGGCAACGAGTTTTCAAGTGTTCGGTCCCTGTGTTGGAAAGCCAAGGGCAAGGGCTGCTGATGAGAGGGAGCGGGGGAGGGAGGGGAGACCTGGAGACAGAAGGGACTCGAAGGTGGACCCTGCAACCGTCGGCGTTGGAGAGGGGAGGTGTCTGCGCGGCCCTGCTCTGAGACGCAACAACTGGCCCCACCAGACCGTGTCAGGGCCACACTGGCAGCGTCTGGGGGAACACGTCGGCGGCAGCTGAGGGTTTGCGGGCCTGAAGGAGTGGGAGACATGAGGGAAGCCGAGCGTGCCGTCGGGGTCTGAGCAGGAGGCTCCACTGGGCTGGACACAGTGTGGGGAGGGGAGCCCATGGCACTCAGAGCCCCAGCGGAGGGGGTCTAAGTGTTACCCCAGCAGCCTTGAGTGCGCGCGGCCTTGACATGGCTGAACTGGTTTATGGGGCCGTCGGCCACAGTAAGGGGTGGGCTGGTGCCAGGTGGCCTGGGAACATTCCAGCCATCCCAGACCACTTCGGAGGGCCTAAGGATGGAACAGACGTGGGTAAGAGGCCTGAGTCTGGCCTACACTGGCTATTATCAAACTTCTCCGGCCCCTGTTACTCTCATCCGTAAAATACAGGTGAAGTCACGGAACTCCTCATGGAAGGAAATCACATCATGCCCGTGCCTGGCATGTAGATGGCGCCCAAGAAATGTGAGTCGTGAGGGCGGTGGCAGTCCTGGCGGCCCCATCTCATCTGTGTCTGGCATGTGTTTACGGCTGGGCTTGTTGGGCCCCTGTGGTGCCCCATGAGAGAGAAGGTGTCGGAAGTGGTCAGTGGTTGCTGGTGACCCTCAGGGCAGGGCACAAAGCCTGGGCTCACAAGGCCAGGTCAGAGCCCGAGCATTGGCCCCCAGTCCTATCTCCCACCCCAGCACATGGGCTGCCCTCACCGAGCTGTCCCTGGAGGTCACTCCCTCCTTACTGGGCTCTCCTACCCCTCCCCCAACACATCCTCTCCCCCACCCCGGTTCCCGGCAGGAACACTTGCCCCCCAGAGACATCATCATATTCTGTAATATGATTGGAATCTGAATATATATTTAAAATGACAAGATTGAAATTAAAATTTAAATAAAGAATTACTTTTCTGTAAGTTGCTCCGAAAGCAGTAATTTAGCAGCAAATTGATAGAGAAAGGTAAGCACTGGTCCTTTAAACCATCATGCAGTTTCCGGCATTCGAGCCCGAAGTGTCTCAATTTAACACATCATTGGTTAGTATTATTAGAAATTTCAGCGGTCTCTGGAGCACATTATGGCGGTGCTCTGAAGGGGAGGCCGAGGGCGCCGGCCTGGGTCCAGGGGGCCAGAGAGGGCAGCCTCATTAAGGAGAGCAGAAGGGGCTCCAGAGAGCCTCCCCTAGCCCCGAGTGGGGATTTAACTGTGATGATTCTCTTGTTTATAGTTCGGTGGCAATCATGAAATGAGAACTGAGAGGCCCATAAATGTCATATGCTCTTCCCAGAGGCCACACATTTATAGCTTTAGCCTCTGAAAAATGTCCTTCTGACCCCTTGAAACTGAGGCTGGGGCCAGGGGTCCATGGAGACACTGTCACCAAGGAGCCGGCTCCCATGAGCGGCAGGAGCAAGACCCAAAAATCTGTCCCATTTAGCATCTGGCCGGCAGCTTCAGCTGCTAGGTTCCCCACGTTCAGGCACACACGCCGGTAAACTTGAACGTCCAATATCATTGCTCCTCAGAGTGAGGTCCGTGGACTATCTTCATCCCCGGTCAGCCTGTAACACCACCACAGGGGACTTAGGAGTTCCCTGCCCCAGATCTGTTGAACTGAAAGCTCCGGGTGGGTTCAGAAGCCTGCATTCCTAATATACATACACCCCCAGATACTGACGTGCACTCGCGTTGGAGAACCCCTACTTTAGAGGTGGTCAGTGCTCCACCCGTGTGACCTTGGAATCCGCGCTCTCACTAACGACCTGTCAGTCCTAGAAAGCCAACAATCTAGGTATAAACCCTAGCTGTAATCTAAAAAAACCCAGACACCAGAATAGCTCCTCCCCAAACCTGGATGGCCAACATTTGAATACCATTCTTCAAGTAAAAATTGCCTTCCTGGGACACCTGGGTGGCTCAATTGGTTAAGCAGCTGCCTTCGGCTCAGGTCATGATCTCAGGGTCATGGGATCGAGTCCCACTTCGGGCTCCTTGCTCAGAAGGAAGCCTGCTTCTCCCTCTGCCTCTGCCTGCTGCTCTGCCTGCTTGTGCTCTTTCTCTCTCTGACAAATAAATAAATAAAATCTTTAAAAAATAAAAATAAAATAAAAATATAAATTGCCTTCCTAGGGCTTCACCTTTTTGGTGCAAGAGCCCCAGGAGGTTCCTATATTCAGCCCCCAGTATACCAGTCTGAATAAGTTTAAAGTGGCCTCTACCCATCCCCGCAGGTGGGCTAGACATCGTGAAGAACATCAGTGCCTTGCAGGGGGAGGGACGCTGAGAAGGAGAGGAAACACCCAGCCCTTGCAGGCAGTGGCCTCTCCTGCTGGCGGGCAGCGGCTGTGGTGGGGCTCCCCAGCATAGCCCAGGGCCTGGTGATCAGAGGGGCCTGAGCATATCCACTTCTGCTGGGAGCTGGGTGGGAACCAACTTCACTGTTTTCAGAGGACCCCCGAGAACCTTCCAGAGTCAGAAGGGAAAGGAAATGACAGCTTTCACAGCTGACGCTATGCCTGGGACCCCAGGGCCTCCACCATCGGTGTGCTCCCAAATCCGTGGGTCTCCGCCACCAATCTCTGCAGACTGTGGACTCAGAGCTGGGCTGGCTTCCTCATGTTGCCCAACTTCCAGACCAAAACCTCAGCCAAGTGTGTCTGAGCAGCAGGGCCCACGCCTGGAATCTAGCCGCAAGGGAAGCTGGCAGAGCAAGTTTCCTGGCTCCCACCTCAGGATGGGGGCTGCTGCCACGGTGCCGGGCAGTCAGAGACGATGCTCAAGGTCCACTGTGGGGCTCAGGCCAGATCAACAGCAGGCCTTCGTCAGAAGGGACCCTCAAAACCCGGAGCCAATGCTTGTCTTTTCCAAATTAGGTGGAGGGCGCCTGGGTGGCTCAGTGGGTTAAAGCCTCTGCCTTCGTCTCAGGTCATGATCTCAGGGTCCTGGGATCGAGGCCTGCATCGGGCTCTCTGCTCGGCAGGGAGCCTGCTTCCTCCTCTCTCTCTGCCTGCCTCTCTGCCTACTTGTAATCTCGCTCTGTGTGTCAAATAAATAAACAAAATCTTTAAAAAAAAAAAAAACCAAATTAGGTGGAAATGTTGGGGAGCTGTGGCTGTAGGTCAAGCTCAGAGTGCGGTCAGCCCCGGGTTACCCAGTGCTGTTGTCTTCCCTGTGGCTTGTCCATTTTCACCCACGGCCTCTCCCCTGCCCCCACCCCAGCTGGGGTGTGCTTGGGGAGACACTGCTCTCACTTTAGCTAAAGCCTTTATGTACAATCCCTGCTAGAGTTAAGCTGCAGGCATCCTCCGTGGAACACAAAGGATACACACAGAACTGTTGCATTTATATGTCAAGAGCAACACGCAGATGACTTTTTGGTCTTTTGCTATTTTGCAATATACACAGTAGACTGTGTATCTTTTTTCTTTAGTGGCTTTAAACAATATCTCCAAGTATCTCGCAGATTTGTGCACAAACTCAGAGGTCTCGGCCGGACCGTCTGCTGCTTCCGTGGTGCTGACTAGCGTGGCCTGGTGGACTCCTCCGAGCGGGGGGAGCTGAGGGGCCCAGGCAGAGGCTGTGAGTCCTCTTAAAAGGTTTGGCCCTGAGCCGGCATAATGTCAGAGCCTCACAGGTCTGTGTCCTGCAGCCGCTCCCCCAGCCTGGGTCATCCTGCAGGTCTCCGGACAGGCCTATCCCATCTGGCTGGTGCAGACAGCTCGAGGCCAGGAGCCGAGCTTGACCATCACTATGACCCGGGGTCCCGTGGTGCTTCTGGTCCACAGTGAACAGGGAAGCTTTGTCTGACCCATTAAACAGAGGCAAGGGCTGGGGGACTGTGGGGTCCCTTGAGTGGAGGAGGCTCACTGCTGTGAGGGATCAGCCCAGCCGTGTTCACCACGCCCAGCAGCAGGCAATGCCTGTCAGCCGAGTCGGTCAGCCCCATGCAAGTGACAAGGTCAAGGCTCACAGGTTCTGGTCCCTGGAGGCAGGTTTATCAGCATCAGCAGGAGACGGACATGGGCACTGTCCTTGTCACCCCACAGAGGAGGCCACTTGAACCCCCAAAGTGGACTCTGGAGCCTGGCTCTGTCAAAATGTCTGTATGCAGGAAACACACTTGTTGCTGTGAGGTTCTTGGTGGCAACTTCGGCCTGAATCCATCTCCCTTGGTGATTCCTGCCTACTTTGTGGCCCAACGCCAGCCCCGTTCCTTCCGGATGCTCTCCGACTTCCAAGCTCCATTGAGTCACTTTCTTCTGACCTCCTTGGGCAAACATCGGAAAAGGCTGAGTTCTGGTTTCTCCAGGCCATCCCCCCCTGCCATGGAGGCAGGCGTCAACCTCAGCACCCCACATCTTACATCCCACTCGGGCACACGGGAGGGACCGGGGGAGCCAGGCCTCCGAGCAGCCTCTGGCAGCATTCAGGGCAATGACATTGGGGGGCCCAATATACGAGTCCCCCACAGTCCGGATCCTCATCTCCCCAGTAAGGGGAGCTCATTGCCTCCCATCTCCCACAGGCCCTGAGCCACTCCCCATCTCTGTTCCATGACACGGTTCGCTCTTCGGAATTGTGCCCCGTGCGTTGTACCAGGAGTGAGGAATGCCTCTACGGTCGGCCAGCTCCGGAGCTCAGAGACGCTGCCTGCTCGTTCGTTCCCTGGGCACCTACAGCGGGCCGGGCACTGTGCCAGGTCCCTGTTGTCACAGAGCTGGCCCACCAGGATGGGGTCAGCATGGGCCCTGAGAGGCGGCGTGCGGAGACCGTGACCATCGTGTGCACAGCGAGTCGGTCCCAGAACCAGTGGGCACGTCAGGGCCCCAGGCGAGCTCCCTCCCATCCTCTCTCAAACCTTCCTGCCCCCCTGGGATTCTGCTCACTTCCGTGGCACTTTTGTGCAAAGTAGAAAAAGGTGCTCCCTCAGAGCAGACAAATTAGCCGAAAGGAACCCCTCTGGGCGGTTGCAGCTTCACAGGCGAACCCCCAGAAAAAGTGCCCCCCAACCCCCTCTGCCGGGCATCTTCTCACTGTGCCCCACACCTTTGGCCCACACACCTTCCCCCAAACAGAGCGGGACCCCCAGAACAGCTCTGTGGGCGACGTGTGCCTGGTTCTCCTCCCGCTGGCCCAGCACAAGCCGGGGGCCCTGTGAGGCTTGTCGCCGGGCGAGGTTCCAGCCCCCAGACCAGGGGCGCCTCAGCCCAGGCTGCCGCCTCACAGAGAGCTTCATCCATGAAGGATCGGGGTCTTTAGTGTTCTTCAGTCGCCGAAAGAAGCAGGATGCTGTCAGCTGCCGTAAAAATGTGACCTTTGAAAATTTACAAGAGCTCGGGGTTTAAAAGCTGCTGCGTTAATGATGCATCCTATTAGCATCTCATTAAAGGGAAGCAGAGAGGAGCCTGGCTGCCCAGTGATGGGCAGAGAGGGCCACGCCGAAGCGCCAGGCAGGAGGAGGGCTCTCCTCATCCGCCTCTTTCTGCCCGGGGTCATCATGTCCGGGGAGCAGAAGCACGGCCAGGAACGCTGGCACAAGGCCAGACGTCCGGGTGGCTTCACTGATGCTCCAGATGATGCAGTGGGGGGGCCAGAGGAGCCTCCCTCATCCCTGCCTTCCTCCCCCAGCCTGGACTGGTCTCCTAGTTTGGTTTCTGTGGCGTTCTTGTGCAGACATCCCCCTGGCAAGGAGAAGGGGAACTGGGGAGGCCTGTTCTGGCTGGGGGACTCCTGGAGAGCCTTCGATGGGGTCACAAAGCTTTGGGGACGCCGGACCAAGGGAGAAAGTCTTAGCGGGAGCTCAGTTCAGAGCTGGAGCCACGGACCTGTACACGGTGTCCCCGAAGCCTCCAGAACTTCGGAGCCCTTCGCAGGAGGAGGGGCTCCCGTCAGGCCGAACAGACTCCCATCACCAGCTGCAACATCCCTCACCCACCTGGGCACCCAGGCGCCTGGCAAAATGCACAACCGTATCCAGCTTTCTCTGGGGGGAGTGGAGAAAGGAATGTTCTTTTCATCGTTTAAAAAAAATAAATAGAAATTTCTGAGCCATGATTTGCTCATCGCTTCAGGAGTTGCTAGTGCGAGTAGAGTGAGTGGCCTTATTTATCTTTCCTAAAGGAAAAAATGAAAGACCCTGTTTGCCTTCTCACAGCAGAGCGGCTTTCTTGTACATAAGAACTTGCTTGTAACAGCCATGAAAGACGCAGCCGAGCAGCAGGCCTGTGGTAGCCACACCCAGTTGCTCCCAGCCTTCCCGGGCTCACCCCGGGGCCCCCAGCTTCCTTCTGGAGGCTGACTTGCCTGCAGTTCATAGAGCTGAGTGCCCCCCTCCACTGGGAGCAGCTCTGGAGGGCGGGGCTGAGTCTCAGTCAGGGTGTCCCTGGTGCCCCGGGCAGGGCCTGGCATGGAGCAGGAGCCCAGTGCTTGTTTACCGAACAACCCAACTACCCACAAATGCATACGGGAAGGATCTGCCAGGAGGGCTTTGGAGCCAAGGGACTAAGCCTTTGAAAAAGGGTGCAGTGTTTCAAGTTCAGAAACTCCCCAGTTTTAGAGCAAAAACAGGAACTCCTGGAGTGTCCGAGTTCCGAATGGGTGCTCACTGCGGAGGAGGAGACCCCGACCCCCTAGACGGGTGGCCGCGGCTGCCATAGGGCCAGAGCCTCCAAGCTCCCAGAGCCCTCCCCGACCTTGCCCGAAAGTGCCAGGCCTACGAGGCACCCCGCTGATTCAGCGGGGGACAAATGGCAAGGGCGGGAGGACCCTGCAAACCAGACATGCTTCGGGCCTGAGAGGCCTCCAGGAACCCCGGGGCCGCAGAGAGGGGCTGCAGCGCCCCCTCCTGGCAGAGGGTGCCCCAGGAGGCTGGAGCGTCATCCTTCAAACCTCACCACTCCCCTTTCCCCTCCCTCCCCGACAGGGCCCTGAATGGGGTATCCCACAGGCTCCTTCCCCTTCGCAAGCCTCTGGTTATGGGAAGTGACCTCTGCACCTCCCAGCCCGTGAGCAGCCAGGGGAAGCTGGGAATGCAGAAGCGGCCACAGACGGGGCACGCTGCAAAGCCCTGTGTTTAGAGAATGCTAGAGGAGCCACGCTCTTGTTCCCTAAGTTCCGCAGGACTGTTGGTGAGGGTGGCTAAATCCCCAGCCCCTTCCCCGGCACTGCCCCCCCACCACCACCAACCCCAAGCTCGCATCTGTCCCAAAGACAGAAATGGGGCAGGGGCCTCTGAGAAGGAAGCTTGTCCATTGAATTGTTCTTTCCTCCGGAGATTCACTCTTTCCCTTTGTTTCCTGCTCTGTTCAGAGAAGCAAAGCATCAGAAATGCAGGCCAGAGATAAAGTGCAGCCTAATGCAATTAGCTCCACGCAGCCCACAGGTCCTAATGGGATCCCGCTCCGCTCCTCCCAGCCGCCGGCCCTAATGCGCGCACTGTTTGTCATCTGCATTAGGCATCCAAGACCCAATAAGTGCTGTCCTCCCTCCTCTCTCCCCACCCCTACCCAGCCAGTCCTGCTGCTCCAACAGGCCCAGTGGGGGCGCTGCCCCCACCAGGTGGCTCACTGGGCTAGCTTCTGCGAGAAGCTGGGAAGACCACGGCCCTCACCTGAGAGAAGCCTGCAGACGCCCCCTCTGGCCCTTCGGGCCTTCTATGGCTGTCCCTGGTAGATAGCTGTCTCTGCCCCCACCCCACCTCCTCCTTCACCCCAAACCTGATTGGGGCTCTGGCTGCAGTCCTGGAAACTGCAGAAACTTCCTGAAAACCACCTGCACTGAGACCCTACCCCCCCACCCCGCTACATCTAGTGATCCAAGTCCCAGGCTCGCCAACAGGCTGTAGGATTTCTTCTTGTTCTTTTTTTCTTATTATAATGGTAATGGTCATAGTAGAAAAATTGGCAAATACAGAAAAGTAGAGACAGGAGAATAGATTTTACCCATATTCCTCTCGCCGAGAATAACACCCCTGCTAGCATTTTGGGTTTTTCTCTCCTACACATACTGTTTTACATGTGAGCTTCTGTTTGTGTCGTTTCGTGTCCTGCTTTTCTCATTTAACATTATAGTGTTTGCATTTTGCCGTCTCATTATGCATTTCAGTAAACATGATTTTTAATGACCATATAATACTCCATCAAGGCTGTCGCTCAGAGACTAGTGCTGTGCTGATGTCTGTTTTCAGCCCGGGGTTCATTTTCTCATTCATCTAAATATCTAAATTAGAGAATGAGATCCTGAGACAGAGAGCCGGCCTCCTTCCCACGGCAAGGAGCAGAGGGTCCCACAGAAGATGCTCCCTGCGCTGGGCTGTCCCCCCACGGGGCTCAGCCCCTACCCTCCCCACACCTCCTCCATGGGGTGGCACGTGGCCGGGCTCAGAGCCTCGTATGGGTCCTGACAGAGGTGCTCTGGAGAATCATCTTCTCCCAGGTCAAAGGGCCAAGCCCAGGGCGGAATTGAGCCTGAGCTGAAGACACAGCCGGTCTTCGGCCTACGACTGTAAATGCTGCGGTTTATTAATGACCCGAGGGCTGTGGGAGCTTCACTCCTCACAGCACAGAAAACTTTCCTTCGTGATAGTTCAGGTGGAGTGAGCGGCTTCGGAGGACGGCCGGAGAGGCCTGGGTGGGGTGTTCCTGGGGGTGGGACTATAGCAGAAGCCTACAAGGTCTAAGCCCAAATGCACTGCCACTGCCTGGGGGCGCTGGCCCTGTGGCACATCTGGGGGGTGGGGGGAATGGGCCCCAAGGCAGCAGCTCTGGCCAGGCCACGCTCACCCGCCCGCTCTGCTTCTCCCCAGGCCCCTGGAATCTCCAAAGCGGACAATCAGTCCCAGGGACTCACGACCAGCATCCGGTGGGGGCAGACGCCCATTAATCAGTCCACGCCCTGGGACACTGATGAGCCGCCCTCCAAACAGATGAGGGAGAGCGACAATCCAGGTGCGTACGTCATCGGCAGCCAGAGACTCCCCGCCGGGGCTGGGAGGGGTGTCAGAGGCCCCTGGGTGCTCCAGCTTGTCAGCAGGCCCAGGGCTCAGGCTGCCTGCGGGTAGGGACCCTGTGTGTCCTGGGCGGTAGCTGCATCTCTGCCCCTTCTCTGCTACACAGGAAAGCTTTGGGGAGGCAGAAGGAGTGAGAGTGACATCACAGGAGTGATGAATCTGCCTCGTGTTATTTTGAATAGTCCCTCCCAAACCTCAGTACTCTGGTTCATACATTTCTCAAGCTACATCTTCCAGGGAGGTTTTGCTTTGCCGATGTTTATAGGAGAACCGGGATGCCCCCCTCCCCCCTGGACTGGGGGCTCCCCACCTCCGACACCATCCCAGCCCTTCTTGGGTCACACGTAACAACACCTTCCCTGTTACCGCACGTTGGTCCCCTTAGGATACACAGAACTCATCTGCTTGACTCTCCACACCACAGCCCTACAGATGTCTGGACACCCCACTCCTCCTCCCCTCCAAGTCTTCTGCATGATAAACACCCCAGGTCCCACGGCCACACTCCAGAGTCTGTGGCTGCCCTCCAGAGAATTCTGCTTCTGCGCCCCTCAGGGCCTGGGACCCAACGCCAAGGGCCCACATGTGCTGTGACCAGCACCTCCCTCATTCGGCCCCTCTACTTTGACCACTGCAGACTTAGATCACTTCTGATTGGCTGCTAGCCCAGACATGCGGTGTCATCAGTGACACCCCAAGACCATCATGGCAGCAACTCTGACCCCCGTCCTCTCGATCCACCTTAGGCAACAGGGTGTAGGGCTCACAGACAAGTCCTAGTCCATATCTGCCCGTAGGACTCTTAAGATCTCTTAGATTCCAGCTCTTTACTGCGGACCTGGGCCTAACCCTCCCGTTATTATGTCACCTGCACCTGGGTGGTGATCTCCTCCCTATCATCATCCAACTCACTGATAAATAGGGTAAGCAGGACTCAGGGCACATCACTAGAGACCTCCTTTAGGTCCCCAGCATCCTCTGGGCCAATCGCCCTCATAAATCAGCCGCCTCCATGGGCATCTCTGTACCTTCACCAGAGTTCCCAGAGAAGTCACCGCTGTGCTCCAAGTTCTCAAGCATCGTTCCAGGCTCCCCAGCTAATCCTGGAGACAAATGAGCTTAGGAGGTCATGCCTTGTGCTTAAGACACCAGGCTGGCTCACAGCTGGCTCCCCTTCTTCAGGCTTGGGGACAATCCCCCTTAGCAGCCCATTCTAGAATCTTGCCGGCACTGCTTCACCAATATTTGCCAGCTTCTAGTTGTCTCCAAATAGACAACTAGTTTTCTTTCTGTGAGAGAGCTCCCAGCTCCCCTTCTCGACTCTGGGGCTGGGAGTTCTGAGTGGCCCCCTGGCCCCCACTCTCTTCCTCAGTCTCCCTGCCCTCCGTCTAGACTGCCACTCCAGCAGCATCATGAAAACCAAGGTGGGATCCGGGTGATGGAGACCCAGGCCCATACTCAGTCAGAGGTGATCCAAGCTGTCCTTCCCTGTCAGTGTCTTCTGGCTTCACTCACAAGCACACTTGGGTCACCTCAATGTCAGCTCAGCTCAGGCGGACCTGGCCCTGCTCGGCCTGACCTGGGCTCGGTTGGCCTTGAATCTTGTATCAAGTCTCAGTTGTTGTGTCTGGGCCCCCTTGTTCAGTCAAAATTCCCTTACAGGCCAAAATGCACTTCTCTTGTTTCCCCCCCCCGGCACAGCCATGCAGAGGTTGCTTAGGAGAAAGCCAGCCCCCCAGCAGGGCAGTGGAGAGCAGCGCCTGCCAGGCTTCCCCCACTGCCCGCACCTCCTGTCTCCCTTCCTGCACCACAGGGCTCTTGCACAGCTCCAGGCTCTGTGTTCTCACCTTGCCCGGCAAACACCTACTATCTTCACAATCTACCTTTCTCCCCACCTCCTCCAGACAGCTCTTCTCCAGAAAGGAAGGGAAAACACCAACATTTATGGAACATTTAACACATGCCAGACACTCTGCTAGTTTTTTTTTTTCTTTTTTTTTTTTTCCCAAATACATTTTCCTCATTCAGTTCTTCCCAGGAGACCTCTGAGGTAGGTGTTGCTAGTTCCGTTTAACAGAAGGAAAGCATGAGGCTCAGAGAAGATAAGCAACTTGCTCAGGGGTCCTGGCTAATAAATGGCAGAGCCAAGATTTGAACCCAGAACTCTTTGAAGGTCTCTTCTTTTTTTTCTCTCAGTTTTGTTGCCTCTTGAGCTCTCCAAGCAGATTGTGCTCCCCCTCGGGCCTCCATGGCCATCTGCTCACGTGCCCCCAAAGCATCTATCCTATGCTACTATCACCACAGGTTTTTAATCTGGGGGCTCCTGGACGCAGGGGTCTTGTCCGCCTCTGGGACCTCAGCACCCAGCCCAGGGCCCGGGGCACTCGGTGTTTGCCGAGGGAATGTGTTTCCGGCAGATGACATCTCTTCTGTCTCCCTTGCAGGCACAGGGCCATGGGTGACCACGGTGGCCGCCGGGAGCCAGCCCGCCCTGATCGCACACTCCTACGGAGTGGCCCAGCCTCCCACCTTCAGCCCGGCCGTGAACGTCCAGGCCCCGGTCATTGGGGTGACCCCCTCACTGCCTCCCCACGTGGGGCCCCAGCTCCCGCTGATGCCAGGCCACTACTCGCTCCCACAGCCACCCTCTCAGCCACTGAGCAGCGTGGTGGTCAACATGCCCGCCCAGGCCCTGTATGCCAGCCCGCAGCCCCTGGCCATGTCCACACTGCCTGGCGTGGGGCAGGTGGCCCGCCCGGGACCCACTGCCGTGGGCAACGGCCACATGGCCGGGCCCCTGCTGCCTCCACCACCACCAGCCCAGCCGTCCGCCACCCTCCCCAGCGGTGCCCCTGCCACCAATGGGCCCCCCACGACTGACTCGGCCCACGGGCTGCAGATGCTACGGACCATTGGCGTGGGGAAGTATGAGTTCACCGACCCCGGGCACCCCAAAGGTAAGTCCCGCTGCCCACATCCTCCCGTGTGCCCGCATCTGTGCTTCCCCGCGTGGTCCCGACGCAGTGCGGGCAGGCGTGTGCTTCCGGCGTCCCGTGCTCTCCGGCGGCTCCCTCACTGGCCTCGCCCGGCCCGGAAGCAGTAGCGGGGCTCCCCCTGCCCCGGACAGCCGGGCCTCGGACACAGGAGGCGGAGGGGAAGGTGGAGGAGGGGAGGCAGGCCAGGCGAGCACCTGCGAGCCCGCAAGGAGCGGAAGGGAAGGGAGGGCCTGCGAGGGCCGGGGTCCGTCTGCCTCCAGCCCAAGCCCTAGGCCATTCTCACCTCTGACCCCGAGGCCAGGCCAGGTTCGGAATGAGCAGGCGTCGTGTGCTCCTCTTAGGGCCGCATGGAACAGTCCTTTGTGGGCCTTTCTCATTTCCCACCCAGAACAGGCAGCGCGTGAGCTGTGTCCTTCCCCAGAAAAGCGCCCTCTGCTGTGGGGCTGCCTGAGCATTCCTCTCCCCTACTGCCTCCTCCCCGGACCGTCCTCAGCCGCTGGGACTTGTGGTTTCAAGGACCCAAGGGTGGCTCTGGGAGGCGCCGGGAAAGAGCCCCTCGAGCCTCAGCCTTCAGTTAACCCCTCTGCCCCACCCCCAGGGAAGTTTTCAAGGCAGACCCTTGAGAACAGAGCCTGCAGGACGAGCCCTGGCCTTGGGGCCAGGACAAGGCGCCTCAGCAAACAGGCCTCACTCCTGATGAGCATCTGAGCGACCAACCCAACCGGAATGCGGAAGGGGGCAGGAGGACCGGGGACCACAGATGTCACACTGGTGGGGTTCATCTGCCCCAGACTTACTTCTCTCCCTCAGAGCTCCAGACAGCCAAGCCCCTGTCCCGCTGAGTGGAGAGGGGAGGCAGCCAGGCCAGCGCTGCAGGCAGGAGGGCGCGTGGCGGCTGGTCTGCCTGCTGGGGTACCCAGGCCTCCTTTGAAAAGCGGAGTAGATGGGCCTAGGAGGTGTGGACCTCTGGGCATCTCTTCTGGGCCTTCTCGCTAACAGCCCCTGGAGATGGCTCCTCAGGGGGCCCTGCCTCTCCGCAGAGCCATGACTCCCACTAGCCATTCTTTCCTGCCTGCTCTCATGCGTCTCTATCTTTATCCTTTGGAGCAATTTTCAGACCTCGTCAGGCATCCCAACAACAAAGCCGTGTCTAGCTCTCCATTGGGTTTCATTCCCAATCTGATTGCGCCCCAACCGCCTTTGTTTTGGAAATCAGCACTAGTTTTAAATGACAAAATTACAGAAAATTACATCTAAATTCTGGTAAACTCTTGCTTTGTTTAAGATCTTTTTTTAAAAAAAAATTGACTAAATTGATTTTTTGTTTGAATTGTTTTGGTTAAGCTCTCTCTCCCTTAAAAAGGAAAAAAAAAACATATTCCCAGTTTACATGCTGCCAGCTCTGATACACTGGGATCTGGGCATCCCAGCTGCTTCCAAGGCTGTACCAAAGGCCAGGCACTGGGTGGGCTTCCCTGTCCCCACCACAGGGTCATCACCACCACCCCCAGAGGCCTCCTAGGGCTGATGAAGAGTCTTGCTGATTTGCCAAGTTTCAGATATGGATCTAGGAAAAGGACTTACTCTGGGCAGAGCGGGAACTGGCCCAGTTGGGCCTGAAGACCCTGGTTTGGGACTTAGCATAGAACTGGGGTCCGCCTCCCCAAAGGCACAGGCGCCTTCTCACATCAGGAACCTGAACCCATAAGCTCCGGAAGTTACAGGCAGTAGAGACACACTGGGCCAGCGGGTCATTGTCGAGCCAAACCTGTAAGATCTTTCTGGGGCCAGAGGGTGAGAACCACCCTCTCTGGTGAGCCCAAACCCGCAGACAGGAGGGAAGGAGAGAGAACGCCCCTGATGGGGTTTGTCCTGCTAGCCCTAGAGGGTGGATTCAGTGCTAGGTGAGGCCAAGCATAGGGTAAGCCTAGAAAGTATGCACAGCCCTGCCTTCTGGTAAGCCGGTGAGGTCCCTCCTGCTCCAGCCAGCGACAACCGGTCACCCAGCTGTCATGTTGATTTCCATAGTTGACCCGGGAGCGGGCTGTTTCCCCAGAGATTCCATTTAACTCACTTCTCTATTTATGGCCCTCATCAGCTGATTTATCCCCTTATATTTGTGGTGAAGAAAGACAACGAAGCATGAACATACAAATGCCTCCAAACTCAAGCCTGGGTGGGTTGTGTGGCTTTTTTTTTTTTCTAAAGTAATTTCTCCTTTCATTTCTAATCTTAAAAGCCTTTATTGCTAAAGCTATAATTTGTCTGTCAGATCTAATGTCAAACAACTGCATATTTTTTTTTAAATAAGAAACCCGGATTTCGAAACCAAATCTTTGAAACTTACCATGTGAGAATCATATCCCTGACAAGACCGTGTGGGTTTGGATTTGGGTCACTTTTAATTTTTCCCTGAGGGATTTTACATCTCCAGAACCCAATTGATTTCACACTCCTAAATGACAGACAGCTGGCTCCAAGCGGGACGGCATCAACACTAGTCAGAACTCCACTTAAGGAAGAAAAAAGAAAAAGAAAAAGAACTTTCCTTTTCTCCTGTTCTGTTTGAAAGCTTGCCCGGCGTTATAATAAGATTCACCATAGAGCTCCTTGAGATCTGGCTCATTAAAGTCCCGCAATTTTTCCTCTATTGTTTGACATGACAACCTGGCCTCTCCCGGGGTTGAGTAATTATGGAGAGATCCCTTCCACGAAGAACAGGTCTTGCCAGACAGAGGGATGGGCCACTGGTATTTTTAGACTTCATTAGTGCCCCGATTTAAAATTTCACAGTTTTGTTTCTTGTAATTATCTTCCAATCGACAGAGCTGAAATTTCTGTTGGGGCTATGTGAGTCTGCCTTCCCAAAAAGGGCGTTGGGACTTTCATCTAAAACTTAACCAATTGAAAAGTAAAGGTGGTGCGGAAATGCTTTTTGATTTGCAATAGGTCAAGCGATTGTCTCTCGTCTGTGAATAGAGAAGCCAGCTTGCATGCAGTTCAGTTTAATGAGTGTTATTTAAATGCATTGAGCACATATAGATTTGCTTAAGAAACTTATAAGATAAATCTCTCTTTCTCTAAGAACAATTTGGGGGTAGGATTTCATTCTTTAAAAAAAAGATTATGTATTGAAAACTAATTAAAATAGATTTCGTGTGTGCAAAGTGATAAGGGAGGAAAAAAGATTTAGTTCCATTTGAATCCTGTTATATACCTGAGGCCTTTGTCTTGTTGGACTGGAAACCGGGAAGCAATCTATGGGCAGCGGTGATGGCCAACGTCAGGCCTTGTGAGATGAGTGAGGGAAGTCTAATGTCACGGCCCCGGGACCACGGGAGCCCAGCTGTGTCAGAGCAGAGGTGCAAGCTCTTTGTGTCATTTTTCTATCCCCTACCTTTTCCCACAAATGATTCTTGGGGGCTCAGACGGTAGCCAGAGACCGTTAAAAGCCCCAGACTAACGGTGAGCTGCAGAAAGGTTATGTTTCCACCTGCACGTCCAGGGAGAGAGAAGCAAGGTTGCACCTGCTGCCTTCTTCTTCTGAACCAAAAAGCAAAATCCAAGTTGACCTGAAACGGTGAGGGCTTGTCTCTTCTGACTTCAGATTTTGTCGGCCTAGGGCGAGGGGCCGTGAGGATTATCCACGGCGGGCACCCATGTCGTGGGATGTGCTCAGCCCCTCCCTGTGGTTCCACACCTCTTCCTTCTCCTCCTTGCCCCGGGACCCCCACGCGGGGGAGCCCTGGGTGTCTTTATGCCACTTTCTGCTTGGAAAGCAGCCACTCTGTCTCCCTGAGTGGCAAAGACAGGATCTGGAAAAGACACCTTGAGGCATAGTGAATAGCTATGGGACGGGGTCGTCTCCTCACCTCTCTGAGCCTCCTTTTCTTCCTCTTTAAAATGGGATGAGAAGCCTCGAGGCAGTTTGAATGAGATTGCGGACATGAACACACACAGTACTTTGCCCTCCTAACTCTGCAAACCCTTGTTCCTGTCAACACTGAGCCCGGGTCTAGAGTTCAGCAGAGACAGCAGCTGGTGAAGGCGGGGGGAGCAGAGCCCCCTCCCCGAGGCGGAGGAGATGGGGGGAGCCCAAGCTTGCTCATACGGTTGGCAGCCCCCTGGTCAGGCAGCATCGCGGGACCACCACGTCCCCGTGGGTAAAAGGGAGTGGCCATGTCGCCTTTCTGGCAGGAGGGTTTTGGAGCCTAGCCCAGGTCCCCCCCGCCCCATCCCTGCCCCACCTTCTGACGTGCCAGGGCACCCTGCTCTGTGCAGATTCTGGAGGCAGCTGGGAATTCATGATAAAGCCGTTTGCCCACGCAGGGTTAGCCCAGAGGCACAAAATGTCCAAACTGAAATCACCTTCCCACAGACCTGTTCTTCCCGTGCCTCTGTCTCTGAAATGACATCATGAATCCACCCAGGAGTTCGACGTCAAAGCCCATGGTTGTCCTGGCCCTGCCCTCATCCCCCTCATGCACTGAGCCTGAAAACGCCTTTGATTCTGCCTCCTCCAGATCTCTCCGCTCTCTGTCCCCACCACCATGGCCCTCTCAGGCCGCCAACACCTCTGGCCTGCGTTGGCGGCCTTCAGGCCCTCGGTGCATCCCCTCCCGTCCAGGTCCCTGGTGCAGCCAGTGTAGTCTGCAGAACCCAAGTCCGGTCCCGTCTCCCGGCGAATGCCTCCACCAGCCCCTGCTACTTCCGGGACAGTGCCCAGCCCTTCACGTGGAGCCCCAGGGTCTGACTCCTGCCGGCCTCCGCCTTCGTCTCTGCCATTCCGCTCACAGGCTGCCCTGAAGCCACGCCAAGACTGGGATTTTCTCCCTCCCAGCTGTGCCCCGTGCTTGGCCACGCACCTAAAATACAGTCACCCTGCCCCCGTGTCATTCTCCCCACTAGACCGCGAGGCCCTGGGTTGGGGGCAGGCACCGCCCCCCAAGTACTTGCCCCAGAGCATAGGGGAATCTGAAACTCTGCCTCGGTTTCCTTGTCTATAAAAGGGGATAATAACAGAACATGCTTCGTAAAGTCGTCGTGAGAGTTAAGTGGGTTCTTTGACTTAAAGCCCTCAGAATAGTGCCCAGCATGTCCTTAATCGCTGCAAAAGTCTTTGCCACTAGTATCTTCACTAGCAATGCCAGGGCCTCCTTGCAGTGTCCGTGTCCTAGGGGCCCGGGGTAACATGAAAAACCCAGAGGCCAGGTTACCTTGGGAGGCTTGAGAGATGGTGTCCCCATGGTGATGTTTGAAGCCCCTCGTTCCCAGGGGCCCACTTTGAACACAAGAACTTGCCTTCCCGCCCTGTAACACTTTACACCCCTCTGCATCACCCAGAATAAACAGAAGGCATCAGACTGTTGCAGAGACCCTCCCCCTATTTCCAGGAGCCGTTGGAGGAGGGCCCCTCCTTATCTGACATCAGGGGATCTCAGCATCCCGTGAATTTCAGCTGGACCCCAGGTGCTGAACTCACTGCGTGGGTCCTCCTCCAGGGCCATATCAGTAGATGGGCCAAATAGAATTGGGTCGCCCCTGCAGATCAACGAACCAAGGATGCAAGCAGAGGGGCTGGCTTATTAGGAGCACTTGGCCAACAGCACGAAGGGGACCAGGAGCCCAGATTCGGCACCAGACAGCTGGTGTAGAATTCCAGCTCCACTACCCCCTGACCCAGTGGCTCTGTGCTAGAACACTGGTGTCTCTGAGCCTCAGTTTCCTCATCAGTCCCATGGAGAGAATATTAGTGCTGTCATCAGAGACACATTCTAAGGACTTCATAATGTATGCCAAGTCTTAACACAGTGCAGAGCACACAGTAAGCCTGCAAAGTCAGCTGTTGTTAGGACTGCCACCAGTGTAGGGAATCCCGGAGAAGAAATATTGTCTGGGGCTCCTTTGGCTCAAGCAGGCCATTATTTCTAAAGTAAGGTTGCCCAAAATAATTTCCCAAATCTAACTGACCTAACCCTCAACACCGATCTGGAACCAAATCCACAGACCCGCTGTTCACCCGAATTTTCCCCTTTCCAGCCTGCCCCCCACCCACGACACACACACCCTCACCCAAGAAATACATGTCTCAGAGGCTGTGGGATTGGACAATTCATCTACACAAAGTGCTGTGTCCTCGCCTGGGCCGTAGCACCCCAGGCTGGCCTCAGAGAGCCCGCCTCCCCTTTGCAGGGCTCGGCCTCCAGAGGTTTGTTAATCATTAGTTGGAGGGTTGTCTGAGGCTTAACTGTTGTGTTAACAGATCATTTGATGATGAGCAAAACAGGCAAGCGGAAAGATGCAGCAAAGGCCCCTAGACCACCCAGAGACCATGTCATTGTCGGAGCAGGGGGTGACCCCAGTACCCCAACCTGTGTGCAACCCTCTCAGGGGCCCTCTGCTCAACATGGTGCCTGCCCCACCCCCCGCCCCACCGTGAGCTGAGTGCGTGGAACTGGGAGTAACATATGGACTTTCAGCCCCAAATCTCTGCTGAGCATTTTTGAGATCAGAAATCCTGCTCTGACCCTACCTGTGGATGGGCAGGGCCAGCGGAGGCAAGACACCGTGGCAAGGAGAGGGCTCTTCAGATTAGAGAGAGGGAGGGGATATTTCCTTTCCAGGGGCTTCAGGAAATGGCGCTGACCCCCCGGCAGGAAGCCAGCCGCCCTGGTCTCAAGCCCACACAGACACCAGCTGGGATGACCACTACTAGTTTCTATGTCACTGACACTCAGAGGCCACCGAGCGGCTTGAGTCACGTCACCTCCTTCCCTGTTCTACCACGAAGCATTTATTGAGCAAGCAATATGTGTAGTATTAGGCACCTACTGTGGGCAAGGCCCACATTAGCTTTTCCCACTCAAAAGGTGCCACGGAATGTGCTAGCTGCGTGCCCTATCACAGTCTCTGCTCCTACTGAACATGAAGCCCTGTAGGGCCAACAGTGTTCCCGACACTGCCAGTGCTGGGAGGGATGTCTCCCTGAAGGAGCTTGTGCCCCACGTGGGGAGTCCAGGGGGAGCCAGCACTAAAGGCCACAGGGCCTGGAGAAGAGAGATCAGTGTGGACCAGGCCTTCAAAGGCGGTCAGAATGATGGAGGGGAGTGAGCAGAAGGGAGGTAGTCCTACAGAGGCAAGATCTTAGGGAAGAATGTTGAGATCAGTGCCAGTGACACAGAATTATGATTTCTATCATAGAGCCACACACACACTTCTACTCAAATGGTTCATAGGGCCTGTCCTGATTCGAGACAGGTCCAGCTAGTGACTTATACTTGAGAGCCCCAGAAGTCCATTCCCCGACCTCTTGGTACACAGAATTCAGGAAACCTGGACTTTTCTCCAGATTCTTGGCTTTACTTGCCCAGTTAGGGATGGCCAGGTAAGGATCCATGATCTTGGGCAAGAGTCCGTTTTATCAGCCATTCTGGTCTTGTAAGGTGAAATCATTCTGGCCAAGGGCAAGTCATTCTGGCCAAGGGCAAGTCGTTGTGGTTTTGGAAGGCCACTCCGGTCTTGCAGGTGAAGACCCTGTGGTCTTCAGGGACTTTGATCTGGGTAGGAAACCTTTGAGGGCCATGATCCCCTCACTGGGAAATTGGTGCACATCCAGGGTCCAGAAATTATAAACCTTTCTCTGTCCCACTGTGACAGGTTAGTGGCAAATTTCCCTTTGCCCAGTCTTTCTGCAAACATCTAACACATGCTGTCTTTGCTAGGAAGGGCATGCCATGCCAGGCTGAGCCCTAACGTTTTTCAGTTTTTGAGGTTGGGGACGAGTTTTGAGAGGGAAAGAGCTGGACAAAGCTATGGCGTGCCCGCTGCCTGTCCCCTTGTGATGGGGAGGTCGCGGTACCCCAAACCATGAAACCAGCGGGAGGCACAACACCGGCTGTGGTTGAAATTAAGTTCCATTCAAGAGCACCACTCACTATTCCAGAAGCATAAAAGCACACACATGTTAGGAACCGAAAACATTGTGTAGATTGCTTAAAGGGGAAAAACGGCCAAAAGCTTGTGATCTGTTGAAGTAGTCACCTTTGCCTGTTTTCATCGTATAACCCTCTTTCTTTTCAAAAATGTATCTTAGAGGGAAGCCCAAGTGTGCATCAGTGCAGCACCAAGAAAATGCTCTTTTCCACCTTCCAGCCCTTCCAGCCGCCCTTTGGATGACCTAGCAGCCGCGTCGTGAACTGTCTGGTTTGGCCCACCAGCCCCTCACGGGCCTTCTCTCCTCTCCCACGTGACTTCTGTTGTCATTGTCCCATGTCTCAGACCCAGGTCCACACCCAGCCTGGGCAACGACTGATCTGTGTTGCCCCGCTGTCTGTGGAACCAGTGGTGTCTGGGCGTGTCAGGGCTGCCTTCACAGCCTGCCACCCACGGGGCCGGTGAACAACACCCGTGTGTGTCTTCAAAGTTCTGGAGGCTGGAAGTCCAAGATCAGGGTGCCCACAAGGTCGATTCCTCGTGTGGCCTCCCTCCTCGGCTTACCGATAGCCATCTCCTTGCTGGGCCCCCACAGGGCCTCTCCACCATGCAGGCCCTCCTGCACACTCTTGCTTGTCCGCCATGGATTAGGGCCCACCCTCATGACCTCATTTAACTTGAATCACTTCTTAGAGGCCCTGTCTCCTCACACAGTTGCTTTGGGAGTTAGGGCTTCGTATAAATGGGGCAGTGGGACATAATTCAGGGCCTTGCAGGCCGTCACTCTAGTTGGCAAATGGAGGTAGTTTGTCCGTGTCATCTTGCCTGGACAATGTCTCCTCCCCAGTCAGACCGCACGCCCAGGGCCATCAATGACCTTGCCCGCATGGTACCATTTAGAACTGGTACCATTAGAACCCCGTAAGTGCGGGGGTGTCTGCTCCCCACTCTTCCTCCCCTTCATGCCTTGTGGAGCTGCTGGCAGCAAGCACAGTGGTCCTGTGGGAGGTGCACTCTGATCCCAGCAGCCTGGCCGTGTGTGCCGCAGGGGCATGGCCCGGAGAGGCCCAGGGAGCGGGCCCAGAGCAGCCCGGCACAAGGGGCCCTGTCTCCGTGTGGCTTTCGATCAGCAGGGACAGAGGTTTCCAGGCAAAGAACTCCTAGCAGCAGATGAAGTAATTGCTTAAGGAGTGGGGATGGTTTCACAGGGGATTCTCTAGAGACAGTTTCTGGAGATGATGTGATATCTTGGTGAAAGCCCTGAACTTCAGTTTCCACCTGTAAAATGGGGGGGCGGGCAGTGTGGTTTCTAAATGATCTTTAAGGTTACATCCCACTCTCATATTCACTATAGTGCTGTGGAGGGGTGAGAGAGGCGGAAAGGAGGGGGATGGGTTGTTGCTTCGGAGTAAATTCTCACCAACTGGGGTAGGTGGTGAGTGACTTGGGAGAGCTCGGCTGGGGAGGAGGGGCAGCGGGCCATGCTGGTAGGCGCAGCCCCGTCTTTCCAGAGGGCATGGAGCGGATGTTTTTTATCCATTATACGTTCCCTCTGCATTTATGTAATCCTTGCAGCTGCCCTCCAGGTGGATTCACAGAGGGAAAACCGAGGCTTGGATGAGACACTTGCCCGGATATAGGTGGTAGAGTGGAAATGGGAGTCAGGATCAAGACCGCCTGTCTCTAACACCCATTCCCATAGAGCGTACCACACCTCAAAGCTTCCCCAGCTTGTCACTCGGCATATCTGGGCTAAAGATGGGTCACCATGGCTGGCTTACACCTCCTGGGGTCACGTGTCTGATTCGTCTCGATGTAAACTGGCGATGCATGGGTTCTTTCCTCAACTCCGAAAGTACTGTGTGGCGGATGGATGGGTGAGTGAATGGACGTAGTTCCTCAAGTAAACCCATGAGGGACATTGAGCCCTTGGGAGAGACTGCAGACAGGGCACTGGCCACCCCAGAAGCCACTGGAGCTTGGGAGTGAGGTGGCCCCGGAGATTCTTTCCCGCCATGGCATCTCCCACATCTTACACACGGTACTGCCAGTGCACTAAAGTTAATGAGCCAACCACCCAATGAAGGAGCCAATTCCGTGCAAAGATCATACATCTTTGAAGTTAATGAGGTCTATGGAGCTTATGCCCTTTTAAATGATCACAGTTCTTGAAACCCACCAAACAGCGGCACATCCACTCAGAAGCCATTACTGACGCCATGTACCTCTGTTGCTGAGGGAGAAGGAGCCACCAGGACAGGGCTCCTAGAACTGGCTTCCTACTGACGTCTGGATAGCCTTCAGCTCCTTGGGAGTTCAGCACATGTCATGCCTGGCCAGCCATTCTTTTCCTTTGCAAAGTCCCCAGGACACCCATGGGGACTGGTCGGCCCTGAGGTGCTCAAGGAAGAGTGTGATAAAATGGAGCCACGAATCTCTTGAATAGCATCCATCCCAGCCCACAGCCTCAGGCTCAGCCTCAGGACTCATTGGAAGAGGCGCAGGAGAACAGCTAGACTGTCAGCCCTTCCAGACTGGCCAGGGCCCCGGGTGGTCCCTGGGCTCCGGGAAGGTGACCAGACAGTTTCCAGGAAGCGTAGATCTGGAACCGGCTGAGGAGAAACACAAGCCCGCCATCAGCCTGACTGCAGACTGAACAGGGACCATCACGCCATGGCCCCGGGGCCCCCTGAATATGTTCTGCCAATGCTCTGCCCAATTCCAGTCTCCTCCCCAGTTAACACTGCTCACAGTTGCTGGAGAACACAAAGTGGTATTTGTTGTGCCCACAGAACATCTGCTGAAGGCAAAACTTGTGTTCATAGCTCTTCACTTCAAAAGACTTGCCATGTTATAAAAAGAAAGGGACCATCTGTCCCTCTTCTGGACCCCAGCACCTCTTGGAAAAGATTTCTATGCAAGAAGGCAGTGACAAGTCAGCGCTGACTTCAGGGAACTATTCTGAGGCCGGAAGAGAAGGGTGCCTCCCCACCGAGGGGAAGCTGAGGCGGCAGATGGAGGCCGCTCAGTGGCGGCCATGAGATGGTAGACGCTGGCGGGAAGGAAACAGCTGTGGTTTGGAGACACTCCAGCTGTGCAAAGGCCCAACTGGGAGGACGAGGGATGCGAGGGCAGCCCAAGAGGAAGGACGGGGAGGCACAGGGGTCCCAGGAAGAAGGTGTGGAAGATGTCATCGCCATTTTTGACATACCTGTTGCACAAAGTCAGATACCACCTGTTTGCAATCCTCTGCTCGGCTTGTCTGGCCTTTCTTATCCAAAAAATCCCTTTAGGATAGTTCCGCATCTTGGGGACCATCGTAGGCGCCAGGATTCCCCTCCAGTGGCTGATAATTGGGGTGTTCCTCCAGAGCGTGTGGGGTCCAGGGTGAGGCCTGCTCAGGGTTTGTCTGCCCCTCGACACCAAGACAGCAAAGTCAGCCGAGCAGCCAGGAGAAGCTGTCTGGGCATCCAGGTGGAGCTGAGGTGAGCACAGGTGGGCCTTCAGCGGGGAGGCTTTCCCCTGGCCTCCCGGCCACAGTCTCCCAGGCAGGGCACCCACTGACTGCAACTCCACAAAAGGCCCTTCCTTCCTGCTCTTCACGCTGGCTGTTCCAGTTCTTTGGTTCTGAAACAGCCCTGTTCCTTCCACCTCCCCCACACACACCCAGGAAAAAGTTGGGTTTCTACCAGAATCCTAGCAGATGCCAGAGAGCCTTGGTCTGTGAACCTCTAAGCTTGAGGCTTATTTTGTTTCAGATCAAAACCTGCTTCTCTTCTGAGCTTCTGTCCTGGGGTGGAAATGGGGGGGAAGGTGCTGGAGGTTCTGAAGTGGGGTCCTCTGAGGACACCCCTTGCTCCCATTTCCTGCTTGTCTCTGATGGGAGTGAATGAACTGAGAGCTTTGCCTCTGTCCTGGGGAGGGTTTGCAAGTTTTCATCCACAGTCTTAAAAGTACAGAATTGCCCCCTATTGGGTGCACACATTTAGATTCTGAGAACCAAGGCAGTTCCTGGAGTAGCGTATTCAAGGCTCCCAGAATCCTAAAAGGTCACACTCCTTTCTTTTATTCTTGCCTCTTTTCACTTCGGTTCTCTTCTTATTGATTTCTTTGGGCCCATAAGAAAACACAGTAGGCGAAGCTCGCTACTTCCATTGAAATAAAATATTCTGCAGTCAAACCACACACCATAAAGAAATAATTGCAGTCTGTATATATTGCTAATGGACATCTCTCAGCAATTCCCTGTCTCATAAGCTTTAAACACAGACATTAGTATAAATATGCAGAAACCCCCATTCGGGCAAATTACTCTGCATTTCTGAACAGAAGGAAGATTAACCATGTGCTGATATCTTTGAAGGAGCTCAGCAGAGCAGGAAAAATTCACTGGCCCTCTCTGGGAGGGAGCTCAGGACTCTGTGAGGCCCGCAGGGCTTGGCCTCAGGAGGAGGGGACTGGCCCCCTCTCTGGCCACATCAACCTCATCTGAGCTGGCTGGTCACTTGGTAGGAAGGTCCTGCTTCCAGAGCCTTCCAAGCTCCCAAAGTACTGGCAGGTGTAGGAACGGAGAAGTTGAAGCATTATCCCCCCAGGCCTCTCATCTGCCTGACAAACACCCTCAGGGATCATCAGGCTTCCAAAGTAAAGGCCCATGAGGAGCCCTGGGGAGACTTCTAGAGGCAGCATCGCCATCTGAACTAGGCCCTAGAATCTCCCTTTCTCTGGCCCTCTTCTTCTCAGCCCTCCCCCGCTACCTGCGCACCCCCAGGGAGGGTCCCAGCCTCCCCACAAAGGCCAACGCAGGCGTCAAGGTCTCTCTCTTCTGAGGCTCAGCAGCCTGTGCCACCAGAGCCTAACCCCGGCCTGAGCTTCAGGGCTCTGTGAGGAGAGCTCCTCCCTTCCAGGCCCCTGGTCACCAGGGTGGGGAAGACAACCCCCATCAGGACAGGTTGCTGAGCCCTGGGGGGGTGGGGAAGGGGAGCAACAGGGTCTGGCCTCCCCCCCTGCTGATTAGACAGGAGGCAGCAGAGGCAAGGGAGGGCTCTGCATGAAGCTCGCAAAAGTCCCCTGGAGGTGCTCGGCACGGGCCACCGTGTCCCCTTTAGGGACAGACCTCGCGGCTCGGTTTGCCGGGCCTGGAGCAGCTGGAGCAGCCAGGCGAGCGAGGCAGGTGGGCCGCCGGCCTTGCCTGTGGCCGTGAAGTCGGGACGGGACCGTCAGGGAGCCTCGGCCCCCACATCACCCGCGAGGCCAGGGTCTCTGGAACCCCCCAGTCTTGGAAGCAGTACTGGCCGGAAGCAGAAGCGCTCCGGAGGATCCGAGCCTCTCCTCGGCTCATCCCGGCACACGTGCAGACTTCACTCACCCGTCTCACCAGCGAGCATCTTGATGGTCTATTTTCATGTCTGTCTCCCCCACTCGACTGTGAATGACTTTAGAACACCCCCGCCGCTGGCCAATTTAGCAACTCTCTGTAAAATTTTAAGATACCCTTTTCTCAAGACCCTTGCTTGCCATCTACCAGAAAACTGTCACAATAACAAGGGAAATCTCCATGAGTGTGAGGTGACGGGCGCCCCCTGGAGTTGTGCGGTGTGCGATGTGAGCAGCCGGAAAGCGGCTTCGTGAGGGTACGGCATTCCAGACACTCGTCGAAGCCTGGCACACACCCTGTGTGATCCTCACGACAGCTACGGTCGGAACCCCCGTCTACAGATGAGAAACTTGGGCTCAGAAACATGAAGGAGACTTCCCGTGTTTATCCAGCTGGTCAGGGACACAGCCGGGGTGGACACGGGGCCGTGTGGCCCCAGGGACTTGCCCTGCAACGTGTACGCACCGTGTACGTCATATCCTCAGTCCCTGGTTCTGGGGCTGGCCCTGAGGGTGCCCAGCAAGGGTGTGTTTGCTCTAATGGCACAGAAAGGGCCTGGCTGCCAGCGCAGTTCAGCCCCTCTCCTGCCCTCCCCCCACACCGAATCTCTACCTGTCTATTTATAAAATGAGAAGCCGGATGAAGAGTGTCAAGAGTTCAGGGGGTCCCCCCAGAAGCTGCTGCAGGATGCCATGCAGTCAGACCCAAGGAGGTGCCCCTGCATGGACCCAAGCTGGCCCATGGCTGGGGAGCCCCATACCCCCACAAGGACGTGGGGCCTTTCAGCTTATCTCTACCAGGGCCTTTCAAGCTCAGCCCACCGAACTGGCTTCCAGGGCCCTCATGTGCCGTCCCTCATCCAGGCCCTCCTTCCCACCTGGTCAGCCTCTGTGTGGCCTCAGTTCTGCCACCACCCTCTGCTCGGCCCCTCGGGACTCCCTCCTCACCTCCTCCTGCCTCCAGGCCTGCCCTCCCACCGGCACTCTCCACGCTGCAGTCAGCGTAGATTTTCTAAAGCACCACATGACCAGGCTCTCCCTTAGCCAACATCCTTCAGTGGTCCCCATTTCTCACAAAGCTCCCTCACCTGTCACTCCAGGCTGCTGACCCTCCCAGCCTCTCCCATCCTTCAGCCCCACAGGCCTGGCCCCTCGGGGCCACTGCCCAACAATACACTCACTTCAGCTTCTGTATGTTGCTCATGAGGCCCACTCCTATTCCGACCTGCCTTTAGTCTTGTTCCTTCTCCAGAAAACCTTCCCAGACCCCCCGGATCACGTGGAACCCCCAGGCTCCAGTGGTGGCCTAGGGCCGACGTGACTCCCTCTTCTCCCCAAGCAGGGGGATCTTGGGCCAGGCCCTGGGCCAGAGCCCAGCCAGGTGAGGGCCCAGCAGCAAACAGTCCCCTGACCAGAACAGGTACTGAGTCACACCTAACTGTGCTCTGGTCAGCCCCAGCTCCTGGCCACCTCTTCCCTCAGCCGACATGGGCCTCTTATTCCCAGATTGCTGAGGCAGCTTGTCCTCCTTGGGTAAAGTGAGGGGTGACCTCCTCAAGGTTCTCCAAGGCATCCCCAAGGCTCCCTGTGGCTGTGGCACAGAAACCAGAGGGCCCTCCTGAGGAACTACAGGAAACAGATATGCGTGTGCCCATCAGAAAGTTCCAGGAAAGTGCAATATTCCAACCCAAGAAGAGCTAGTTCTCACAGCCAAAAAGGGCAGGGGGCTGAGGTAACTGTCCTCCCAGCCCCCAACCCATAGGAACCAGCTCCTCCCCGGGGACAGGAAGCAGCTGGGATGGGCCAGGTGTCCAGGGAGCCTCTGCCCCAGTCAGTGAGGACAGAAGCCCAAGCTCTGAATGTTTCCTTCATCCAGGAGATCCTCCTGTGTAGACTCTGACAACATCCCAGCCCCCAAACAGGCAGCACCCACACACACATGCACAGCCTGCCTCTGCCTTCATCACAGGGCCGGCTCCCCACCCTGCTAAGCTCCGGCTGGGGCTTGCCTTGCAGCCCTCACAGCACCAGGGCACAGGGTGGGAATGGGAAGTGTGTAACCCCCCTCCCAGGTTGAGGTCACTGACCTGAAAGGACCTGGCCTTACCCATCAGGGAGAAGAAATCCCCCCACTGACCCTCATCCTGGGAAGGAACCCAAAAAAATATGAGCAACTCCCAGGTGCACTAGGAAGAAGGGAAGAGAAATGATGAGTCATGAGGCCTGAGGCTCTGAACAGCCATTTGCTGGGAGCTTTGGGACCTGGTGCAGCCCAGCACGTGACTGACCAGACCTCGTGAGCCAGCTAAACCACGCCTGCCCTTGAGAAGGAGGAGACAGACAGGTCACAAAACTTCCTCCAAACCAGTGCCCCACAGGGCAGGGCTTTTGATCCTTCTGGTTCATCATTGTAACCCCCAGTGCCTGGCACATGGTAGGTGCTCAGTAAATACTGGCTGAATGTATGAGTGAATAAATGAATGAATGAAGGACTATAGCTGTAAGCACTCAATTCTGCCCACAGTACTGAAGTGTAAACCCCGAAGTGTTGTGGGCACAGAACAGGGAGTATGGGAGTCCAAGGAACCAGGGCAACTTGAACAAGGACAGAGGCAGCTCCAGAATTAGGGCATTTCTAGGCAAAAGCCATCCGGAAGACGGGATGTCTGTCTTCTTTCAGGCATCAGCTTCTGTGATTTTGTAGAACTTCATTCAAACATTCAGCCCTTTGGCACAGTCTCTCTTGTCCAGACAGTTTTGCAGGGTTTAACCTTATTATCTATCTTATTGTTTCCCACTAACCATAGGTAACTCCCTTTCTGGTGGATCCTTGGGCTTTGCAGGACCACATCATGCTCCTGGGCAATGAACAGGGTACCCCTTTCTCCTGAGGAGGTGTTGTGATGTCAGGAGCTTTGGCCATATAAGCCCTTGGCCATTGGAGGCTCCGTCAATTTCTAGGGTTGCCCAGGATAGTACAATTGCCAGTCTGTGGCCATTGAGTTCACCAACCCCCACTCTAAGTAGGAGCCCTTCCCAGTGGGTTCATCCTGCCTTCCGTTCCTTCCTGAAGGCCTGAGGTCCCCATCACCACCTCAAGATCAGAGCCCAGACCCCAGGCTGGTTCCAGACCCTGGGCTTTGCCGTGGCTCCTTCCACCCAGCCCGGGGCCCACTCCAGGGATCTCCCCCAGCTGGCCACACCAGCCAGCCCTCCAACTTGCCTTCTGAGCCAGTTCTACCCAGCCCCAACCACCAGCATCCCCTCGTTATATCTGCATCATAACCCTTTATGATGCTCCTCGGACCCGGGCATCACCTTCCCAAGTGACCTGTAACTCTTCCTAGGCCCCTGGGCCTGCCCTGCCCTGAAGAAGGCAGCTAGGGCAAGCAGGAAGCAGCAAAATACAGTCGTTTAAAACTATGAAAGCAGGGTTTGGGATTAAGCAGAGCTTGATTCAAACCTTGCTTCTGCCATTCTTTGGCCAGGGACAAGTTACTCTCCCCGAGCCTCATTTTCCTCATCTGTTAAATGGGAGCCATCTGTCCTAGGGTTACCATGGGGATAAAGGAGATAATGTAATCGGTGGGTATCCGAGGGGGAGGCAGGGTGCATGCACCCTGGGGGAGGGGGCTTTACAAAGTGCCGGTGCTTCCACCTCCTCCCCCACCCCCGCCACCCACTCTCCCCAGCAGGGGAAGTCGGGGGAGGGGCCCCTGCGCAGCTACGACAGGTGCGGGGTCAGAAAGATGGCTGAAGGCGGCGGATGTAACTAAAGTGCCCCCTGGCCCAGCACCTGGCAGGTGGTAAGCAACGCAGAAAGGCGCCAGTTTCTGCAGCCCGTTGGGTTTTCAGGCTGGGTTCCTACTCCTCGCCGGCCTTAAAGCCCAGCGGGAGCCCCAGACCCGGCGGGTAGCTCGCAGCGGACTGCCCACGCGGTCAAGGGCTCGGCTCCTCCCACCCGCGCCCC
>LNAC01000024.1:9446646-9503165 GCA_002007465.1 Ailurus styani | reverse complement strand
CCCAGTGACGTGTAGGTCCCGCCCCTCGCGCCGCAGCACGTGCCGCGGGGAGGGGAGGGGCCGCCGGGGTTCCCGGGCGCGTGGCGGCGGTGGCGCGTCTGCGAACGCCTATTTGCATATGCGCAGGTTGGATATTTATAACTTCTCTACAGCCAGTTCCGAGTTATTGATGTCTTAAAGTGACTTTAATCTGAGCCTTCTTTTCTTCAAATGGGCTTTTGATTTCCGGAGTGATATTATACATGGCTGTAAGCTATTGACTGAGCGATCGCCCTTGTGTTCTCAATGTGCTGATGTTGAAAATCTGCGATATAAATAAACTTCCTCTGGTAGAATCATTATAAAGCACAAGCAGCAGAAATTTATGGAAAGAACAGATTAAATGCTTAGACTTAAATTCTTCAGTGTGCTGCTTGCCCTAAACTGCTGTGTCTGGAGTTTGGGCTGCTGATTCAGGTGGAAAAAATCAAACGGACACATCGCTTGTCGGTGCATTTTTACTATGATCTATAGTGTTGCCAAAAGAGAAAGCTCAAAAGCTGCCATTGATAATCCTGGTTAAAACTTGGAGCATAAATTATTAAGACATGTAGTTTCTTTTCCGAGTGGTTGGGGACCAGGGCGTGCAGCACAGTAAAGAAATATCACATCAATATGTGCTTATGCATTGTAATGTGGGACATTTTTATGCCCTTAATAAAACATTCCGCCTACAACTATGTTTATGAAAGCAACAGATAGGAAGATCCATAATGCCACTTAATAGAGTTAATCACCTCCCATCGGAATGGTTTAAAAGGCTTTTTATTCCATGTTGAAAAGCTCTGACCATAATTAACACTCCACACACTGTCAGGTGCCAATCAGAGGGCTGGGAGCAGCAAAGGGAACTTTCTAGCACACTGGGGCTAGGAGCGTTCTCGGGACTCGGTCCAGTTGTCTGAGCGCCAGGTTTTTAAATCAGGAATCTAGCTTTTGTGTCAAACATGGGGCTGTGTCTGGGGCTTTAGGTTCTAAATGTTAAGTTCTGGGCTCTAGATGTAAATTCTGAGTTTGTTCTGGGCTCTAGGATTGGTTCTAGGCTCTCAAATCTGGACTCTGGGTTACAAGCCCTGGGCCCACAGGTCCTGAGTGAGTTGGTCCGGCAGGACATCTATACCCACAGCCAGGAGAGGGATAGGGCTATTTCCTAACAATGTTGGTTTAGCTTGCTGTCAGCTTGGTGGATCCCACTGACCACAGAAATTTATCCCAGGTACCTTCCGTTCACCTCTGACCTTTCCAGCCAGTTCTCAGCTAAGAAGAGGGAAGTCTCAGAATGCCTGTGGCCAGCCTCCCCCAGGGTCAGCATGTGGGCAAAGGTTGGTCCCTCCAGACAGCAGCCTGACATGGAGCAGACCCAGACTCAGTGACCAGGCGCACAGCCAACCAGCCATGGAGGCTCCAGGACTAATCACTCCCCTTTCCTCCAAAGGAGAAGCCTTTCTAGTCTTTATCTCCTTTGTCCCTTATCACCTAGCTGCTGAGAGACGGGAGCCACAGGGAATCCCCCAAACAGCCCAGAAAAGCTGAGAAGGTGAAGGGTCAGCCTGAAATAATTAAAGAATAAAATCACCCTCTAGAAGCTCAATTCAAGCCAGCAAGAGTGAAGCAGGCATGAGAGACAGAGTGCTTTCCAGGGTCTGGGACTCTGTCACGAGCCTGGGCGGCAACTCTGGGGGTGCTGGTGTCTGAGCCGGAGCCCGCTGGTACTCGGGAGATGTTTCTGAGTGGGAAAGCTCTTTTTCCTCTCGGAAAGTTGGGCCAACAAAAACTAAGAATGACCCCTGAGGGCATTGAGTGGAGGGCGGGTGGCCGGTGAGGCCAAGCCACGTATTCCCGAACGACATGGTGGACTTCTCTCCACTCGACTGGATTCCAGGGCTCGTTAGGATGGGTTATCACCAGGAGCTCAGAGGCGTTNAAAACTAAGAATGACCCCTGAGGGCATTGAGTGGAGGGCGGGTGGCCGGTGAGGCCAAGCCATGTATTCCTGAACGACATGGTGGACTTCTCTCCACTCGACTGGATTCCAGGGCTCATTAGGATGGGTTATCACCAGGAGCTCAGAGGCTTTTTTTTTTTAAGATTTTATTTATTCATCTGAGAGAGAGAGAGAGAGAGAGCAAGCACGAGAGGGGGGAGGGTGAGACGGAGAAGCAGACTCCCCGCTGAGCAGGGAGCCCAACTCAGGACTCGATCCTGAGATTCCAGGATCATGGCCTGAACGGAGGGCAGTTGTGCCACCAACTGAGCCACCCAGGCGTCCGAGCTCAGAGACTTTTGTGCTTGATGGAGAGGTTGCTGTAACCGGTCTTTGTGGAGACAGTCATCCCCCATCTGACCCCCGGCGCCCACCTGTAACAGCAGACACTGGGTTCCCTTCACGACCTGAAAGGATTGCCACCCCTCCACCATCTCCCTGCCACCTGCACGCCCCAAAGTGAGAGCTGCGCTCGAGGGGATTGGCCTTCCAACGAGGGCAGTGTTTCCCCACGTGGGCTGTGCACGGGGTCTACGGGGTCCCAGAGGGGAGCTCCGTCACGGGGACGGGCCACACACACACCCCCCCCCGACATTGCACATTTAAGTGACAGCGACAACGGGGGAAGAGAGTGCTGCATGCGTGTTGTGGAGGAAATGCTTGTTCGTTTGGTCAGCCAACAAAAATGCAGTGAGCACCGACCTGCCGTGCTTAACTAACCCCCTTCCCTCACGGAGCTCCCACTCTGGCTCCCCAAAGCCTCCCAAATCGTATGGCCTCCATCTCCCGGATGCGGCAACTAGAGAAATAAGGAACTGAGTGCGACCTTTGCAGGGCTGTCCACAGCGGGCTGAGCTAGGATCCCGAAAGCCAGGGTTCTTAGGTGGACCTTCAGTCGGGTCCCGGCCCCCCTCGAGGAACTCCCTCCACCCACTGGGCCGTGTGCGCAGGAGGACACCCTGCCGAGTGCTGAGCCTGCGGAAAGGAAGCAGTAAGGTTTCAGCTCCTCCTGGTCCTTCTCAGGGAACGGAGCCAGGGGCCAGAGGGTTGCAGGGCTGGCTTGAGGCAACGAGGCAGGGGTTTCCCGAAGTTATGGAGGCCGTGGGTGATCCACGGGGCCTGGGAAAAGATGTTGCCAACTAGTGCTGGGGCCACAGTGAGCATTTTGGGGGGAGCGTGGGTGTTCGTGCCAATCTCTCATCTTGAATGGGCAAATTTTCTTCTGAGGTCCCGTGTCTCCCACTGGGTTTATATAAATGAGCCGTAGGACGTGGTCAGGCCAACAGCACCCATGGGACAACCTGTCTGAGCGGGGTCGAGTGCCCAGCCACACACCAGCCTACCCAGACTGGCCCAGAACAAAAGGCAGCCCAGCGGGGCCCTTGGGGGTCAGAGCTGTCCTCCGGCAGCTACCAGGCCCCTGCCAGCTGCCCGGCCCCCATTCTCTTTGCCCCCAGGCCTGATGGCCTTGAAGTGCCCACTGGGCAGCCGTTCCTGGTCCCTCCCCGGCCTGTGGGCTCGAGTGAGTCCCAAGGCCTGAGTGCAGAGGCGAGGGGGTTTCGGTGCACAGAGCTGGGCTCAGTGAGCAGCTCCCTGGAGGACTTTTAGGATGAGCTTGCTAATAGAGATGTCTGTTCTGGGAGGTCGTGATATCACCTGTCATTAACCTGGGCACCCTGCCCAGGGCTCTCACCAAGAAAACGTAGGCAGCTGCTTGCAGGCGGGTGAGTGATTTGCAAGGACCACAAGACTATTTGCATAAACATATGTATGGAGTGTGTATTTATTTGCATTCATTTGCATAAATTGCTGGCTCTTTGCGCTGTTGTTCCTTAATTTTATTTTATTTTTTTCAGTAAATTTATTTGAGCTCTGAGCACAGATCTGGACACTTTAGGAATGAGAACAAAAAGGCAAAAAAAAAAAAAACAATATTGCTGGGGCATGAGACCAGAGATTCTCAGACTTTGCGCACATCAACATTTTGGAAGCTTTTAGGAATCCTGGAGCCCAGATTGTCCCCCATACTATTGGACACAAATCTGGGGATGGCACCCAGGTATAAGTATTTTTGTGAATACTTGGGTCAAATACACAGGTTGAGACCTGACGCCTTGGACAGGACCAGGCCCACATTCAGATCAAAACATCCTGAGCCTCCAGCTGAAGACACTGGGCGTGTCACCTCACCCCCCTCATAGGTCCCCGACACAACTTCAGCCCAGCGAGGTGGGCGACGTGCCAGGGCCTTGCCAGCACACCACAGGCTCTCAGTGAAAGGTCACCATGTCCTTGCTCCTCACCGTGCCCGTGCCATGTCCTCGCATGCCCGCTAGAGCATCTGGGCACCCATCTGGCCCTCCTGGCCTGGCCCTCGGGGCGCCCTGGACTCCCCCTTGAGCTTCAGTCAGCTGCTAGGAGACTCCAGTGCTTCCGGTGGGGCCAAGGGTCCGTTCTGTCCAAGGCCCTTGGTTCTTTCTCCTTCCAGAGAAAGAGGCTTGGGAGAAGGAGGCCCTGTGTTCTGAGCAAGCCCACCGGTCCCCACAAGCCTCCTTCCCTTCCTCACCCCAGGCTGGGAGAGAGCCAAGCCCTGGGGCTTGCAGAAACTTTTCCCCTCCCTGACAGGTGCTGCCCAGGCACAGAAAGTTCTGGAGGCCTGGAAATGCCTCACGTCCTTCCATGGGGCTATTCCCTGGTTCTGCCACTCTGCAGCTCCTCGCTCTCCCTGCTGATGCTGTCTCTCCACCCGGCCACCTGTCCCACCTGTCCTACCTGGTCCCTGCGTCTGGGCCTTCGCTTCTGCCATCACTCTGGGGGCGGCCCTTTCTCCATGGCTGTTGGCTCAAATCTTTCCCATTCAAGACCCAGCTCAGTGCCTCCTCTTCCACGACATCTTCTCCAATCCAGCAACTGTTCATTCATTCCTCCTGTCATTCACTCAAATTTCTACCTGAAACTTGTTCAGGTAGACACTACGCCAAGTACTGGGCTACAGAGACCAGCCAGATCCAGGCTCTGCATCTGAGAGCTTTCACGAGCAATGATCAAAGTCTATTATGTTCCCCTCTCCGGCGCCTGCAGGGGAATGGGAGGCCCTGTCTCCCCCTGCCATGCAGATGTACCATGTTAACAGACGCTGCTCAGGGTGGATGACACAGGTCTTGCTAACAGGAGGCAGACACAGCCGTACCTTGGCCTGCAGAGGAGAGCAAGGAGGGAAGTCGTCAGAACCTCCCGGGGAAGGTGTGAGCAGAGAGAGCAGCTTCTGATGGCAGTCAGGGTGGCCCAGCCCACTCCAACCCTCCATCCACCTTTGCTGGAACACATGGGGTCATTCCTGGGGCCCCGGGGAGCCCTACGGTTTGCAGTGCAGACCTTTCCTAGACCTAGGTGAGCTGTGCTGGGGAAAGCCTTCTCCCCACCTGCCCCACTGGTTGCAGCCCCCTGGGGCCAGGGCTGTAGCTACCCACCCAGACCCTCTCATTCCACTGAGACCCTCACCTCCACTGACCAGAGGTAAGACCCACCCCAAGTGGGAGCCAGCATGGGCCACTGCAGTGGAGCAGGAGAAGCTCCAGGAAGCCTGGAGAGGCTTCCGTTCCTAAAAGGACCTGTGGCACCAGATGGTCACCATTATTTATCAGCAAGACAGAGCTGGGCAGGAGGGCTACAGCCCACAGGTGGCAGGGACAGCTCCCAGGTCAGGTCCAGCCTTGCCCAGCCCTGGGCCTGGAGCTGGAGGCTGGAGCTGGTTGGGTGGGGGGGACTCTCCTTCAGACACTGTGCCATCGCAGAGGACCGCAGACCCACCTGGAGGTATCTGTGGATTGCCCCAGGGTGGGTTCCATGGGCCCCAGAGGCTGCGTGAGGCTCTGAGAGTTTGGACAATGAAAGGCGGCATCTATCACAGGAAAGCTCTCAGTCTAATGGGAGACAGAATTCCCAGGCAAGGATCACAGACCTAGGCAGAAGAGATCAGCGGGGAAGAGGCCTGAGCTGGCAGACAGGAGACAGGAAGGAGGGATGTCAGAAGAGGCCACCTGTTGACCCTTCCCAGGACCTCCTGGGACCCAGCCTAGGGTGCCTCCTTCACTGGCTGGTGGGTGCCAAGGACCTTGCCAGCCAGTATGACAGGGAGACCAGCCATGGGCCCAGGGCTGGCTCCTGACTGGTGGCCATGGTTTCTCCGCAGGAGTGACACCTGGGCTGGCTTTTGGGCAGGCCTGACCCTCTGACTCTGTGCCAGGGCCTGAAGCTGACACCTGGTCACCTGGCGAACAGATGGCACTTTCTTCTTTTTTGCTAATTTTCCTAAATGATCATGGTGATTGCTTGCATGGTCATTTGAGACCATTAGTAGTATGAAAAATTGAAATGATCCCAGGCTCTCATCACCCCTGAAATGACAGGAGGCGAGATGTTGCCCCAGACCTGACCCTGGCCAGGCCCACCAGGAGGAGTGGAACCAGGAGGAGACTCAGAGGCAAACAGCCATGGAGAGACACCCCCTCCCAGACACCCCGGAAGACACAAGTGGGGTCCCCATCCCTTGCACACACACACACACAGGGGTTCATGCCCTCCTCCCCTGCATCCTTAGCCCAGGGCCTCTCTGGCCACAAATTCTCTTCTCCTATGATGTGATTCAAAGTGTTCGGAGTTGCCATTAGCCCTTGGCATCTGGGCTTTCCGTTTCATTTCCCTCTTTACCCGGGTAACTGAACTGATCGTGCTCCCAGCTCTGGTTCACTAATTCTTGCAAATCCTTTAAAACTATTGATTTATTTGCTGGGACAGCGCTCTCAGGATTCTTGGGAAACACTGGCTTTTGCTAAAGCAGGTCGCGGAGGGTCACGTTTCCCCCACTTCTTGTATCTCTCTGTATCCTGCCTGCTCCCCCACCCCCCCCCCGTCTCCTCCTCCTCAGAACCCCGCCACCCCTTCTCTCTGCCATCCTCTCCCTTCCTGGAGCAGGTGGCTGACTTTCCCAAAGTCCTCGCTGGCTGGACCTTTAGGGCTTAAGTCTTCAGGACGCTTGCAACAAACCAAGGTTCTATGGAACATCACTCGTGAGAATTGAGGCTTTGAGATCATGTCTGGTGGTTGGGATTCTCACCCTTTATTGGAGATATCATTTCCTCCTCTGGGTCCTTGTCGCTCTTCTAGGATGGGCGAAGAAGCTCTGGGGTCCCTCACTCAGCCTCTTCCCCAGCCAGCCCCTTTGCTACCCACACACACTGCCGTGTCTCACCCAGACTTCGCAGGAATCCCGGTGGAAGGCAGGTCAGCCAGCACCTCTGGATGGAAAGAGGATGGGGTGGTCGTCATGACCAGTCGAGAGTGAAAAGCCAGCCCCTCTGGGAATCCAGGGCGGTGAGGGAGGGAAGCAGGGCTCCCTGGGGGCCTCCCCTGGCACCTGCTGCCCGCCGTCCAGGAAACGAGGGTAGCAAGAACTCTCCACTTGCACCCCAGAGGATGAAAGCAGAGCCGCAGGATGATGAATGTTCAGGCTCGGCACCTAGAGCCCCATCCTATCCACCTGGGGGGCTGGGCCGGGTTGCAGGGTGTGGTGGCGACTGTCCCCCAGCTGCCTTCGCTGAGCTCTGTCTTCTGGGCAAAGACATCTAGAGTTTATACCTATCTGGGGACACATTCGGTACTGCTCCACTCAGCACACAGCTTTATTCAATTCTCTGGCAGGGGCCAGCTACAGATTCTCATACGTATTTGGAAATCTGACGTCTTGCCCCTAAAATAGTGAGTGGTAAAATAGAATGCTATAAAATGGTAACAGCCAAGGATAGACCACAGGCTGGTGGCTGCTCCTCGTAGAAAGGCCTCTGTACTGACAGCCCACGAGGCAAAGCATGGGGATCCGTCAGTCTGAGGGGCACATGCGCGATGCTGAAGGGAAGAGAGCCAACAACCAGCACCTGGCTCCTAGATGCCACGCCCCGGGCCCAGCAGGGAGGTCGGCTGCCCTGGGGGGCCAAAGAGGGGGACGGCACCCAGAAAATCCTTCCCTTGGCCCCAGCCCTGCATGGACTCTTGAAGACCTGGAGTTCTGCTTCCCCATCAGAGCTCGGGGACCCTTCCCCTGTTTTCCAGGCTAAAGGCCAGGCCTCATGCTCACCGCCCACCCCCCAAACAGCAGCAGCCCCTCGGGGTAGGGTCTGGCTCTCTGCAGGTATGTGCCCTCTGTACCCCAGGGGACCGGGGTGGCTTTTCTCAATGATCCTCCCGGGCCCACACTCTACAGTTCCCAACACAAGCTGGTCACAGGGACCTTTGCGGGCACCCCAGCAGTGCCTCCCGCCCGCCCCCACTGCGGCCCGACTCACCTGCCCACTGCTCCCACGGTCTGTGTGCTAATGTGCGACTTGGGCCTTTGCACAGGCAGACTGCTGACAAAAGTGCCCTCCTGTCCACCGTTAACAAGTCCCACCCGTGCACCCAGACACAGCCAAGTCCCCCACCCCCGCGGGCCTTCCCTCCTCCACTCGCCCCCCGTCCTCCCCCAGTGGCCCAGGCGGGCTCTGCTGCAAGGGGTGTTTATCAGCCTGCGTATGACAGTGTAACTCACGCGTCCGTGTTGGTGCCACTCAGGTCACGCGACGCCAACCACAGACTGCAGCTCTGAGAGTTCAAGAGAACAGGAAGTGATTTGAGGCTGGGGATCGGGGCGGCACAGGCAGATCCATGTCAGGGTGTCAGGGCCAGTACCCACCGGCACCATCCCCTCCGGCGCCCCCCAGGGTTGCTCGAGCACCACTGAGCCGCCAGCTGGGCCAGTTCACCACATGGTGGTCGTCGCCGACGGGTTCTGCGTCCTCCTAGGATTCCTGGGACCAGCCGAGCCCAGGTCTCATGGCTACGTGCCAGCTGCTCCCACCAGACTCACTCCACAGGGCTCAGTTCCCTGCCCACCTTGGGGTTGTCCCCATAGAAGGGGGTTCCGGTGCCAAGCAACCCAGCTGACCGTAGTCCGAGGCAGCTCCTCCCTCCCCCAACTGACTGTGAGCGCCTTGAAGATAGAAACTGATTTCGTATTCACAGTCCAGGTCCTGACACATCGTAGGCCCTCTGTAAATGCGTATCAGACTATGAACTAGTAAGTTAAGAATACCTCTTGTTATGTGCATTTGGATCTCACCGGTGACACCCCCTGCACTTCCGGGTCACGCCCCCGCCCCCCGCCCCTCCCTCCCCAGGCCCACATCTCTCCCTCCTCAGAAGGCCCTCAGCGCCACCACTGAGCCCACTGATGTAAGCCAGTGTCCCCACTGGGCTGCACCTTCCCCTGGGTCTATTGCCCCCTCCTCTGCAGCTCCCCCCACCCCCCACCCCAGCTCGGGGCCCAGTGCTCCGTACCTGGTAAATTCAGAGGAGGGACGTCAGAATGGGTTGGAATAGCAGAACGGAAGTCTCCGATGGTGCAGAAGGCCAGAGTGTGGGGGCGTGGGGGTGAGGCCACTGATGGCTGATACTGAGCCGACTTTTTGAACAAACTTGACTCCTCACCCTATCTCATAAAATTCTCCAATGGCCCCCAGTTTCCTGTGGGTTAAAGACCACACTGGAATTGTTTTCTATCACAGCATAATATGGGCCTGCCTCTTACACCACACACACACACACACACACACACACACACACACACACACACATATGCTTGCACATGTAGACACAGGCTCATACACAACCACATGTTCACACACACCATATGGTCATGCCCACATGTTTCCATACACTACACACTCCAACACACACACACACACTTGCACGCTCATATGCATATGGTTCACACCTGGCCCCTCCAGCCCACCTGGTGAGCTGCTACACATCTTTCCCGTGTTTTCTTCACCATCCTCCCACCCAAGCCTCCCTCTGCTCCACCAAGCCAGCCAGAAGTCCCTCCTCTGAACCTCCTCTACCCAGTGCTTGCCCACAAAACCCCCCTCACTTGGCACCACAGTCTTTTTAGTGTGTCCCCTGTTAAACCAGAAGCTCTTCAGGTCTTCGAACAGACCCCCAGCACACCCCCAAGCCCAGCCCGCCTGTTTAATGAGGAAACAAAAGGGTCAGACAGACGCAAGGCATCTGAAGCTCCCAGTCTGCCTCCAAAAGGGGCTGCCCATGCCTCAGCCTTACTCAGCTGTGGACTTAGTACCCCCCACCTTTCTGGAGCCCTCCCCACTCCCTGCCCTCCTGACCCCTGGTGTTTAGAGCTCTCCAAGGTTCTGAAATTGGTTCTCTCACATGGCCCAACTATGGCCTGGCCTCTGGACTCTCTAGTCCCCCCAGCCGAAAACCACTGCCCACCTTCCACAGATCTACCCTCCAGTGGAAAAGAAGCAGTGTCTCTAAATATGCTAGAGGCAGAACACGGTTTCACAGAGGCATAGGGGGAGAGGTGAGCTCCCCATCCCCACCCCAGACAACAGATTCAGCTCTCTCCCTGGGGCCAGACACGAGTCTCATCCTCCCCTGGTCCTGAAGACCAAGACCCCTCAGGGCACCCACCTCCCTAGGCCCTGGAGTTGTCTCCTGACTCAAAGAGGGACTGTCTGACCATCTTGCCTCCAAACCCCTGACCTCCTAGGGGCTCCCAGCCCATCTGCTGTGGCCTCCCTGGCACTTGCAGACCCCACCTTCAGGCTTCTGGTCCCCACCTTCAGGCTTCTGAGCTCTTCAGTGTCCTGACTTGACTTGCTGGGATGCTTAATTCACTGCATATCCCCCCAACTTGGCTCTGTCAGCCTGGAGTCCCAGCTCCTGCAAGCTGTCTGCACACTGCCAACTCTCCTAAGCCCCACACGTGCCACCAGGTCCCCCAGCCCTGACCCCCATGATAATTTCATCCTCTCTTGTTCCGAGTGTGCCCATCACCCCCCAGCCTTCATCCTCAAAGCAGGGGAAGGAGCCGGGTGGAGGCAAATCTCTGGGGGCAGGAAGGGCCAGCAGCTGCTAGTGTCCACCTAGCCAGGGCCCTTCCCGCCGGCCGCAGCTTTGAGGTTTGCCCGCTGGCCTTCCCTGCCCAGCCAGTGGTCTGCCCCCACCTCTGCAGTTTTATGAGGATTTTTAAAAATTTTAAGAAGAAAATTTTTCATGACTTTTGTATCACCTTGGAGGGCCTGAGAATGTACCCACTGGACAGTAACCCTCAGTTCTGCCCAGCAAATCCATATCAAGCACCCCCTGGTGTGTAGCCCTGGGGCAGGGGCTGTCGGGACAGAAAGGCCCTTCTGTGCCAAATTTCACTGCCTGAGAAATAGGTCTTGTCACCCAGCGTTAGACGACTTGGAAAAGGCAGGCTGGTGAGAGGTAGTGACTGTCCTTAGGGCTTTTTCCCTTTCCAATAAATGGTGGGAATTTCCATTTGGACAACAGGACACCCAGAGGGTCTCCGCACTAAAACTCTAAGTCAGGCAAGATGTCTGAGTCTTTCACGCTTCCTTTCTCTAGAAGGACACATTTCCAGGGAGGGCTTGCCCGTGTGAGGCTGTCAGGCCCAGGGCTGGGGCGTTACGACTTCCAGTAGAGGACCGTCGCTCCAGCTCAGGCCGGGCTCGTGGTCCGCTGGCGGTTTTATCCTGCCTCCCCTAGAAGCTAGGGCCCAGCTGGCACCCCAGGTAGATTCTGAGCTGTTCTTTGGAAAAGGGGATGTGTCTATCCGATCAGTCACGGGGAGGGGAGGAAGAAGGGTGGCGTTCAGCTTGGGAGCCTGTCCCTGACCGTCTGCGGCTGACTGAGCCGTGGCAGCAGGAAGCTCTGTTTGCACAGTCGCCATTTGTCCCCACGGTATCTGCACACGCCGGGCTCCTCCGGCCCTGGGTGAGTTATCCTCTGGGCAGGCATGACACAGTCGTTGCTGGGCTTTCTTACTATATTTCACAACTGCTCTGAGTTTATAATTTTTTCAAGTCTTTTATCAAATATATGTCATAAATACCACTGGAATCAGGAGCATTTATCAACTAGCTGGGTTCTTTCTTGTGCTCTGGAAAAAATTATTCAGCTGTACAACCTTTCTCGGGGCTCTGATTTAATGGACTTCTCTGCTGCAAAGCCACTGAAATGCGTTGCCTTTTAATATTTGACATCTCTTCCTCTTTATTACCACCTCAGACAGCCCTTCTAGTCCAGCTGCAATGAGCCCATTAGTCTCTGACAAATAACTCGTGTCGTTTGGTGAAAAATATGCAGAAGCTGGGCTGCAGTGTCATCTCCAGGCTTGGTTCTGTTTGTGGCCTCCCTCTTCTCCAAACAAAGCATCCAGGTCCAGACCAACCCTCCCCAGTGTCCTCTTTCTGATGCCGCTTGCTGCTGGGTCCACAGAGCCAGGCTACCCCACCACCTATCAGGGGGTTTGAGCCAGCAGAGTTAGAGACGTCCGTCACTGAGTGTCAAGAATTGGCCTCACAGCAACACTGTTCACAGTAGCCCAAAGGTGGAAGCAACCCGGGTGTCCACTCACAAACGAATAGGTAAACAAACTGTGATGCATCCATATAAGAAAATTGCATTGAGCTTTAAAAACAAAGGGATTTCTGATACATGTTCCAACATGGAAGAACCTTGAGGACATTATACTAAGTTAAATAAGCTCGCCATGATAAGACAAATACTGCATGATTCCACATGTACCAGGTACCTAGAGTGGTCAGGTTCATAAAGACAGAAAGTAGAAGGGTCACGGCCAAGAGCTGGGGAGGAAGGGGAAGGGAAGCTATTGTCTAATGGGTACACAGTTTCGGTTTTGCAAGATGAAGTATTCCAGGGATTGACCGCACAACACTGTAAATGTGCTTAACCCACCGAAATGTAAGCTGAAAAATAGTTATGATGGTAAATTTTATGGCAATTAAAAAAAAAGAATTAGCTTCAAGTGGTACCTGTAAAGGAGACCATGATGGAGGGGAAGTTTCACAAGCACTTGAGCCCTATCATTTATTCATGCTTTCTGTATCAGTTAGCTCTGGCTGTGTAATAAAAACTCTAAGATTCAGCGGCTTAAGTCAGCCACCACCGATCTGGATTCTGATTCTGGTCTGCCCATTGGACTGGGCTCAGCAGTTCTGGGTCAGGCTTAGCCAATATTGGTGGGGTCTGGCCAGTGTGAATGGCTCATCTCTGCTCCACGCGGCCTCTTATCCTCCAGAAGACTCGTTCGGGCTTGTTCATCGGTTAGTAGGGGCAGAGGTCCCAAGAGAGTGAGCCAGGACAAGCAAATTTTCTTGAGGCTGTGGTTCACACTCACACGATGTCCTTTCAAACATATTCCGTGGTCAGAGCGAGTCACAAGGGCAGTGAAGATTCAGGGAGTGGGGAAATGAACTCCACCCCTTGATGGGAGGGGAGACAAAGAAGTTTTGTCGTCTACCACACCAGCTGTATATACGCCAGGCTCTGTGCTAGATGTTGAATATAAAAATATAAATAAATCACAGTCACATGCAGGAGACAGACATGTAAATAAGTAATTACAATGCACAGTGTGCTCTGAAGAAGTAAGCAGGGATGCTGTGGGAGGGTGGAGGAGGGTGAATGCCGGGGTGGAAGGGAAGGAGGCAGAGGCTTGGGATGTAGTAATACCTTAACTGGTATTGCAGGACAAAATGGTAATTAGCCAGAAGAAGAAGGAAGGGAGAGAGATTGGGGCAGGGAGAAGCCTGCGATTCAGGGAGGCTTCAGCCGCTTGGCCTTGAAGGGTTTATTTAAGCCGGGAGGGGTTGCCAGGTTGCTGGATGGCTTAGGGCGGGAAACAGCCAGACGTCCTCAGAGTCTGCTGTCCTGTCACCTCGGAGCCATCTGACTCAGGTGAGAGAGGGTTGTGGCTCAGACGGAGCCCAGGTGTTCCTGAGGTCAGAAGAGAATGGACAGCAGAGATTTCTAAGCAGTAAAGGAGGCGGGCTTGGTGTGGGAAGGAGAGAAAGGTGGAGGGGTGTGGAGATTCAGTGACCTGGACCTGTGAGAGTTCCCCACTGAGGGGCAAGGCCAAGGGCAAAGGGCAGCCACTGTGTGGCCAGGCAAGGGCGAGGGGTCCTGCAGACACAGGGGCATCCCACCCGAAACTCAGGAGGCCAGGAAACAAATCCCTGATGTCAGCCAGAAAGGAAGGACCCTGAGGTTGAGACTTCCCCCTCCTCCCCCAGCCTGAAACAGCCAGATTCTGCAGGGTGCCGGGTGCTACCGGGGTCTACCCCAATGCCCAGCCCCTGTAAGGCTCCACCGTGACGCCTGCAAACTGCCCGAACTGGGCACAGCACGGCTGTTTGGAAAGCTTCCCCAGGACCCTGCATTCCCCTGAGCCCCTCACACATTAAGTGGTTGTCCTTGGCCAAGACAGGGGGCTAGGCAGGAGGGCAGCTTGGGCCTGGACCCGGCGCTGGCTTCCTCCCATGGATCCTGAGCCGTGCCGTCCCGAAATACAGGCTCCCTCCGGCTGGGCGCTCAGCCGGCAGCAATAGGCACGTACCGCCTGATCAATACTTTGAATGCACTTGGGGCCCTGCTGTGAAAAGGAATCCCCTGGTGAGCACTTTCATAAATTGAAAAATTTTTTCCGAAACTGAGTAATCCTGCCCAGCTATTAAATCCAGATTTCCGCAAAGCGAGAGTAGAAAGTGCTTGCATTGAGATGGTGATCTGGATCTCCAAGCACCTCGCAGACCCAGCCAGAATTCCCAGGGCAGCAGGCAGCACTGCGGGGCGAGGGCTGCACATGTAATCTTTGCTGGGACCTTGGTTGCAAGTCAAAGCTTTCAGAAAAAATCAGAATGCTTTGGGCCCAGGAGGAGTGGTATTTTGTAACCACTGTTTTCCCGGCCCCCAGGGGCACGGTTAACTCAGCAGGCGTGTGGGGCTGTATCCATCCCTCGCTACCGCCTGACAGCTGGGAGGCACCCTGGCAGGTGCCTCTCGGTGCTCCGAGGCACTGAGCACCTAACGCTGGGGCAGCTTGCCCAGGGTCACATAGCCAATTAGTGGCAAAGCTGGACTGAGAACCAGGATCCAGGTCTTTGGAACTCCAGCCCAGAACTCTTTAACCCCCAAATGACTTCGCTCAAAAAGCTGACATCACCATCTGGCTCCTGTTTGGGGAATGAAATCAGTTGGTGGCTCTTCTTGGAACTGCTCTGTGAGCGTAGCAAGCGGTTCAGCCTTAACCCAGCCCGAGCCTGAGGGCTCCCCGACTGTGTCGTATCCCTGCCGGAGCCACGTGCTCAGGCTGCAGGTGCCACCGCCTCGCCTCCCGCCCGGGGGCCCCAGCCCCAGCCTCCTGCCCCTCTCCCCGACGCATCCCATAGGCCCGAACCCCAGCCCCACACTGAACTCGCCACCCCCTCCCTTCCCGGCATCCCTCCGGAAACCCTCCGGAGACCTGGAAGTGGTCCTCGCACCTGCCGGCCTCCGCATTCCCTCCAGCACTGAGAGCCGCGGTTTCCCAGCCTAAATACTTGTCTTTCTCTGTCCTCTGTCACCACTGTCGTTCAGGCCTTTGTCCCTTCTCACTTAGACCATGGAGCCATCACCACCGTTGACCATGGCGCAGAGGCCCACGGCTAACAGTTCGCCATGGGCTAGCTCATCTAACTTCAACGAAAGAGAGACTGAGGCTTCAGGGACACTTCCCCAAGGTCGCACAGCAGATAGGAGGCAGAGTTCAGGTTCTCCCCCAGGCCTGGCTCTGAGGCCCAGTGCTCCCCCACCTCCCTCCTGGCCTCCAGCCTCCAGACTCTGCCGTTCCCCACTCTCCTGCCAGAGTGATTGTTTGGCACCAAGTCCAAGCCTTTCTCTCCCCTGACCAGAACCCCACGGTTCCCTGGTGCCCACAAGACTCAGCTGGAGCCCCTTGCAAGGCTGTTGAGGTCTGACCCACCTGCTGCCCCATCTCGTTGCTTTGTTCCCTGTCTGCCCCACAGGCACCCTCCACGGGGAGCCTTCTGGAAGCCCCAGCCAGCACCCCAACACACCCCCGCAGGTGCCCTGCCCCGACTCCAGCTCAGCCTGATGTGGGGTTGGTGGTGTGGTCAGTGATTCAGCTCTGCCCACACAGCTCAGACCCCCTCTCTCCCTGTGTGCCTTGGTCTTCAGCAGAACCAGAGCCCTGCCCCGAGTGTCCTTGCCAAGAAGGGCCTGCCTGACCTCATAGCCCACAGCCCCTGCCCATCCCTGAGCCTGAGCTCGGGGCTCTGCGAATAGAGCAGGAGCCTCCAGCTGCGTTCTGCGGACGTACAGACAGAGGCTCAGAGAGCACAGGGACTTGTCCGAGGACACACAGGAGTCAGAGGCAGGGCGGGGCTCAGAAGGGGTCTTGCCAGGCAGCCAATGTCAGCCCGTGTGGACAGAGATGACAGTCAGGCTGGAGCGGAGCATGCTGGAGGGTGATTCCAGAACCCCAGCCTGGGGCAGCATCGACCTGGAGGGCTCAGGGCGATGGTGGGGGACTTGGAAGCAGAGCTCAGGGCTGCAGACCCCCCTCTCCCATTTACCTGCCAAAGGACATAACCCTACCTGACAACAGTCTAGGTCATTCTGGCCAAGACTCTGAGCCTCTGATGCCCAGCAACCAGCAACTATGGAGCCCAGGGAGGGCAGGCAGGCAAGCCGAGGCTAGTGGGAGCACTGGTCATCGGAAGGCCCTAACTTCCACGAGTGGGCGTTTATATCAGCGAATCAGGGTGGCTGTCAGGCTCTCCTCCCTCCCCCTTCTGAGCCTTGAAGTGGGTCTAGGCGACATCCCCAGGTTTGGAGCCCACGGGCGTGGGACACTCTCTGGGTCGGCCCCAGGTGGCCAAGACCCCAGGCGAAGGTAGGTATGCGTCAGTGTGGGAAAGGCCCCAGAGGCCACTTCCTGGGACCTGCTGGGGCTGCAAGCCTCAGCTGCAGGTGCGAGTCCGGAGAGAGTGACCCAAGGACTTGGGAGGAGGTGCGCCCAGCCCCCGCTTCCCGCCAGCCTTCCCCGACAGTCCCAGAAGTGTGCAATGGAAGGAAAGGCTCTGCAGGCCCCCATCCCACCCCCTCCGTCCTCGGGGCCCCTCTCTAAGAAGCCCACCCCACGCCATGGCTTGAGTGTCTAACATAAGGGATGCTGTTTTTGCAGGTTTTGTGGTTTTTATTCCTTTGAACCATATCCAGCCCGTCTTACATCACAATGCCATGCTTTACTTGGTTTCCAATACATCAGCACTCATTGGCATTTGGAGAACTCGTTCTGTAGTTATACGGCAGTTTTTAGTTGTCTGTGATAATGTATTCTCTGTGTTTCCAATTGTCAGTGTGGGAATCTTTTCCCCCAGACTTTCAATTTCTGGGTTTGAGAGAGATATACATATATATATATTGTATTGTGTTGTTTTGGTTTGGGGTTTTTTGTTTGTTTCTTTCTTTGGTTTTGTTTTTTGTTTTGGGGGGGTGGGTTTTTTGTTGGTTTTCTTGTTTTGTTTTGTTTTCTATGCTTTTGGAAGTTGTCATTCCTTTGGTTCTGGAGCCCCTCCCAGTTGCTGCTTGTGTACGCATATTGTTTGTGACTTCTTTTGACTGTCAGTGTTGAGCCAGTCTTGCCAAGAAACAGTATCAAGTATTTTCCTATTTCTCTACTTCTTGAAAGAAAAAAATTTTAATTGAAAAAAAAAAAAAACTCTTAATGGGAACCCGGCCCTGTCTGTCTTCTCTGTTCTGCAGAAATGTTGAAGGAATTGAACCAGCAGCGCAGAGCGAAAGCGTTTACAGACCTGAAAATTGTTGTTGAAGGCAGAGAGTTTGAAGTCCACCAAAATGTTCTAGCTTCCTGCAGCTTGTATTTCAAGGACCTGATTCAAAGGTTTGCCTTCCTTCCAGCTGTGGTCGGGTCTGTTCCTTTGTAGGACGCTTTTGTGTCGCTTTTCTCCTCCCGTCTCTTGCAGGTTCCTGAAGCGTGACTCCCTGTCACAGAGCCAGTAGCCATCTCTCCTCCCCCCACCCCCGAGTGCCCTCTCTCACATACAGCCTCAGAGCAGCCACGGCCCCCAGCCCGCCCCACGCAGCTCTGCTGGTCGCCAGGGGCCTCTGCCAGCCGTAGACAACACCCCTGCCCTGCCCCGACGATCCCGAGTTCTCAGTGGCTCACAAGCCCTCCCTGAGATGTGGAGGCCTGCGCACTCCACTTTAAGGGATCCCCGCACACTGTCCCCACTGATTCAGCACAGGGTCCCAGGCACCATCATCGCTGCTGTCGATAGTGACCTTAATGCCAGGAAAGCACATCGACCAGGCTGTCCCCCGCTGAGGAGCACAAGGCGCCCACGGTGCCGCTTTTCCACAGCTTGAGTCGGGGAGAAGAGACTCGTAGCCAAATCCTCATCCACGCTGCATGCCTTCATACTTGTACACTGAGCCTAAGCCGGCGTTGTCTGAGCACAGACCAGGTGTGTCCTAAACACGGTCTCTCTCAGCCTTTGCTCCCTTCCCCCCCCCGCCCTCTGCCCCGGCTATTTCTACCTGAATGAGTTTTAATGGTGCATGAGCATCTTTTTTTTTTTTCCATTATGTTGATTTTTTTTTTTTTTAATTTGTCTGCTTCATACCCTCGCAAAGAAGTCAGGGGCCACCTTCTAGCTCCTTAGTGAGGGAGGGCAGCCGAGGGGCCGGCCCAGGCAGCGCTCCTGTTTCTCTCACCCATCAGCACATTAACGCCGCTGCTCATTTTGCCTTGCAGCCTCTCCGGGGCGGACGCTGAGCCAGGACTGGGCTCAGAGTGGGAGGACAGGACCTCTGCTTGCTTCCCCATGCTGTGTTTGGACTTGCCAACTAACCCCAGAGTGACTGTGTTTTGTTTCAGGATGGCACACTGGCTGGCATCTCCTTTCCAATCTGTTGTGTCCTTTCACTTAGAGCTGAGCTGCCCGGCGTGCAAGCCCCACCCAGCCGCACTGGCCCCGGCCATGCAGGACGGGGCAGGCTCTTTGTGACTTCCAGTCTCATGGACAGCTTGGGTCTCCCGCCCCCGGTGCTTGGGTTCTCTCTGTCCAAGCACAGGGGTCAGGGGCATGAGCTCTGGGGTAAAGGGGCACATCCAGTGGCTTCTTCAGGCCAAGAGAGGTCTTTGTGCTGCCACTCTTGGCAAATTCTGATACTGGCAGTGACCAGCATCCTAGGGCCTTGGTCCCTGCTACAGACCAGCTGGAGAGCACAGAGCGGGCAGGATGCAGGGGCAGGTTGGTACTAAGTGATGGCCCCGCCCTGGGCTAGAAAGATGTGGGTAAGAGGAGCACAGGAGCCATTTGACTGTCTTTAGAGAACTTACACGTAAAGCCAAACTCTCGTGCACAACAGAGGACACCACTCGGTGGGAACCCAAAGTAGTGAAGGCTTCTTAGCCCAAAAAAAGAAGGAGGAACATTCCAGGAAGGGGGTCGGTTGCCTGGAATGTTCTAGAATATAAGGAATGTTCTAGAATGCTCCAGACAAGGCATGGGTTGCCTGGAATGGAAAGTTGGGACAGAGGTTGTCATAAGCAGTGTGGAGAAGAAGAGAGGCTTCCCAGAGATGGGTGCAAGGCGGGGTGAGATGGGCAGGCAAGGCCGACCCCTGGTCTAGGGTCCTGGGCTTGGTCTGAGGATGTGGGGGCCATCAGGAGCTGTGGGAAAGGGATGTCCACCTGAAGGTGAAAGAACTGTAGGATGTGCCTCAGTGGCCCTCACCAGAAATGATGGGCACTGGAGCCAAGAGGCAGTCCCTGGAAAGGAGAGGGCACCCCCCCTCCCCCCCAGCAGCTAAGAGACCTGGGTTCTACACCTGACTCTGCCACTTGTCCTATGACCCCAGGCAAGTCACATTCTCTCTCGTAGGCCTCAAGTTTTCTCATCTGTAAAGCAGGAGGTTGGCTCCAACGACATTCAGGTTCCCTTCCAGTAAGGGGATGGGCCCGGCCAGCCCTGCAGAGGCTTCCCATGTGCAAGCCCCAGGACAACCCTGCAGAGGCTTCCCATGTGCAAGCCCCAGGACATGAGAACGGTGAGGTCACGGGGTGCAAGGCAGGTCCAAGGACCAGTGTCAGGGCAGAGCTGGGGGCGGGGGGTGAACTGAGTGTCTGACATGGCAGGTTTTAGGGGCCGCAGGGTGCCCCAAGAGAGATGCCTGCGGCGCAACCAGACAAGTGACAGACCTGATCGCAGAGAGGCCTGAGGTCTGGGGAGACCCCTTGGGCACACAGGAGGGTCACTCAAGGAGGAGGGAAGGACGAAGCTGAGCCCTGAGGTGCCCCTGTGGTGGAAGGTCACAATGTTAATTTGCGGCCGTTTAAATTTTACTATCCTCCTCTTAACCTTGGCGTCCATCGCCATTTCTGCCCATAGCTGCAAAGAAATTCCTCCTGTGGGGAGGAAAGCAGACTCTGCCGAAAGGTCATTTCCTTTCTGGGCCATGTAACATCCTGGAGACGTTCACACTGTCCGTGGTCAGTCACCCTCACCTGGAGCCACAGGACAGATGTGGGGAACCCAAGTCATTCGGTCCTTGTCACTCAACAAACAAGCAGGAGCCCCTCTCCTAGGAAACCCTAGATGAGAAGGGTCTCCGTCCTGAGGAAGCCCACCACCTGATGAGGGGAGCCGTAAAGAAGTAGGAGCAAGAGAACAGACTGAGTGCAGAAATGGGGTTTAGAGGCCCCCGCGCAGAGCGCCTGACTGTGGGGAGAGGGGCGTTCAGGGACAGGGACGGCAGGGCGTCAAGGCCCAGCACGCGATTCAGTGTCGCTGCCGTTCCAGGCCTGCGGTGGCGGTGGAGCGAACGAGGCCAGCGCAGGAGGCCGGAGCCGGTCCACGGGGCTTTGCTTCCAGCCTGGAGCTGTCGTGATCAGATGTGTGTTTCAGAAGGATGAGGGTCAGGAGAGCCGGCTCTCACGGGTCCTGTCCCGACCAGCTCACCTGCCCCTGTCCGCCAGGCCCCAGGCCGAGCCCCGCTCTGGGTGCACTCTGCCCTCACGTGTGTGCGTGCCTTTGGTGCGGCTGCAACAGCTTCTCTCCGTAGCATTCCCCTATTTTGTTTCAAACTCTTGTCTTTGTCCCCTGGTGGGGTCAAGACCCAGCCCCCAAGGAGCCTTGTAGCAATGTCTAATGTCATTCTGAAAATCCTCCCACTACCCGTGAGAAACAAGTAGCATTAGGATCCCCACTTCACAGATGAAGAAATTGAGGCCCAGAGGATTTTAAGGAACCAGTAGGTCTGGGATGGGAATTGAGGTCTGACTCCGAAGCACATGCTCTTACCATCATTTGCTAACCCAGAGAAGAACAAAAAGGTAGTCTTTTACTTGTGCATGAAGTCTATACGGAAAGAAAGTGAAACTCAGGGTTGACAGTGTGGAGGGATGGGCAAGGAGGAAGGATGCAGAGTGTGTGTGTGTGTGTGTGTGTGTGTGTGTGTGTGTGTGTGTGTGTCCCGTGTGTATCTGTTGGAAACACTGGTAAACTGGCCACCGATCTGCCCAAGGGAAGACGCGGCCCCCACCTGGAATAGGTCCCTTGGCTGTGGCCACTTGCCTCGTACCCGGGAGCTGGCCGTGTCCTCTGGAGTGAGGAGCACAGAGAAGGCTCCGGGAGGCCGTCGGGAAGCACAGAGCGGTGCTGGGCCCCCTGGGCTGCCGCATCTCCCCTTTGTCACCTCATCTGAGTCCCTGTGACAATCAGGGCTGGAAGCACAGCAGGAGGAGGAGCCGCGGTCTGTCTTGGGAGGATGCGAGGGCTGGGGCTGCGCCGTCAGCGCCCCTCACTGGCCTCCAGGCTGGAGGGGACCCCAGCACCATTGGGTGGGCTGAGCCCTGGGCTTCAGGAAGAGGAAGGACGTTTTGAGCAGACGAGAGCTAGCGGCGTTCTGGGGTTACAGCCTCCCTAGTCCAGAGTCACTTCTCAACCCCACTGAGCAGGACCTGGGTCGGCCCTGGACTTTCCGGGTAAGTGGAGAAGTCCCTTCACTTATCCCCGCAGCCGAGGAGCTCAGGGGTGGCTGGTGCCTCCGGAGGTGTTGGCTAGCCTTCCCGGCCGGGCAGGCTGCAGGCCCATCAGAGGACCGGGGGTGTCCTTCGGAGAGAGCAGAGGGCGGCCCTCCCTGCCCACACTTCCAAACTCGGCCCCCAAGCCGGGGTGTGGGAGGAAATGCGCCCCAGAGGAGAGCTGTCCGCCCATCACACCAAACAGACAGAGACCTGGCATTCTACCTTCCAGCCAAAGCCCTCATCCGACCAAGTCTGTTGGAGTCACTGACACATTTGAACTCTATTCTCTTCTTATAGTAAATGAAAAGAGGTGGACACATTGATTTGCCCAAGTTGATTTTCACAATCCTCATGTGTAGGCAGGCTCTGGACTTCTCCCTCCACCGTTCTCTCCGGGGGAAGCGAAAGGGGTCACTGAGTTGAGCAGCACAGATCCTGGACGGAGGGTGGCCCCACAGACAACAGGCAAGCCATATGCTGCCTTTCCCCTCCTCCCCTGTGACGCTGGGCTTTGTGGGTGGCAGTCTGCCCCCCTTTCCAGGTAGAACAGACAGGCGTGGCAGGAAGGCCAGATAATAAGAGGAGACACTCAGCCATCTCGAAGGCGAGCAGAGCAATGTGAGTCAGACCCATCACCAAACCGCCAGAGCAGGTCAGGCCCCCCGCCCGTATTCACCACCTGCTCCGTGCCTCCCCCCACCCACCACGGCCCCACGGTCCCCCCCCATTATTCCAGATCGAACTTGGAAAATGAAAGCATCTGATTACTGAGGTGTGTGAGGGGCCGACGGAGCAGGCAGTTCTTATCCAGGTGAGCAAGTTGCTGTTGGCGGGATCGCAAATGGTCCACTGCTGGGGATGTGGCATCTCTGGCCCCTCCACTGGCCCAGGCCTGCCCAGCCTGTGTCCCATACCCTGTGAGAAGGTGAGCCCGGGGAGCTCCGGTCTTCTGACAGAACCCACAGGCCCTGTGTGGGCTGGGCTGCACCAGCCGGCCACACGCACCCACCCCCGGTGTTAGGCTGTGACCCAACCCGACAAGGCTCTCACTGCCCACCCCTGCCCTGCTTCGCCCCCTCCAAGACCACGCCAGGACGCAGACCGCCCAGCAGCTCCCAGTGCTCCATGCTGCTAAGTGGGACAGGATGCTTAGACCCCAAGAGCCAGTTTAGGACAGGGACCGAAAAGTCCTCTATGGAGGACCCAGCTCCCCATCGGTGACCAGGGCCACCCATCATGAGCAGCACCTCCCAGGGATCCCAGCTCATAGGGAAGAGACCTAAGGATCACTGAGGTCCAGTCCCAGGACTGTCTGATGGTCAGCAATGGAAAGTCACCACTGGCCTCCCTCAGCCCCACAGCTGTGTGGACAGTAAACACGTATGTGCAGATGAGCTACTAAAGGTCCTCACAGCCTGGGGCCTCGCCTCCTACAGATCTTGACTTTAGCCACCCGACAAAGCTTCCATCACATTCCCAAGTATTCCGCCATAACCAAGGGGAATGGTCATTTCTGCCCATGGCATGGCATCTGGCCCCAGGGGCCTCCACCCACTCCCTGAACGTCCTTTGCCCAACAGCCCCCAGCTTCCCATGGGCAGCTCTCCCAAGGGGTCCTGAAGGAGCAACTCAGCTGTGCACCACAGGGACAGTGGTCCTCACCAACCCAGGACAGCACCTGTGATGACCGACACCCCATGGGCCTCCTCGCATCATCCCAGCACTCCTTGGCCATGTAGGCACCACCCTGTCCCCAGGATCCTCTCCTTGGCTCAGACTCAGAGCAGGACGAGCATCTCCCACGAGCACAGCCACACATGCCACACATGTCCACCAGACTCCACACTCAGGGCCGTGGGCTCCCCTGGCCTTCCACCTGTCCAACACCCTTCCCCACAGGGTGATGCTGGGGGTTCTCAGGGTCATGTGTCACATGCACTCGTGTGTGTGTGTGTGTGTGTGTGTGTGTTTGCGTGTGTGTGTGTGTGCACACGCACACAGCTGAAGTCCACCCCAGCTCTTCCCTGAGTCGGATCTCCCCTGCCGTGGAACCATAGGTGGACGGGAGGGCTGACCCAAGGTGGAGGCAGCAGTGGCTGGGGAAACTGGGAGAATGCAAGCAGCACAACTTTGGTCCCACAGGCCCTGCCCTGGCTGTGGCCCAGCGGGACCTCCACAGAGCACGAAGGGTGTGAGGGGGAAAGGCCAGGCAGCAGCATGTAGGAACGAAGACAGGGACCGCAAAGCCAGGGTAAGAGGTCGACCAGATGGCCCCCGAGGTGTTTGCTTTCTATGCTTTCAAGTGATCACATAATGAACTATTTTTATACTTAACAAAATTACCCAAGCATGAAAATCTATCCCGACAGCAGTGTTAACATGGTGTGTTAAGTCACTTGAAAAGTCACACACACCGTGTATGCCTATGGGTTTGAGAAGGGGCTCTGCTCAGACCCTCAGCTTAGCCAGCACTGTTCCCTCTCACTTTCCCTCCAAGCCTGGAGGCAGGACGCCTGCGGACCCCAGTGACCTGAGCCATTCTGTGGGGAGGGGAGCCCTGAACAAAGTCACAAATCATCTGTTCACTGCCCCGTCACATGGATGGGTGGCCACACTGCAGAGAATGTTGCTCTCCTGGGGGTATCTCAGGTTCTGTTGGGTAGAGCAGAGTCTCCTGAGCAAGGTGTTTTCCAGCCTCTGTCACCTACTCTCCATGCGACTTTAGACTTCATCCAGTTCAATCCTCTTGTTTTGCAGAAGAGGAGCCTGAGGGCCAGAGAGGCAAGGTGGCCCGCCTGTCGGTGGCAGGGCGGGGGCACGCGGGTCCTCTAGCTCCCTGCCCACACAGGAGTCAGCCTGTCTTGGGGGCTGTAGCTGCCGGACACCTCCACACTCCCACCGCCAGCCACAGGGGCGCCCAAGGGACCAGTCACAAGAGTCTCGCCCCCTGGCCTCCTCAGGAGCGGAGAGATGGCAGAGGTCATTGCCCAGCCTCGGGCAGGACCAGGGGCCGTGCAGGAAGCAGGACTGGTCAGAGTGGCCAAGATGGGGTGCCAAGCCAATCACCTCTGAAAAACCTGCCTCCTGACTCTTAACGCTCTGGGTGTCTTTCCTCCTGGTCACTTCGGTGTCGGTGTGATTTTTGCTTCATCTTATCTGTTTCCTTCCAGGTCCAGCTTTAGGGCGCGGCTGCCAGGCCTTAGGAGCCTTTGCAATGGTTTCGTATTTCTATAGACACCAGATATGAACATATTTATATATTTGTGTCCCTCCCCCTGCTCCCCCCAGTTCACAAGCCCGATGCACACTCGACACGCAGGCCACTCTGACCTCTGCCCCCGTGTTCCATGTGGCAGGAGGGCCCCGCCCCGGGCCAGGTCCCAGGTCATGGCTGCTGGCTGTCTGTGGCGGAAGTCCTTGGTTGTTCCCCTCCCCTCCTCCCAGCTCTAACCATTCTGTCCGTCTATCTCGTCTCGTCCTCAGTTTCAAAGCAATGTCATGAAGGGCTTCCTTTCCATGCCTAAAAGGAAACAATATGTTTTTGGAAATCGGTGGGGTTGGAGGTCAGGGCTCCGGGACAGCTTGGGGCGATCGAGGGGCGCTCCGGATTGGCCGGGTTCACAGCCAGCTGGGGGCCTGGTCACGTGGGCGGCTCCCCCCTTGGAGGCAGCCGGGCCCCCCGGGCCGGGACTCAGGAGCCAGCTTCAGGGCGGAACCGTATTGTTTCCCTTTGAGGCCAGTCCCGGTCCTCGTCCCCATCCACAGCTCATGCTTTTTGATTTGCATCTTTTTTTGCATGGACATGCCAAGTAGTGATAAGCAGGGTTTTCTGTTCTTTCGGGCGTCTCTGGTCAGACTCTTCTCTTTCAGATCCTGTGTCAGGCCGTTAGGTTCAGGTGTGTCATTGCTGTGTCCCTTGAGTCCTAAAATGAAGGGCGTGACCGAGGCGTGCAGGGAAATGTAGCCCTGTGAGGAGGTGGCGCCGTGGCCACAGGGCGGCAGGTAAGGGACACCCTGGTCTCTGTGCCTAGGTCGGTGCCAGACGGCAGCCAGTGCGGCCGGGAGAAGCTGGAGCTCGTCCTGTCCAACCTGCAGGCCGACGTCCTCGAGCTGCTGCTGGAGTTTGTCTACACGGGCTCCCTGGTCATCGACTCGGCCAACGCCAAGACGCTGCTGGAGGCGGCCAGCAAGTTCCAGTTCCACACCTTCTGCAAAGTCTGTGTGTCCTTTCTCGGTGAGTCCGGGGCGGGGGAGGGGGGCAGGGGTCGCCTGGAGGGAATGGCGGGAAGGGGCCCCAAATTTGAAAAATAGCCGGGATCTAGAGGGAGAGGCTGTGTGGGCGTCTCGGGGTGCCGCTGGATCTCACGAGGCAGTTGGAAGATGGAAATTCGGATAACTGGGACGCCTGGGTGGCTCAGTCGGTTCGGCGGCTGCCTTCGGCTCAGGTCATGGTCCCAGGGTCCCGGGATCGAGCCCCACATTGGGCTCCCTGCTTAGCGAAGAGCCTGCTTCTCCCTCTCCCTCTGTCTGCTGCTCTGCCTACTTGTGCTCTCTCTCTCTCTCTCTCTCTCTCTCTCTCTCTCTCTCTCTCTCTCTCTCTGTCAAATAAATAAATAACATCTTTTAAAAAGAAAGGAAGGATGGGAGGGAGGGAGGAAGGAAAGAAGGAAGGAAGAAAGAAAAAGAAAATTCGGATAAGTGTATTCTGGCACAGACATGTCCAGGCTGGAATAACGGCGAGCCAGGCCTCGGGAGAGCCGGCTAGACCAGGGTGTGTAAGGCTGAGGCCCGTGGGAGGTGGCCGGTGGGCCTGTGAGGAGAGTTACTGCTGGGCGATCCTAAAGTGGGAACCCATCACAGTAATAGAAGACACTGTCAGTCTCCACGTGACCCTTGCCCCCAGCCCGGGCTCAAGCTCTGAGGCCCCACAGCCCTGAGGAAGCCCCAGGCCCCACACTGATGCTCCATGCCTCACGCCTCTCAGTCCTTCTGGTGGGACCTGCAGGAGTAGCGAGGGCCCGGGGGAGCAGCACACAACGGGTCAGAGGAGAACCCAGAGCATCGATCTGCAGCTCCTGGGACACCACAAATGGTCTTGGGGGGACCCCGGATGCTGAAGGCAAGTCACAAGGACATGGGCTCAGAGAGGGATCCGGTGTGTCAGGCAATAGGAACAGAGGCCCCCCTGCCGGGCCTCGTGGTCAGTGGACCTACGCTCTTGCCCCCAGAGAAGCAGCTGACGGCCAGCAACTGCCTGGGGGTCCTGGCCATGGCCGAGGCCATGCAGTGCAGTGAGCTCTACCACATGGCCAAGGCCTTCGCGCTGCAGATCTTCCCTGAGGTGGCGGCCCAGGAGGAGATCCTCAGCATCTCCAAGGATGACTTCATCGCCTACATCTCCAATGACAGCCTCAACACCAAGGCCGAGGAGCTGGTATACGAGACTGTCATCAAGTGGATCAAGAAGGACCCCGTGTCACGGGCGCAGGTAGCCCCCCAGCCCGCCTGCCCCTTCCCCCTGGGTCTGGAGCCCCGTGCAGGGATGGCATCAGGAGCCAGGACGAAGGGAGGTGGATGAAGCAGGACTTCCCAGTCTGACCATCAGTGGGAGCGCATAGGAGCCAGTAGGCCTGGGCTGAGGGAGGCCGGAGCTGCTCCTGTGAGCCACAGAGAGGTAACAGGAGGGAGGAGAGGGGAAGTCAGTCGCCAGGGGGTCCCGGGGCTGGCATTCCACCTGAAGGAGGCTCGGGCCAGCCAGAAGCCGTGGGGCCTCCGGGGAGAAGCAGGAGCCCTGGGCCCCCTGTGAGCTCAGCCCCGGCAGGAGGAGCCGATGAAAACCGTGCTGGAGCTGGGAAGCCCCTCTACACGTCACGGGAGGGAAGGCAAGGCCCTCGGAGGGGACAGCTGGAGAAATCGGAGCCAGAATCCAGGGCAGAAGGAAGGCAGGGAGGGATGCCCCTAGGAAGGGCATCCAAGTCACCGGAAAGCTGTCACACCCCAGGAGGATCTCGGGGGCAGAAAGCACTGGCCGAAGGCCTCACTTAGCATGGAACTGCCTTGATTCTAATGGGTGAGGGACCCCCAGGAGTGAGTGCAGACACAGGTAGCTCTCAGGAGAGCTCAGCGTCCGCCTGGAGAGCCGCGAAGGGGAGGCCAGAGGCAGGGAGGCTGGGGCCCAGAGCACCCTGGGGCAGCCGGGTGGCCGATGGCAAAGGTACTTCGTTGCATGAGGAGCAAGAAGCGGCACGAGGGAGGGAGGCATGGGCCAGGCGCTGGATCAGCAGCATGGGGCGCTCCCCCCGGGCCCGGCCACTGAGCTCAGGAGGACAGGGCCCTCTGCTCAGGTGGGGAGGAGGCAAGGGTCACTGGTGGAGGAAGCCAGGCAATCAGGCGGGGCGGCTGTAATAGTGACTGCCGTCCACCACAGCCCCCACGTCTGGGTCTCTGGCCCAGCCCTCTGTCTTCGCTTGTGGACGGCACACCTGAGACCAGCGTCCCCCAAGCCCCTCTGATTCATACACCCCCAAAGCAGCACATCTGTGTTCCTCCCTTCAGTTCTGCCCATTACCCAGAACAGAAGCCTGGATTCCTCCAATCCTTTCCATGTCCCTTTGGGCCGCACGCTGCTGTCACTTTGCCTCCTTATTCCGTCCCGAGAGGCTGACTTCCTCTCCCCGTTCAGGCCCCTCATCTCGCCAGCATCGCTGAGGTGGTCTTCTGAGCGGTTGCCCTGCCTTCTCTCTTCCCCACTCCAACCTCACCCTGCAGCCCAGCGAGCAATCTTCCTAAAGAACACACGCCATCATACAATTGCTTTGTTGAGAGCCCCTCATGAGCTCCGTTGCGCACCCTGTGGGGCACAGCAGCCCAGCCCAGCAAGCAAGGCGTGGGGCGGTCGGGCTCCGGTCTCCTTTGCCTCTCCAGCATCATCTCCCCTGTCCGCTACACCCCCCAACAAAGAAAGACCTTTGGCACCCCACAAGAATAAGCTCCATAGACTTCTCCAGATGCACCTTCCTCACTCACGCTCCGACGTCTCTGCCGGTGCATCGGGCGTCCTCCGTCCTGTCCACCGGAGGCCTGGGGAAATCGGCAGTCCTTCCACGCCCAGCTCAGACGGTGTCCACTCTGGGAAGCCTCCTATCCTGCACCCCCCGAACTCCCAGCAGACTCCTCCTCGGGGCCCCACTAGCGCCTTCTACTAACGGATCCTCCCCCCACCTGCCATTTTACTGTGTGCACCTGAAGCTCAGGGACTGGGGCTTACTGGTCTTACTGGAAGTCCCACAGTTAGGAATGTCGCCAACCGTTTGTTGCATGAAACTAAAGCCAAGTGGTGAGCAAAGAGTTAGCCAGGCAGGAGGGGGTTCGAGTCAGTTCGTGAAAAGCCTTCAGTGCAGGTGAGAGGGTCCAGGTGCCCGTCTGAGGCCGTGCGATGCCACCCAAAGGGTTTGTAGGTATTGAGGAGACGCAGGCTCTGACGGGTGTGACTTGCAGGCCTCAGGGTCACGCTCAGCCTTCCTGGGCCCTCCCACCTGTTCCTGACGTCCTGCCCCACGTACACGTCTTCGGGGCTCAGGACCCTCACTTCGGTCCCCCCACGGCCTGGGGTGAAGCCGAGCCCCAGGACCTGGGAGGAGGCAGGAATGAAGTGCCCAAGAGCTGGATGGATGGTTCACCCCAGGCTCAGCTACAGCACACCCGACCTCCCCCAGTCCTTGCCTCTGGCTGATGGGAGCCCCCCCATTGTTGTCTAGGCCGGGGTGAGCAGTGTCTACACTGTCCAGTCGAATGTGGACTGGAGTGCCCCATGTCGTGCCATGCCCTGCCCGCCCTTCCTTTCTCCCCACCACGACTCCCCCAGAGGTGGCTCCGTCCGTATAATCTGGTCTACCCTGTGTCTCCCCGACGCCGCAGTACGCGGCGGAGCTCCTGGCCGTGGTCCGCCTCCCCTTCATCCACCCCAGCTACCTGCTCAACGTGGTGGACAACGAGGAGCTGATCAAGTCGTCAGAAGCGTGTCGGGACCTGGTCAACGAAGCCAAACGCTACCACATGCTGCCGCACGCCCGCCAGGAGATGCAGACACCCCGGACCAGGCCCCGCCTCTCAGCAGGTACGGGCCCCAGCTCCCCAAACGCGGGTGCCGTGGGGCCAGCCCGACTCCGGGGGTGCCCCCTCCCCTTCCCCGAGAGACGCCGCGCGCGTTGGGATGCGTCCGAAGGCTGGGCATCGGTGTCCCTGCAGGGGTGGCGGAGGTCATCGTCCTGGTTGGGGGCCGTCAGATGGTGGGGATGACCCAGCGCTCCCTGGTGGCCGTCACCTGCTGGAACCCCCAGAACAACAAGTGGTACCCCCTGGCCTCGCTGCCTTTCTACGACCGAGAGTTCTTCAGCGTGGTGAGCGCCGGGGACAACATCTACCTCTCAGGTGAGGCCCGCGGGGCTGGGCTGGGGGCCGGGCACAGGCTGCCCAGGGGCTCCTCTCCCCGCACAGGGGCTAAGGAAAGCCAAGGCCAGAAGGGTCCACCGTGCAGGGGAAACCTTCCCTCCCTGCACCGGGGGCTGGGCCGGCCTGGCCTCGGCCCGTCCTCACCACCCACTCCCCGGCCCTCCCGTACCGCCTACAGGGGGCATGGAATCGGGGGTGACACTGGCCGATGTCTGGTGCTACATGTCCCTGCTGGATAACTGGAACCTCGTCTCCAGAATGACAGTCCCCCGCTGTCGGCACAACAGCCTCGTGTACGACGGAAAGATTTACACGCTCGGGGGACTTGGCGTGGCAGGCAACGTGGACCACGTGGAGAGGTGAGCCACGGCGACGGAAGCTAAGATCCTGTTGCTCCTCGGGCCCAGCAGCCACCCCGCTGGGGCCAAGAGGAGATGGGACGTTTATAAGGTGATAGTCGTGGGCTCTACAAACACAGCAAAGAGAGAGGCCTGGGGACAGGGAGAGGACAGTGGGAAGGATGACAGCTGCTGCCGCTGAGATGGAACACTCCTGTCCCATTCAGGGCTCAGACAAGCTGGAGGCGAGAGGCCCACTGTGGGCTTGGCTGGACTGAGCAGGCAGCTGGGAGGCCCCGGGACTGGAAGCACCAGCCCAGAGCCTGGCAGGGGGTGTAGGGCAAGGCTGCAGCCAATGGCCCACATGGGGGCCGCATCCGTGGCCGGGCCTCTACGTCCCTGATGAGCTTGGAGGTTCCGCATCGAGGAGCCCCTTCCTCCCTCTTTCCCACCCATCCCGGGAAAGCTGCTTGCAACACTGGGAATGATCACTGCACGCAGGTCTGGCCAACCATCTGGAATTCTCCAGAGGCAGACACAAAGCGATGGGCCGGAGAACCGTGCGTGTGAGTCTGCCCTCTGCTGGAAGTCCTGGGCTGGCCACTGGCAACTGGCCCCGCAGAGCGTCGGGATCAGCGGTAGGCAGGGGGGCACACACTGAGGTGGGCCCTTCTCAGGCTGCAAATACTCTGTCTTCCTCCTCAAGCTGGAGACCGTTCTTGCCGAGAACGGACACCCGGGGAGGCTAGTGAGTCAGCAGCAGGCGGGGACGCCTCAGAGCAGTCCTGCGTTTGCAGAAACTAGTGCCCCCGAGAGGGGCCGGTTAGGCTGAGCTGGGCCCCATGTCCCGACCCAGGAGGGTGCCGCTGAGACCGCCAGAGCCCTTACTCCACGTCCCCGCCTCCGGCTTACCCACCGCCCTCAGCCCACGTCATCAGCTGTCACGAAAGCACATCTTCCCATGTGACAGCATTTTGCCCATGGACCCACATATACCCCTCAATTTGTATTTTTCCCTCGGTGGCTAATTGGACACTTGACAAATGTTACAGCAAAGAGAGTTTCAGAGTGAGACAAGCTCTGGATGTTCACTGTGGGCTTTTAACTCCCCCAAGTGGAGCCCAGAGATGGCTCAGTAACGACATCTAATTGTCATATTGATTTGGAGTTAATGGGGAATCCCTGTGTGATTATGAGGATAGTAACAGAGCTGCTGCACCCGGGTCAGCCCTGATCCCGCCAGCCTTCAGGGGGGCCCGCCGCACAGCCCTCACGTCCCAGGGCTTCCAGAAGCACCAGCTTCCAGCCGTCTGTCATCCAATAATAAACACATGAAAAAGGAGATGTTTTCTATGTAGGAGTAAACTGAGCTAGATCTGTCATCCTGTCTTGCTTTTGTCAGCTATTTTTAATCTCCTAAGATGCTGATTACTCATTTTGCAAACGTATACTTGTTGATAAATACAAGGATTTGTTCGAGGATCAAATGCGCCAAGAGGGGGGACAAACTCTGCTTCCCTTGAGCTCGGGAGCGATTCTCCAAGGCCTGGTAGCAGCCTCTACTGGACTTTCCTGGGGGGCTGAGCCTTTGTGCCACTAACAAATATCAGCCAGGGCACCGTGTGAGCAAGGCCGGCCCGGGAAGCTCAGTGGATGGGGAAGCCATCCAGGACAAGGTGCCCTGAGTCCCTCCTCAGCCCTCCGGCACCTGGTGGCTGTCCTTGCAGGGACAGGACACAGAGCTGAAGACCTCTGGGTGGCACGCCCACAGGTGGGTTGAAGGACTCAGGTGGAGGGGACACCCACTTCCTCCCAAGGAACATAGCAGCAGCCCGTTCGGGCAAGTGATTTCTGCGCCACATGGTGGCAACGATGAGAATTCAGGGTGACAAGAAGGTCAGGGTAATGGGGACAGACACGAGGGTGCTTTGTTCCCCGGGAGGCACTAATGGTACAAATTGCTCTTATATTGATAATGAATGAGATATATGGTACATTATAATTATATTGCATTACTGTATTACAGGAATAGAGCAAGATTATATAATTATAGATTAAAACAACAGTGTAATAGACAAACCTGTATTATATCATTATATAAATAACTGGGTCTAATACTTCCTAGCAATATATTGCACTCGCTGTGGTTACCGGATAAATGATAGCAGAGAGCCTCACTCCGCAGGGTCATTTGCATGTCATTAGCATATCCTTCTCAAGCAGGAAGCTGACAGATTGAGCTGACGGAGGGTTTGTGGCTTGGCAATCAGCCACCTGGAATAACAAGCTCTCGGGAAATTCGCATTTGGCGGAATGTGCCATTATACCGAAAGCCTGAAGACTAACAGCCACGTAATCTTCCACTGTCACCCAGCTCCTTCTGCAGGAGCTCTTTGGATCTCTGCCGTACTGGCTAAAAAAACCCAGATATCTGAACTTCTGACACTGTCCAAAAAGACACTTACTCCATCGCCTATTAGCCATACATCATTCGTCCGGGACTTAATGGAATCAGCCCCCGCTGCCCCGTAAGGTACCTCAGCCTCTTCTCAAATCCTGAGTCTTCGCAGGCACAGAGCTAGACATATCCCCGCTGTTCCCTCATCCCTGCCTCGGAGCCCAGGGCACCGGCTGAGACCATCTTCTGGATCACTAAGCTGTGACCTTGTTATGGCTCGTGCCCCAAGGAGCCTCATGGGACAAAGGGGAGCCCCGCGTGCTTCCCAGGAAAAGTGAGCTGATGAAAACCCAGCCCACAGTGGAGGCCTCGCTGCGGGTCCAGAACAGGCGAAAGAGCCGTGTGGTGAGCCGTGTGGTGAGCCACCAAGGAGAAGGTCCAGAGCGAGTGCTTGTGAGAGCAGCCCCGCAGGGCCGATTGACAGAGACGCCGAGAACGGAGACCCAAAAGCTGGCCAGAAAGACTTCAGATAGCCCAGTTCCTCGGCCAGTCCGCTAGATCCCAAGTCTGTCCCTCTCAGCGGCTTCCCGTGGCCGTTTTTGTCGCCGCCCAGTCTGGTACTCACATTCCGTCGCTTCCCCGTGCGCTTGCTTTGTCCCGCCTTACTTACTACGCCACGGGTCTCTTCAGTCCTGTGACTCTGCCCCCTTCTCCGTGCCTACCCCTGGGGGCTGAGTGCTGGTGGAGAAAATTCCACCGTCTCGTAGATTGTCCCCACTCCAGACTGAAGTCTTCCGACGTCTACTGGGTCCTTCGTGCTGCAGGCCCCTTGTCAGCAGTTTTGCCCGCCCTCGAGAGCAGTGTTTGTCACCTCGTCCTCCCCCATCAAGGCTCTTATCCCATGGCTGCCATTACCCTGCCAGCGCTGACTCTGGCTTCACAGAGCAGGTGGTGCCATCCAGCAAGAACTCTCTCGTCTCCCCGCCATCGCTCCTGCCCGGCACTCACGCCATCCTTGCCTTCCTCTCTCATGCCCGCCTGGACGCCACCTCCCTCTCCACTCCGGATCCAACCTGCATCCCCCCACCAAGAGCCTCCCTTTATCAGCTCTCCCCTCTTTCCCTCTGTATTTAATCTTTCCTTATCCATTTGGGCTCCTTCCTACCAGCCTAATAAACACAAGAAAACCTTTCTCCCTAAAATTAAAACAAAAGCCGTGGTGCACTGCAGCTCTTTGATACGGACTCCTGAGACCTGACTGGTACATTTCTTAGGAACTCTGCAAGCCCGTTGTTAGTTACAGGTCTTATTAAAAATTAAATCGTATAAACTTAGAACTAAATAAATTATATTGAAAACAAAGATAATCCATACTTAAAACTCACCACTACCTTTTTTTTTTTTTACTATATTCTGTACTATCTGTGCTCTGAAGGTTAGACGTGTCTGCTGTGTCTGAATACAGAGGGGATTCCATCTAGCGGTTCGCTGCTGCACACGTCTTCCTGGTGCCATGTTCCCTGCGCCATCGGTAGCTTGAAATCGGCCAAGAGGGTTCCCATCACACAAATCAGCAAGTGCTACATAGCAGAACATTTTCCCTGGGGAGCTTGTTTTTAAACATTTATCAGCGTGCACCAATCAAAGCCATCTCTTAGCTCCTTAGGCCTTTCTAGGTTCTACTTTCTCTGCCCCTTTTCCCAGCTGAGTTTCATCCAAGAGAAGTCGCTACCTGTCGTGTCCACTGCCTTCCTTCGGATTCACTCCTTGATACACAAATACTCGGCACCTCCCATTCCACGTAAAGTGTCCTTGACAGGCCAGCCAGGAACCTGCTGGGGACTTCTTGACCTCCCACCGCATCCCCCACCCACAGAACTGTGCCCTCTGCCGTGCAGCCACTCTTCCAAAGACCCCCTCAGCTCCCCGCTTAAAGGCTGGTGTGTCCCCCAGAGTGTCCTCAGCCTTATCCTCGCCCACACACTGCCTGTGAACTCCCTGACCTTCAGTTTCCATCTCTGTGCCCGTGTTCCGAAAGCTGAATAGTAGGCTGCACGTCCACTGCCCCCCTACACATCCCCAGTTGGTTACCCACGGGTCCTTTAAACTCCCCACGAATAAAACTGCAATCATCTCTCTCCTCCAAACTCCCCAACCTCAATTCCCTGTCCCCTGAGTAGCGCCCCCTCCTTCCAGTTCCCCGCGCCTGAGACCCTGAGTCGTCCTAGGTAACTCCGCCTTCCTCTGTGGCAACATCAGTTAACGACCGAACCCCATCAGTTCACCTCTCCTTCTGTCTCCTCTTCCTCTTGTCCTTCCCTGGTCCAGGCCGCTGTTTCCCCAGTTTCCAGCCCAGAGCCTGGGGGGACAGCTGATGCTCAGGGCAGCCCTGTCAGGCAAAAGGGTAGGAATGAGCTGGACAGAGAAGGCTGAAGGGGCCTAGAAGCTGGGGAGCAAAGGAATGGAGACAAGAAACTGTACGGAGTTGCAACAGACAGAAAGGAGCCCACGGAGGTTCAGGAGGAAGGCTGCGAGGGCCAGGCTGGGCCAGATCCTGGGTGGCCTTGAGTGACTCATCCCAAGTGTCCCAAGCTGTGTGTGATCTTGGGCTGCGCCAGTGATGCCGAGGGCAGGAAGCAGATGCTGGCGCCCTGCCCCCAGGTCCACTGCCCTGCACAAGGCCCACCACTGATGTTGGGCTCTTGTTCTCTCCACAGGTACGACACCATTACCAACCAATGGGAGGCCGTGGCCCCTCTGCCCAAGGCCGTGCACTCCGCAGCAGCCACGGTGTGTGGCGGCAAGATCTACGTGTTTGGTGGCGTGAACGAGGCAGGCAGAGCTGCGGGGGTCCTACAGTCTTACGTTCCACAGACCAACACGTGGAGCTTTATCGAGTCCCCGATGATCGGTGAGAGGCAGCCCTCGGCTCCTGGGGCCAGTGCGGCATCCCCACCTCACCCTTAGCTTCGTCTCCGTGTCCCAGGCCCCGAGGGCCCACTGCGCCCCGTGGTTCTGCAGACCCGTGTCCGGGAGCTGGGAGGGGGAGGCGAGCCCCCAGGCCGGGCAGAGCTGCTGACCCCACTACCTGGACAATGGGCAAGCCAGTCCGCGCGCCAGGTGGCCCCCCGGCCCCAGGCCTCGTCCCCGGGTTAACCGGTGGAGGTCCTGCCAGAGCCCGTTGTCTGGGGGGGCCTGCTGGCCAAGGAAGGGGCAGGGAGGGGAGGCCAAGAAGAGGCGCCCTGACCTTCCTGCTCTGCTTTCCCCACAGACAACAAGTACGCTCCTGCCGTCACCCTCAACGGCTTCGTTTTCATCCTGGGCGGAGCGTATGCCAGAGCCACCACCATCTACGACCCCGAGAAAGGGAACATTAAGGCAGGCCCAAACATGAACCACTCTCGGCAGTTCTGCAGGTGAGGCCGCAGGAACCCGGCTGGGGGGACGGACTACGGGGCGGTCTGAGCACCAGAACTACCGGCCGCCGTCGGATGACGGGAGCAGCCGCGCCCTCCGGCCGCAGGTGTGGCTGTGAGGCCCAGGGCAGAACGGCCAGTGCCCAGGGGCAGCCCGGGGCCCACGAGGCCCACCCGGTGGCTCCTGCTGACCCGTCTCCACGCCAGAAATGGAGCTCTTCGTACAGGCCCCAGCCCCAGGTCCTTGAGGCCACGCCTTCTCCGGGGACAGGACACCTGTGCCCCAGGACACCTGCCCCATCACAGATGGGAGGCAGTGCCAGGCCGCACCTGTGCAGCCCCCTACACGGGACAGGTGACTTTCCAAGGGATGCTCTGACCACCTGATCCAGGGAGCGGTTCGAGGCCCAGCTGCCTTGGAGTCTCAAAGCTGACGGGGCAGAACCCCGCCCGGACCAGCCCCCACGGGAAGAGAGAGAGGTGGAGGGCAGGGTGTGGCTTGGTTCCCCGTCTGCCTGGCCCTGCAGCCCGAAAAATTAACCACCTTGGGCAGTGAGACAGCAGCCCCTGCTCTTCTAGCCCCAGTTTTCCCAGACTAAGAGGCGCAAGGAAGTAAAAAGGGGTCCTACAAACCCTGTTTTCACCATTTGCATAGCAGATCTTTCCCAAAGACCTCTAGTGCCCATGCAGAGGAATCACGCAATCCTCAGTCCAAGCACCTGCTGTTGCTGTAGCAGAACTAGAAAAGCTGTAACCTACTACTAAACTGCCCTAGGACCTTGGACAAGCAACTTCTGCACGCTGGGGCAGTTCTACTGAGGAGGCAGGCGGCTGGACTAGATAACCCGCTGAGTTCCTATCAGCGTGAAGTTTCTACAATTCTCGGGCCTTCCATTCCCATCACATACTCCAGACAGTGGTGCGTGCGAGTCACTCAGACCACGCTGTCCTCAAACTGGCGTTTGAGCACCACTTGTGGGGAGGACTCGCGTGCCTCGTCGGAAACTCAAAGTGGGCCCGGAAAGACTTAATGCCTGTGAGGAGACCTAAGCTGGGTCTTGCCAGAGAAGCAGGGGAAAGGTGCACCATGAAGGGAGAGATCTGAGGGCTCTGGGGGGCAGGCAACTACAGGGAACAAGGCTGGAAACGTCTGGTGAGATATCTAGCCCCAGCATGTTCCATTCCAGGCTCAGAACTGCAGAAAGAGGTGGCGACTTCGCAAGGGTGTCTGTTCAGCTTCAGGGGACCGTGAAGAAGACCGGGCTGTTAGCGAAAATGCGGGAGGACCGGGGGGCCGGGCGCTGGCTCTAGCCGGGCGTGGGAAGCGGTAGTCGAGATGTGGGAAGACGGGAAGAGCAGACCGGAGCGGGGGGTTGCGCTCTCGCAGTGGGAGCCACCAACTGAGACAACAGTGTGGCGAGGCGCAGGAAGGCATCCCGGGCTGCCATGACAACCACCGCGCAGAGAGGACGCGGTCCGGGAGTCCCGGGGTGGGGGTGGGGGGCGGCAGCACCAGGCCCCTCGTGCTCAGCAATCCCAGCAGGGAGCTCGGGCTCTCAATTTCCCAGTCAAGGAGTCAGCCTTCAGTTAGGACTTAGCTCCTCATTCTCCTGTCTGCCATCATCCTGGTGGCCCGTGTTCCGCACCTGCGTGGAGCCCGATGAAGCCTCTCTGTCCGGGCAACCCCCAGTGCCGCTCGGTGAACGGAATCGAGGGCCCGCACACGAGGCTGTCCTCCCGGCCACCTTTCAGTAGCCTGGCAGGTCCTGGGCATCCCGGCCGGCCCTAGCGGGCAGGCTGTCCTCTTGCACCAGCTCGGGTCACAGGGCAGAGGCAAGCCGGGAGATGGCGCAGAGGCAAGGGTGGGGGAGGCCGCCTGCCCCGGGACAGGGTGTTAAGCCTCGGCCTCCAGGTCCAAGGGCTAACCCTGTCTCCACTTTCCCCGACAGCGCCGTGGTGCTCGACGGCAAGATTTATGCCACGGGCGGCATCGTCAGCAGCGAGGGGCCTGCCCTGGGCAACATGGAAGCCTACGAGCCCGCGAGCAACACGTGGGCCCTGCTGCCCCACATGCCCTGCCCCGTGTTCAGACACGGCTGCGTCGTCATCAAGAAATACATTCAAAGCGGCTGACGTTGGCAGAAAGCCCGCGCTGAGACTGGACGAGTCCCGTGAGGCAGATGCGACTCACAGCGACCCATGTTCAGCAACACCCATAAGAGGCTGGTACACCCAACCAAGGGGATCACTGCGCTAAACATTTGGAATACTCTCTACATTGAATGTAGAAAATCATCCTCGCCTTTGGGGGAAACGGGGGCCGAGCGCCCCGCGCGGCAGGAACCACAACCATCCGAGCAGCTGGGCCTGGGGCTCCTGCAAAGGCACTTGCTCTGAGCGGAGGCGCTCGCTCTGCCCGGTGCAATAGAGTTTCACTTATTTTTCAACTGGGAGAGAGAAGCTGATTTTTTTCCTTCCGGCAGAGCAAGCTTGATCCCTAAACCACCATAGATCACTTATCCGATGACCATAGTAGGTGTCAGGCTCTCTTGGAATAAGATCAAAGTGTCCTTATCACTTTGATTCCTACTTTTGTTTTTAACCAATCTACACTTTTCCGTGGCCAAGAGAAGAGAAGGGACGATACTGTGTGTGCGGCACAAGGTCTAGGAGGCCCCCAGCCCCCGCCGGGCCGAAGAGAGGTCCAGCCACCCCACCCCCCGCCCCGTGCCAGGCCACACGTGGCTGGAGCAGCCGTGCGGGGGCAGCCTGGGGACAGCTGGGAGAACCCTTGTCCTTCGCAGGGTTTTCTACCGTGTTTTTGCTGGAGAAGGACAGGTGACTGTGCTAGCTTTCTCTTGTCCAATATGAATTATTTAGATTTCCAAGGCATTTTCTTGATAAACAAAAAGGCTATTTTTAAGTACTGAGAGGAGGAGGAGGCCATGAGAGGATCATGCGGGAATTCCCAAAGCTCTTTGTAGGTAGTGCCAGAGTGGGGCATTTGCTCTAATTTTTTCTATGTGCAGAATAGAGGCTCTCTCCTGGGTGGGGGTGAGGGCCCCCATTTTATTTTTAAAACAATGTAACTCCCAGACAGCCCTGTGAAGAGCTGTGCCTCATGGAGGCGTCGTCCAAGAAGATTCTGTTCTAGAAGGAAACCAGTTCTGGCTCCTGACACCAGTCCGGCTCCCTCCATGAGGTAAAGCTGAGGACCCCGGCCGGGTGGGAAGGGAAGGAGGGAGGGAGGGAGAATAAATGTCTACAAAGCACAGGAGACTATTTTTGATATTTATAGCTATATATTAAGGCACCTGCCGCAAGAGCTCTCAGGTTGGGGACAGCCTTCGTAGACGAGCCATGACAGCCAAGGCCTGAGGGGCGTGAGCAGAAGCCCTCTCCCTGTAGCGTATTAACCAGAGAAAGGGAAGCCAGGAGGGAGGTCCCGGCGCGGCTCACGACAGAGAGGTCTTCCTGCCGGTCCTCAGACCCTCACACCTCACGCGGTGATCAGTTTCCATTCCAGGGCAAGAAGAGAGCCGCCGCCGCTGCGCTGTTTAGGTGAAGTTGGTACCAAATACGCATTTACCATTTTTCTATCCGGGAAGTCCACTTGCCGTCATTTCATGATAAAAACCATTTCCAAGGAGAAAAGGACAGGACATGCTTTCCATCTTTCGGTATTTGACGACACAAAATCCCAATTCTCACGTCGGGCATCGACTTCTAGCACTTACAAGTGTGGCTCCCACTTGGACAAGATACCGAGCTTCGTTATGCAGTTTTTAATATTATTTATTCTTTTAAAAAGTAATAAGCACAAAACTACATACATTGTATGTCATTTAAAGTATTTATGTCAAACAGGGTGCAAGTGTGAACCCAAGGACTGGAGCACAAATTTCTAACTGCCTGGGGCAGGGCTAATGTTAGCATTGGTGTGCATCTGCCTCCAAAGGAGGTGTTAGCGGTCAGCAAGACTCAACACAGATGACATTGAACTTCCGTTTCTCTCCTCATTTATCACACTGGAGCAAAACTGGCTATTTCTGTGAATGATAGAAAACAGGGTTCTCTGTAATGGTATTGTACATAGTATATGTTTATTGTTAAGTTCTTGTTATATTATAATAAATATATTTATAGATCTAGACTCAGAAGCCACTGGAATGCCTTTGTGTGCCACCATCCTGGCCACAGTGACGAGAAACCCCATGGAGGCCTGCTCCTGCTCTCACACATCAGCTGTCTGGGCTCTGTTAGAGCCTTTAGTGCAGACCCCGAGGATGAGAGAGGACAGGACTCCTTAGCAAGGGAACATACAGACTGACTGTGCTCTACTAAGGAGATCCACACAAGGCTTCTCTGGAGAGCAGGTAGGATTGCTCACTCACTCTCTTGCAGGGAAAGAAGTTTCAATTTAACAGGGTAGTAGGAGAAGGGAGATTCACCAGCATTTCATCCATGTGACGAGCCCTCAGTCCCCCAAATCTCACTAAGACCTAGAATCTTCTTGCAAGAAAACATGTGAAGAAGGTGGATCAGGATAGATGGGAGTGAGAGTTCTTCAGAGGACTCGGCTGAAGCCTGTGATGGTTGACCAGACCCTTGCCAAATATCTGCAATGCTATCTTCAGAAACACCAGTCCTAGAGGACGGGATGGAGAACGTGTAGAAGATTCCGATCAGGAAGAGCTGAAATTATAACCTGTTATAAAAACTGAGCAATAGCTTAGTTAGTTCCTTCCTTCTCTACTGTCTTTCCCCAAATCAAGGGACATGTGTTCTCTGGGCCTAGGAAGAGTCTGTGTACTTTCACCATGAAAGACGCGTGTGACCACTCTATCTGGAGCCCATGTAACACGGGAGGAGTCTCTCTTATTGGACTAAAGCTACTACCATCAGACCTGGAAAGGGTCAGGCACAGAGGAGATGGATCACATTGTGTGTGTGTGTGTGTGTGTGTGTGTGTGTGTGTGTGTGTGTGTGTGTGTGTGCACGCGCGCATGCATGAGTGTGCACATGTGAATTTTAAAAAATCATAACCAAAATAAGAAGAAAACAGTCAGGAAAAATATTTTCAGTCCATATGACAAAGGAGTAATAACTTTATTAAAGAGCCCACGTAATTCAATAAGAAAACACTCAGTGATTCCAGTTGTCAAATGGGTCATAGACAGACCCTGTAAGAGGAAACATTGCTAGTAAGTCTAAGACAAGTTCAACATCAGAAGTTATGAAATAATGACACTTCAATAACAAGGTATTATCTTCACCTACTAAATTAGCTTCCCAAACTTAAAAACAAAGCGGGGAAATGCTGGAGGAACTCCAAGTGTTGACAAGGAGCAGGACTCTTTCCTGCCAAGGTCTTGAGGAACTGAAATGACTTCTAGAAAGCAATGTGGCAGGTGCCATGTATCCAGAGTCTAAAACGTATCTGCCCCAGTAAATCCTCTTCTGGGCACCCATCAGGAAATGTCAGAGAATAACTAGCTCCCACCTACTGAAACTAACTTTATGCCAGACACTGTGCTAAGCACCTGAAGCACTGAATCTTTACAATTCTACAAACGAGGTGCTAAACACAAGCAGCAATATAAACATCACTGAAGATCCCTGTTTGTATATGATTGTGATTATGTAAGATATGTGTAAAGATACGTAAGTGACAAAGATACATAAAACATGTATATAAAAATAACCAGATGTGCAGTCATAAAACTATTAGTTGTACTGACACAATTGTGGACAATTTTCCTTCCCTCTTCTCCAAAATGTATATAAAGAGATGTCACTTTTATAATAAAAGATACAGATATTTTAATGGGGAATCGAGGATAGAAAGTAAACTTTCCCCTATATTTTAGTCTGAGAAATTCTCAAAGATCATTTATTTTGGTCACCAGAAGCAATGGAAAAGTTAGAAAGAGTTTAGAATAAAGTGACAAAGAAGAACAGATGATAAAATTGCAGTAATCAGGATTATTATTTTTTTAAACCTGAAGGCTAGGGGTGAATGGAATCTATCTTTTTCGGTGCATGAAACTTCTTTGGGTTCTTGGAAGGCCAAGCAAGATGAAAAGGACAATAATACAGAAGGAAAAATTCTAGTTCAACATAAGGATAAATGTATTAGAGCTAAACTCTGGAATGGAGTACCAAGATCCTTGTGAAGGGCTTTTCTAATTAAATCTCAACCAAATCTTGGTAGAGCCTAATTGCATACTTATCTCATTTGATCCCCTCAACTACCCTAAGAGTCGCAGGTCATCATCTTCACTATTGAAGAAGAAACAACCTTAGGAAAGTTAAGTGACTCGTATGCAGGAATAGTCACACCACACGCCACGCGTTCTCCGCACATTATCACGTCCAGTCTTCCTAACGATCCCGCAGATGGCTATCCCTGCTGCACAGGTTCCGGACATGAAACAGGGCTGGTCTAAGGCACCGAGGCACTGGAACCCCATTCAGTGAGCCCACAGAGGGTCGGTGCTACCTCACACGGCCTCTCCAAGGCTGCCTAGAGTTATGTAGCCCCGAGGACTCCAAGACTAAGACTCCTTCCTCCTCTCCAAGCTCCCTCCGGAATCTGTACTGAGAAAAAGAATTCTGCGAATATGACAGACGAGCCTCTCCGTGTTAGACATGGTCCTCTTGGGAAGCAGTTTTCCCTTTGCCTGGTAAGAATCTCAACAACACACTGGCTCCTCCACGGAAGGCTTTGGCTTGACACAGGAAATGGTTCTGGGGAAGAGAAAGGGTCCACTGAGGTAAGATTCTAGACCAGCCATTGCTGCCTCATTTGAAACTCCTCCTGTGAGCCTTCACTCTGTAGTGGACTCTTAAGGGGTTCCTAAAATTCTTGCCGACCACAACTCTGGCCTGGGAGAGTAAAGAAAAGGGAAAAACAATCCTGGTATTGGCTGTGCCATCCTCGGCTCTACAGGGCATATCATGACCTTGGCATCCAAGAGGTAGGTTAAACTTTTCCCCCACCTGAGTCAAGGGGCCGACGAAAATGTGAAGCCAACTCCAAGAAGTCTGCCTTTACCGTAGGATGGCAAAAATAAGACAATCCCAAAATCTGTGCTTACCTTCCCAAATCTATAACCCATGGGGCTCTGTTGCCCTCTATGTAAGCTTTGGCAAGTCACCTGAGTGTCTTTCCTCATGAAAGGTGAGGAAAGGTGAGGACAGCCTTTGAGTGGATCATACTAGGTCAAATAAGACTCTGTTGTCAGCAGGAGAGGACCATGACCTCTCACCTTCCGCCGCAGGGCACCTCACCCTGAGTAGTGACAGCTAGATTACTCAAACTCTACTGGCAGCATGAAAAATGTTTTGAGTTATGGAAAGTATAAAGGCAAGACTATGATTCTGTGCACTGCTTTGGCCATCCCTGTGGTCTACAAGTGACTAAAGAAGCAACAGTCCTTGCTAAAGCGTTTTTATTTGCTATGTGTCTAGAACTTCATTCTCGGCGAAGCTAGCCACTGCTAGTGCAGACCTGTGCACCGTGGGACCCACCAGCCTGTCTCCTCAGGGTTTCAGCCTGGGAACTCTGCATCCTTTTGGTAAAAATCAGTCTTTGGGACTCTCCAGTTTAGCCCTCCATGCTCTCGTACCTCTCCATCCCACCACCTTATTTTAAGCCCTTGTGAGTTCTCACCTTAGTTGTTGCTATAGAGTCTTTCTTATGGTTACTTTTAAAATAACAGCTTTTTTGACATATAATTCGCATATGATAAAACTCATCCTTTTAAAGTATACAATTCAGTGGCTTTTAGTATATTCAGAGTTGACCTAACATCCCCACTACCTAATTCCAGAATATTTTCACCATCGCAAAAAGAAACCCGAGTCCATTAGCAGTCACCCTCCACTCTGCCATCGCAGTGCGTGGTAACCACTAATCTACTTTCTGTTTCTAGGAATGACCCTATTAGGGACACATCATACAAATGGAATCATACAATATGTGGTCTCCTGTCTCTGGCTGCATTCACCTATGTTGTAGTGTGTATCAGTTCTTTATTCCTTGTTGTGGCCAAATGTTACTCCACTGAGCAAGTACATTAAACGGATAGATATAAAAATTGATACATTTGGGGGCACCTGGCTGGCTCAGTTGGTAGAGAATGAGACTCTTGATCTCAGGGTGAATTCAAGTCCCACCTTGGGCAGAGATTACTTACAATTTTTTTTAATGGATACATTTTGTTTATCCATTCACCAGCTGATGGACATTTGCGTTGCTTCCACATTTTAACCATTAAGAATAATGCTGCTATAAACTTTTGTATACTGTGCAAGGTATTGAGATTAAATAAATTTGGGAAATGCTACAGAACTTCTCAGGGTCAAAAACAGACTAACATTCACTCCAATTTTACGAAAACAGATACACAAGGTAGTGTTTTCCAAACTTGTTTGGCCACAAATTGCCACCTCCTTGTCCCCAAATCTAGAAAACTTCTCTTCTCTTCTAAAATTATGATACAAGGAGCCCCTGGGTGGCTCAGTTGGTTAAGCATCTGACTCTTGATTTTTGGCTCAGGTCATTATCTCAGGGTCGTGTGACTGAGCCTGGAGCGTGGAGCCTGCTTAGGATTCTCTCTCTTGTTCTCCCTCTGCTCCTCCCCACCCCGGTGCATTCCCATGCGCACACTCACTCTCTCAAATAAATAAACAAACTTGTCAGTGGGATTCTGGGGTCAATACATCTGACCATCATCTTTGAAAGATGCACAAGAGAAAGTAAAGGTAATATTGTGAAAGATTTGGAAGCAAATCCTGATTTAGAATTCTCAAAATATTTCTTAAAATAAATTGATACATTTTTATATGTTAGAAGATAAGTATTCTTTAAAGTCAACAAATCCTTTTTCTGAATATGTTTCACTGCAACTTTCTAAATGCCAAAAAACTCCAGCATCTCTTATGCTGTATTATAAAAAGACTGAAATAAACAATAACACTATAACCACTCTACACAACTAAAATACCCAACCCACATATCCAGTGACAGCTGCATAAGTGTGACCTGACAATTTCTGGAAAAGATTCTCGGGCATTCTGTACTTTATTAATTTCTTTATTTTGAACAACATGACAATCTTCTCAAGCATCAGAGATCAAGGAACAGAAAAGTCAATCACTTGTCCCATCGGTACTGAAAATACAAAAACTTTCACATTAATTCCAGAATTCTCAATAAAAATCTATAAAAACAAAAAAATCTATTTAACATGTGTTTAGATTAACATTTGTGTTAATAATGAGATACATTTCCATCCAATTCCAGCTTTAAAATCTTGAGCACGTGGGGAAAAAAAGTGCTTTTTGATGATCTTTTGCTTTTTTGATTCTGTGTGTGTGTGTGTGTGTGTGTATATATATAGAAATTCAAACAATCTGGAAATTAATGTAAAGAAACTTTCCAAAGATGTGAAACTGATTTTTTATAATGTGATAGGCAATTACTCCTTTCTTTGCAACCAACTCCATTTTAAACATAATCTTACTAAAGAAATTTCCTTATTAAACTCTGATAAACTACAGAACTGACAGCTTACTCATGTTTCCTTTAAATATGTGAAGTAATTTGAGACTTCCTACCACAAATAACCTTTATTTCAGTAACATATTAAGTATAATGCTACTTGTGGATTGTCACATTTCTTTTTAAAGGGATATTTTGTTGCAAAGTCTTGTTAAAATACTTTGCACTCATTAAAATGCTAAAAATAGAAATTTATGACTAATTTCCAACACTTTCCCAAGGAACCTTATACTATAAGCAAAGTAACTATATGCAATATTTAGAAAAAAATGCTCTCTCATATCAAAATTAATTTTGCTTTGTTGCCATAATGAGAACACTGGAAAAGCTCTGTGCTCTGTGTAGATAGCCACAGACACATGATTCAGACTATTCATGTGTTTCTTATTAATAGTTCTAAAGTTTTCTTAAGCCTGTGGTTTTACTTGTGGCTCTCAAGCTCCTGGGACAATTTTAGGGTAATGCCTATTGATTCACCATTTGTTGAAAAATTGGAAATTCCAGAGCATTTGATAACTTACAGGGATCAAATATATGAAATTGTACCTGATACTAGACTCTTCTTTTTTTAACCTGTATCTATTCTACCTAAGAAATCTTCAGTTCTACCTCTGATAACAGTCTCCATCTAGCACATTCACATGGTTCCCCTTTTGTATTTGCTCTTTAGTTTCATTACAGATTTTCAGCTCTTAGATCCTTTCCGTTATCTCCCAAGTTAGCAACTTTACCCTGGCTACCCTGATTTCACATCCACTCATACCCAGGAATGGAATTTCTCTCCCAAAAGTTATCTCAACCACCTAACATTCTAGTCCTTCAATGAGACCAACAAGGCAAAATTACAATCCTAACTATAATCCTAACCCAGCTATCAGCCTCCCGTGAGGCTTCATTTGGGGTGATAGCTACAAGGGGGCAAAACGCACATTCACATAGGTTGGTGCCATGACTCATACATGGTCCCCACCCTCGCCTGTGAGTTCACCTTATTCTCATCATTCCTGAAGAGCTCCTTATTTCCATCAGTGACTACTACAAACCTTCCCCTCTCTCCCTTGTGTTTCCTACTTAGAACCCCTCATTCTTAGCACCAGAGTATCACTCTGCATAAAAACAAACGAGGTGGAGGATGGTGGTAAATATAAGCCTTGTGAATCCTCCAAACCAATAAGCCAAAGCCCTTTTCAGGACCACACCCTATACAGACAAAGCTACTAGGGATAGAGTCTAAACTGAACAGCACAGGGATAAAGGAGAGACCCAGATAAAAGTAGGGGAGGGGAACAAAATAAGAGATTTCAGAAATTAAGCAGTCCGGTATTTAAACACTTCACAAAAATAACAGAAGAGAGAGCTCTAGCACCGTGAAAATCAGGCCTCCTTCTAAAAGTTCAAGAAAATTTCATATAAAAGTAAACAACAAAAGGACTGAGGGAAAATCCCCTATAAGTATACTACAAGAAAAAATTTTAAAAGGAGAAGGCTACCCCCTATAGGCAATAAAAGCCCTCCAGAAAGACATGTCTACAAAATACATGAAAACTCTGACCTACTATTTCAAAACAAGCCAAAGGACACAAAACAATAATGGAAGAATGAAAGAACCATATAAGGCAGAATTAGAAAAACTCACAAAGGATATAAAATAACTCAGGAAGAATTAGAGTGCTTGCTTCAGCAGTACATACACTAAAATTGGAGTGATACAGAGAAGATTAGAATTAGACAAAAATCACATTAGAAATATACATGAAAGTAGAAAGAACATAAAAGTTAAAAAACATTAGGTAATGCCTTATGACAAACAGAAGGAAAAAAGGGCAGGAAATTTCTTAAAGTAACAAAGAAATGAAAGAATTTCTGGTTCTGGTTAAGATTCGGTAGGCACACTCTACTCTCTCTCTCCCACTGATTACAACCAGAAGCCCTGGACAAAAGACATAAGCAATTACCTAAGAACTGTGAAAAAGACATAAAGCAAGTGAACTGGGCAGGAAACAGAGCACTTACACAATGACCCACACAGCAGTGAATTCCCAGGTTTGCCTTTTATCTCCTCTATGTCCCAGATCACACTTTAGGGCAACCAGACTCTCAGAAGAAAGAACACTCTCTCTAGACTCTCCAGATCTAAACCCATGGCAGCAATGACAATGATGATGGGCATATCCCTTTAGCCAGACCACCCCTCTTTCCAGCCAGAACACCAGGAAAGGGGGCTCTTGGGAACCCAAGAGTGTGGGAGAAGATCTCAAAGAGGAGGAAGCAGGAGAATGAGGCCCTTTAAATTGGTGTATGAAATCCCAAGCTGCACACGCATAGAATGGACCCAAATCAACAGAGCAGAGGGTGTGAGATCCAGCCTGGCCTCTCTGGGTAGTTCCCCTGGGGAGCTGTATTATTTTCCTATTGTTGCCGTAAAAAATTACTCTAAACTTAGTGGATTAGGATAACACAAAAGTACTACTCTATGATTCTGAGGTCAGAAGTAAAAAATGGGCCTTCATGACCTAAAATCAAGGTGTCAACAGACCTTTGTTCCTTCCTGGAGCTCCAGGGAAGAATCTTTTTCCTTGTCTCTTTCAGCTTCTAGAGGCTGCCTATACTCCTTGGCTTGTGGCCCCTTCCTCCATCTTCAGAACATATCACTCCCACCTCTGCTTCTGTCATCGCATTTCCTTTTCCTGACTCTGACTGCCCTGCCTCCCTCTCATAAGCACCCTTGTGATGACACTGGGCCCACTCAGATAATCCAGAATAATCGCCCCATCTCATAATCCTTAATCATATCTGCAAAGCCCTTTACCAACAGATACCTTAAAATGATACGCTAAGCCATATTTAAATCACCCAAAAGATTCCAAGAAAGGGGAAAGAGAGGAATAAAAAAGAGGAGGCAAACAGACAAGATCAAATAAAATGGCAGAGTTAAATCCAAACACATCAATAATTACATCAATAATACACTAAATGTAAAACATCTCACAGCCATTAGGATGGCCGCTATCAAAAATGCAGAAAACAAGTGTTGAGGAGAATAGGGAGAAATTAGAACCTTTGTGCACTATTGGTGGAAATGTAAAATGAAAACAGTATGTCCTTCAAAAAGCTAAAAATAGAATGACCCAGCAATTCCACTTTTGGTCCTATACCCAAAAGAATTGAAAGCAGGGACTCAAAGAGATATTTGTACACCCACATTCATAGTATTAGTCACAAGAGCCAGAAGGTGGAAGCAACCCAAGTGCCCATTAATGGATTAATGGATTTTTAAAAGGTGATATATACATACGATAGAATAGTATTCAACCTCAGAAAGAAACAAAATTCTGGCTTAGTGAAATATACCAGTCACATAGGACAAATATAGTATGATTTCACTTACATGAGGCACGTAGAATAGTCAAATTCAGAGACAGAAAGTTGAATGGTGGTTGCCAGAGGCTGTAGGGAGGAAGGAAATGAGAAGTTGTTCCTTAAAAACAGTTTCAGTTTTCAAGGTTGGAATTCTGGAGAGGCACCTGGGTGACTCAGTCAAGCATTGATTTCAGCTCAGGTCATGATCTCAGGGTCATGAAATCAAGACCCACATCAGCTCCATGCTCAGTGTGGAGTCGGCTTGAGAGTCTCTCTCTCCTCCCTTTGCCCCTCCCCCACTCATGCTTGGTCTCTCTCTCTCCCCTAAAATAAATAAAATCTTAAAAAAAAAAGTTCTAGGGCGCCTGGGTGGCTCAGTCGGTTAAAGCCGCTGCCTTCGGCTCAGGTCATGATCCCAGGGTCCTGGGATCGAGGCCCGCATCGGGCTCTCTGCTCAGCAGGGAGCCTGCTTCCTCCTCTCTCCTCTCTCTCTGCCTGCCTCTCTGCCGACTTGTAATCTCTCTCTCTGTGTCAAATAAATAAATAAAAAAAATCTTTAAAAAAAAAAAAAAAAAAAAAAGTTCTAGAGATGGAGAGTAGTGATAGTTGCACAACAATGTGAATGTACTGAATGCAACTAATTGTAAACCTAAAAATGATTAGGATGATAAATTTTATGTATATTTTACAATTTTTAAAAATTACATTAAATGTAAATAATCTAAATATCCCAACTTAAAAACAGATACTGAGATTTTTTTAAAAAGAACTAAAAAGATACAGCTTTCTTTCTAAAAGAAACCTACTTGAAATATTATAATATAGAGAAGTTAAAAGTAAAGTGATAGAGACACAATTAAGAAATGAAAAAATAAGCCACAGACTGGGATGAAATATTTGCAAAATAAACCCCTGATAAAGGACTGTTATTCAAATTATACAAAGAACTCTTAAAACTCAACAATATAGGCTCAGTTGGCTTAGGTGGTAGAGCATGCGACTTGATCTTGGGATAGTAAATTTGAGCCCCATGTTGGGTGTAGAGATGACTTAAAAATAAGATCTTTAAAAAACAAAACAAAACAAAAAAAACCTCAGGGGAGCCTGGGTGGCTCAGTCAATTAAGTGTCTGCCTTCGGCTCAGGTCATGATCTCAAGGTCCTAGGGTCAAGTCCCACATCCAGCTCCCTGCTCAGCAGGGAGTCTGCTTCTCCCTCTCCCTCTGCCTCCTCCCCACCACTCATGCTCTCTCTCTCAAATAAATAAAATCTCTAAAAAAATTTTTTAAAACTCAATAATATGAAAACAACTCAATTCAAAAATTGACAAAAGATTTAAACCAACATCTTCCCATATAAAGATGATAAATAAACATGAAAAGATGCTCAACACCACATCATTAGGGAATTGCAAATTAAAACCTGGGTGGCTCGGTTGGTTAAGTTTCCAACTCTTAATTTCAGCTCAGGTCATGATCTCAGGGTCTGAGATTAAGCCCCACATCAGGGCAGCATGGAGCCTGCTTAGGATTCTCTCTCTACCTCTCCCTTTGCCCCTCCCTCACCACCCCCCACTATGCTTTCTCTCTCTCCCTCAAAAATAAATAAAAATAAATAAAAACAAGATACTACTACACACCTATTAGACCAAAATCCAAAACACTGACAATATCAAATTCTGGATATGGAACATCAGATACTCACTCTTATTTGTTGCTGGTATGAATGTAAAATAGTACAGCCATTTTGGAAGACAGTTTGGCAGTTTCTTATAAAATTAAACATACACTTTCCATATAATCCAAAATCACGATATTTGGTATTTACCCAATGAGTTGCCAACTTATGTTCACACAAAAACCTGCACATGAATATTTATAGCAACTTTATTCAAAACTGCCAAAACTTGGAAGCAACCAAGATGTCCTTTAATAGGCAAATGGATAACAAACTGTAATACGTCCATACAATGGAATGTTATTATGTTAAAAAAAAAAAGAGCTGTCAAGTCATGAAAAGACATGAGAGAACTTTAAATGCATATTGCTGAGTGAAAGAAGGCAATCTGAAAAGGCTACATACTACATGATTTTTACTCCATGACATGCTGGAAAAGAAAAACTATGGAGATGGTAAAAAGATCAGTGGTTGCCAGGGGAGGGAGCAAGGAATGAATATCTAAATATTCATATCTGATGAATATCTAATATTCATAAGGAATGAATATCTAGGGCAAAAGAAAGTAAAGTGATGGGGAAAGACATACCATACAAACACTAATTTAAAAGAAAAAAAAACTGAAGTAGCTATATTGACAAAGAAGACTATGAACAAGGACAATTAGCAGGGACAAAGAAGATTATTATATAATTATAAAAGGCTCGATTCACCAAGAAGACATAACAAATCCCAAATGTGTATGCAACTAACAAAAGAGCATTGATCTAGGACACAAAAACTGACAGAACTAAAAGGAGAAAGAGACAAATCCACAGTTATGGTTGGAGAGTTCAACACTCCTCTCTGAGTAACTGAGATAAATAGACAGAACATCAACAAGGATACAGAGACTTGAACAGCACGAGCAACCAGTGATCTGACTGACATCAGAGAACCCTCCACCCAACAACAGAAAACACTTTTTTTTTCCAGAGCAATATAACATTAAAACCAAGAGGCTCGATAGGTAGAGCATGCAACTCTTGATCTTGAGGTTGTGAGTTCAAGCCCCACATTGGGTGTAGAGACAGAGAAATGTGGAGCTTTAGAAAAAAGTTAACCAAGATAGATCATATGCTAGGTAACAAAACAAACCAGAACAGATTTAAAATAATTAAAATTATACACAGTACGTTCTTTAACCACAATAGAATTAAATGAGAAAACAACACAAAATCTGGCAAACCCCAAATATCTGAAAATTAAACAATACACTTTTAAATAATCCAGGATTCAAAGAAGAAGTTTCAAGGTAAAGTAGAAAATACTCTGGGTGCCTGGGTGGCTCAGCGGGTTAAAGCCTCTGCCTTCGGCTCAGGTCATGATCTCAGGGTCCTGGGATCGAGGCCCACCTCAGCGGGGAGCCTGCTTCCTCAGCCTGCTTCCTCCTCTCTCTGCCTGCTTCTCTTCCTACTTGTAATCTCTCTCTCTGTGTCAAATAAATAAATAAAACCTTTAAAAAAATACTTTTAGGGTGCCTGGGTAGTTCAGTCATTAAACGTCTGCCTTTGGCTCAGGTCATGATCCCAGGGCCCTGGGATTGAGCCCCACATTGGGCTCTCTGCTCAGCGGGAAGCCTGCTTCTCCCTCTCTCACTCCCCCTACTTGTGTTCCTTCTCTTGGTGTCTCTGTCAAATACAATTAAAAAAATAAAATAAAATATTTTTAAATGAATGAAAAAGAAAATACAACATATCAACATGTGTGGGATGCCGCTAAAACATTCTTTATAAATTTTAACAGTAAATCTTTACATTAAAAAAGAAAAATCTAAATTTCCCATTTAAGAAACTAAGCATAGGGGTGCCTGGGTGGCTCAGTCATTAAGCAGCTGCCTTCAGCTCAGGTCATGATCTCAGGGTCCTGGGATGGAGCCCTGCATCAGGATCCCTGCTCAGCAGGAAGCAGACTTCCCTTTCCCACTCCCCATACTTGTATTCCCTCTCCTGCTCTCTCTCTCTCTCTCTCTCTCTCTCTCTCTCTCTCTCTCTCTCTCTCTGTCAAATAAATAGATAAATAAATCCCAAAAAATTTTTTTAAAAAAAGGGGCACCTGGGTGGCTCAGTGGGTTAAAGCCTCTGCCTTTGGCTCAGGTCATGATCTCAGGGTCCTGGGATCAAGCCCCACATCGGGCTCCCTGTTCAGCAGGGAGCCTGCTTCCTCCTCTCTCTCTGCCTGCCTCTCTGCCTACTTGTAATCTCTCCCTCTGTCAAATAAATAAGTAAAATCTTTTTAAAATTTTTAAAGAAAGAAACCGAGCATAAACAGAAGGAAGGAAATTAACTTAAGAAATCAGAAAACTGAAAGAGAAAATGAAAAAAACTAGAAAAAGTCCATGAAACCAAAAACTAGTTTTTTGAAGAGTAAAAATAGACTGACCAAGAAAAAAAAAAGACACAAATGTCAATTTCAAGTACAAAAAAAGGGATATCACTACAGACAAAGCAGAGTTTAAAAGCAAACAAAGACTCGTAGAGTTGTGTCAAAGGATTCAGGAACCAACTTGAAAAGATTCCCACAGGCCAGAGACGGGGATATTTTAGCAGCCATAAACGTAATAGTGGCAATGCACTAAACTACATCAAATATGTTTAAAGCTATGAATTCATAATAATACAAAGAAAAGTAATTTATCACTTTTGAATACGAAGATCATTCATTTTTAAAACTGGTTAATAAAGATAAAGAATCAAGCATTAATCCTACCTGGATAACCAGATAACAGACAAGACAATAATAAATGAGTAAGGAGTGATTTCATTAGAACTCACAGTTTTGCAAACTAATGAATTAAGATATCTAAGCATTTAGTATCAATCAAAGCTGACATCAAAGAACAGTAGCCAGACACTATGTGCCTCCTAACAAAAGAACAAACTCCTATATACGAAGTAGTCTTGTAAAAAATAATGAAATAAAAAACGAATCTGATTAAGCCTCTAGATCAGTGCGGCCCAATAGAATCATAATATAAGCCACAGATGTATTTGGGTTTTCTAGTAACCACATTACAAAGAGTAAAATGAACTAGATGGAAATTATGTTTTAATAAATTTAATCCAATATATCAAAAATATCATTTCAATATAGTCAATATAAAATTACTAATGATATTTCATATTATTGTTATAACAAATCTTTAAAGTAAGCATGCATTTTATACGTATAGCATGTCTCAATTTGGACTAGCTACATTTCAAGGGTTCAATAGACACATGTGGCTAGTAGCTACCATATTAGACAGCACAACTCTAGATCCACGTACCAGTTTATAGGAAATACAAAAAACAAATGAACATGTTAGCCTCACCATAGGTATTCAATCAGCAAAATCCAGACTGTCGGAAATTCAACAGGTCAAAACCTGGTTTCTTCATCAAATTAATGGCAAGGAAAAAGAGAGATTGAGGAGGAATCTGCAGGTTGAGATTTAAAGGACAAAGGAGTAAAAAGGAAGGAAAAACTTAAATGTAGGATATAGAAATGCTCATGGGTACTAAAACTGTGAGAAAAACAAATACATCATTACCATAAATGTTAAGATAGTGATAACACTAGGGGAGAAAAAGAGGGTTTTAATTGGAATGGAGCACAGAGTTTCTGGACGGGCTGACAATTTCTTTCACCTGGGTGGTGGTTACATCTTGTAAGAGTTTGTGATAAGCTATACATTTGTTTTCAGCAGTTTTCCTTATCTGTGTTATGTTTAACAATAAAAAAGTATAAATTTAATAATAAAGATGTATTTGATGGGAAAAGTGTGATGTGGTTTAAATTCCTAAACTTCCCAATTCTCCCCTCCCACCCCCAAACTCACCACCTCCACCTGTAGCCCTAGTTTCTGGTCTTCAAGAATAAAATATCCTTACTCCTGTTTAAGACCAAAAGTCCCACCCAGGTTCCTGACTTTATCCCCTCCGGTCTTTCCCGATCTTGATCCATTAATGATCACTGCTCTTCCCCCTCTCTACCAGCTCCACAGTTCCACAGAGGCAGTATAGGACAGTGGTAAATAACCAGGCTATCATGTCAGAACCCCAGGGTTCAATTTCTCATTCTGCTCTTTGACCAGTTGTCAGCCATGCAACAATCTCTCTGTGGTTAACTCTCCTCCAGTAAAATGAGGAAAACTGTCTACTTCATAGGGTTGCTGTGAGGAGTAAATGAGTTAACACATGAAAAGCCCTTAGAGGGAGGCCTGGAATCCAGTACATTTTCAGTTAAGTGTTAGCTGCTATCATCACCTTCAGTATATAAACATGCTCAATCAGTTTTCCACTTTTATCGCAATTCTTTCCTCAACCCTTGTGCACCTCTCTAGTTAGGCTCTCACTCCTTCCCTTTTTCCTGAGAACAACAAAGATCACAAAATTGTATCTACTGGCAAGGTTTTAGTACATATTTAATTGGCCTCCACGGGAGCATTTGATATTTAGCTCATTTCAAACATAAATTCTCTCTTCCTTGAGTTCTGTGATACAACCCTTGACTGTCCTGCTTTTGAGAAGTTATGATCAATCTTCTTTGTAAGATATTCTTTACCGCTGTTCAAACATTACTACTCCTCTATGTACCATTTTCTTTCTGCTTCGAAGAGTCACCTACATCCTATGTACATTTGTGGTTGGGACGCACCTACGGCAGCTAACCCCAAAGAGTCTCTAGCTCTGAAGTCTCCCATGCTTTGGATAGATTTAAATCAATGTCTGCTGGACCTGGATGTCAAGATGTCCCAGACTGCATTCACTCCAGATCTGCCACTCTCCCATCTATTCTCAGTTAATGGTGCTGCTAATCTACATGATTACCCAGGCAGAAATCTAAATGCAATTGAGGGTTCTTTATCCTTGTCCCCGAAGTCCAATCACTTAGTTCTAATGATTTTACCCCTATGTTTTCTAGAAGAAACCATCCCTTTCTCACCATCCCTACCACAACTTCCCCCATTCAGGCCTGTAGCACCTCTCGCCTTGCTAACTTCAAACACTACTTTTCTCTTCACTTAGCTTCAGAATACAGCAAACTAGAAGTGCCCATAGTTGTATGAAACTAACATGTTTGGGCACCGGGGTGGCTCAGTCATTGGGCATCTGTCTTGGGATCAGGTCATGTTCCCAGAGTCCTGGGATCGAGCCCCACATCAGGCTAGGAGAACCTGTTTCTCCCTCTGCCTGCTGCTCCCCCTGCTGTGCGCTCTCTTTTTCTGTCAAATAAATAAATTGGAAGGAAGGAAGGAAGGAAGGAAGGAAGGAAGGAAGGAAGGAAGGAAGGA
>LNAC01000024.1:9416307-9446509 GCA_002007465.1 Ailurus styani | reverse complement strand
GAGGGAAGGGAGGGAGGGAGGGAGGGAGGGAGGGAAGGAGGAAGAAAGAAACTAACATGTTTGCCTCTGTTTCTATGCCTTTGTTATACTGTTGCCTCTGCCTGGAATATTCTTCCCCAATTTTTTTTTACTACATCCCTTCATTTTTTGAGACGCTGTTACCATGTCTACCAGAAAACCCTGTCATGAATTCCTAGGTGGGTTAATTTCCTTCCTGTGCTCTGACAGCACCTCAGCTACACCATTATCATTGCACTTACCTAAATTAAAAAAAAAAAATTCTCTTAATATATCTTCTTCTACTGAGCAGTTATTTCCAAAGGCAGGGACTGTTTCACTTAGCTCTGTAAGTTCCATGCCTGGCACAAACTTAGAGCAACTGGTAGGTAGTCAACATATATCTTGTTGAAAGGAAGTAGTTATTTTCCATATTCCTGGCAAATCAATACTTCCAAAATATCATTTTCATCATGTCCTGGTGCTGGTCAAAAACATTCCAGGACTGTCACATGATAAATACCTCCTTTAGCCTGGTCCTCTAGAACAAGACCCCAAACTACCTATACAGCTTTATCTTCCACCATACTTCCTTATGTGTATCGTTAGTCTACTCAGCCCTCCAAACCAACTTTTTGACCCCTACCTCCCCAAACCATTACAACTCATTAAAATGTTGGCCTTTTAACTAATACTTACTTAGCAACTTATTAGCAATTATCCCAAATGCAGCATGACATTAAAAACAATGCTGTCAGGGCACCTGGGTCGTACAGTCAGTTGACTGACAGACTCGGCTTCAGCTCAGCTCATGATCTCGGGGTGATGACATGGAGCCCCCCAGTCAGGCTCAGCACTTAGCGTGGTGTCTGCTTGGGATTCTCTCTCCTTCTCCCTTTGCCCCTCCCCATCGTGCACTCTCTCTCATAAATAAATCTTAATTAAAAAAACAACGTTGTCGTGGGGGTGCCTGGCTGGCTCAGTTGGTAGAGTATGTGACTCTTAATCACTGGGTCAACGAGCCCCACCTTGGGCATAGAGCTTACTTCTATAATTTTTTTTTAATGTCGCCATGGATACCCACACTCCTAACTTCCACATCTCCAGTAGGATGAGTACTAGGGAAAAGGCCAAGTTTTTCTTTAACTTATAAAACACATTACCTTACATATATAAGAATGACACCAAACTTTTTTCTGCTTTACTCACCTTTTTTTCCTCCAGTCCAGTCTTCTTTCATCTTTTTTGGCTTGAAGGTCATCAGGAACAAGTACAAAAGGATTAGCTAGTATAGGACTTCTTTCCCTGATGCTATCCTTCTTCTGTTAATCAAAACACTAACCTGAAAAAATTCCAGATATCCAGAATTCTAGAAAGAAATTATCGTAAGAAAATCAGAGAGTCTTCGGAATTTTGGTATGTGGCCTTTTAGACCTGCCATATTAACCATTAACAGTAGGACCATTAATCCAAGTGGTCTTACATAGACCAATCATTTCTGTTTCTGGAACAAGAGGTGCTGTCGGGAAGACAGTTGGCATTAATAGAAGTCAAAGTGAGGAGAAAACCTGACTCCATCACCTTCAAGTGCTCTAAAGACAATTGTTGCCCCTAAAAGGGTAAAAGCCATCAGTGCAAAATCTTCCAAAGAACACTGTAATTCCTTTTGAGTTCTTGGATCTAATATACTGGCCTAATAAAAGGAAAATGAGGTTAAGAGGGCAAAGGTAGGAGCAAACAAAAGGAGTGCGTGTGTGTGTGTGTGTGTGTGTATATATATATATATATTCAAAAATCTCAAACTTGGTTGTAAAAATAATCTAAAAACACAGGCATTCCCACCAAGAGACTTCAACTGGGCCAACCAAGCAAACTGCAAAATTTCAGAGTCAGGGGCGCCTGGGTGGTTCAGTGGGTTAAAGCCTCTGCCTTTGGCTCAGGTCATGATCTCAGGGTCCTGGGATCGAGCCCCGCATCGGGCTCCCTGCTCAGCGGGGAGCCTGCTTCCTCCTCTCTCTCTACCTGCCTCCTGCCTACTTGTGATCTCTCTCTGTCATATAAATAAATAAAATCTTTAAAAAAAATTTCAGGGTCAGTTCTTAAAAGAATAGAGAATGGTATTGAAGGAGCCAATATTTATTCGACTTTGTAGTCCTCATTTCCAATCTGTACAACTTTGTCAGGTGATCTGCCTGGATAGCTTCCTCAGGGGTCCCCAGCGTTACTATCTTTAGCTTTTTTCCCCGGTGGGCTGATGGTATTTTCCAGAGAAGGCTCTGCTCCTCTCCCATCTGGATATTCTTACACTATGCTTTGAAAGCAGCTTTTTAGTCCTCTGCTCTTCAATATGAGCAGACAGAAAAGAATTACTGAACATTTAAGAAAAAGCTGCAATATTAAACAGGAGCCAAAATAAATAGGAAAAGCAACTTGGAGGAAAAAGAGTCTATGCAGGAAGAAGAAAAACCAAGAAAGAAAAGGTAATTATTAATATCTTCAAGAGAGACTGACTGACATTATATCCATAAACAAGAACACAATGATACTTAAAAAAAAATCAAGAAAACAACAGCTCTGAAAAAATTAAATATACAATTAAAACTGGGAAGGATACAGAATTTAGAGAACGGTCTAGGAGGGTCAATATCTAAAGAACAGTGATTCTAGAAAAGAAGGAAAAAAAAAAAAACAAGGTGAACAAATCATAAAGAAATAACTCCAGAGAATTTCTCAGAACTGAAGCACCTGAATTTTCAGAGCAGCGAGGTCCACTAGCACAGACACATGCCTGGGACATTCTAGAACATCAGGGTAAAAGTGAAGATTCTAAAAGCTTTAAGAAAAGGAAAACAAAATCAAGCAAATGCATCAAGAATCAGAAGAGGGGAGTCTGGGTGGCTCAGTCAGTTGAATTTACAACTCTTGGTTTTGGCTCCAGTCATGACCTTGGGGTTGGAGGGGTTTCCATGCTCAGTGGGGGGTCTGCTTGAGTTTCTCTCTCTCCCCCCTCTCCCCTGCTTGTGCTCTCTAAAATAAATCAATCAATCTTTAAAAAAAAAAAAAAAAAGGAATCAGAATAGCACCGGACCACTCAACTGCAACACAGGAAGGGCAAACCCAGGAAAATGGCTACGTAAGACCTTCAACATACCAATGAAAAGGTTAGAACGTTCCTGAAGAAACTTTCTCAAGAGGATGAAATGCTAGAATACCTGGTATGCCTGAAGATAAGAGCTGGATTGCTGGGGATGAATTTAGGGACAAACTAGTTGTTAATAGAAAACTAGGCAAATAACAACAGAGACTATTATTAACAAAAAAAAGTGTACAGGAAACTAACCATAGCATCCTAAGTATCTCAGCTGTCCAGAGTTTTTACATAGTCACAATCAGATAAAGACTGAACAATGATGTAACAAAAATTAAAACTAAATGGGAGGATGAGAAAACAGGAAGTGTGGAGGTGCATGGGGGACAGTTGTGACTCTTTCATGGTGGGAAACCAAGATATAGGCAAAAACTAGAAAATAAAAACTAGCCACATAAGAGCATTATTTAGAAATACAGAGATGCATACATAAGTAATTAGTTAAGGGTGTTGAAAACAACTGGCTCTGGGGAGAAGATTCCTTTTTTGCGGGAAGAAAGGGAGGGAGGAGGAATCAGGGGATACCTAGTTTTTATAACAAGCCTTCTAGAACTACTTCATTCTTTAAACCATATTCATGCATTTCAAATTAAAAATAAATTTTTAAAGATGTAAAATAATTCCATTTATGTACATTTAAGAAACCCCCCCAAACCATTTTGATGGACACGTATAAACAGTAATAATTATAGGAGTAATGATTAAAACATACTAGTAATATAAGTAACTAATATGTAACTAATAATATAAGTAACTAAAACATAATAATGATTAAAACATACTGTTTAAGGTGATTACAATGCGTCTGTTGATCCAAATCATAATCCTCACAATCAACTACCACAGGCTTGGCGATGTTATCCCCCTCCGCACAGATAAACTGATGTACAGTGAGGTGAAGTGACCGGCTTCATACCACACAGCCAAGAAGAGACATAACTAGGATTCAGACTCACTCTGGGAGCCTGCTTCTCCCTCTCCCACTTCCCCTGCTTGTGTTCCCTCTCTCGCTGTGTCTCTGTCAAATAAATAAAATCTTTAAAAAATAAAAATAAAAAAAAATAGAAACAAATGGGAAAGATGTTCATCAAAGTCATCAGAATGGGTCCCTCTGAAAAAGAAAAAGAATGTGACTGGGGAGTGGTAGGAAGGGGACATCAACGATTTTTTTCTTTAAAAAAAGAACCACAGGGGCGCCTGGGTGGCTCAATCAGTTAAGCGTCTGCCTTCGGCTCAGGTCATGATCCCGAGGGGTCCTGGGATGGAGCCTCACAGTGGCAGGCTCCCTGCTCAGTGGGGAGTCTGCTTCCTCTCCCCCGCCCCCGCCCATGCTCTCTCTCTCAAATGAGTAAGTAAAATCTTTTAAAAATAATTTAAAAATAAAAATCTTAAAAATTATATAAGAAAGAACTACAACAATTATGATAAGCTGTTAACATTTAATTCTGGACAATGGGAACATGCATGTTGGACCATTCTCTGCAGTACTCTACAGTTTAAAAAAAAACCCGAATGAGAGCAAATGAACTCATCGTTCACCTCGATAGGTCAGTTAAGAATCCAAGCTCTGAAACCACACAAGTAGGAATCCCAGCTAACACTCATTAGCTGTGTAGTCTCGGTCAGGTAAGTTGTTCAGCCAGTTCTGTATTTCAGTATTCCCTTCTGTTACGTGGAACCAACAGCAGTACTTAGCTTAAAGATGATGTGATAATTAAATGGTTAATCCTTAAAGCGGTACCTATTACTCGGATGTTTGCTGCTGTGATTACTACTACCGTACTTATTATCACGCAAGCATTGGCCCACTATTAGACAACATCTTGTTTACCCTTTGCCCACTAGACTATACTCCAAGAGAACCAGGACCTTGCTGTCCTGTCCTCAGCTCTACCTCTAATGCCGAGAACTGTGCTTGGCAAGTGGCATTGATGAAATAAATGTATTAAATAAATGTTGACCTTCGGTGATTAGGAACTGCTTGTACTTTCCCCTGCAGCTGTCACTCTATTTTACTCTTCAGTATATGCTTGTTGCTCCTTCTGCCTGGAAAACCTTTCCCATCCTGATGCCTCAGCCCAGGTGTCAGTTTTTAGGAAGGCTTTCTTAAGGTTGGGCTACATGCTCCCCCTCTGTACACCCATTGTACCTGACGCACAGCTCAATCGTTAACACGTGCCATACACACTATGCTGAAATATGCTCGTGCGCCTCTCTACCCCCACAAGAGGCAGTGAGGCATAGCAATTCAGAGTATCAACTCTGGAGCCTGACTGCCTGCATCTGAATCCGGGCTGTGTGACCTCAGACAAACTACTTTAGGCTCCAGTCTACCTGGCTGGTAAGATGGGCATAATAACAACACATAGCTCATAAGGTTCTCGAAGGATTAAGAGTGTATTTGTATTTGTGAAGCACTCAGGACAGTCCCTAGTGCACCGTAAATATGATGTAAGAATGTCAAATTATATTATAAAAATCCTGTGGAAGACAGACACTATGTCTTTGCCCATCTTTACATGCTCTCAAATTGGTGACTATTACAGTAGTTCAGACAAAAGGATTAGTGCTTGGATTAAGTCAGCTGCAATACGATGAAGAAAGGGTGATGGACAGGAGACATTTTAGAGGGATAAAAATCAACAGAACAGGCTGCATGATTAGAATGAGATGCACCATAAAGAAGATAAAATTTAGGATGACAGGTTTTGGATCTTTGATGGATATGGGTCTATTCACTAAGATAGGAAATAGAAGAAAAGGAATAGTTCTTGGCAAATTTTTAACAACAAAACGCTTCATTCCATGTTTATAGACAGAAGAACACTTTTTAAAAAATAATTTTAACCTGACCAACCATGACAGAAATCTGGCACATTACAGCTAAAAGAATTTAAGTAAGCTCCATGAACACAGGGACCTTTTCTGCTTTGTTTCCTGCTTTATTTCCAGCACCTGCAACAGTGCTTGGCACATTGTAGGCACCCACTATAAATCTGCTGTATCAATGAAAGGATGGTTTAAGTAAATTTCAGCTATGTCAATTAAGCCAAAGAGAAATAAGCATCTACTATAAGCCCAGCATTGTTTTAAATTCCTACAGGGAACGCAGAAAAAATGTGAAACTTCCTTTCCCACATGAATAAATTGCTGTTTTGCCTAACATTAGTAATTCACTATGTTATGCACTACAAAATACAGCCATGTTCTGAGAAGAAAAGATACAGTAAGGGAGATGTATTGGTGGAGAATCTAAGCCCAGCCCTGTAATATAAGCAAGATTTCAACAAGTTGAAAATAAAGATACTCCATGGTGAGTGGTATGAATAAAGTGATGATATAATGTAATATGGAGGGTCACAATAAAACTAAGAAAAAGTTTTTGGTAGAGTGGGGCTACACCCTAGAAGAGCCAGAAAGAAACAAAGGGCAAAAAAATGCCAACTCCCACTGGGAAGAGTTTCAATTTCCCCACTCCTAAACAAGATTAACTGGTTCTCTTCTTATAACTCTGAACAACCCCATGTTCCTTCTGTTACAGCCCTTATCCCACTGATCATTACTACTGTTATACGCACCAGCCTCCCCTAGCAGACTACGAGCTACTGAAAGATAGAGAATGTGTCTAGCATAGTACCTACGACATAACAGACAAGACTGTACAGGTATGGGGCACCTGGGTGGCTCAGTGGGTTAAAGCCTCTGCCTTCGGCTTAGGTCATGATCTCAGGGCCCTGGGATCGAGCCCCGCATCCGGGCTCCCTGCTCAGCAGGGAGCCTGCTTCCTCCTATCTCTGTCTGCCTCTCTGCCTACTTGTAATCTCTGTCAAATAAATAAATAAAATCTTTAAATTAAAAAAAAAAACTGTACAGGTAAGAGAGGGAACTTATATTTAAAAAGATAGCCAAATAGGGTGCCTGGTTGGCTCAGTCAGTTAAGCATCTGCCTTTGGCTCATGTCATGACCCTGGAGTCCTGGGATGAAGCCCCGCCTTGGGCTCCTGCTCAGCGGGGAGCCTGCTTCTCCCTCTGCCCTTCACCCTGCTTGTGCTATCACCCCACTCTTGTTCTCTGGCTCTTGCTCTCTCAAATAAATAAATTAAATCTTCAACAAGAAAAAAAAAGATACCCAATAGATAACTTTGCTGGTGTTAGGGAATAGCAATAACATGAAATAGATATTTAAAAGATTAGTCTCTCACTTTACTGTAGCTTTCAGTCCAATGGATATTAAAACTGGATAAATAAACCCAACTTCTCTCCAGACCTCTAAAAACTTCATTAAGGTTCAAATGCAGGGTACCTGGGTGGCTCACTGGGTTAAGCATCTGCCTTTGACTCAGGTCATGATCTCAAGGTTCTAGGATCGAGCCCTGCATTGGGCTCCCTGCTCAGTGGGGGTGTCTGTTTCTCCCTCTGCGTTGCCCCCCTCCCCACCAACCGCTTGTGTTCTCTCTTTCTCTGTCTTAAATAAATAAATAAAATCTTAAAAAAAAAAAAGACTCAAATGTGCTTATAAATTATGTATATAAACATTTGGCTACAATGTTTAAAAATCTCCCAGGTTTCCCAGGGAAAAATGTTTCCCAGGTTTATTACCACCAGTCTTCTGATACACAATTTAAAGTAGAAATTAATATGCAAAATCAATAAAAATAAAGTCTTATTCAAATTCAACCAGTTCCTTTTTACTGCGATTTTAAAAAAACAAAAAACAAAATACAAAAATTAAGGGGCACCTGGGTGGCTCAGTGGGTTAAAACCTCTGCCTTCAGCTCAGGTCATGATCTCAGGGTCATGGGATCGAGTCCCACACATCGGGCTCCCTGCTCGGCAGGGAGCCTGCTTTCTCCTCTCTCTGCCTGCCTCTCTGCCTACTTGTAATCTCTCTGTCAGATAAATAAATAAAATCTTAAAAAAAATTTTAAGAACTTCTATTTTTTTATAGCATTTTTTTTCAATTTATTTGACAGAGAAAGAGAGATCACAAGCAGGCAGAGAGGCAGGCAGAGAGAGAGGGGGAGGTAGGCTCCCTGCTGAGCAGAGAGCCCGATGTGGGGCTCGATCCCAGGACCCTGAGATCACGACCTAAGCCGAAGGCAGAGGCTTAACCCACTGAGCCACCCAGGTGCCCCAAGGACTTCTATTTTTTTTAAATTTTATTTATTTACTTGACAGAGAGAGAGATCACAAGCAGGCAGAGTGGCAGGCAAAGGGAAAGGGCCAGACTACCCGCTGAGCAGGGCACCCGATGCGGGGCTCGATCCCAGGACCCTGGGATCATGACCTGAGCTGAAGTCAGATGCTTACCAACTGAACCACCCAGACACCCCAAGAACTTCTGCTGAGCAGGATTAGTATACTAATCTCAGGACATGAAAAGGTATCTCATGGTAGACAGCAGAAACATAGGCAATCTAAAGCCAAGAACCTTCTATTCCCATGAAGCAACAAGCCCCTCAAAATTCTGGTATGAAATCTTTCTCTATATTTAAACTCTATGTACTATTATTCAAAGTATGCTGGTAACTACCTGATCAAAGAGAAAAATGCTATAAAGTAAGTTAACCAAACTACCTGATCGTCTACTGTAGCAGTCTTCCAAATGGAAAAACAAATTTCAGAAGTAATACATTTGCTTCTATAGAACACATTTTAGACAATTTTCAACTGAAACTAAAACCACATTTCCTCAACATGTTGAAAAACTTTTAGCTAAAAAATACAGAGGGCTACTAAAATCTAAAAGAATGCCGTAATGAGATTTTGGTGGGTGCTTAATAAACATCAACACGCTGACCAGAGGAGTTAAGATGGCAGAGCAGTGGGGGAACCTATGATTGCCTCGTCCCTCGAACACAGCTAGATAAATAAGCATCCACATGCCCAAATTGCACAGCAGAGGAGTTCAGCTGGAGCACTGATGCTGCATTTGAAGCCAATAGCAATCACCATCAGGCTAAAGAAAGACAGGTTTTTCTTGTCATCTTTATTCAAGTATTTCACAGCAGTTATATTACAAATTACAGTAAATGTTCAAAATTCCAGAATTCAAAAATTAAATAATTTACTTCAAACTAATGTAAAATGAAGTCAAATGCAAAACATCAATTTAACACAATTCTAAATTAAACTATAAACCCAAAAGAGACCATATTTGATGAAGTCTACTTAATCTACAAAGTAGACATACATGACTGAAACCAAAGAGGACTCCCAAAATCTAAATAACTGAATGTACAAAATACAAAAGATGCAGGTACAAGTCCAAATTCAAGCTTACAATGTGATTACAAATTATAATAACAATGGCATTCAGCTACGGGACCTGACACCAAAGATACCTACTGAATAGCACCATAGCTGAACCAACTTAATCAAAAAATGGGAAGATATTACCACCCCACTCCCTAAAAATAAAATCCAGTAAACCTACAAATACATTGGCATATGAGAAAAATCAAGTCATGAAAGGACATAAAACAAAACAAAAAAAATTAATCACAGGTGAGATTCAAGCTCAAAAACACAATTAACTCCACAGCCATCAGTTTCAACCCTTGTGCGGTTCCATCTTCAAAAAGCTCCCATGGTCCCCACAGCTGAGCATTAACTATTGTTGGGCTGTGCTGTGATACATATTTTACGGATCTGAGAGCAAAGTTTTACACAGGAGCTATCATTATAATGCTCACAACAGGAAATAAGAACAGAGGTCAATTTGTACATATTTTTGCCAATGCTATACAGCAAAAATTAAGAACTTACAGAAAGGTAAACAAAATTGAGTCCACTTGGATAATTTCACAAGCTGCTTTAAACTATAGAACCACCAGATATCTGTAAAGTAAGCAAAACTGGTATGTGGTTTTTTTGGGGGGGGGCAGGGGAAGGGGAGCAGAGGAGTTGATACAATTTCAGCTAATTTTTCTCCCCTTGGCATTAGATTGGCTTTCTCTTTAAGACCTAAACTGTTCAAAGTGGCAGTTCCTATCATACTGAGGTTGCCTCCTATTTCTCCATATATATAAAGGTTAAAATAAAAAAAACTTGATCTTTTGGAAGCATTTTAATGCTGAACATAAATAAATTTCCCTTGTCAAACCCACTGATGGCTAAAATCTTAATTAACTTGTACAAATTTAGTAACCTACTAAGAACATGTGCGTTTTTTTTTCCTTTCACAAGTGCTGCTGTTACTTGAACAGAATGCTTCTGAATTAGAGTAACTGGAATAAATATTTAAAAAAAAATAGTGCAGCAAGAACCTGAGACTTGCAAAAAACCCTTTTAGCAGAAACTTGCTACAAAAAATCTGCTACATCTTATTTCATCAAATCTTTAAATTCTGTAACAATTTCCATCAAAATACAAAATGCTAATGTATTAGACAGTAAAATAGTCTGAACTGGTATGATGGTAATAAATACTAAAGAAAGCATGAAAATCCTCCCAATAATCAAATTAGAGGTTTCAAATAACCTCCCCTTTAAAATGGTTCATCGTTAATCGCACTTGCCCACCTTAAAAATACAGTGTGTCTACATGGGTAGCATCTTGAATTATGTGACCAACTGAATATCATGAAAACTTCATAGACTAGGTATAAAGAAAAAAAGTGGCATTTTAAAAAAATTAAGCTATAATTAGAAGGCGCAAAATGTCAATGTAAATGCAAAGAAGCACTTAAGATTACTGCAGTAGCCTACGGCCAAAGTGTGCTCTGCGCTGGCATCGGACACGCTACAAACAGCCAGAGACAAGGAGACAAGTACCTTAGCTTCAGCATGTAAACGGTGGCAAAGTGATTACAGGGCTCTGTAAACACTATTGGTAACTAAAATACAAAAAGCTGAGGTAGCTCAGTATCTCTGCAGTAGTCCAAGACCATTTGCTCTAATTAAAACCCAAACTACATGTGTTGCATATATTGGAAAGACACACCTGCAGCTAACGGCTATAATGAATGAAGGTATCAAGCCAACTTGTCAAAATTTCCTACTTTTTTTGTTTAAAAATCATCTGATAAAAAAATGTCACTGCACTCCCTTTGCCTCTTTGCAACTGCCTAGACTGTGTCTCCAAACTTGTAGAAAGTTTTTGTAAAACTAGTAACCCATAATTAATTTTAGGTAAGTACAATTCACAGAAATCACTCAACAAGATCCAAAATGGGTTCCAATCAAAATGAACAGTTGTGAAGGTAAGCTTATGGTAAGGGATTTAAACATTAATACTGTTATTCAAGGACCATACCAAAGCTCACCTGCAACTATACATAAAGAAAATGAATTTTATGGAGCTTCTGACAAATTCCTCTTTTCTGTCCATTGGCAAGTCCTGGCTTTAAAACAAAACAGTAACAATTTACTATACATGAAATCATTCTTCTCCGGGAACTCAAACATGAATAACTATTAAATTGCCACTGAGAGAGGAAAAGAATGTCATCTATCTAATTTCTGGTCATCATTGTCAGCAATACTGTAAAGTGTGTAAGTTTTTTGGTGGACTGTGTATTATTTGTTGTTGTTGTTTTATTATGTGTTTCTTAAACAGAAACAGACCATACAGGAAAACTTACCATTTTAATATATCATGTGGCTTAATGACTGTCTTGATTGAGTTCTGAAAACAAGATAGGCATTTTAGACCAAAACACTGGTTGCCTCTTAATGACACAGAGTATCAAAACTTATTTTCAAGGTTGTGACCAAAGAGACATTCTAATTCATTTGCTTCAAACAAGCCCATTCTTTTGTTTAGCCTTATCTTTCTCAAATGAATTAAAAGGCACATTAAAGGCAGTTCTAAAGAGCCTAATCTAATTTCATCCAGTTTCTTCAGTCTCCCACCAGAATATACCATAGCCAACTCTAAAACAGGTTTCAGTCCATTACCCAGAGGAAAAAACAAAAACAAATATGCTAAAAGGAGTAGAAAGGAGAAAGAAAACAAAAACAAAAACAAAACAGGTTGCCCACTGTTTAAACAATTCAACACAGTTAGAACTGCCCCATCCAGTTTCCTCGTGTTTGCTGGTCTGCTCCCTAAGAGAGAAGTCTCCAAAAGAGAGTGCACGAAAAGAGGAGCAGAAGTGAGAGCAGTTTCTGTAGCACCAAAATCTCCAATCTGTGGGGTTGTATTTTTTATTTGTGGAAAATACAACACGTTTCTGAAGTTCTGTTTGGTTCTTGTAGGCTGGTTGGTTTCAGGTACCTGAGACAATAGCACCAAATTCAACAGAGAGAAAGAATGAGTGAGAGAGCACTTTACACCAAGGCTCTGCACATAATTGGTGCAATTTGAAATTGAATGGCTCAGAAGACTGCTCTGTCAGGAGCAGATTGGAGAGGATAAACCACTCATCTTGAAAAGTTCATAGGAATGTCTCAAACATATGAACTGTTCTTTCCATCTCCTACAAGGGGAAAAAAAAGTGCATGTTATCTAATATAGAAAAAACAAAAGTATTATGGGAAAATTCACTTTAACTTTTTTAGGGAAAGAATTTTAGATACAGGTTAAGCTTTAAGTACTTTCCGATTATAATACCATAGCTACTCCATAAGACTACCCGCCCTAGATGCTTCCAAATGCCTCGTATTTGATACTTAGGCTAATGAAGATGATGCTAGTAACACTCAATGAGTACTTATTATGCCCAATATTGTACTAAGAAATTTATATATATAAATAATTTGTCAGCTAATAAACAACAAAGTCAGAATTTGAGTACAGGTAGCCTCACTCCAGAGCCTGAGCCCTTCCTTTATTCATATTCTCTCAAAGCAAAATGAATGTATTCGATATACTAAAACTTGTACCAGAAGTAGAAGGCACCTGTTCCCACTGCTATTCACTCTAATCAGAGCTGAAAACAAAAAGGAGGGGGGAAAAAAAAGCCAGAAAGAGTCGCTGCCATCACAAGAAATGCCACTCACTGGTGATTCTGCTATAGATCCCTTCCCTCCCTAAAAAAGGCCCCTAGATAACAGGATTCCAAGTCCCCTACGGAAAAATGTTTCACTGCTAAAGAGTATTCAATCCATTCAAGCTAATCAAATGTCAACCCATGCAAATAAATAAGTTCAGGAATTAAAAAAAAAAAAAAGTAAAGAACTCTACCCTACACATTTCATTCAGATGGCCAACTGTCCAACACATCTAAGACATTTGGTTTTCCTTTCTCCCTTTAAACACCTGAAATTATATTCTACATCTCTGTACAACAGGCCAGATTATCATCTGATCAAAAAGTTCTCATATAAGATCAATAAAAATCACTCTTGCTAAATGTTTCATATTATTACTGAATAAGGAAAAAAGTCAAATTATAAAACAGAATATACAATCTGATCTCAATTTTTAAATATGTATTCACATACTTATACACATGTTATGCACATCTAGACATTTGTAAAGGATAGACGATATCCCATAAGATTAATACTGACTAGTTTCCTCTAGACGGTGGGATGTGGATGATGTTTTTATGTTCTCATTTGTGCTTTCTTATTATTTTTATATATTATATAATGACAGTGTAGATTCATAAAAATGTAACTTCTAAAAACGTGATTAGAAAAGAACTTTTAAATGCTCTCTCCCTTTGTTTCAAGTCCAATATTCCTTACTGAACATGGAAAATAATCACATTCTCTATATATAAATCTTTAATATACAGAAATGCTCCTTGAGAGCAGGGACTTTGTCTCATTCATTTTCTGCAGCCCAAACATCTAGCACAGTATCTGGAACTACGGGCATTCAATAAGTATTTAATAATCAGACCACCAGATAAACAAACTGGCAAATGAACAGGGAGTCTAACTCAGCCACTTAGCCATTTAGTGGGTCTACATTTGCCCAGATGAACTCAAAAAGCAGAAGTGTGGCTTAATGATATAAATTATATAAACAGGTATAAGTTCATATTTATAAGGAATGGCCCAGAGTTGTCTAGAAAGGGAACAGTTGAGGGCACCTGGGTGGCTCAGTCGGTTAAGCATCCAACTCTTAGTTTCAGCTCAGGTCATGATCTCAGGGTTGTGAGATCAAGCCCTTTGTTGGGCTCTGCGTTCACCTCGGCGTCTGCTTCAGCTTCTCCCCCTCTCCCTTTGCCCCTCCATCCACTCACACACTCACTCTCTCTCTCAAATAAATAAGATCTTTAAAAAAAGAAAGCGAACAGTTCACCTCTAAAGTGTCTAAGCAAAAGGACAACCACTCCTTCATGTAGCCATCTCATAAGACTAGATCTGATGAATAAGATGACTTTTAAGTTCTCTTCTAATCATTAATGGGGTGGCAAACAGGTCTCACTGCCCCAGCCCACTCCTTTAATCAGTGGCTGCTCAGGTAGTAGCAGTAACCCACATTCAATAGGCCCAAGTGATATGCTCAGTGATGTCGGTAATAGGAAGGGAAAAGAGAATTGTGACATGCTATTCTAGGTATTTGCCAACCTAGAACCATGAAGTGCTGTTTTGATAAAGAATCCCAGATTAGTTCTCCCCTGAGACAAATGATATAGAAAGGATTTATTCCTCAAACTGTAACTGTAATGAGTTTTCTAATCTTATATCTTCAAAACCTTCTTCAGTTACTTGGTGAAAGATACACACTAAAAAAGTGTTTTCCTCTTTTCTTCTTTGGGACAAGTAAAAGCACGTATTTGTTTATTCTAAGGATGAACTGAGCACTTACCTCTACAAGTTGTGATTTGTCATAATCTTTACGATGACGATATATGCACTGACTAAGAAGAGAATATAATCTCTCAAGTTGATCAACTGCCAGATTGCTGCTTTTATCTACCAACAAATCAAGCAATTTCTATGGAAAATTAGAAGAAAAGAGAATAAAATGAAGTATGGTTTCATTTTCACACTGAAACAGATATATTCAAATGGCTAGGCAATAGACACCATAGGCTACAGTTTAACCGTGACACAGTTAGAAGATTCTAAGGCTTAGTTTACTACCAAAACCATCCGTGAAACCCTTCAAAACACACATAATTCTTCTTTTTTACTAGAAGCCCTAAAGCACTTGTATTCCTAAATTAAAGCAAGAGATTATCAAAGCTAGTTTTATTCAACTGCCTACAAACATATTCAAATCTCTTTCCACTCATTTAAGACTGACTGGGAATAGCAAAGCTTACCTTCAATCTCTCATGATCAACTATAAGAGGTGGCACAGGCTCAGACGGCTCTTCTGGAACCAATTCCAGGCTTGTTGTTTTTGCCTGCTCTAAAATTAACTTACGGTATTTCTTTACTTTAGAAGCACCTACAATTGAAAAAAAAAATGCACTGCAGCAAGTAAAAGTTAAGAAAAATCAAGCTTAAACAACTATAAATTTTTCTACCCACCACAAAACTTTTTGGAATAAGGGTATATTCTTTAAATGATAATTTTTTTAAATAAGTAACCCAAATTGAAGAAAATCAAATCGCAACTATGAAAGCCATGTTATGTTAGAATATCATCTAATAAACATAACCACTTAAAGGAAGAGAAAAGCAATCATCACCTCTAAGCACTAACCTATAAACAGTCTTTACTCTTTTTATGATAGCCATCATTTTAAAATTTAGAGCTTCCAGAACTGGAAGAGGGGAAGCAACCTAGAAAAGCAGATACTCACACCAAGTGAGGCCAACCTGTCTACATTATTTCCGTTGCAAGTAAAAACAAAACAAAACAAAACAAAACGTCCTCAACATTAACTGAAATTTATTTTTCTCTTTTACACTGCCCAGAATTCTATTAGAAATTTGTCTGGTTTCTAACATTTTTTTCTTAAAAATATAAGCCCATTTAAAGTAACAGGGCCAGTGATCTTTCCTCAGGGTGAATTACAATAATCTAATTATTTTCCTCCCAACATCATACTGAAACCAGCTACACTGAAAAAAACAGAAATTTTGAGGTGGCTGAGCATAATTTGACAGTACCAAGCACTCTGAGGGATAGAGACAGCAGATAGGCCTTAAGTCCTATGATCCCCTAGGTAGGCATACTCTAAGAAAAAGCCAAGGGGGAAGGGACACAAAGATAAACTCAAACTGTTTGAACTTTTTTTTTAAAACATTTATTTATTTGTCAGAGAGAGAGACAGAGAGCACATACACAAGCAGGGGGAGTGGCAGGGCAGAGGGAAAAGCAGGCTCCCAGCTGAGCAGGGAACCCGATGTGGGATTAGATCCCAGGGCCTTGAGATCACGACCTGAGGTGAAAGAGACACTTAACCAACTGAGCCACCCAGGAGTCCCTGTTTCAGAACTTTATAGAGGACCTGTCCCATGTCACAAACACTACGGAGAAACTTCCCCCTCCCTCCTGTGTTAGTTCTTTTATTCCCATGCCTTCAAACAATTCCCTCTGATCTAATGCTTGCTATACAGATAAATAGTAAAAGAACCAAAATATTGCCTTGGGAAACATATACCTCCATGTAGCAGAGAAATTTTATATTTCAGACAGCCTCTAGAGTGAAAGCCTTTATTTATAGCTTAATTAACATATGCTGAGTTTTGTTAAGACCTTATGTATCACATTATCAAATCCACGGACATCCAGGAGCCTGAGAACTTGCATTAGGTAACTCTGCCCTGACAGAAGTGAAAACTTCAGACAAAGCTTTTATACAACAAATATCTTTAAAGTTTTTAGATAACCAATTGAATATAATTTAAACCTTTTCTGCAAGCATACAAAAACTCAGTGAAAGAACATTAAAAAGAACTCCTCACCTTATACCCAAAGCACCTCATCAGGAAGATCTCTCCCTTCCTCTCTACTCTGTCCCAGTCATTACCTAACCCTAGCTTTAACACATGTTTTAAATTCTCTCTGTATGATAAATATAAATAAATAAATATCAGAATACATACTACCCTTAAAACTACCTTCTACTATTAAATACTGAAGAGGAAGAAAAGTTCTCAATAGGTAGTATTGAAGAACATGGGGCGCCTGGGTGCCTTAGTCAGTTAAGCGTCTGCCTTTGGCTCAGGTCATGATCCCAGGGTTCTGGTATAGAGCCCTGGCATCTGGCATTGGACTCTCTGCTTGGTGGGGAGCCTACTTCTCCCTTTCCCATTCCCCCTGCTTATGCACTCTCTCCCTCTCTGTCAAAAAAAAAAAAACTTAAAAAAAAAAAAAAAAAAAGACCAGTACACACACATCTCTCTTTATCACTAAGAGAATTCTAAGACTTTGAATAGTATCTTCCTACTTCCTACTTCTGCTAGAGGGCTCAAAAGCTGGCAGCAAAAAATTTTTCCCACATACCCCGAATCCCAAGCTAAAGCTATATATACTCCACACCACTGAGAGAACATAACAGAATTTCAAAATAACTTAGTTATAAGAAGAATACCTGTTCAGGATGAAAATGTATATTCAAAGGGTAGATTCTAACTTACCCCATCCCACTATGGGCTAAAGAATGATAAACAAAGCAGAAATTCCCAGGCCCCCTGTTCTGCTGCTTCTTAAAAGAATCACATAGCCACAGGAAGGCGGAAACTAGCAGAGCACTCTGAGTCTGCAAAAACAAGGCAGATCTGACAGCACAGGTTCTGCTGCTTCCTATACCACGGGCTTTACAAAACAATGGAGCCTCTTAGACTCAACATGCCTTAGATTCAACTAACAGTGAATGCCTGGAATGAATATAGCTCAGTATGTGCCAGGCACGAAAAGAGGAGATTAATATACATGACTTATTTAATCCCTACAGTGACACCACTCTGAAGTTTAATTTAGAAGGTGAAAAACAAGGTTGGAGAGCCTAAGTTACCAGCTCGAAGCCACATGAATATAATGAACAGGAGTGGTAATTTAATGTGAGTGTACGTGAGCGCAGGATACCATACAGCTCTAGTATCCAAGTCTACTCAGCCAGGCCTACCCCACCCCGATCATTCTTATTAGAATTCGATCTTCTTAATACCTATGGGCTTACTCAGCCTGTAGCCATAAATCCATTAGGATAGGGATAATAATCAGGTGGGAGGCAAAAGAGTAAGCACCTAGGAAAGCAATGCATTCTAGACCATAACCCTCTGAAATTCCCACCAAAATTTACTAGACATGAATATGTACACTTTCCTTGGAAAAAAATGAAAACTTTAACAGATTCTCAGAGGGGTATAACTGTTTATCAACTAGTGCTACTGGGACCAAACAAAATATGCCATTAGTTAACTCTGGAATTTCAAATTTCAAATTTTTTTTTAAATATTCGCTCTACCTTCTTTATCCAGTTCTGCATCTTTAACCTCCACTTCAGGGCTGGGTTCTAACTTCTCATTACTGCTACATTCCAGGGCCTCCAGTTTCTCAGGATCATCTCCATGATGTTCATTCGAAGTTTCTGGTTTTTCTTTTGACTGGTCCTCCGGGACAATCTTTTGTTCAGAACTACATTTGTCTCCACTACCACAGAAAGAAACTACTTCAGCTTTGCCATTCTGACACTCCAGAACTGGTATTCCTTCAAAACTGTCAGTGGAGGCCTCACCATTTAGACAGCTTCCTTTAAGGAAAGGCTCTTTCCTAGATGTCTGTTCTGGATTTAGAGAACCGCTGCTATTGACGAGCAGAGACTCATTGGAACTTTCCTCTTCAGTAGATGCAAAGTTCTCCTTCGTGCCCGCTCCATTATTAAGACTCCGCCCCTGGTCCATGTCCATGATGTCACACGATGATTCGTCATTGGTCATAGAGAGGTCACCAGTCTCTTCACCATTTTCTTCATGGCAGTCAGTGCTTACCTCAAACTCACCATTCTCTAGCAATTTCCTGTCCTCCGTATGGTTCTCGTAGTCTGCAAATTTAGTGTCCTCTTCATCTTTTTTTAAATTATTGACTTTCCTTTTCTTAATAATTCCTTTACCCCACTGTGATCGCCGCCTCGATTTTCTCCGAACTCGAACTATTTTAGAGAGAAGGAAAACAGGTATATAGAACTTGGAGTGCAACACTTGTTTTATAAATGTTCACTATATTAAGACCCAAAAGAAAGTAAACCTATACCGGTGTAACACACAAGAACTACTTAGCTCTTGACATCCATGCTGACCAATCCTCACAATCTACAAGGAGAATGAATATGAAGTCAGAGATGAACTCTGAAGAATTAACTTTTTTTAAAAATTGAGTAAGAGTTTACCCAGCATTAATTTTTTTCTATTATCCTAGATTCTACTTTACAGCTGTTCCTAATTCCTAACATCCAGGGGCTAAGAATATACTATGTACATTTAGGGAGTGACCAACCACATTACCAGGCTACCTAGAAAATTGGGGGCCACAGCCCCGAATTTCCAGCAGGAAAATGAGTGCTTTGCCAGCAAAATCACCCCAAGCTCCTAAATCATGAAAGAAAATTAACACATGACCCAGTATATCAAGATAGAACTATTACGCGTGTCCTGCAAAGAACTATCCACTGCTTCTCCTTCCAGAAGAAGGAAATCACCCACGGAAAGTACAGTAGTAGACAGAAACCCTATGAAGTTTATAGAGACAATCTGGTTAGACAACTGTTAGCCTCCTCTGCAATAAATGGTTCACCAAGCTGGATCAATTGGTTATACAGTTATTATTCAAAAACATGTTAAAAAAAAAAAAAGGGGGTGCCTGGGTGGCTCCATCAGTTAAGTGTCCAACTCCTGACTTTGGCTCAGGTTATGATCTCAGGGTCCTGAGATCAAGTCTTATGGTGGGCTCTATGCTCAGCATGGGGTCTGCCTGTCCCTCTCCCTCTGCTCTTCCCTCTACTCTCCTTCAAATAAACAAACAAAATATTAAAAAAAGAAAAGAAAGAAAATATAGAAAAAAAGTTAAGCCCTCTGCTATCAAGGCAGCAACAACATTAACAATCACTGAAAATAAGTATTTGGTCAATGATGTAAAAAGGAAGACCTATAGAAGTTGTAAAGACTATATGCTTCTCGGATACTGAGGAGAGTATGTGCTATGGTGAGTGCTGTGAATTGTGTAAGACTGATGAATCACAGACCTGTACCTCTGAAACAAATAATACATTATATATTAATTTAAACAATTAAAAATAAAAAAGACTACATTCATCTCCAGATGCCAGAAACCGTCATAAGCTTTATGAGTACTTCCAGTAACAATGGGCCCAGGAATCTTTAATTCCCCATGTATGTGTTTACAAACTTTTCATCCTTTCAACTTTAATCTTTACCGAGTCTCTGGAAAGACCGCAAGGTATTCACAGGAAATGGACAAATGTTGTTTTAAGAATAAATCTTATCTAAGAATAAATCTATGAAAGGTTTCTGAAATCATTTCCCAAATTCAAGTTATTTTGTCACTTGGTTCAAAATATATTTTGCCTTCAAAACCGTATCATTAGAATCATCTCTCCATTCCTATTTCCCCAATTAATTTCTATTTTCATAATTTATACTTACAGGGTAATTGGAGAAGAAATTTGTTATTAGTTTACTGTTAAAAGCTGTATATAAAAGCTAAAGTAATAGGCATTTGTAAGTATTCCATTAACTATATGAAAAACTAATCCACTCCACATTAAAGTGAAAGAAATTTCAGCCTGCTCTTTCTCTAAAAAGGGAAGCTGTTAGGTTTTTACTGACAATCACTCCAAACATTGTGACCTCACTTATTCTCCAGCAATGCAGCCAAAGCACAAACGGTTCCCCTTTCTTTCCTCCCTAAGCCATCTAATTCTAGAGCAAGCAGCACCTAAACTCTAATCAAGGGCCAGTTCAATGACTTGATCTGTGGGCACTAAGCAAAGGCTTATAAGGCCTACCGAAGTAAGTTTATTTCTAACACTTTCATCCCAGCTAAGAACAGAGAAAGTGTTCTCACTCAGGAGATGGTCAAATTAGAGATATTTTTCTCCTTATATAATTATTTCTAATGGTGGGTATGATTTTGGTAAAATAAGAGAAATTAACCATATAAGCTCCACAAGAACAGGGACTTCTGTTTTAAGCACTGCTGTATCTCTATAGCACCTGACATGTGGTAGTAGTATCCATTTATGGAACTGATCTTTCACATACTACTCCCTTTTACAGGGGCATGTTGTGTGAAAAACCAGTATGGGGACACGATCTTTAGAGTCAATTTTTATAGCCTCTGAGCTTGTTTCCAAAACTAAGACCTTAGGAAAGCAACTTTCTCTTAAGGATATTTAGATTTATAATTCAAGTAAATTAATGTGAAACAGACAAATGATAAGTCACATACGCCATCTACTGGTAAGAGAAAAACTAAACTCACATTTGTAGATTAAAATAACATTTTAATGTTTAAAGAAACTTAAACTGTTTAAAGCCAATTTTCAATGGGTTTTAGTAAATATTTGTATCAGGTGCAGAGAATATACAGGATTTCAAGGTTTAAATTAAGTGCTACGTTATATAATCCAGGTCATGATCATGATCCAAGACACAACTACACCAAATAGCTTTAATCAATTTTATGGAACCAAATGTACCACTAAATCCTTCAACTTTTCTCATATATGAATCCCAAATATCACAAAGAGAAGAGCGAAAAAAAAATGAGTTTGATTTATTCATTCAAATTCAATGCCACTGGTGAAAGAACATATTATGGCCAGCTTTACTGACAGTTCCAACAGTATGACCACCTTTATACCAAAACAGCATATATCTTCCAAGGGTGGCTATCTTCAGCAAAACATAGGGACCATATAAAAAAAAATGCTGTGTTCCTTAACATTTGTCTTTCAGAAATCTTATAAATCAGCATGAATGAGGTCAAGTGAAGAAAATCTAGAACAATGAATTTTCCCTTTCTAAATACATCTCACTTAAACAAAACTAGATTAAAAAGGCTGTACAGAGGGGTGTCTGGGTGGCTCAGTCATTAAGCATCTACCTTTGGCTCAGGTCATGATCCCAGGGTCCTGGGATCAAGCCCCATGTTGGGATCCCTGCTCAAAGCGAAGTCTGCTTCTCCCCATCCCACTCCCCCTGCTTGTGTCCCTCTCTTGCTGTCTCTTTCTGTCAAATGAATAAATAAAATCTAAGGAGAGGAGGGGAGATGAGGGGAGGAAAGGAGGACAGGAGGGAGGAAAGGAGAAGGAAGGAGAGAGAGGGAGAGAGAGAGAGAGAGAGAGAGAAAGGAAGAAGGAAGGGAGGGAGGGAGGGGAAGAAAGAGAGAGAGGGGGAGAGAAAGAAAGAAAAAAGAAAGGAAGGAAGGAAGGAAGGAAGGCAGAGAAAGAAAGAAAGAAAGAAAGAAAGAAAGAAAGAAAGAAAGAAAGAAAGAAAGAAAGAAAAAGAAAGAAAGAAAGAAAGAAAGAAAGAAAGAAAGAAAAGAAAGAAAGATCTCTTGAATCAGGCCCTCTTTCTCTACAGTTAGAGAAGTATACTTCTGATTCCACATCCTATGGCACAAGTTCTTCACCTCTGGACAGAGAGAAGATGAGAAGACCTGTGAGAACACAGCAGCACCTGGTCTGTGTCCCCAACTAACAAATCTGCATCCTTCTCAGCCATTCCCACTACTGGATAACATGTCTCAAACACTCACATGCACATTTATTTGCAGAGTTGTGCCAGACATCCAATGGATTTCTTTGTTTGTGCCGAAATGCCTCTTCAACTCTAGTTTCAGTCTTCCGAGCTCCAGTGCCATGAGGATTTATTTGTTCTGCTGTTACTGATAAGCCTGCAGGCAGAAGATAAGCAACACCTATTTAAATATTCCCAGCTACATAAACCAACATGGTTTAAAAAAAAAAGTCTCAAATAAAGAACTAAGTTTTAGTCATTAATTACACCTGGACTGCCATAGAGCTATGAATAAGCCATTCACAACACTTATATTCCAAACAAGGAAGGGGAAAAAAAAAAAAAAGACAAAATGCCATGTGCTATGGTGACCAGAGCCTATATTAGATTAGGTGATCAGGAAGGGCCTAACAAAGTAGGAAAAAAGCTTCTTAATTTCAATGTCCTGGACTCAGCTCACCTCTTGAGCTCTATTTCCCATCATTCCATACAGCTTCATCAATATCAGTTTGTAGTTCTTCAAATATACTATGTTAATTCATATCTCTATGCCTTTACACACGCTATTATCTGCTGTGCTTACAAAAATACTTCTTCCTCCTCTGTCACTGCCTCCCTTCTTCTGCTCCACTAGAAACAACATTCCTATATTCATTCTTCAAACTCTAAACAAAATGCTGGGATCCCTAAAAGGAGGTCTCTCCTCTATGCTATAAACATGTTTCAACCAATCCATATACCTCAACTGTACTTGATTTGTTTTACGATTCTCTCTGTCTCCTACTAGGTGAGTTCCTCAAGCACAGGCTTATACATTGAATGAACAAACCACACTGCTAATTCGGTTAATTTTATATTAATTAAACTATACATAAATGGCAATAGGGGAAACAAAAACTGTATTCCTAAAAACTTTTAAAAAGTAAACCCTCTACAGGTATGAAAGCCTATAAATCCTTTAAGAATAAGAATCAGTAATTAACATCAGGGTCCTAGGATCGAGGCCCGCATCGGGCTCTCTGCTCAGCGGGGAGCCTGCTTCCTCCTCTCTCTCTGCCTGCCTGTCTGCCTACTTGTAATCTCTCTCTCTGTCAAATAAATAAAATCTTAAAAAAAAAAGAAAAAAAAAAAGAATCAGTAATTAACAGATATATTCCTGCAAAAAAAAAAATTTCACTGGAAAGAATTTTCTGTAATTTGCACTGCTGTACTTACTAAAACTGTTACAGAAAGTAAAAACTTAAAATATCTTTAAGAATTTACATGACACATTAGTATCAGAAATATATAAAGTCTACGCATCATAGGAGATTATTTTCATAATGCCAGCAACCCTACAGAAACATCATTTAGTAACACTCAGTGATTCTTGGTCTTCAGGAGCAAGTTCATTTCTATAACTCACCTCTTTTTATTCTTGCTTCCTTAATTTCTTCACAGAGTTTATTAAATTCTGGATCCAATTCCGCCGCGATGATGGCATGTGCAGTGTCCTTCAGGGTACAAGCCCTGTGCCTAATTATTTTATCTGTTAAAAAGGTTGGTATACTTTACTACATAAACGAAATAACATTAACAAAGGGCATCTTAAAAAAAGAAAGTAAAGAATACAAACATTTATAAAATTGTAAAAAGCATTTCCAGATGAGAAACAAGCTCATTTAAATGATGAATAAAAAATATATATAATAAGCCACTTGGTCACCTTGATAATTCTCTGAGAACTGTATTTTTTAGAACTTCGAAGTACAGGTGACCCTTGCACAACTAAGTCAGGGGTGCCAATTCCCCACACAGTCAAAAACCTGTAACTTTTGACTCCCCCCAAAATTTACTAAAATAGCCTAATGCTGACCAGAAGTCTTACAGATAACATAAATACTCCGTTAACACATATTCTATATGTTAAATGTATCATACACTATATTCTTACAATACAGCTAGAGAAATGAAAATGTTAAGAAAATCATAAGAGAAAATATACTTATAGTACTGTACTGAATTTACCAAAAAAAAAAAAATCCATGTCTAAGTAGACCTATGTAGTTCAAACCTGTGTTGTTCAGGGTCAATTGTACTAAGCCTATTTAACAACTCATTATCTCAAAGATACAAAGCTTTATTTTATGTTTTTAAAAAACAAATATGTATGATTTTCAATAAAAATTTTAAGAGATTCAAAGGACATTCACCATATGCCCAGCACGAGTCGCCATAGATGAATACTGAGAATCAGAAAATCTTACATAATTTTCTCCATAAGTGAAAACTGATCAAAACTGTGATGAATATAATATATCCTAAGTAACAGTGACCTATTAAAAACGTAACAGAAACAAACAAACAAACAAAAATACACCAAGACACTCTAAGCTAAAGACTGTAAGCCAGTATACGAAATATAGGTAAATTCAAGAAAGAAATACACACACCCGTTCACCTTTCTAGGTAAACTGACACTTGCACTAAGTCTCTGCTTTACAATAATCCAGAAGCCTCATTCATGAACAATATAACATAAAGTACTACGAGAGCTATGCAACTCTGAAATATTAAAAGTAAAGGGGTGCCTGGGTGGCTCAATCAGGTAAGCATCCAACTCTTAATTTCGTCCCCGTGTCAGGCTCACACTCAGCAAGGAGTCTGCTTGTCCCTCTCCCTCTGCTCCTCCCCACTCCTATAAAACAAATAAATAAAATCTTTTTTAAAAATAAAAATAAAAAAATAAAAGTCAAGTAGATATATCAAGGTCACTTATTTCAAAGTATCAAGAACTAAAACCCCAAGTCTCAAAATAACATCTGCTTTTCAACCCTAGTAAAGGCAAAAAGTACAGATGGACATTTAATTTTAACTGTTCTATATTACAAAGCCATAATAGTTCATTGTGGAAATCTTACAAAAACATGCAACACTCAAAAAGCAACAATGGCATATTTCCTTCCAACACATTTTCTCTAAACATTCATTCAATAAATAATGACAACTGTACCAGGACCTGAGCCAGGTAATAGCTACATGGTTAATGAACAAGAGAGGTCTCCACTTTGAAGAAAATTTTCATATTAGTATAGGACAGAGATATTTTTTTTTTAAGATTTTATTTACTTATCTGACAGAGAGACAGAGCAAGAGGAAACAGAAGCAGGGGGAGTGGGAGAGGGAGACGCAGGCTTTCCATCTAGCAGGGAGCCCAACGCTGGGCTCGATCTCAGGACCCTGAGACCATGACCTGAGCCGAAGGCAGACGCTTAACAACTGAGCCACCCAGGCACCCCTAGGACAGATATATTAATCAAATAGTCTCTCATACACACATATAAACATTTCCCTCACCCTTCCCACATCCTCCAAACCTTGAAAAACAGCTATGGGGAAAACCCACATGGTATTTGGTGTGGGTGTCAATTTGAATTAGACAAGTAAGGAAAGGCCTCTCTGAAGAAGTGGCATTTAAACTGAGACTAAAAGCATGCACTGGAAGCCACTTGAAGAGTAGGGGGAAAATCAGTGCAGGTTCAGAAAATATCATGGGAGAAACTTCTGGAGTAAAACAATCTTAGATATTTCAAAAAACTAAAAGGCAGCCTCTGTAGTTAGAATACAAATAAACAGGGTGCCTGGGTGGCTCATTTGGTTAAGTGTCTGCCTTCGGCTCAGGTCATGATCCCAGAATCCCAGGATCAAGTCGCGCATCAGGCTCCCTGTTCAGCAGGGAGTCTGCTTCTCCCTCTGCCCTTCACCCCACTTGTGCTTGCTCTATCTTTCCTCCCTCTCTCAAAGAAATAAATAAAATCTTAATTAAAAAAAAAGAGGGGTGCCTGGGTGGCTCAGTTGCTAAGTGGTTCAGCTCAGGTCATGATCCTAGAGTCCTGGGATTAAGCCCCACATCGGGCTCCCTGCTCAGCAGGGAGCCTGCTTCTCCCTCTTCCACTCCCCCTGCTTGAGTTCCCTCTCTTACTGTCTCTCTCTCTCTGTCAAGTAAATAAAATCTTTTAAAATTAAAAGAAAAAGTACAATAAACAAGAGACAAATGGGAATCTGACCACTTAAAGGACTCAGACTTTATCTAAGAGCAATGAAAAGTCACTGAAAAGATCAGAGCGCAGGGAAGTAACATGATTTAAATGAAGATCTTCAAAAGATCATCTCTAGGGGCGCCTGGGAGGCTCAGTCAGTTAAGCAACCCAGTCTTGACTTTGGCTGAGGTCATAATCTCAGGGTCGTGGGATCAAGCCTCACATCAGCATGAGTCTGCTTGTCCCTCTCCCTCTGACCCCATGCGCTCACTCTTTCTTTCTCTCAAATAAACAAACAAACAAATAAATAAATAAATAAAATCTAAAAAAAAAAAAAAAGATCCTTTCTAGCCATTACTTGGGAACTGTTTGAAGGGGTCAAGAATAAAAACAGGGAACATCATCAGAAGGCTCTTTTTTTTTTTAGTGAAAGAGGAGAGCAAATTGGATAAGGGTGGAAGTGAGGGTGAGGATGGTGATGGTAAAGGAGAAGATTACAGACTTGAAATATGTTCTCAATAATGCAACTTGATGATGAAGTACAGGATGAGGTATGGATCAAGGATAACTCACCAGCTTCTTGCACGAAAAATGGGAAAATGGAAGTAATACTTACAAAGATGCAAAAAATTAGAGAATAAACAGAGAGGGAAGGAGGAAAAAAGTCAGAAATTAAAGATTTTATTTTGATATGTGTAAAAAATAAATATCCAAAAGGAGATATCATAAATATATGGAGGTAAGTGAATACAGTTCTCAAGAATCTATGACCCAAAACCACAACTATATAATCTGAATTTATTATTTCACATTCTATACTTCCCTAAGTCTTAAAAAAAATCTATTATGGTATAGAAGAGATATATTAAACTCCACATATTTAAAGTATACATTTTGATCACACCAAAAAGAATAAAATACCTAGGAATAAACTTAATCAAAGAAGTGAAAGACCTGTACTCTGGAAACTATAAAACACCGAAGAAAGAAACTGAAAGTGATATAAACAGATGGAAAAATACTATACGTTCATGGATTGGACAAAACGTCCACACTACTCAAAGCAATCTGCAGATTCAATGCAATTCCTATCAAAATACCAACATCTTTCACAAAACTATAACAAATAATACTAAAATGCATATTGAACCACAAAAAATCCCAAGTAGCCAAAGCAATCTTTGAGAAAGGAAAACAAAACTGGAGGTACACAATTTCAGATTTCAAGATGTACTACAAAGCTATAAGAAATCGAAACAGTATGGTACTGGTACAAAAACAGACACACAGATCAACAGAACAGAACAGAAAACCCAGAAATAAACCCACGCCTATATGGTCAATTCATCTATGACAAAAGAGACAAGAGTATACATGGGGAAAAGATAGTCTCTTCAACAAATGGCACTGGGAAAACTGGACAGCCACATGCACAAGAATGAAATTGGACCACTTTCTTAAATCATACACAAAAATAAACTCAAAATGCATTAAAGACTTAAGTGTGAGACCTGAAAGCATAAAATTCCTAGAAGAGGACACAGACAGTAATTTCCCTGACACCAGCCTTAGCAATATTTTTCTTGAAAAGTCTCCTCAGGCAAGGGAAACAAAAGCAAAATTAAGCTACTGAGACTACACCGAAATAGACCATTTACTTTCACTGCGATTTATGTGATTATTCCTAAGGTTGCTATTTATTTTCCACTTGTTCCATTTGCTCGTTGTTCCCTTCTCCTTCTTTCTCTTACTTCTTTTGGATGTGTAGTTATTTATGATCCCATTTTATCTCCTTGTTGGTTTACTAGCTCTAACTATTTGCTGCACTATTACTAGCCCTCTGTGAGTTCAAGGGGTATTTCTTTTCTCTGGTCTCAGTTTCCTTACATGTACACACCAGTGTTCAGCTCAAGACGGGAGGATCATCTTCAGCGGATCTCCAGAGTGCTCTCTCTGTGCAGCTTTCTTTCTGCCCTGCAAACTCTACCTACTTTGACCTCCTTACATTCCCAGCTCTGTCCCTGTAATTCAGGTAGACTTCCAGGTCCTGACTGGGCTCTTCCTTCCTGTACCACAGTCCAGAAAGTCTCCAGGCAACTACAGTGCTCAACCTGTAGTTTCTCATCTTTTGGGGAATGCTATTCTTCATTTCCTGATATCCAATGTTTTCAAAATTGTTTTTTCATACATTTTGTTCAGGTTTTTTTTTTCTCACTGTTTCAGGTAGGAGGGTAAATTCAGTTCCTTTTACCCCATCATAGCCAAAATCAGAAGGCTCCTGATAATTTTCAAATATTCTTTGAGAACCAAACCATAACACTGTGTAAAAATCCAAAGTAGGATATACCTTAATTTTTCAAAGGTATTGCTCTACGGTTAGAAGTTTTAAGTTGCTCCAAATTTTAGCTACTATACATAGAAACCTAAAATAAACATCCTTAGAACTAGCTGTACTTTTGAGCTGCTAATATAATGTTTGTGGTGCATATGACACAGAAAACACAATTTTCTGCCACTGGCTTTCTATCTCAATTTGAAAAAAGCTAAGAAAGAGGTAAGATAAAATATAAAGCTATGTATCTGGCACACTATCACTTTAAAATAACTCAATGGTCTTTCTTTTTAAATGTATGCCTCCCACCCATATTCCAGCCCCACTTAAATGGGAATTGAATGAATGAATGAATGCATGAATGAAAAAAAGAATTCCGTAAAAACTTCTCATTGGTCTGAAGGATAAGGCATTTATTCTGAAGAGCATCTGCATTTAATGAGAAAACAGTATTTTTCATGTGCCTATCGTTATAATTATTTTAAATCATTCTTAGCTTAGAATTGTGTCTATGTTTATACACAGCAAAGAATCATAAGCTTATAGAACATTAAAACTAGAACAGATGCCATGTCTTCAAACTTCACCTTTTTTGAGAGATGGGGTACCGGTAATCTTAGATCCTTATAAGCATGTGATGAAAATGAAAAATTACACACGTACACAATTTTCAATGTTGTTCCAGACTCTCTCATGAACATCAGACTTAAAAATCTTTGCTTTAAAAAAAAATATTTGCATTAAAATGTAAGTTATGAGGGCGCCTGGGTGGCTCAGTAGGTTAAGCCTCTGCCTTGGGCTCAGGTCATGGTCTCAGGGTCCCAGGATCGAGCCCCGCATCAGGCTCTCTGCTCAGCAGAGAGTCTGCTTCCCCCTCTCCCTCTGCCTGCCTCTCTGCCTACTTGTGATCTCTGCCTCTCTGTCAAATAAATAAAATCTTTAAAATAAAATAAAAAGATGGGCGCCTGGGTGGCTCAGTGGGTTAAAGCCTCTGCTTTCGGCTCAGGTCATGATCTCAGCATCCTGGGATCGAGGCCCACATCGGGCTCTCTGCTCGGCAGGGAGCCTGCTTCCTCTTCTCCCTGTCTCTCTGCCTGCCTCTCTGCCTACTTGTAATCTCTCTCTCTGTGTCAAATAAATAAATAAA
>LNAC01000024.1:9321813-9416151 GCA_002007465.1 Ailurus styani | reverse complement strand
GCCTCCTTGTGATCTCTCTCCCGCTGTGAAATAAATAAATAAAATCTTTTAAAAAAAAAAAAAATCTTTAAAAATAATAATAATAAAATAAAAGAAAAGAAAATAAAAAGAAAATAAAATAAATGTAAGTTACGTACTTGCCACTTCTTTTGTCTCATACTTTATGAACTTAAGAATCTCAAAATCCATATAATATGAAAGTAACACAAGCACAATAAAAAACCTCACACACCGGCTTTGAGGACAATCCACTCAGTTGTGCCATGCAACATTTGTGGGTATGCACACAAAGTACATAACCTCTGAGCCCCAACCCCCTTATATCTATAAAATAAAGGTATGACCACCTATATTTTGGGGACAAACTGATGAGCATCTATAAAATTAATAGAATCACTATTTTTCTCAACACCCAAAAAACAAATAATCCTATCAAGAAATGGGCAGAAGACATGAACAGCCATTTTTCCAGAGAAGACATACAATTGGCATACAGACACATGAAAAAATGCTCAATATCACTCAGCATCAGGGAAGTACAAATCAAAACCTCAATGAGATACCACCTCACACTGGTAAGAATGACTAAAATTAACAAGTCAGGAGAAGACAGATGTTGGTGAGGATGCAGAGAAAGGGAAAACCTCCTACACTGTTGGTGAGAATGCAAGCTGGTACAGGCACTCTGGAAAACAGTACGGAGGGTCCTTAAAAAGTTAAAAATAGAGCTACCCTATGACCCAGGAACTGCACTACTAAGTATTTACCCAAAAGATACAAACACAGTGATTTGAAGTGGCACCTGTGCCCCAATGCTTGTCACAGCAATATCCACAATAGCCAAACTGTGGAAAGAGACCAGACGTCCATCAACAGATGAATGGATGAAGAAAATATGGTGTATATGTGTGTATTTGTGTGTGTGTATAAAATAGAATATTACTCAGCCATCAAAAAGAAAAAAAGGAAAGAAATCTTACCATTCCATCACAGATGGAACTAGAGTGTATAATGCTAAGTGTAAGTCAATCAGAGAAAGACAATTATCATACGACTTCACTCATATGTGAACTTTAAGAAACAGAACAGAGGAGCATGGGGGAAGGGAAAGAAAAATAAAATAAGATGAAATCAGAGAAGGAGACAAACCATAAGAAAACTCTTAACTATAGGAAACAAACTGAGGGTTGCTGGAGGGGAGGCAGGTGAGGGAATGGGGTAACTGTGATCAGCATTAATGAGAGCACTTGATGTAATGAGCACGGGGTGTTATATGTAACTGATGAATCACTAAACTCGACCTCTGAAACCAATAATATACCATATGTTAATTAACTGAATTTAAATAAAATAAAATAAAATTTTAAAAAAGAATCACAGGGCGCCTGGGTGGCTCAGTGGGTTAAAGCCTCTGCCTTCGGCTGAGGTCATGATCTCAGGGTCCTGGGATCGAGCCCTGCATCAGGCTTTCTGCTCAGCAGGGAGCCTGCTTCCTCCTCTCTCTCTGCCTGCCTCTCAGCCTACTTGTGATCTCTCTCTCTCTCTCTCTCTCTCTAATAAATAAAATCTTTAAAAAAAAAAGAATCAAACCTTTTATGAAAGTAGTAACTATTATCAATGCATCAGTGTATCTTTTGTATTTTGGCAAACAGAAGTATGTCAGCTGGTTTTTGTCAATAAAATTATTTAGAAAGATGAACATTTTAAGCAAAACTAATTTTTATGGGATAATTTTTCATCTCAAATTATTTCATAAAAAGAAATTTCATGTATTTGCTGGCTCATTTCTGCATTATGTTATCATGTCTCCATTTTACAATCTCTATCTAATCTGAAACTCCTTCAGTTAGTACATAACAGGAGAACAATTGATGAAATTTACACACTGGCCACTTTTATTAAGAACATGCTCCATACACACAACTGTACAGATCCTGTTCCCAATCAGCTTAGAGTCAAATACAGGGTATAAGGATATGTGAACAATAACTACTTCAGGGCAAGGGGGCAGGTGGTGGAGAGGTAGGTAAAAAGTGTCTCAGAAAAGTTACATAGTGCTATGAATCCAAGCTGAAGGGATTACTTATAACTGGAAGGACATTAAAAAAAAAACTTTCATAAATGTAGCTTTTAATATTCCTTGAAGGGTAAGGGGATTTTAAAAGATATATGTAGTTTTAAAAACAATGTACTCTAAGTAAATTACACCTCAATAAAACTGGTTTACAAAGAAAAAACTGTACACACTCCCAGGAGGGGCAATACATCTAACAAAGGGACCCTAAGTTCCAACAGTAAGACTGGACCTAAACTGAGAACTGGGACCTAAATTTCCTAGGAGAGGATTCCTCCTAGGCTTATCTTTCTTCTCATTCTGTATACCACTTCCGTGATCTCATTCATTCCTACACACTGATAACTCCAACTATGTTTTTTGCCCAAATGTCTCCCAATCTCCAGAACCATATGTACAACTACTACTCTGTAATATCAGTGTTTCATTTGGGTGCACCAAAAGTAAACTCACACTAACACGTCCAAAATTAAATATAGCATACTGCCCATCAACCTGTTCCTCCACTGGTTTCCTTCTCATAGTCCTTAACCACTCAGACCACAAACTCAGAAGTCATTGTCAATTTCTGTCAGTCACATCTAATCAATCTGTCACTAAGCCCTCTGTGTTCAATCTCTGCCACCACTGCAACTAAATTTTAATTGGTCTTCTAACCTCCATTTCTGCACTCCACTGACTTCTACCCTAAAACTAATACCGCCCGTAATATTATACTCTTAAATGCAAATTTAATGTATCACTTTCTGTCTCAAAACCATCCAATGGCTCCTTATCATTTAGAAAAGTAAGTCTGAAGTCCTTACACAGTATCAAAAGAAGAAAGGGAACTTCCTAAGACATTATTTGTCTGCAAGACACTACTACATAGGCTTTAGGCATCTTCAAGGCCAGAGCTGTACATTTTTAGCACTGACCACAATTTATCCATAAGAGAGTATCTCCTACATGGATGCTCAGTAAATGGAGACTTGGTGAGTAGGAGAATAAATTCATTTCCCACCACTCTTCCACCCCATCCTCCAGCCACATTCACTTTCTTTTTAAAATTTTGTATACTACTTCTCTCAGCCTGGAATGAATGCCCTTCCTAATCTTACTCATTTCTAGATAGTGTCTTCTCCACTGTGCTCTATTCACATTGTGTACATATTTCTAACAGAGACTATATAAAACTGCATTATAATCATCTGTGGTCACTTCAAGACAAAATTCATAATTGCCACCTCTATGCTATCTCTATACCTTAATAACCCATTATAATTGCAGGGGCACCTGGGTGGCTCAGTCGGTTAAGCGTCCAACTCTTGATTTTGGCTCAGGTCATGATCTCAGGGTCCTGGGACTGAGCCCCACGATGGGCTCTGTGCTCAAGGGCGGGGGTGGTGTGTGTGCTTGAGGATTTCTCTCCCTTTCCCTTTGTTCCTCCCCCATTCATTCTTGCTCTCTCGCTCTCAAATAAATAAATAAATCTTTTTAAAAAATAAAAATAAGTAGAGGCTTTAAAGAGGTAATTAAGGTAAAATAAGGTTGTATGAATATACCCTAATCCAATCGGTGTCCTTATAAGAAGAGGAGATTTGGACAAAGAGACACCAGGGGTCTGTGCACACAGAGAAATGATGACATGAGGGCACAGCAAGAAGGTAGCCATCTGTAAGCCAAAGAGAAGCCTCGAGAAAAACCAAACCTGCTGACACTTTCATTTTGGACTTAAAATCTCCAGAACTGTAAGAAAATTAATTTCTGTTCTTTAAGGCACTTTTCGTGTATAGGATTTTGTTACGGAAGCTCTAGCAAACTAACACCATAACACATAGCATAATGTTTGCCACAGATTAATTATTCAACATGTATTACATCTGAGTATCTCTACCACAAGAGGCAAGGACTGTCACAGCCATCTTTGTATTCTAAGCACCCAGTTCAGTAACTAGTACATGTTACTCATAAATACTAATAGAAAATATGAATGGGTTTGGCTGAAGCGCAGCCCGCAGAGGGCTCCAAAAGCTAGGGTGAAGCTGTGAGCTTTATTCCTAAGCGAACTGGTATAAAACAGAAGATTTTGAGGAGACTACAAGACTAGGGCTGAACTTTCTGCGAAACGAGCTCAATAACGGTTTGTGAATGAGATTGGGGGCTAGAGAATACAATATACTATAAGACAAAGAATGGAGAATGGTTTAACATATATAGATCTATCATATATAGATGATAATTAGGGTCAAATATCTGATACTAGTTACATTTAGAACTACAAGTTAAAATCCTTCTGGCTAACATATTTAATTTCTGTCCACTTCATCCTCAAGGGAGAGAATCTGGGTAAACACTGAGGCAACATGTACAGCTCTCAAAATACTGGCTTTTGTCTTCTATGTATATGCTAGTTTTTTCCCCCAAATTGCCAAGGGTTCTGCAAAACAGAACACTATAAGCTTCCAAATACTCATGGGAGCTTGTAAAAGTAATACAAAACTCATGTAATTTCCACTTGCTACACAACAGACCCTGAGGTTGTTTTCCTAATACATAACAAGTGGTTCTGCTAAGAAAAAAACAAGCCTCTTAACTTAAAGATATGAAATAATCTGAACAGAGCTAAAATCGTGCTTTTGAATTATATCACACTCTTTGCATCTAAAACAGTGAAAAAAGAAAGTTGTAAGTGTACCATGTCAACTCTGTGAGATATTCTTTGATTATACAACTGCATTAGTCAGGAAAAGCTTATTATGCACCTGAAGCCATGGTTTCTTCCTCAAAAAGGTTTAAAATCTGAATTGACCAGATTGACCTTTATGATTAACCCAATGGTTATAATTGTGGTTATAATTAAGTAACATCGGGCAGGGAGGGGGATCTGGATTGACCTCAACTGGCTTTCTCTAACCATTCAAATTTATTTTTCACTCAGTCCCTAGATTTTTTCCAAAATAGGATTAAATTCTAAATGTGGTCCAGGGAATTTAATACACAGGTACCCACTAAGCAACCACTTTATGAAAAATTAAGGCACAATTTAAATAAACTAATTATGATAACAAATAAAAATATGAACTACTAACCTCTATGGAACACGTAACATGTCTCAGGCATTATACTAAGGGCTTAATATATTTAGGTTGAACCATATGAAAAATGGTAGTTTCGTAAGATTTAACCTAATACATCTTCTCATTTAACCCATACAACCAACCCAAAGAATACTTCAATTACCCCTCTTTTGCAAATAAGGATATTAAAATGAGGGGTGCCTGGGTGGCTCAGTGGGTTAAAGCCTCTGCCTTCGGCTCAGGTCATGATCTCAGGGTCCTGGGATCGAGCCCCGCGTAGGGCTCCCTGCTCAGCAGGGAGCCTACTTCCTCCTCTCTCTGCCTGCCTCTCTGCCTACTTGTGATCTCTCTCTCTGTGTCAAATAAATAAAATCTTAAAAAAAAAAAAGGATATTAAAACGTGAAGGACTAAATTCCATCATGTTAATGAACTAGGTAATAACAGAACTGGGACTAACATTTAGGCATAAATCCAAAGTCTAATTCTTATTATCTCCTACAGTTTCAGCAACCTCTGTGTCTTGAAAACTAAGACACTGTGTAGGCACTCAAGTACTTTCATACTTTGGTCAAGGCCACTATACACACTTGTGCAGACTGCACCCTCACCAAGGGCCCCAGCAAAGAAATTAAATGAAGCTGATATCCAGCCCATTCTTCACTACCCAAAACTGTGGTCCTGTTGCTGGATGCCAGCTACACAGAAGGAGAAGATTCTCACACTCACACAAAATTGTTATATTGGCTAACAACGGTCCTGATGCTGCTGGTAAAAGAAAACAAAATTGTAAGAAAAATTTAATAATACAGATTAAAAGCCTTAAAAGATATTTATATATATATGTATGTGTATATATCTACACACATACATATATATATATATCCCTTGATTCAAAATTTTCACTTTAAGAAATTCATTCTGGGCGCCTGGGTGGCTCAGTGGGTTAAAGCCTCTGCCTTCAGAGTCATGATCTCAGGGTCCTGGGATCGAGGCCTGCATTGGGCTCTCTGCTCGGCGGGGAGCCTGCTTCCTCCTCTCTCTCTCTACCTGCCTCTCTGCCTACTTGTAATCTCTCTCTCTGTCAAATAAATAAATTAAAAAAAAAAAAAGAAATTCATTCTAAGGGAACAGTTAAGGATGTACATAAAATTTATGCTACAAAGATATTCATCATTGTTATAACAGAGGAAAAAACTAAAAAAATCCAGTATGTCCAACAATGGGGTATTAGGTATAATAGTACATCTAGGTGATTAAAATAATGTCATAGAAATATATTCACTTATAAACTTTTCACAAAATACCACATGAATGACAAAGTTCACAAAAATTATGCTCTTATCTTAGTAAAAATATTATGCGGGTATGTATTCCATATACAATATATCCGTATATGTGAGAGAGAACACGAGGTAAAGGAATTACAAGTTATTTTAATTATTCCTTTGTTTTTAATCTCTAGAAATTTTTCTATATAACATATACAATAAAAAGTCAAAATGAAGCAAAAGAAACAAAAACTAACAAGAGGCAAATGTCCGAATACAAAGCCTAAGAACAGCTACGTAAAATGTTATGCTGCCTCTAAACTTGGAATTAGGATATATGACGTGCTGTGGTCTAAATTTAGACAAGAAACACCTAATTTCATGTGAAAGTGAGAAACCAAGGTCATTCTAACAAGTGGCCTAAGAACTACTGCTCATGAATACAGAAACAAAGCAGGAACTGTATTCTAACTACCTTGACATAAATGAAACTTAAATCGATGTTTAAGAAGTAAAAAGCATCTTACTTGTCTATCATCTATTGCAGAAACAGAATCCTCAGCAGAGTAAGGGAGAGAATAACAGTCCCTGTCAGTTGGCAACTGGCCAGCCACTACCAGCTGGCCTTGGTGTACTCATTAAACATAAACAATTTTAGGAACACAACATCAGAAAAGGCCACTCTGTGACCATGATGGATCAAGATAAAAACAACAGCACTCCATAATCATATCTGAACATAGACAAAAGTATTAACATTATCCTAGCTACAAAAATAACCAAAAATAACCCTATCTTGGATAATATGAATGACTGCTTCTTCTTTCCCCATCCCAGTTTTAGCCTTGTTCCATTCTTCTTGTCTTCCAGGTCCTTAAAATACCTAATCACAAAATTACGCCCCCCCCCCAACTTCCTAAGAGCATCCAATCTACTGCAATGCCCTATTTTCTTAAATCCTCTCCAAAATTCTCAGCAGAAGCTCAAATCCCATATGGTTCCATATGGTATATATTCTTCCCATAACAATGAATCGGTCAATTCATTTTGTTTTAATTACAGATGTTTCTAGAGGTCCTTCCTGGAGGACACTCAAAGAGCTGGGACTACAGATTTGAGTACAGGGTGGGATTAGGAACAAAACAATAAAATAACATTAAAAATACCCACAATCTACAGAATACACACTGTCTACCTAAAGGAGTCTTTTACTACATAAACTCATTCTATAATGAGTTCCCATCAATTTGGAATTCCCAGTGTTTATCAGCATTGGTGATGTTGACTAAACAAATTTCACATTCAATTCTCAATTACTCAGTTTTCCACCCTACCTGAACAAAATAAGAATCAAAGTACAAAAAGTAAAAACTAAACCCTGAACAGAATACCGAAAATATAAAGTCCTCTAATATAAATGCATTATTTAATGTAATAAAATAATAATTATATTTAAGTATGAGTTCCTCATAGAGAAGTTTCTAGAGTACCTGGGTGGCTCAGTGGGTTAAAGCCTCTGCCTTGAGCTCAGGTCATGATCACAGGATCCTGGGCTTGAGGCCTGCATTGGGCTCTCTGCCCAGCAGGGAGCCTGCTTCCTCCTCTCTCTCTCTGCCTGCCTCTCAGCCTACTTGTGATCTCTCTCTCTCTTTGTCAAATAAATAAAATCTTAAAAAAAAAAAAGAGTTTCTAAATACAATAATATGTCCTTAAAACTAATTTATCTACCTGAAACAGGGGCATGCTTTAGTATTTAAACTTTCAACTATCTCCTCATTGATCACCAAAGTGAATCTTGCCCAGCGCCTCCTTACCTCCTGGGTCCTTATCTGGATTGTACTCTAGAGCATTGCTACAGATGAGGTCAATATCTTTCAGAAAATCCTTAGCAGTCAGGTAATTATGCTTATCAATTTTAGTTATTACTGTTGATAAATCCATTGGTTCCTTGATTACTTCAAGATAATCTGAAACCTAAAACAAAGAGGGTATTTTAATGAAAATTACTTCTATTTCATAGGCTCTACTCATAAAAACACAAAACCATAGAGTTATTTAAAAATTAAATCTAAATATCTTAAAAATAATTACAAATAAAGATAAAATTGTAGAACAATTTATGCTACTAACGTTACTACTTTGATGTCATACTTTCCATGAAAAGCTTTGGTTTCAAGTCATATCTAAGTCAACTTTGAAATGTTTTGCATTTTGAAATATAAAACCAATTTTGTCAGCTTTCCCCCGCCAATCCTTTGGATCTACCTGAGAAGAAAACGTATTGGTAAAAGCACCCAGTTAAGTATCAATAAATATTACTTCACGAAATTTTTTTGAAGGAAATTAAGAAACACAGATTTTTCATATTATTAAACAAGTTCTCTGGTAAATCTCTTTAATATCTTTAAACAAAAGAAAATGTTTTTTTCTTTCTCATTTTTCAGTGTGAATTATTTCATGGAAAGTGTTTTCTGCTCCTTTGGAGTCATTACAAACATTTTGAGTCAATTATACAACAAAAATAAGTATTGCCTTCATGACTAGTAAAAGATTTGCTTGGACTTTTAAAAATCATAAACAAATTCGCAAGCAAATGTGCTCTATGTGCCAACTTTCTGGGAGATAACCCAAAATAGGAGCTAGTAAGTCAGGATTTGCCCAATGTTTTATATCATTCAACCACTAAGGAAGCTCACCAATCTTTCTATTGCCTCCCCCAAAGCAAATTTCAAATCAAGTCATCAGGTTTGACATAAAAGCAGTCTTAGAAACATCTAATTAATCCCAAATTCTGGAGCAAGGATAATTTCTCCTCTATGAAACTAAAGGTTACTTTTTCTCCATTGCAAATACACACACACACACACACACATTTTATACATGTTTTTAAATTTTTAAGTAACGGTGTGGACATGTAATAATTTATTTTTTAACTTCTAGGAGCTGAAAATGTCCTTATAGGGGAGGCAGTTGAAGCTATACTGAACAAATAATAGCTCAGAAGATATTAGTTGGATTCTGGTTCTGGCACTTGGCATGCCTTGTGTACATATGGAAACTGTTAATTAACTGCAAAGCACTATAAAAATTTGCATTATTGGGTTGTCTGGGTGGCTCAGTTGGTTAAGCGTCTGCTTCTCCCTCTCCTGCTGCCCCCACACCCCTCCACTCATGCTCACTCTCTATCAAATAAATATTTTTTTAAAATTTATATTACTAAAGTTTATAAAATTTTTACCCCAATACTTAATTTTAAATTCAGTGTTTATTTTCTAAACCTCTGTTTTCTCTGAAGTCTGCTTTATGAATTCCATAAAGTTTTTAGACATGTCAAATTCATTATTTGAATATAAATTTTTATGTATTAGGTTATTTAAATGTTATCTTTTGCAACACCTGGATGGCTCAGTTGGTTAAGCATCAGCCTTCCACTCGGGTCATCATCTAGGGGTCCTGGGATGAGCCCTGCCTCCCGCTCCCTGATCAGTGGGGAGTCTGCCTCTCCCTCTCCCTTTCCTCCACTGCTGACCCCACCCCACCCTCACACTCATGCTCTCTCTCTCTAATAAATAAAATCTTAAAAAAAAAAATGCTCGGGCGCCTGGGTGGCTCGGTAGGTTAAAGCCTCTGCCTTCGGCTCAGGTCATGATCTCAGCGTCCTGGGATCGAGGCCCGCATCGGGCTCTCTGCTCGGCGGGGAGCCTGCTTCCTCCTCTCTCTCTGCCTGCCTCTCTGCCTACTTGTGATCTGATCTTTCTCTGTGTCAAATAAATAAATAAAATCTTAAAAAAAAAAAAAAAAGAGCAAAGAACCAGTAGCTGAACGAACATAAGAAAGTATAAAAGAGAAAATAAGAAAACATCACCCTTGAATAAAAGTTTTATCTAACCAACATTTTCTATCCCCTTCCAATGCCTTACTATCCTTTATAAAACTTTTACTCTACCACAGATGGCATTTGAAATCTGATCATTTCTTCTGTTTAGAATGAAAGAGAGTTCTCTGGGAGAAAAGCAAAATTGGTTCACTCCCAGTACAGGAGGTTGACTTGAGGTCAAGCCCTTATCAATTATGTGTCAGAGGCGCCTGGGTGGCTCAGTCATTAAGCTTCTGCCTTAGGCTCAGGTCATGATCCCAAGGTCCTGAGATCAAGCCCCACATCAGGGTCCCAGNCGGGGGGGGGGGGGGGGGGGGGCGGCTGCTTTTCCCTCTCCCACTCCCCCTGCTTGTGTTCCCTCTCTCACTGTCTTTCTTTCTCAAATAAATAAAATCTTAAAAAAAAAAAAATTCAAGTGTCAGAGTCCCATACCCAATTTGAAATAAAAATAAACATCTAAAATAATCTTGAAAGTAGGCAGTTTTAAGATTATCTGATAACACTAAGAGGGAGAAAAATGTTCCAAAAATGTAAAATGTTATGTATTAATTCCAAAAGCAAATTAGGCAATTCCTGTCATTTCAGCAGAAAAAGATTTAAAATATAGCTGTGATATAATGTAAGGAATGTGGGCTTTGAATTTCAAAAAAACCTTTGAGTCTTGGCTATGTCACTTGCCTGCAAGCCTCAGTTTCCTGAGCTGCAACATCAGAATCATAATAATGACCTTGTGAGGTTGTTAAAAGGATCAAATGGATAAAACTATGTATTGTGGATAAATAGTATACAAATAAAGTTATAGATAGTCCCTTTACTCCAAAAAACAAACAAACAAAAACCAAAAACGGGAAAATAGCTATTTTCAGAGGGAGGAAAAAAACATAATGCTAGCTTATTTTTCCCAGTCAGAGATGAGGTGGTAATGATTCCAAAGGAATCTGCTCAGGTCCAAAAGTACAGATTTCACAACAAGGACGCAACATTAAACTATGAATCATTTCATAATTCAAATTAAAAAAAGATGAAAAAAAAAACTAACAACACCAAAGCTGTTCAAACATGGAGTCTGAACTATAAGAAGAAGGCCAGTAAAGACTGTATTGTGTTCATCCACACACTATATTATCCCAGGATAAAAAAATAAAACAAAAACAAAACAAAACAAAATTTTATCTACAGTATTAAGTAGATTCCAAATGGAAAATTTCTTTTCTTATCATCACAAACCATGCTCCCACAAGGACACAAAACAATACACATAAAAAGTAAGAAATTTTCCACTGGGAGCAGAGAAAATCCTTGTAGGGAAAAACAATTTTAGCTGCATAGGATATACTTAACTTCAAAAAGCATCTTAGTCACAGGCATTTCCAAAATATGAAAGATAAATTTCAGGCTTCTTTGCCACCTCTTTCACTAAGGTATATATAATTTGGAAAATGCCAAAATTAATTGGTATTGATTGGTTAACACCAATATACTTTTTAAGAGCAAGATTTATCCTGGAATAAAAATAGTCTAGTATGGACATTCCACTAAAGTTAACATTTAATCCTCTTCTTAAACTGAAGAGATAGAGATCACAAAGATCAATACTAATTAAGAGGACATACAAATTGGTCACTATTTTCATCCAAAAGTCACCAGATGTTTGCTGATGACATCAGTAGTTATCACATGGATTAAAATTTTACAGGCTAGGGGTAATATTCATCCATGCCTTTGCTTTTTTTCCTTCCAAAAAAAGATGTCAATATTTTTTTCTTTTAGCCAGTTCAACTTCACTGTTTGCACACTACTGAAACAAGACCTCTTCAATATCCACCGGTTTGCTGAAGATGTTAAAGCGTTTATCTGTGGCCAGCCTCTTGGTTACATCCCTGAGAAACAACCGCAACTCTCTTAAAGTATTTTCCTCCTGGTCCTCCATCCGATTTTTTTCTGATTCTGATAACTGACGAGGTGGAGAAGGTAGTGCAAGGGGAAGCACTTCCATAGCACAAAGACCTAAAGAAAATAGAAGAAAATGTTAAGATTCCAACATGGCAGAGCCAGAACCTCAATTATTTTTTCTGCCATTTATTCAAAAAAGAATTCCAAGTACATACAAACCACTTGCAAACCCAGCAAGTAAAAATTTGAACGGAAACTAACAGTACATTAGAGAATAGATTTACTCCATAAAAACAATTCATAGTAGGACTCCTTTAAATGGCAAATGATATGATTTTAAATAATTCAATTTTGAAATATGATTTATATACAACTCAAAAAATATTTCAAATCAACAAAAATATCTTTAGGTGAAGAACTATATACCGATTTGCTTAAAGTCAATGTTGTTTAAAAACCTTCTTCTCAAAATGGGGTTGCCTTATATGCATGAAAGTGAAATAGGCAAGTAAACAAGTCTTTGATCCTTCCCCCTCCCAAAAGAGTTCTAATTTTAGACAAGTTTTCTATAACATAGTAGGGGTAGTGAATGGCATGTACCTGTGCAGGGAACAAAAAGAAATTACGAACTGGGGGCCCCTGGGTAGCTCAGTCATTTACCTGTCTGACTCGATTTCAGCTTAGCTCATGATCTCAGGATCATGAGATTGAGCCCTGTGTGGGGCTCTGCGCTGGGTGTGGAGCCTGCTCAAGATTCTCCCTCTCTCTACCCATCCCTACCCTCTCTCTCCCTCAAAAAAAAAAAAAAAAAAAAAAGGAACTAAAAAAAGAATCCCAAAGACATGGATAAGATGGAAATCCAGTCTACAGTGTTATATATAAAATCTATAATATTCACTCTCTACCCTAAAACAAACAAAAAATCTCAAAAAGTAAAGTATTAACTTTCCTAAACATATTATTCCCTAATTCCTCAAAGGATTTTCCCAGTATCACACTGAATTTCAGGATTAAAATTTTAAGGATTATGGCTGATTTCTAAATAGCCCCTAAGATGAAAAATAGAAGTCAACAGAAGTAACGCAAAAAGAAAAAGAATTATGTTAATCTTTAACACAGAAAATTCAATCTATGAAACTAAAATGTATCTGGGAGTATGCAAGATAAAATGAATCATTTTCATAATGAAATATTTTAAATACTGTTATTTAGATTAACAGGAGGCAACAACCAATAATCAGAAGGTGTAACTTCCATATTTAATTTCCCAAGGTTTCTACAGGGAAAAAAACCCCCACAAATACAGCCATTTGATAGATGCTCATTTTTAGAACTCCGAGAAAATGTGGAAACGAGTCACTAAAGAATAATAAAATGACTGAAGTGTTGGATAATGTAATCAATAAAAAACAGAAGTAGAATACACAAAAGCAAGGACTTGGAAGGGGTGGAAATGTATTTAATATCCTACTAGAACCACATGAGAAACATTAAAGATATAACGACGGGAAAGACACTTAAAAACTTATGACACTTAAAACTTGCTATTTTCAAGAAGAGGCTGTAAGATTACAAAGAAGACCTCATCTTTTATACATCTTTAAGACTAGAAAGAGTCTCTTGAGTGACTCAGAATGCATTCCTCACTTAAGTCAGGGGGCTGAAATTTGAAATACTATTCTATTAAACCAAATCCAAGAAAATTCTAATTCTTAAAACAAACTCATGATAGGTTTCCAAGTGCCTACCATAAGATATCTAACATAATAGGTACTCAATAAATATGTGAAAGATAAATAAACCAGAGAAGGCAAACATTCTAATCATCTCTTGACCCATCACACCTACCCTGACCCGCAAAATAATCAGCACACCACCTGGTATTCTCGAAATTACAGTTCAAGCCCTCTGTACTTAAACTGACTAAAACAGAACACTTTTTGAGCCTCAGAATGTGAAATCTACCAGAGCATCTAGACAGAAATAAGAAGAAGACTTCAATAACAGTCACTTGTTAATAAAGCCTTAACTATGAGGCTGTACTTCACAATCTCCTCAAGTCAGGTAAACACAATGACCACTCCATCTAAAGAGAAATAACCATCTAAAGAGAATGTGTCCATCTAAAGAGCAGAATCTAAAAAACAGACTTTACTTCTATAAGAAATGTTTTTTTAAAGAAAGTGACAAGAAGAAAGGGCATTTCTTAATTCCATTCCCCATCCCCTTCCCCCCATTTTCCTAAAGACTTTAGGAACTTTACCAGTGTGTTTCCTCCGTGGTGGAGCCATTGATGCCTGATTGAGAATCAATTCTTGGAAAAATTTTCTTCTGTCTTCTTCAATAGGCCTTTGAATATACAAGACCTCTTCATACTGTATTCTAAAGATACATTTAACCTACACACATACACACAAAGACATTAAATATGTAGAGAATTAAAAGCTTACTTATTATACCAAACTACAATTTCATCAACTTCCAGTACCATCTTTAATTTTCATTCATGTGGGATTAGGGTTAACCCCTAAGGCTATGCTGTTGATTCAACTTCACTGACTTATCCATAACAGGAGAATGACCAGTTGCCCAAGTCATTAATAAATTATACTATCCCTGGAAAAGTCAACAAATAATAGCAGAAAGGGTAACTGATTATAATAGTTAGATGGCAAATCTCGAAAGACTTCTTGCATAAGAGCTAGAAAAGTAATTACCTAGAATCTACACTAGAGAGCTGGTAGGATGCTAACAACACCGCCTTCTTGTATGTCATTTCTGTGTACTTTCTATTCAGTGATTTCCTTTCCTGGGCTCTTTTCATACCAAGTCTATTCCACTGCATCTTCCAGAATCCTGGTTTCACTGCAAATAAACTATACCTTCAGTTTCTCCCCAGAATGCTCCACAGTGACACCACCTTCCACACAAAACTCCCAAGCTATATTAAGCCGGTCATTCTCACATCCCTCAGCTCCTCCCCACCGGTGATTACCTACCTCTCCTTTGTTTACCTCCTCTATAGAACCTTCGACCCCAGATGTTCCCCTTGCAAGACAGGCTGTTTAAATCTTCCACATCATCCACATTAATTCTACACACTTTAATTTTTATGTTTTCCTAGAAGTCTATAGTCCATTTCTAGACACCAAACTCCCTGAGAACAAAGACCATTCCTTATTCACCTGTTTTCCTATACCTACTACAGTGACTGGGACATACTAATGTGTAATTAGCATGGAATGAATGAGTAAAGTTTGCAATTTCTTTCCCCAGCCTAGATCAAAATGGCAACTGCAAATGAAAAAGGGAAAAAGTCACTAATATGGAAAGAAGAACCAACTATGAGACAATGAGGAAACACTGGATCAAAGTTCAAAACATTAGATCCTAGCCCAAATTTAGCCAGACATTTATGATAAACTTAGATAATTCATTCAGTGTGTCATGTCTAACCACGTACTGAATTGAAGACTAAAAACTTCTAAATATTATTTCAATTAACCTTTAGAATAATGAAGTACATAGAGGAGTCCTTCATTTTACACTTGAGAAAACTTAGACTTGGAAAGGTTTACGTAACTGGCTTAAGGTTACAAAATAAGCAAAAAAAAAAAAAACAACAACAAAAAAAAACCCCACAACTAGATTACGTAATCTCTAAAGGCCTGTTCCAGCTCTAAAATTCTAACATAGAAAAGAAACAATGAAAAGTAGAATTCAAAATTTGGACAGGGAACTATTTACCTCGACCCAAAGCCAAATCCTCTAAAAGTTTATAAAATTTCACCATGTGGCCTTCCAATATTTTTTTTGTAGACAACTTTCATATAAAATTCCCCCCAACCCTTTGATCTATGCTTCACTGGTCCTTCCTTGAAAGTTCTGCAAAGTAAATTTACCAGTGAATACCGGTTGTGTGCTAAATATAATACCAAGTACTGCCATTACAAACTTGAAGGAAATACAATTACTTCCTGATGTCAAGGATCTTAAAAGTTTCACAAGAAAGCATTATGGTACCACACCAGAAGTGCTGTAACGCTTTGTAGAGAAACAGAAGAGACTCTGCAGGAGGTAGGGGTGAAGAGGCTTTAGATGAGGTACAGCAGCAGAAATAGCTAATATTAACTGGGTCTTGAAAAATAGAATCCAATACCCTAGAAGTACCAGGATTTTGTTTGAGAGTAGCAAAACATTTAATCTCAATTTTAAATATTCTTCCTTCTAATCATTTTTCAACATTGTGCTAAACTCTGTGAATACAAAAGCATACGAAGAGTAAGTCTGTAATAATACCCTGATACTCCTACCAGGTTATTACCAACAGCTTAGAATCCATCACTTTGTAAGTAGGCTACATTTTACTTTAAATTTACTCCTAGCTTTATCTTCTGACATTCCCAGCCTCAAATTTCATGCTGCAACTAGACAAGAAGCTTCCTATAACTCCCTGAAATCATGCTTTCTCACACTGGTTCACAGTGATCTGTATATGTGCTATCCACTCTTTCCTAATCCTGTTTTTAATTCTCCACTCAAGCCAATGCTTTCCGGGTGATGTTTTCTCTGACTTTCCCAGATACACTCAGGCATACCTTCTAATACCCTTATTAAACTTTAAGTTCAATGATTTTTAGTAAATTAATTCAGTTGTGCAACCACCACAAGTCAGTTTTAAAACATTACCATTACCTCCAAAGATCACCCTCATGTCCATCTGCCATCAATCCCTACTCATGCTCACATTCCCCACCCAACAACCACTGATTTACTGTCTCTAGAGATGTGCTTTTTCTAGAAATTGTGTATCATGTAGTCTTTTTATGTCTAGCTTCTCTCAATTAGCATAATTTATTGGAGCTCATCCACATTGTAGAATGTATCCGTTCATTCCATTTAATACTGAACAGTATTTCACTGTGTGTATATAAAAATGGTTGGTTTTACCAATCACCAGTGAATGAACAATGGCCTGTTTCCACTATTATGAATAATGGTAATAGGAACATTTGTATTCAAGTCTTTGTATGAACATATTTCTCTTCTGTAGTTACCTAGGAGTGGAAATGCTGAGCCATATCATAAGTTTATGACTAACATCTTAAAACTGCCAGTTTTTCAAAAAATGACTACATGCTTTATAATTCCACCACCAGTATATAAAGCCTCCAGCTTCTCTAACATCCTTTGCCAACACTCAATATCATCTAGTAGTTGTACAATGGTATCCTATTCCTGAATGACTAATGATATTAAGAATCTTTTCCCATGCTTTATTAGCCCAAGAGAATACATACTCTTTGGTGAAATGTCTATTTAAATCTTAACTTACAGTCTTTTTTACCTTAATTGTGGTAAAATAGTCGTAACATAAAATTTGCCAGTTTTATCATTTTTAATTACACAGCCTGTTGCATTAAGTATATTTGCATTGTTATGCAACCATCACACCATCTAACTCCAGAGCTTTTTCATCCTCTCCAAATTAAATATTGTATCCAGTAAATATCAACCCCTTCCCCATACTCTCCCTTCCCCCAGCCCCTGACAATCACCATTCTTTCTATCCCTGTGAATCTGACTACTCTAGGAACTTTTTATTTTATTTTATTTTTTTTAAAGATTTATTTATTTATTTACTTGACAGAGAGAGAGAGAGAGAGAGAGAGAGATCACTAGTAGGCAGAGAGGCAGGCAGAGAGAGAGGAGGAAGCAGGCTCCCCACTGAGCAGGGAACCTGATGTGGGCCTCGATCCCAGGACCCTGAGATCATGACCTGAGCCGAAGGCAGAGGCTTTAACCCACTGAGCCACCCAGGCGCCCTACTCTAGGAACTTTTTAAAAGAGGAATCATTTATTTGTCCTTTAGTGACAGGCCTATTTCACTTAGCATAATGTCTTTAAGGTTCATCTACGTTGTAGCATGTGTTAAAATTTCCTTCCTTTTTAAAGCTAAATAATGTTATTCTGTATGCATATGCCACATTTTCTTTATCCATCTGTCTGCTGGTGGACATTTGTGTGTTTCTACCTCTTGGCTATTGTGAATAATGCCGCTATGAACATGGGTATAAAAATGCCTGTTTGAATTGCTTTCATTTCTTTTCAGTGTATACTTAAAAGTAGAATTGCTGGATCACATGATAACGCTTTAATTTTTTAAGGAATCATTGGACCATTTATTTTCAATGATGCTGCACAATTTTACATTTCCACCAGCAATACACAAGGGCTCTAATTTCTTCATGTGCTGACCAACACTAGTTGTTTTGTTTTGTTTGTAAGACTGTTTTTAAGTTTTTGTTTTATGTTTTTGTTTTATTTGACAGAGAGCACAAGCAGGGCGAGCAGCAGGTAGAGGGAGAGGGAGAAGTAGGCTCTCCACCAAGCAGGGAGCCCGATGTGGGACTCAATCCCAGGACCCTGGGATCATGACCTGCGCCAAAGTCAGTTGCTTAATTGACTGAGTTGCTCAGGCGTCCCCATTTTCTGTTTTTATGATAATAGCCATCCTAATAGGTATGAACTGACATCTCACTGTGGTCTTAATTTGATTTCCCTTTTGATGAGTGACGTTCAGTATCTTCACATGTGCTATTGGCCATTTGAGTACCTCCTTTAAGGAAAGTTTATCAACCCTTTATCGGATATATGATTTGTAAACATTTTCTGCCTCTCTGTGGGTTGCTTTATCAATCTGTTGCCCTTTGATGCAACAAGTTTTTAATTTGATAAAATCCAGTTTATCTGTTTTTTTCTTTTGTTGCCTGTACTTGTGGTACAGAGCCAAGAAATCATTACTAAATCCAATGTCATAAATCTTTTCTACTATGCTTTCTTCTAAGGGTTTTATGGTTTTAAGTCTTCTGTTTAGTTCTCTGATCCATTTTGAGCTAATTTTTGCATATGGTATAAGATAAGGATCCAATTCATTTCTTTTGTAGGAGGTATCCAGTTTTCCCAGCACCATTTGTTGAAATGACTATCCTTTCCCCCATGAATGGTCTTCACACTCTTGTTGAAAATCATTTGTTGTAGTCCTGTGTTGAGTTTTTTAAAGTAATCTCCACGCCCAATGTGGGACTTGAACTCATGACCCCAAGATCACGAGTTGCATTCTCTAGTGACTGTGCCAGCCAGGCACCCTGAAAAAGTTCTTAATACATTCTGGATTTAAGTTTTATCAAGATATGCAATTTGAGGTATTTGAAATATTTTTTTTCCCAGGCTATGGCTTGTTTTCTCATTTTCTTAATGGTGTCTCTTTAAAAGTATTTAATTTTGATAAAGCTGACTTTATTAGTTTTTCCTGGATTCTGTTTTTACATATCATATAAATATTTTACGTATTATACTATCATAGCACTCTTCATACTATATTATTTTTTTCAAGTCTCTCTTCCCTCTACACTTTTTTTTAATATAGGTATATTTTTATTTATGGGGGGGGAGGGAGAGGGAAAGAGAATCTCAAGCAGACTCTGTGCTGAGTGTGGAGACTGACCTTACAACCCTGAGATCATGACTGAGCAGAAATCAAGAACTGGACGCTTAACCAACTGAGCCACCCAGGTGCTCCACTCTAAACTTTGAATTATTAGAGAAAATGGCTATCTTTTGGTTTTTCACCTATTTTATTCATTCATTCAACAAAGATTTACCATACTAGAAATATGTACATGTATATATGCATCAATTTGTGAGTATTCCGTGTGTGTGTACACATAAGGCAGCTAAGCATTGTGAATGAAAGCACGAGAAAAACAAACACTGGACCTGCCTTAAACAAATTCTCTTGTTGTAACAATGCATTGCACACAATAGGCACATAGTATGTTTCTGATGAATAAACAACGGTTTTAACTTGATAAATACAAAACCCTTATTTCCCTGACCACTCATCAGCGTAAGCATCACGATATCCAGAAATGGTCTCTCTGCATCTTAAAGAGTACAGTGCATTATAAGTGCATGACCTCTGTAATGAGACAAACCTGGGTTCAAACTTTGCTCTGCCATACTAGCTGTGTTTCTTCATCTGTCAAATGGGAAAACAACAGTAATACTTCTCTTACTAAACAGTTTAAAAAAATTGTGTTAGATAATATATGTAACTGGTTCCTACACTGCCCGGGACATAGTTGCCTAAGTGGCAGCAATTCTTTCATTACCAAAATCTTTTCATTTTACCTCATTTATTAAATGTTAGAGGTGTCAGTCCCCAGTTTTAAAGGCAGAGCTCATTCAAACTCCGTAATGGGGAAAATTAAGATTTCAAGATCTCAAAGATAAAGGGAATGGGAAATTAGGTCAGAAATGAACCTAAGACAGCTTTCATGAATAAAATTTGCTTTCCTCAAAACAAAATAAGTAAATAATCCATTAAATAAAAATAAACGATAACATTTTACCTTTACACAGTAACAATTCACGTTCATTTACTAGAGACAGCTGTGATTTTTTTTTTAATGATTTTATTTATTTATTTGACACAGAGAGAGAGAGAAAGAGATCGAGATCACAAGTAGGCAGAGAGGGAGGCAGGCTCCCTGCTCAGCAGGGAGCCCGATGCGGGCCTCGATCCTAGGACCCTGAGATCATGACCTGAGCCGAAAGCAGAGGCTTTAACCCACTGAGCCACCCAGGCGCCCGACAATTGTGATTTTAAGACGTGCAAAACCTCTTTCTTTGTAAATTTTAAGAATCATATAATTGTTATACAACAAAAAAATCAATACTAAGATATTTCTCTTATATACGTGAATCATTCACCTGAGTTTTCAATGCCCCTACTTGATTTCTCTACTTAAGTTACTGATTTTTAACTCCCAGTTCCCATGATAAACTGAGAGACACAAAAAGACATGAAATACCGAAATAACAAAATGCTGCTAGTAATCTTTATTTTCCTAAGTGTAGCTGAGGAGATATTTCCTTAAAATTCATTTCCAGGGGCACCTGGATGGCTCAGTCAGTTAAGCGTCCAACTCTTGATTTTGGCTCAGGTCATGACCTCAGGGTTATGAGACTGAGCCCCACATGGGGCTCTGCACTGGACGTGGAGCCTGATTAAGATTCTCTTTCTTCTGTCCCTCTCCCCTCCCTCTCTAAAATAAATAAGTAAAATTAAAAATAAAATAAAATTCATTTCTAATTATATCATCTTGAGCCTACCCACAATAATGCAATACCAAAATACATACTATGAATCTGTTCAGAAATATAAGTGCACTTCTTTCTGACCAAAGTTTGTTTTCCTTCCTATAAATATTTCTACTTTTTATCTGCTTCCTTGTTTAAAAGTCCCTTCCTATGCTCAATGCTCAATTCTTTTTTTTAACTCTCCTAAAGAGAAATAATTTGCAATTCTCATGTAACTCAACTAAAATTCTCCAACTATTCTCAGAGAAAGAGTCTACAGGGCCCACAAAAGTAAATTTACCTACACTAGAATTTTGCAAAAAGAAAAAAGAAATGAGGCTGAGCAAGAGCTCAAGCCAATGTGGTGATTCAGTGGTAAATTCCTATATTTTATGCAACAAACATTTATTAAGTAATCCCAATGTGTCAAGAAGTAGAGAAGTGGGTGCCTGGGTGGCTCAGTGGGTTCAGCCTCTGCCTTCAGCTCAGGTCATGATCTCTGGGTCCAGGGATCGAGTCCCACATCAGGCTCCCTGCTCAGCGGGGAGCCTGCTTCCCCCTCTCTCTCTGCCTGCCTCTCTACCTACCTGTGATCTCTCTCTCTCTCTCTCAATCTGTCAAATAAATAAATAAAATCTTTAAAAAAAAAAAAAAAGAAGTAGAGAAGTGAAGGACAGTAAGACAGTTCCCTCCTCTCAAAGACCTTGTGGTGTAGGTCAGAGGTTCTCAAAACGTTTTGGTCTCAGGATCTTATTAAACTCTCAAAAACTGGGCACCTGGGTGGCTCAGTTGGTTAAGCGACTGCCTTCAGCTCAGGTCATGATCCCAGAGTCCCTGGATCGAGTTCCGCATCGGGCTCCCAGCTCCATGGGGAGTCTGCTTCTCCCTCTGACCTTCTCCCCTCTCATGCTCTCTCTCCCCCTCTCTCTCTCAAATAAATAAAAATCTAAAAAAACAAACAAACAAAAAACTCTCAAAACCACTTGGGAACCCAAATGAGCTTCAGTTTATGCGAGTTACATCTGTCCAAAATTATGTATTAAAACTAAGAGCACTTCAAATTCTGTATTCATTTAAAACCTATTATATATTAACACTGAAAATGTATTTTGAAAATAAATTCTTTTAAAAAATGTATTTTCTAAAATATGAAATATATATAAGATAAAATTTAACCAGAAAAATGGCATTGTTTTACATTTCTTCAAATCTTTTTCATGTCTGGCTTACTGAGAGACAACTGGATTCTCATTTCTGCTTCTGCATTCAATCTGTTACAATATGTTGTTTTGACTGTAGTACATGAAGAAAACCCATATTCAAGCAGATATGTAGTTAGAAAAAAGAGGAATGTGACATCTCCCTGAAAGTCTTGTGGGGCCCACAGACGTCCTCGAATCACACTTGGATAACAGCTGATCTAGAGCAATGATTTCCAAATTTTTTATCTAACATCTCATCAGTAAAAACAAAATCTGAAAATATCTCTTCTAGTATATTTATTTAATACACTACTTAAATATACTATTCTACCAATATTATTTCTATTATAAAACCTATATACACAAAATACTTAAGATAATATGAAGACAAATGAAGTTCTAATGTATTTTTCAATGTCCCAATGTACTGCCTTAAGTACAAACTTACTTTGGAAACTACTGGATAAGGAGAGAGAGAGAGAGAGATGTAACTACAAAGAAACATCTACAAGAGAATGTTAAAGAGCTCTAAAAGATGAAATTATTACTTTGTCCCACAAAAAGAAAGTAGTTTTATATTACTAATAAAACATTACTCCTCCCTCAGGGGCGGGGGGTGGCCTCGGTGGCTCAGTTGGTTAAGTGTCTAACTCTTGATTTTGGCTCAAGTCATGATCTCAGGATCATGGGATGGAGCTCCATGGCAGGCTATGGGCTCAGCAGGGAGTCTGCTTGGGGTTCTCTCTCTCCCTCTGCCCCTCCCCACCCCTCACACCTGCTTGCACATGCTCTCTAAAATAAATAAATAAATCTTAAAAACAAAAAACAAACAAAAACATTACCCTCATGGTAACTAATTCTTTTTTGGCGTTGTTCTAGTTTAAAAGCTATGTGGAGAACCTTTTCTTTTCATCCCTAAATGAGTTTATTTTCTGAGAACCGTAACATTTACTACAGAAGATTCAGAAAATACAGATAAGAAATGAAAATTATTACAATATTAATACTCAGTAATAATTACTATTAACACTTCTGTTAATAGTTATATATGTAAATCGTTTTATTTAAATATATAAAACTACACAACTACCATATAGTTATTTCTATATAAACTTGGATAATACTATATATATACTGATTACCTGCATTTTTTAACAATGTATTCACATCTTTTCATGACTTTTTTTTTTAAGATTTTATTTTTAAGCAATCTCTACCCCCAACATGAACTCAAATTCACAACCCTGTGATCGAGAGTCACATGCTCTACCAACTGAGCCAGGATCCCATGACACTATTTTTTACATCAATACTTTAAAAGTTTCATTGTGTTTCATGGAAGAAATTTGTAACTTAGCCAATCCCCTATAATACGACACTTAGTTTCCTATCTATGAAAAAAGGCTATGATATTTTGTATTTTTTGTGTGGTCTACACCATATCTTTGTGTTAGTCCATGAAAAACTCTTCAGATAATCACCCATAAATGGTACTGCTGAACCAAAATATGGGTACATATTTGAATCTACTACTCGGACTGCCCTCAAGAGATTTATTCAACCATTTTTTATATTTGCCTATTTGACAGGTTAAAATCTGTATTTTACTTTTAAAATATCCACTGTATTTATCAATTAAATTCAATTAACCAACATATAGCACATTAGTTTCAGATATAGAGTTCAATAATTTATCAGCTGCATATAATACCCAGTGCTCATCACATCATGTGCCTCCTTAATGTCCATCACCCAATTATCCCATCCCCCCCCACCTCCCCTCCAGCAAAACTCAGTTTGTTTCCTATACTTGAGTCTCTCATGGTTTTCCACTCTCTCTAATGACTTTCCCATTCAGTTTTCCCTCACTTCCCCTATAATCCTCTGCACTGTTCCACTATATTTTCTTTTTTTTCCCCCACTGTATTTCTTGCAGCTTCCTTCTTTTAGAATCACTTAGGTTTTTTGCCACCCACTGTCTTCTTCCTCTCTTCTATAGATCAGGTACTTTGCTAACCTACAGTTACTTAGTCTGCAACTCTCTATGCTTTTCATTTATTCACCAAATATTTTTCAATATGTGCTATTATTCACTACTATCTCAGTTTGTGACTTAAACAAAGCAAGCATTCCAATGGCAAAGCTGAAATTTAAATGAAAGGCTTAGGGGCAGGGAAGAATTTCCGAAGAACAGTAAGCATAAAACGTGTTATGTAACAAATAGTCTAAGAATTCTCATAATCTTCTCCCCACAAATGTGAATATCCATGATAGCTTTGCTGGCTACTTGGTTAGTAAGGGCAAAGAATAGAAAAAACAAAAGGGAGAAAAAGAGCTGAAATTTCAGGATTCAATGTTAGTAACGCTTTAATATTTTAGCTACTAATTAAGGGTACTGGTAAACAAATAATGAGTAAGTTGAATCCATCAAAAATTATGACAACAATATAGCAACACTGAAAATTTGTATGATATAATGCCAGGTCTTGATCTCAGGGTAGTGAGTTCAAGCCCTGTGTTGCACTCCACGTTGAGCATGGAACTTAATTTGGGGGGGGGGGGACGGAGAACTAAACCAACAATGAAATCACATATGTGAATAGACAATAGGAGTAGGCAAAATTGCTGTATCAAGAAAATGGGTTCGAAAGACTTTTATTTACAAATTTTTCAGACAATATAAGGAAAACGTCAAGTAATTATATATTCCTAAACCTCCATTATCCAAATTTTCTTAGAAAATTATGATGAAACTACTTGACAGTGAGGATCTTAATTTTTAAGTGGCTTCTAGGTTATGTCCAGGTTCAATCCATTGAAATCAATTTCAAGTACGTTCCTACTTTATAATACCAAACATTTTATAGCCCTGTGGTTTCCAACATAAATTCACATATACTATCTCACACCAGGAAGCCTGTCTGTTATTATCCACATTATATAGATGAGGCAACTGGGGCTATTCTAGGTTCAAAAGTTTATTTAAAATCGAAAGACTAGTAAGTCAGTACAACTTAGTTTTTCTGGCTCTTACTACATACAGCATTCTACTAAACTACTGCCCCTCTGATAAAAAAAAATTGTGATTAATGGTCTTAATTAACACTATCAGATTCTGAATAACCAAAAATCAATTATTCTACATTTAATATATTTACTTACAAAATCAGTAAGTGAACAAATCAACTTTAGCAAGATAGCTAACAAGTGCTAAACAGAAAAAACCTCAGTAAACAGATCTCTTAATCATAAAATTCTACATAATCAAGGTTTACATTATAGCATTTAAAACATGCAAAATCCTTCATATAAACTGTGTCACCCGGGCAAAATACTTCTAAGTAGTTCTAAAGGTGATCATTTCAAGACCTAGTAAGCTTAGGGTGTTAAAAACACAATTTAAAAAAAATTAATTTCATTCGTGAGTTGACTATTTTTTTCTGAAACAAATGTGATTTTACTTTTGATTCTAATATGTTAAATATGAGTTCGCTCTGAACTCAAAACTAAATATCAAATTTGAAAACACACACAGCAATAATAACAGATGAATTAACAATAATGCTACCAAGGAAAGAACTGCAAGGTCGAGTCCACCAAACAATCTACCAGACAGTGAGAAAAGAGGGCTAATCGTAATGGAACTGTTATACAGCTTACTCCTTTATAGTACATACCATACATATGTTGGGCTGTGGTCTAAACGTGAATTACCTCAATCTTCACAGTAACAGTGACACATATCATTAGTATGCCAAAAAGAAAGTGAAACTTAAATCATTAACTAACTTTCTTAAGTCACAGGGCTAGTAAGTGATATAACCAAAGCATGAATCTGAACAGTATTTATTTTGTGAAAGAAGTTAAATTTATTAAGTAGATTAAAACGTGTCCAATTTACAAGATCAACTATTTCGAAACAATAAAGTAAATATTTAATCACTTCTTACCTCTTCAGGCAGTTCACTGTACATGGTTTCAGAGGTAGACAATAAAAATATAGGTGAAAATGATGGTATATCTTGTAGCAATGTCAGAAAAGTTGCTCTCACAGTTTCACTGACAGCTTCCCACCAATCACCAATGTGAGGCATGTAAACAATACTAGGTACTGTTCTTCGAGCTTCACGAAAAATCTAATTAAGGAAAGAACTGGCATTAAAAATTCAAATTGATATTATTCTAAAGTTTACTCAGTAACCCCCGAATACATGAAATGTGTCAGGCCTGTTACTGTAATTATTCTCAGCTCAAATGTTTAAGCTGTTCAAGATGTGATATACAAGTCTCACATAATATCTTCTATCTACCCTTGCCCCACCTAAAAAAAGAAGAGGTGTGGGTTTTTTTGCCATTTTGGTATTCCTATTCAGTATTTATTAGTAGTATAAAGGTATCAAATTGCTCCATTTATCAAGATAATAAAGCAAAACACCACTATAAAATATGCTGCAAATAAAGAGATAAACATGCACCTATATGTCACCCGTGTCAGAATGATATATCAGTAAGCACAAAGAAGAGAAGGAAGACATAGTTTCCATGTTTGTGCACATTCCCTAAAATCACTAAATATATGAATTAAATAAACATTTTTACCACAATGTACCACCCTAGAGCTTAAAATTAATGAACTACTTGCTGAACCACTTGTTTACCTATTACCTTAATTCAATCCTCCATAAAGTAGTCACAAAATACCCTCACATCACTAAAGAGCAATAAATAAATTAGCAAAAAGCTCTGAGACACTCCCATTGTCAGAAAATACAAACTAAAGTTTCCTCAGGTGTTAAAAAGAGTCCTAACCGTAGCTTCAGTCGCACTCTGCCAACATACGCCAATAAGGACCAGGTTGGCAATTAGTAAGCTGCCAAGCAGAACTACTGCCCTTTACATATATGTATGTCAACAACAGCTCAGTAGCCCATCAACAAATTCTCGTGGGTTAATATGGCATCTCTTCAATACCTTTAACAAGTGAAAGAATAAATGTAAAAATCTTTCTTCAATTTCAGAATTCTATTTCTAAAATTCTCTACTACTTTCCCTTATTTTAAACATTTCAATTAACCTGCATAATGTGCAAGATAAAGAAATACTTATCTAATATTTTTTATCTAATATTTCAAATGATCAGGATTATCAGAAACATTCCTAAGAATCAAAATGATTATTTTTCTTTAATGAGTAAGCCTACCACTTGCATGAAGTTTTCAAATGCTATATTTTATAAAGCTTAAACATTCTGTGTAAAATAAAATGTATTGCCAATTTAATAAACCAGATGGAAGATGCTGAAATAAAATTTTTCCCCCAAATTGGAAATGTAGATGTTATGATCACTCACATCAAAAGTAATATTTGCTCCTTCCCTTCCTTTAATATTTGCATATCCACCAATCCAGAACAGTTGTACAGTACAACTCCAGGACTCTCAAATTTTGACCTTTTCTGCAAACACGCACCCTCTTATCCTGGATCTTGAAAATCCAAGGATTATTGTTTTCCAAAGTTCTTGTAGAAGATTCATAAGAGAAAAACAAGCATAAATATTGGCAAAAGGAAGGAACCACACAGGAGCACAAAGGCAAGTGAGGCATTTAATTCCCCCCTCCCAAAAAAAAATTGTTACATGCCACCCAAGTCAGGGATGGTATGTGGAAGACAGTGACGAATGCCTTTTGTCTTTCCAATTCCCATTCTGTGCTGGTAAAACTAGGGAGAGTCAGCAGGGGAAAAAGTGTGATTACATGAAAAAGACTAATGAGCTATACAGCTTACTGAGAAACCTCACAAAACTAACCACCTAATTCAGCCATGCAAGTTACCACATGCCCAAGGAGAAATGAGAAAACATGCCTTTAAAAAACATAAAATGTAGCCTTTCATTCTAATACTTGTAGGTTAGATTTTCTAGAAGTATGTGTTGAAAACATCTAGCTGCTAATCAGTACCAAAGAGTAAGGGCAAAGCAACAGAAGGTTAAGTGATAAAAACTTTACAGAGCCAGAAGTTAAATAATGCAGTACTACAGGGGTTTTAAACTCATTTGCAAGGCTGAACTAGAAACAAAAGCATCACCAACTCTAAAGGAGTTGAGGGGTTTTTTTTTTCCTATTTTTTTCCTCTTTTCATCCAATTCTCCCTAAATTAACAAAGTGAACATGATATCCTATTGAACGTCTTTATTTCTAAAGACTTTAGGAAAACATCTTTATCAGTAGAACTTTTAAAAATTATATTTTAAAACCTAAAGGGGGAAAAAAGCAGAAAGAAAAAAGCCTAAGACAAATACAGAAAAATAAAAAGGCTTAGGCTTTCTGGTCCATGAATGTATAATTACCTGATTTTACAATTAATCTAACTACATGCAATATCAAAACTCAGGGGCTATTTTCAAAATTTCTCTCCTAAACCTTTGCAGCAAAAACATTCTTAATTTCTAGAAAACTTTAAAAGCACTAATAAAACAAGTGTTATTTTTAATTCCTTACCCCCTGTAATCTCAGAATATTTAAACTTTCATATTTTCTTTAAAAATATAGCCAACCTGTTCTAATTCTCCAGCTTCTGTAATGAAAATTAAAAAAGAATAGTCTAAAAACAGTATTTAAAAATTCAGAAAAAAAGTTTTATTCTATCGTGATTTTTCCATAATGTAAAAACAGTTCTTCAGCAGTTTGCTGGTAACTTTTAAAGTTGTGGAATAAGATACACTCTGTGAAATCAATTAACCAGATTCAGAGTAGAAAAATAAAGCCTAGTTTTAGTGAAGCGGCAACTGTCTTGGGAACAAGTGATGCCATTTGATAACTAGAAAAATACTCACCTATAGGGTGTCTTGGATTGGTGGATGTGCAAGGTGTAGTAGAAAACAGAAAAACTGTTATAGAGAAAAAAAGACAGTAGGCCAAATTACTGAACCAACCGTTCCAAAATACCTCTGACATGACCAGCACTCTTGCACAAATAAAATGAACAAACACCAGTGTATGTGAACTGTTCATTTTGATTCTTTAAACAATATATGCTATTGCCTTCTGGCCTCTTCTTGCCCCAGACATCATGGTCCCTTATGTAACTTTTTTTTTTAATTTCTTTATTAAAAAAAAAAATCACAAACTACTTCCTCTGAATATTAAAGATATGAAAGATAAAAATCAGGCCATTGAAGTTAAAAGTATCCATATTAAAGAGGCATTAATTACATAAACTGCGCCTGTATTTACAAGAGTTTTATCACCTCAAAAGCTAAACTTTAAAGTCAGTATTTTAGCTGGCAAATCAAAGTGTGTAGTGCAAGAAAATTTACTGTATTTTAAAAATTAAGACTATACAGCCCATAACAAGCGATTTTCTTTAGAAACTGGAAACTAGAGCAATTTTAAATACAAATGTGAATGAAGCAGAAAGCTCCAAGCTAGTACAGCTTTCAATTTCCTAAAAGGGGCTATGTAAGAGAGAGGGAAACAATTTTTTGTCATCAATAAACTTCCAGAATCTGTCTTGCTCTTGTGCTAAAATTTATAAAACATAGTTAAAAGAAAAATCTTGGGGGCTAAAATATTCTTGCTTTTATAATAAAAAGCACTATTAAAATGCACTATTAAGTTTATTTAATTCCTTATACCATGCTATCACAAAATATTATAATAAATAATATATCTGCATTATTAATAACTTCATATCATATCACTTTATTCCACTTATATTCTATTTACCTAAGATTTATCAAGCATCTCTGTGAAAAGGAGGCACTGTCTAGGATCAAGATTCAAGAAATAAAGTGCTCCATTTCTTTACAAGTATACAAAATCAGCCTGTTGTTATAAAATATTACTAGAGTTTCTATATGATGATTGTGATATAAAGCAACATTTTATGAAAATTAAATCACACAAATTCCTTTTCTGTTATTTTCATTGCTTAAGAACTTCAAGAATTTCAGTAAATGTGGCAAACTCTGAACAAGGAAATTTAATTTGTTTACAACTCAAGAAAAAAATTTGTTGCTATGATAAAACACAGAAACCCATGTACACAAACAGAAGAGTATCCAAAGTATACACAGACTGCTATGGAGAAATCCAGAAACCCTTATGCACAAACACAAGAGCATCCAAAGAACACACATAGGTAAGTATCTTAATTCCTTCATGCTATTTAACCAAAAAGGATTTCCCCTGAACATTTGGAAATGTTTTCCCAGTTCCTTTCTGGGAAAAGAAATATATTAAAATTTTCACCAAAAAAAAAAAAAAAAAAGATCCTCACTGACCATCTAAAACACCATAGAGTATCCAAACTCCAAACCCTGTGACAGATAATATATAAATCTATCAATTCAGTCATACTTCTGAATTAAAGAAAAAAATAAAATATGATACACTCATCAATCCTGGCTTTCCTAAATCAACAGCAGAAATAATACAAAAGGCAAAAAAAAAAATACATTTGAAGGTGTCATAAAAGGAGAATCACAGCTGTTGGGTTTTTTTAGATGTTAATACAGGTAAGTCTTTTAGTATAGCTACTAATATCTCCAACCTTATTGTAGGGCTCAGTAATTACTTGTGAACTTAATGGAACAATCACAAATCTTCCAGGCTACACCAGGGTTTTCTATTTTCCTTCCAGAGCCTTTGGAAGACTATAAAACACTTACCAAGGAGGTAAGGAGGGAGATACAGACACACACACACACATACACAACCACTTTATGAACTCTGGCAATTGTTTTCAGTAATAAATACCTAGTGTCCAGTGATTGGCCAAAATACTGTATTGCTCTACTCAAGGCCTAGAATAGTAACACTCAGATGCAGGTTTAAAGTGCAGATTCCCAGGGCTCACCCTAAATTTAAGGAATCAGAAACCCTGGAGGTAGAGCCAGGGAGTCAGAAATTTTAATAAGCAACCCAGACAATTCTTATACTCACTAAGTCTTAAGAAACAGTGAGAAAACCCTATAGTTGACACTAATCCTCTACTGTTTTCACACAATTTGTAATAGTCATCATCAGCTGAGGCAGTATGAAAGAGAAAAGGAAGATTTTCATATATACGTGTGTGGACAGATTTTACAAAACAGACATAGAATTAAACATGTATAAAGAAATATAACCTGGGCTCTTCCCATTTTCCATTATATCACATATATAAATACAGCCCTTTATAGGTGATTTAAGACTTATTTCCTTTAAGATTAACTTTCATGTTTGTGTCACATTATTAAATAACCCAATTTAATTTAGATTAAGTATCTTAGAGGCTGTGGAAAAGAGAAAAGCACAGAATAATAATTTGCCACAGACTAAACCACATCTATTTAGAGATAATATTGCCTACAGGAAGACCAGCTCTCAAGAGATGTAAGGCAAAAGGGAAGAAAGGGAATATAGAACAAAGGAAGAGAGAGAAGAGGTTTTTATTCTTTCCAGCATTTTAGCCCCTGACGAGTATGCTCTCTCTCTAGGACTTTGATACCTTCTTATACCCACTAATAGCTCCACAAATTAAGAAAAAAAAATCCTCGATTTTATAATGTAATAGTCTCCTTTTGGATTTTTTAGAAGAGACAATAATATATTTACAAATTTAAAATAACTTTAAATATGTATTTTTTTTGAAGATTTTATTTATTTATTTGACAGAGGGAGAGAGATCACAAGGAGGCAGAGAGGCAGGCAGAGGGGGGGGGGAAGCAGGCTCCCCGCTGAGCAGAGAGCCGACTGCGGGCCTCGATCCCAGGACCCTGAGATCATGACCTGAGCCGAAAGCAGAGGCTTAACCCACTGAGCCACCCAGGCGCCCTAAATATGTATTTAAGATACAAATAATCAGGGATTAACCAGGACATTTTATCTGGTCTCTGGCCAATGTTCAGTTTCAGCTACTGTATCTACAAAATTCTACACAGTCACTGGGCAGACTGGAGACCCAAGTGTGGTCACTCAAAAATAAGCTCTACTTCTAACCCAGGACCTTGAAGGCAAAAGCAAAGATGAGATGTCTTGATGTACTAAATGCAGTGGAATAAACCAAAACAGTAAATGTTTTCGTTCCTTTCCACTACCAAAGAACACCTCTCTCCATCCTCCCCAAGAACACAATAAAAAGTAGTAAAAGGCAAGAAATGAGAAAGAGACCTAAGAATACACAGTTAGAATTCAAATTTAGCCCAACGATGCCCAGTAGAATGCAGAAAAAATCCTAGGATCCCAGCAACACCAACATATAGTTCACTACAATGCTTCCTAAGTATTTCCTCACCTAATATAAGTCAGTAATGGATTTATGACCATGTACATACACATACTAGCCATAAAGAACTATAGACAGAATACCCTCTCACTCTGAAAATGATCCTCTTTCAAAGTTATTTTGTCTTTAGTTTGCTTGACACTGTCAAACATACATAACATAAAAAACCCAAACTGTACAGCAGAGTGTGAACTAAAATGACAAAGTTATATTCATTCCCCAGCTCTCCATATCCCTTCCCCCAAGCCAAAGCAATGATTATTAAGTACTTTAGGGTATTCTTGGACAAAATTTCTATTTATATATAAGCATGAATATAAATTTTTAAGGCTTTTTTTACATAAAGATCATATTTTGATAGACTGATTTACAACTTGCTTTTTTCATAAATATCTCCTTTCACATATACTCTATGTAAATTTACCACATTCTTGTTGATGGCTTCATAGTACGTAAGGATATACCGTAATTTATCATAGCCCATCCACCATTAAAGGACATTTAGTTTGTTGGTATTACTTAGTTTGGCAATGTTATACGATGATGTGATAAATGTCCCTGTACATCCAGCAGTGACTATTTTTTTAAAAGATTTTATCTATTTATTCGACACAGAGAGAGAGAGATTACAAGTAGGCAGAGAGGCAGGCAGAGAGAGAGGAGGAAGCAGGCTCCGTGCCGAGCAGAGAGCCCGATGTGGGGCTTGATACCAGGACCCTGAGATCATGACCTGAGCCGAAGGCAGAGGCTTTAACTCACTGAGTCACCCAGGCGCCCCGCCAAGCAGTGACTGTTTACAGCTAAAACATCTTCAGGAAAAATTCTTTAATGTAAAATTCCTGGGCGAAAAGGTATATGTACTTAAAATTAAAAAAAAAAAAAAAAATCAGCGCCAATCTACATTCCAAAATCACAGGCATCATCAATCTTTTTTTATTTTTTTAAAGATTTTATTTATTTATTTGAGACAGAAAGAGAGAGAGCACACAAGCAGGGGGAATTACAGAAGGAAAGGAAGAAGCAGGCTCCTCACTGAGCAGGGAGCCCAACGTGGGGCTCAATCCAGGACCCCGAGATCACAACTTGAACCACGGGCAGATGCTTAACCGACTGAGCCACTGAGGTGCCCCCAAGCTTGTTATTTTTACAAACCAGACAGGTGTTTCAAAATACTATCCTGTTGCTTTAATTTGCATTTTCTTCAGCTATACATGAGGCTAAGAATCTTTTCAAACTTCTACTGGTTGCTTTTTCTATTTTTTTCTTCCTATAAATGGCATGTTATTTTGCCAATTTTTATATTAGGTTGTCACTATCATTCTTTCTTACTGATTTTAACATATTTTTGTATATTTAGGAAACTTACCCTTGACATGTGTGTTACAAATATACTTTTTTGCCAGGTTGTGCCTCTTAATTTTATAAAACAATTATTTCTGCCATGTGTAACTTAAACCTTATAAAGTCAAATTTATTCATATCTTTATGTTTTCTGGCTTGTGTTCATTGCTTAGAAACTACTTCCTCATATTCAAGATAATAAATATACTGACCTTGTGTATTCTCTTTTTACAGTTCCATAACAATCTAGAATTTATTTGGGGGCCACAAAAAAAAGGTAGGAAATCCAGTTTTGTTTTTCTTTTTCCCCTCATAGAGTCAGACAGTTTTCCAAGACCACTTATTAAATAATTCATCTATTCTATAATAGCAAATGTCATCACCATCATCATCATATCCTCACCACTGTCATACACTAATCATCATCAAATAATAAATTCTCCTTTCTACACAGGCCTAAGTGTTCACTCTCTCTTCTGTGACTTTGTCTGTCAATCCCTGCACAGGTACATATTCTTTATAATTATGTTCTGTTACCTTTTTAAAAACCTGGTAGGGCTCCCTTCATCCTATTTTTTTCCTCTAGAACTGTCCTTGCCTATGCCCATACTTCTTTTCTTTTCTTTTTAAGAGAGAGCATGTACACAAGCAGTGGGGGGTGGGCAGAAGGAGAGGGAGAATCTTAAGCTGACTCCACACCCGGCACAGAACCAGAGGTGGGGCTCGATCTAACAACCCTGAGATCATGACATGAGCTGAAATCAAGAGTCAGATGCTTAACCAACTGAACCACCCAGGCATCACCCATATTTATGTTCTAGAAGAAACACAAAGCTCTTTTCTAACTTTTCTTCTTAAACTGTGGGTACACTATACTTGAGATTGCACTTAATTCATACATTGATTTAAAAAAGAACTCACAACTTTCCCATTTTGAGTCTTACCAGCTCTCAGTTATGCAAAGAAGCTGTAGGAGTAGTAATAAATATAATGACAGCTAATAGCTACTGAGTACTATATAGCATCCCTACTGGATGAACTTATTTTAATAATTACAAGCACCTTATATAGCATTATTAACTTCATTTCATAAACGAGAAAATTAAGTCTCAAAGAAGTAAGCAATTTCTCCAAGACTACAAATAATAAGCAAAGTAGCTGATATTTTAATCAATTTGCAATTTAAACTGAGTACATTCTTTGAATAGTACAGTAATTAAAAAACAAGGTGTGCTTTTTATTTATTTAACTGTCCTGTTCAGGGAATTTTTAGTTTTCTTCTTTTAGCCCCTGCAAATTAATTGTTTAATTTCAAGGTAAACTTAGTAGCTATTTTAAATGGGACTATTTCTTCCACTATATTTCTAACTTGAAAACTATTTTACATTAACTCTGAACATGTCCACCTTACAGAATTCTCTTATTGTCCCCAGCAATTTTTCAGTAGATTCTATAAGTTTTCCAAATATACAATCATATGACAGGCAAATATTTATAACTTCAATGTGTCTGTTCCAATATTTATATCTCTCAATGTCTAAATGAATCAATTCTGCATGCTTTAATAATGGTATGTTACTCTTTTAATGTGCTACTAGAATCCATCTGTAGTATTTACTTTATGACCATTGCCTAAGTGAGATCAGTCTTAGGGTTTTCTCTGTATTTTAGTTTAGCATTAAAAGGATCTTATCCTTTAAGATTGAAAGAATTCACCCATGAAACTATCTGGATTTAGTACTTTTTTGATACTCAATTTCTTCTTCCATAGTTAGTGTCTCCTTAGATTCTCTCTCCCATGGATTTATTTTTAATGGTACCTAGTAATTCTCTTACTTGCATACAACTGCAATAATTTTGTGTCACTAGAAAGGAAAAATATGAACAAATATATAAATCAACATTATTAGAAAACACTCATAGCCAGGATGAGTTAAATGTATAAAACTTGGGACAAATTACTAGTATATAGCTTTTTATTTAAGCTGTGGGTTTTGGGGGAAAAAAGGGCTTTCTAATTGGTGCTGTACTACTAGGATGTTGATACCCAGGCAACTATAAGTGAAAGAGAAATGAAAACAATGCTGTGGACTGTTAAAAAAAAAAAACAAACACATTTCTCTGATGATTCACAGACCTGTACCACTGGGGCAAATAATACATTATATGTTGGGCGCCTGGGTGGCTCAGTGGGTTAAAGCCTCTGCTTTCGGCTCAGGTCATGATCTCAGGGTCCTGGGATCGAGGCCCGCATCGGGCTCCCTGCTCAGCGGGGAGCCTGCTTCCCTCTCTCTCTCTGCCTGCCTCTCTGCCTCCTTGTGATCTCTCTCCCTCTGTGAAATGAATAAATAAAATCTTTAAAAAAAAAAAAATACATTATATGTTAATAAAAATAAATAAATAAATAAATACATATTTCTTGCAAGGTACAGAATGGTTTTCAATTAGGTAGTATATATGTAGGTATTAAGTAATTATAAAATGTATCTAAAAAAAATGTGCAATGCTCTTAAATGTTACCACTCTAGTCACCTAATATCTAAAAGTAGGCTAAATATCAAAGTAGAAAGTGACATTCCTCTAATTCATTTATAAGAAACAATACTTAAACATTTGATGAGCACTTACTATGACCTAGGCGCTGTGTCAGACACACAGAAATGGTGAAGACATGGTCCTTTGGCTCAAAAACCTTATTCCCCGAGCCCCTAGTTCCAACATGACACACTTAAAATAATTTCATAGTTATACAGTAAAACCTCAAGAAATACAAACAACCCCACTAGAAGTTTGCACTTCACAAACCAGCAAACATAAAGTAGTTGAAAATCAAATATCAAACACACTTGACTACTGACACAAATATATATAATGTTTAAATTGCTATCATTTTCTACATTAATTTTAAATCCTGGCATCTCAAATTGGTTATCATTTCCCCTTCGGTAAGGCTCTAAGGACAGACAGAAGTCTAGAAAGCTCTGAAACCACAGAATTGAAAAGAGGATAATAAAAAGGCAAAAGAAATGTCCTTTCTATAGTGTTTAATAAAACTTTAATATAAGAAAGAGGATATTAAAATTTCAGAAAAGAATGAAATATCATGGGGAAAACTATGAGCTCACATTTAAACATGATATATATCAAAAGGATCCTTGGCCTTAATATTTGAATGTTAATGAATGACCAAAAAAAAGTTAATATTCACATTAGTGTTCTTTGAAAAAACTTTATCTATAAACATTAAACATTACAGAGATATAAACAATAAGATAGTTGGAAGTATTCTGATTTGGTACAAACCTACCTGTGCACATGATTCTTCAGGTGTTTTGGCACTAACTGAATAAAGTGCTGGGAGATCTAGTCTGTGCACAGAGAACTTTTCTAGAGTGTGCAAAAGTGCTGGAGCAAGGTGAGAAGTTTGACCTGAGCCCCGTTCTCCAGACAGCAATAATCTTGGCCTGTAAGAGGTTGGCTGATGATATGGTGACCTGCAATACATGTAAGACATGATAATTATTTCAAAACCATACACTCTGAAAATCACTATGAAATATCAGGTAAAATATTTCCACTAAAAATGTAACTCCAAATTAACAAAACTTTCTCTTATCCTTATTTTTTATGTACAGTGAATCATGTTTCAATAATTATACTTTTAAAATGTTGATCTCTCTGACCATTTTAATAACCAAGATTTAAAAGTATAAAAATTCATTCTAAAACTATGTAAAAATACCAGGGTAGTCATCCTATCATATGTATTAACATGGAAAATGCTTCAGATACTAAGCATTAATGACACTATTAATTATCTAAGGTCAATGTTAAGAATCTCACTTCAACAAAGAAGTTGGTATACCTGAAGATTATCTAAGATGTAAGATTTTTTTTAATAGTTAAAATGGTAAATTTTATGTATACTTTACCACAATTTTTAAGATAGAAAAAAAATGTAGGACTTCCTCCGTGGCAGAAAAATTTGGTTTTTCAGCCAATAAAAACTAAATGCCCATACCCGAATATATAATCTAAAGATCTACAACAGAGAAAGCAAATTTAGGGAAATATAGTAAACTGAATTCAACTTGTATTCTCAAGATTCTACAGCACCATTAAAATGATAAATGAAACAAGTTCATCTACTATCACTATAGATAATGCAGGAAATTTTAAGCAATGCAATAAGAATAAAGCAAATAAAAAATGGAACTAATAGAAATAAATAAGGACAACACTGTTACTTATAAAGGATACGATTATGCACTAAAAAAATCCAAGAGAATCAACTAATAACTGTCAGAACCTACCAAAAGTAACAATTCAGAAGACAGAAATAGAAAAATCAAAACATATCCTAATACCATCAATAAACAATTTAAGGAAGGAAAAGAGGTCCTATTCACAAATGCAAAAGTAAAATAAAATAAAACAATTTTAAATATTCTTAGCAAAAGTGTGAAACTACATATACATAATGAGCCTGAATATAAAGATGTCAATTCTTCCTAACCCATTTAGAGTTAACTACAGTTTATGGTATTTTATTTCATACATTTAAAATATTCATATCAAGGCCAACAGACACATGAAAAGATGCTCAAAACCACTCATCATCAGAGAAATACAAATCAAAACCACGATGAGATACCACCTCACACCTGTCAGAATGGCTGAAATTAACAACACACAAAACAACACATGTTGGCAAGGATGGGGAGAAAGAGGTGAACCCTCATACACTGCTGGTGGGAATGCAAACTGGTGCAGCCACTCTGGAGAACAGTATAGAGGTTCTTCAAAAAAACAGAACTACCCTGAGATCCAGCAATTGCACTATTGAGTAATTTACCCACAGGATACAAAAATACAGATTCGAAGGGATATATGCACCCCTTATGTTTAGAGCAGCCTTATCAACAATAGCCAAACAATGGAAAGAAAGAGCCCAAATGTCGATCGACTAATGAATGGATAAAGAAAACGTGGTATATATACACAATGGAATACTACTCATCCATCAAAAATAATGAAATATTACCATTTGCAACAACATGGATAGAGCTAGAGTATATTTTGCTAAGCGCAGTCAGTCACAGAAAGACAAATACCATATGGTTTCATTTATATGTGGAATTTAAGAAACAAAATAGATGAGCGAAGTGGAAAGGGGAAAAAAGGGGAGGGAAGCTAACCATAAGAGATTTAACTATAGAGAACAAATTGAGTATTGATGGAGCAAGGTGGGTAGGGGATGGGCTAGATAGGTGATAGGTATTAAGGCGGACACCGGTTGTATTGAGCACTGGGTATTATATGTAAGTGATGATCACTAAGTTCTACTCCTGAAACCAATATTACACTAAATGCTAACTAACTAGAATTTAAAAATGAGAAAAAAATTAAAATAGCCACACCAAAATCCAAAAAAAAAAAAAAAGAGGAAGATGGAGAGATTTAAAACTTAACCACAATATCATCTGAAAAAATAATCAAGTAAGAACATCAAGAAAATTTGGTTAAGTGTGCTATCTCCAATTTCAGAACATTTAAACCTGTTTTAGTAATAAATACTTCATACGCCTTTAATTTTCTCAGCAATTCTATCAAATACATAGCTTCCTCTTATTAAACAGATGAAAAAACCAAGACTCAGAGAAGTTAGGTATGAGACTGTACGAATGCGTGGTGAAAGTTCAAATTCTCATTCAGGTCCATATAATTACTAAGTTGAACCACTGTGTCAGGATGTACTCTACTTTATTTTTTTTTAAATATTTTATTTATTTATTTGACACAGAGAGAGAGCGATCACAAGTAAGCTGAGAGGCAGGCAGAGAGAGAGGAGGAAGCAGGCTCCCTGCCAAGCAGAGAGCCTGATGCGGGCCTCGATCCCAGGACCCTGAGATCATGACCTGAGCCGAAGGCAGAGGCTTTAACCCACTGAGCCACCCAGGCGCCCTATATTGAAATATATTACAGAATGAAATAACAGAATATAATGTAGACTATACCAAAGAAAAAAAACACAGCTCAGAATATAATAGGCAGCCCAGGAAACAAGTCATTGTAGTTCAAAGAATTTCATATAAGATAATAAGCATAAAAAAATAAATGGAATGAATTATTATTTTAAAATAGGGTAGATTCAGATCCTCATTTCACAGAACAAAATTCATTCTAAGAAACAAAGAAAAAAAACAAGAGATACATGTACTTTTAACTCATAAAAATCTATAAGCTTTTGTAACTCAAAAATTACAATCTGAACCAAATGGCGAACAACTAAATGAGACAAAGAATCTGCCACTAAAAGGAATAGTTCTTAACGTATAAAGAACTTATGCTCATAGTGTTTTAATAGAAAACAGCTTCCTGGGCAAAGGACATAAACAGATAATTCAAAAAGAAAATAGAAACATACCATTTTTTTTAATGTTCATTCACTTAATAACTGGAGAATGCTTCCTATGGTTAAGTCCCTCAGCCCTGGATACCTAACAACACCAGTTATCATAGAGCTCGTACTTGAACAGTATTGAGTGGGGAAAGGGAATATACAACTTATAAAATTCAGTGTGGTTAACAAGCAGCACTGTTTAAGTAGAGAATGCTATGAGAGACCTCAATTAGAGACTCAAGGCTTTCCTGGAAAGTGTTACCAAAGCACAAACTCAATAGGCTGGAGACAGAAAGGACGAATTTTACTGAAGAAATAAAAATAGGATATACAAAGGATCAAAGGTCCCTGGCCCTTTGGAGTAACAGCTCATAAAGCTAGCTTATTTCAAGGTTTTAGGGCAATGTGTGGGTACAGGTTCTGAGGTTAGGGAGGAAAGGAGGAAAAGAGAATCAGACTATGAAGAGCTATGAAGGGTTTTGTAAACCATGTTAAAAGTTTGGAATGCACACTGAAGATAATGAGGAAACATTAGCTTAAGCAAGGGAAGTGATGTGACCATACACATGTTTTTGGAAGATAACTCTAGATCGCTATGTGAGTAGAGGAAAAGGATTGAAAGAAGACAAAACAGGAGGAAAGATGACCAGTTAGGAGTCTGCAGTAATAATCCAGGCATGAGATGTTAATGATAATCTAGATAAGAACAGTGTCAGAGGAGGTGAGAAGGAACAGACTAGATACAGAAGAAAGAGGAAGGAGCTGAGGATGGTGTCCAATTCTAGTTCTAACACCTGCATGGATGATAGCTCACCAGACTCACAGGAGAAGGGGAGACACAGTCCAGTACATACTGAAAGATGTGTGGCACACTAACGGCCATAACCAGCTAGAGATGTTCTAAAGCTCAAGACCAATGTTGGCTTAGGAAAGATTTGGTGCGGCGCCTGGGTGGCGCAGTTCGTTGGGCTTCCAACTCTTCGTTTCTGCTTGGGTCACGATCTTGGGGTCATGGGACTGAGCCCTGCGCTGGGCTCCATGTTCAGCACAGTATGCTTAGGACTCTCTCTCCCTCTGCCCCTCCCCCCACTCAAATAAATAAATAAATCTTGAAGGAAGGAAGGGAAGGAGGGAGGGGGGGGGAAGGGAGGAAAGGGAGGGAGGGAGGGAAAAGGAAGGGAGGGAGGGATAGAAGGGAGGAGAGGAGGAGGGAAGGAAGGAAGGGGGAGAGGAAGGAAGAATTCGTAGTTACAGGTGGTGGGGAGAGACTTGGTAGTTATTAATAGAGATGAAAAATTATGAAAATAATGAAAACACATCCTTTATCTGTTAGATTAATAAATTAAGAATTAATTTTAATACCATTAGTGAGTAGATGTTGGGAAAATTGGTTTTCTCATGACTAGTGGCAATGGAAAAAAGCAAAATTTTCCAAAATTAAATTCAGTCACACACATGCTAAAATACATATCCAAGGATATTCTGCAACTCATCCCACTCCCAAGGACTCCCTTACTTAATTAGCATTTTCTACATTTTTCTTCATAGCGCATATCTTATAATACTTCATCTATCTATTATACTTATTGTTTTATTGTCTAACTCCATCTAAAATGTAAGCTGAATGAGGTCAGGGGTCTTTGTCTGTTTTGTTCACTGACATATTCCAAGTACCTAGGACAACATATGGCACATGATGGGCACTTTGACAAAATATCTGAATGAGTAAATATGAAAGAACAAATGAATGATTCAAACAAGAAGATATTATTTTCATCTATCTGGTTGGCAAAGATTTAAAAAGGCAGTGCTCAGAATTGACACGGGTATAGGAAAAATAACACTCTCATATATCAGTGCTGAAAATGTAAATTGGTACAACTGTTCTGAAAGTCAATTCAACAACCTGTATCAAGTTTTTAAATGTATAAACCCTTTGACATAGCAATCACTGTTTTTAAAATTTACCCTAAGCTATGAATCAGATAATGATGTTAAAAATGTATACTGAGAAAGATGCCTATCCAGATCCACATATCTATCATAAAAGAAGAAAATTGGAAATTTCAATCTTTATTAATAAGGTTATAAAAATTATGGAACATCCAAAAAATAAAATACTATGTAGCTATTTTAAAAGAATGACATTAAACATATACTGGCATGAAATAACATTCTCAATGTAGTAGATAAAAAAGCAAGTTACATTAGCCTTACAGGAGGATTTTAATTTAAATAAAACAATATGTGGGTCTGTCTATTCGCATAGAGAGAATATGGAAGTGTGGTCACCAAAACTTTAACAGAAATTACCTTCAGGTGCTTGGGCTTTAATTTTTACTTTCTTCTTTATGCTCTTCTTTATTACTTGAATTTTCTACAGAGTATATCATCTTTCTAATCAGAAAAAACAAAGCTATTTTCATTTAGAAAACCTCAGAAAGCTCTGTTTCTAATCCCCTTATGGTAATATACAGTAAGAAAGAAAACTTATTTTCCATCATAAGGGTTTTCTATCAGGTTGGTAGACTTTAAATATCTTGATTTCTATTTCACCTTAAATCTAAATAAAGGTTTCAACATTGTTTTAGGAAACTATTCCCTGTTAGAAACAGAAACCCACCAACAACGCCCAAGCCAGTGTTACCGGGGACCAGTATTAAAGTCATGCTTTCTACCTATCTAGCATTTTTTCTGTATTGATATAGCACATGCTAACACTTGTTCAAACACAAAGCCAAACCAAACCACATATAGCCTTTATTAAAGGCCTATATTCTAAAGTGTATGCTTTTTGGAAAGCATACACTTTCAACCTACACAAAAAAAAAACCAATACAATTCCCTACCTACCTATTAAGCTCAGAAATCAATTTGGAAATCACATAGATAATTTTTTAAAAAATTGGATCCTAGGAAACAAACAGTACAGAGCCTAACTCTCCTACCTGCCAGCAGCTTAATCATGGGCAATTTACTTATTTTTCATTGTGTTTCAGTTTCCTCATCTATAAAATGATGATACCACAAATGCTGTATGATTGATGAGAAGCCTATATGTATTACTATATATAAAGCTTTAAGCTTTATATACCTACCTCATGTCTAGTTTGTAATGAGCATCAGATGGCTAACTCTTAACCCTTCATATTCAGAAGGAGAGCAAACCCTCCTTAACTTCTCAATGAAAGCTTCTAGTTCTGCTATCAAGCACTTCAGCCATATCACAATGTCTGTCACCCTCAATAAAAAGAACTTCCCCAGAGTAAGAACTGCTTTACTTATGCTTATATTTTCAGCACCTAATACAGTGCCGGGCATGAACACATAAAAATTGGGAGAATGGGTCAGTAAATAAAGAAATAAATGAATGGGGGTGCCTGGGTGGCTCAGTCATTAAGCATCTGCCTTTGGCTCAGGTCATGATCCCAGAGTCCTAGGATCAAGCCCACATCAGGCTCCCTGCTCAGCAGAAAGCCTGCTTCTCCCTCTTCCACTCCCCCTGCTTATGTTCCCTGTCTCTCTCTCTGTCTCTCTTTGTCAAATAAATAAATAAAATCTTAAAAAAAAGAAAGAAAGAAGAAATGAATAGAATTTATCAAAACATCTTTAAAAAAGCTTACTTCTGGGATATAGCTGTCTCCCTATTAAATAAAAATCACATCATGAACTAGAAATTTTACATAAAAGAAGCTAAAATTAAACCAATTCCTTCAAAAAAGTTACACCAAACAAAACCATACCATGATACACATTAAATGACAGAGAATGTTCTTAATAAAAAGTCAGCCTCAAAACTGCACATGAAGTTTTCTAAATCAAAGCTATTTCTGTATCACTTTACTGACAACAGCTAACTCATAAAATTAGAACAAGTCTTTTGACGAGAGTTTCTTAGCTCCTATTATCTATTCCAAATCCAAAAACTAAACAAATCACACACATGCACATAGAGTAGTCAGGTGAGAATCAGAAAAAAAATGATTATTTGGTTTTCCCTGAGCCATCAATAAAACAGACTTGTGAAATTACCAAAAAAAATCTAAGAAAACGTCCCTGAGGGCATAAAAGAAAAGATCTGGAATAGAAGAAAAGTTTCTAATAGAAGAACCTGCTGTTAAAGAACAAAAGAAAAAGAGTAAATGAAAGTAACTTCGTCTCATTTTTAAAAATAAAAAATAAGACTTATCAGTGCAAATAATCAAATTAACATTTCACCAAAATCTACATGGGAGAAACTTCAATTTGAAGACTTAAATTTGTTCAAAATATCTCTAAAAAAAAAATTACTTAAAAGTACATACAATCAATCCTGCCTTTTCTAATAAAAGTGCTATTAGACCCACCTGACAAAGAATTATGGTTCTATAACTATCATGTTAACTACGTAAATGCAAGTGATGAAGCTGCTAGTATTTGAAAACTATTTGGTCTCTTAAGTTAAAATTACATTAGCACTAAAGTTGTTTCCCTAATAAAAAATGCCTGACAAAAACTGCTTTAATATGGTTAAAGGTAAATGTAAATAGAAAAATCATAACACCTAAGTCAGGAAAAAGTAAACTAATGAGGTCTTGGAGAATCAAAAAGTTATCTATTAATCTGTTTACTGAGAAACTTCTAATTCAGAATCCTTTTAGTACTCTTAGAATCCCTAAACTATCATCTGACACTTGTTACAAATTAAAATATTCCAGATCATGATAAACATTTCATTTTTCACCATTTTAGTTCAAAATAAAGGCACTAAAATTAGGGATATAAGCTGACTTTCTAAAAGACAACCCTTCCTTCCACCCTGGTTTAAAAAAAAAAAAAAAAAAGAGCAGCACCTGGGTGGCTCAGTCAGTTAAGCATCTGCCCTCAGCTCAGGTCAAGGTTTCAGGGTCCTGGAATCCAGCTCCCAGTGGGAAATCTGCTTTTCCCTCTTCCTGTGCCCTTCCCCCCAACACACACCATACATGCACGCGCTCTCTCTCTCTCTCTCTCTCTCAAGTAAATCTTTAAAATTAATTAAATAAATAAATTACCTTTAAAAAAACATAAATCACAGTTTAGAAAAAAATAATCTTTAGTTAACCAATAAACCCATTTATTACCACACAAAGAAGCATACACAGTAAAAGTTTCCCAGAATTGTGTCCAAACAGTAGAAAAAAACAAAGTCCTCAAAGTTACAACCCTGAGTAAAAATATACCATAATTCTAACCATAAAGCAGTAAAAATAACTCTAAATTTTTAAAAAATTGATATGATACTTACATTGTAAAATGAAGGTAGGGTTTATGTACAGCAGCAGCTGAAGACTGTTTCTTTGGTGATCCTGAGTGACAACTGGTCTCAAAAATTGACAAAGCATTTTCATCTTCACTATCATCTAAAATCAGAGTTTCAATATCTGTTCAAAAAAAAATCACAGCAATTAAGAGGCTTATAAAATCCTTTAATATTAGTGCCCCACCAAAACTAAGTAAAATTGGTTTAAAAATCATATGACATTCACATGTTACCTATCAAATAATACAGATCAACCAGGCAAACTGACAAACTGCAGGGTTTTTTTTAATAATTTGTATACGGAATTAATTGAATTCTTTCACCTTTACAGATTGCCTAGTGCTAAGAGATGTGATTTGGAAGACTTCACTGACTACCTATAAGAAGTCTGGGAAAGAAATGACACTCATAAAACACATATTTACTAAAAATTTCTAAGTCAATTTGACCAAAACCAGTGCATTTCATATATGGTATCTTGCTTAGCTACTAGAGTGCTAGAGTTATGGCCAACTCTTACAAAAACAACAAGGAAAAAATTGACTTATTTTTTAGCATGGCATACACATATACACACATCTAGAGGTCTAGTTAAGAGAGTCAGGAATTCTGTGGAAACAAAACCAATCTTAAAAATGCCCTCACTCGGGTGCCTGGGTGGCTCAGTGGGTTAAAGCCTCTGCCTTCGGCTCAGGTCATGATCTCAGGGTCCTGGGATCGAGGCCCGCATCGGGCTCTCTGCTCAGCAGGGAGCCTGCTTCCTCCTCTCTCTCTGCCTGCCTCTCTGCCTACTTGTGATCTCTCTCTCTCTCTGTCAAATAAATAAATAAAATCTTAAAAAAAAAAATGCACTCACTTAAGTAACATTAGTCTCTATATGAGTCTGCTGTTACGGCTCAATGGACAAACTGGAACCATAATCTCTATTGAGAGTGCAATACTTAAAAATGTATCTGGACTACAGCCTGAAGTACTAATAACTGTGCTTAACACATACCTAACAAAAGTGTTAATTAGCTCAATAAAAAGCAAAGCCACATGTGTAGGAGAAATGAGAGAGAATTAACATTGATAGAAATCACACTCTTCTCCAAAAAAAAAAAAAAGAAAGAAAGAAAGAGGAATAATTTCTACAAAAAGGCACTGAACCGTGCTGGCAGATACAGATTTCAATGGATTTTATAAGCTAAATATTTAGTACAAATAATATTGTGCAAGTTAACCTGAAAAATAATTGAATACTTTTTTTTTTTTAGATTTTATTTATTTGTCAGAAAGAGAGAGCACAAGCAGGCAGAGTGGCAGGCAGAGGCAGAGGGAGAAGCAGGCTGCCTGCTGAGCAAGGAGCCCGAAGCAGGACTCGATCCCAGAATGCTAGGATCATGACCTGACCCAAAGGCAGATGCTTAACCGACTGAGCCACCCAGGTGTACCCAACTGAATACCTCCTGAGTGATAAATTCCATATACCAGTCTAAGAAGAATATTAAGACCAAATCAAACCAGAATAATATATCTAAATAACTAAAAAATAAATATTACTAGTCAAATATCATAATTTGATTTCTCTTCTCCACTGGTACATGAAGAACTAGAACTAAAGCATACTCTATACTTAAAAAATTTATAAGACAACAGATGATAATAATGCCATAGAAAATTCTCAAATGAAAATGAAGGAACTATATCATATGACCATGACAGAGATAAAGAAGATGTGGTGTATATATATAATGGAATACTACTCAGCCATCAAATAAAATGAAATCTTGCCATCTGCAATGACATGGACAGAACTAGAGGGTATTATGCTAAGTGAATAAGTCAATCAAGAGAAAGACAGTTATGACGAAATCAGAGAGGGAGACAAACCACAAGAAATCCTTAAACAGGAAAAAAACTGAGGGTTGTTGAAGGGGTGTGGAGGAGGTATGGGGTAACTGGGTGATGGGCATTAAGGAGGGCACATGATGTAATGAGCACTGGATATTATACAAGATTGATGAATCACTGAAGTCTGCCTCTGAAACTGATAATACACTATATGTTAACTAACAATTTAAACTTAAAAAACAAATAAGAGGATGGACTATCATAAACTCTCAAATGGGAAGATATGATTTTTATGATTTTCTAAAGGTGACATTAAATTTTTTTAAAAATTTGGGGAAAAGATATATATCCTCAGTTACGAAAACCAGAGATAAGAAATGTACAATTCGGGGGCGCCTGGGTGGCTCAGTGGGTTAAAGCCGCTGCCTTCAGCTCAGGTCATGATCCCAGGGTCCTGGGATCGAGGCCCACATCGGGCTCTCTGCTCAGCGGGGAGCCTGCTTCCTCCTCTCTCCTCTCTCTCTGTCTACTTGTAATCTTTCTCTCTGTGTCAAATGAATAAATAAAATCTTAAAAAAAAAAAAAAAAGAAAGAAATGTACAATTCGGGTGCCTGGGTGGGTCAGTGGGTTAAAGCCTCTGCCTTCAGCTCAGGTCATGATCTCAGGGTCCTGGGATCGAGGCCCGCATCGGGCTCCCTGCTCAGCAAGGGAGCCTGCTCCCTCCTCTCTCTCTGCCTGCCTCTCTGCCTACTTGTAATCCCTCTCTCTCTGTGTCAAATAAATAAATAAAATCTTTAAAAAAAAAGAAATGTACAATTCACAGCAGTGTACCTGGCTCAGTCACAAAAAAATATTTATTCCCCACCCTATTTAACAAATTCAGGAGATCAAGTAATCCATGTGATATTTCATGAGACTCTATCCCTGAAAAATAGTTTCCAAAAAAGTATAATTTCTAAAGACAGCAAAATGCATAGACCACTGATGATTTTTACTACATATAATATTTTTAATGTTAGTATAATTAATTGAACAATTTTCTGGTGCAGACTACATGCCAAATAAGATACTGGGAACTGGGAAAATTAAAATAATTAAAGCTCATTACTTTCTCTTCAAAGTTCACAGGCCTTACTTTGGTTAGCATGTAAACCTAAAGTTTCCCTGTACCTAGATGACTTTGTTTTCCTTAAGATTTTATTTATTTATTTGAGAGAGAGAGAATGAGAGACAGAGAGCATGAGAGGGAAGAGGATCAGTGGGAGAAGCAGACTCACTACTGACCAGGGAGCCCCACACAGGACTCATCCTGGGACTCTAGGACCATGACCTGAGCTGAAGGCAGTCGCTTAACCAACTGAGCCACCCAAGCGCCCCCAATGGATAACTTTTTAAGGCAGTATTCTATTTTTATCTCAGGTCCAATCTTGAAGCTAGAATTCAAAACCTTATACAACCAGGTACTAATTTACTCCCTTACTAATGATTTACACTCCACTAATACAGCACACTGCAGAATGCCCCCCGCCGGTACCAACAAAATATATTTGAGGAGTTGAATCCAGAGGGACATTATAAGCAACACAGTTAAAAGCACAGGCTATAGAGTCAGATGCCGTGTCTGAGTAAGCCCTAGAACTTACTGAATGACCCCAAATAAGTGAATACTTTCTAAGTCTTCCAGTCTCCTTCTTTACAGTATAAAAGTACCTGCCCCACTGGACTATTATGAGGATTAATAAGTGAATTTATTTAATAGCTTTATAATAAAATAAATGTAAGTCATCGTTAATATAGTCAACTTTTCTAAAGATAGTAACACTTCTACATTAAGATAGTCAGAATGTCCCTAGAGGTAACAAACAGAACACTCATTCTTTCTTTTGACATTCACTAGGCCACTACCATATACAGGCAATATGCCAGGCCTGGAATACAACCTAGTGAATGAACAGATACATTTTCTATATTCATGGCAAATACAAAAGAATAACACATAAATAACCTTAAAAGAAAACTCAGAATTTATTTATGCCTGTACTTGTTTCATTATAACAACACGAAAAAGTACTTTTTGGTACCTTCTTTCTTGTCACTCTGGCTAATTTCAGCATGAGGAAACACTTTTTGCAAGACTGCTAGGATGTTGTTGAAGCTTCTTTCCAGCAGCGGTTTTATGATGGGGGATAGTGCATGTCCCGAAGACATGACAGCACGCTGGGAAGCAGGCACAATATTCTGCATTGCATGATAAAAATCTTGGGCATTGAGCACTATTGAGGAAACATCTAGCTGCAGTTTATGACTGCTAGCGTAGATCTGGGGGTAACGCCTCCGCAGGGCAATCAGGGCAGCTTCAGTGCACAGGGCCTTGATATCAGCTCCACAATAGCCTAATGCACAAAAGGAAAAGAATATCAAGGTAAGTTCATTCTCCCAGGACCAACTACAGTTTACAAATATATACATCTTTATCTAAGTTAGTAATTAATACTAAATGAATAATTATGTGCAATTTTTTCAGCAAAAACTGACCATTTAAGTCACCTAATAAAATTTACTCAGTAAGACAAAAAATGTTTTGAATATTTTAATTAACAAAACATGAACTAGTGATACCAAAACAAACCATGTATTTTGTGCCAAAATCACTGATTATAATGTACAACTTTCTTCAGGAAAGGTTTTGAAAGAATAAGTTTCATCTCAATCCTTCATCAATATTTCCAATAATTAGTTTAGTCCTCATAACATTATACTTACCTATAAACTTTTTTAATATTACTAATTAAACGAATTAAATAAACACATATATGGGAGTAGTACAAAGTAGAACATATGCAGAAATTTCAAGAACATAGACATTCTCCTATCAACTTTGGGTGCAAATCACAGCAAGTTTATATCTAATTACCCCAAAAATTATACCTTAAAGTTGTCACCATCTCTGATAATTTCAAAGGTATTAAAGGGAACATTATATTCCATTAATAGTCTACATTAACTTCCTGTTAATATATATGTTTAGCTTAAAATAACTAATAATCTAGTTTTAAGGGTTATACCAACACAGGGTATTACCCATTACCCATACTTAACTGATTATGTAGTTAACAGATCAAGCCCCCACTTTTAAGTCATTTCACTCATTAAGCAACAAATACATACAAAAACACACAGACTGTTAAGGTCTCAACCACAAAAAGGAAGAAAAACTCAAACCAGCCATGTTGTTTTTTATGTCAGCAATTAAACTTGCATTTGGCCACCTTTATCAGTTATGCCAGCAGGGGGAACTACTCGAATTAGTTTTAAAACTTGAGACCCGAAGCTCCTCAAAGAATGGCATCAAGTTTATCTTTTTATACTTTGCAATGACCTTGCAGAACATTTAAATAATGAAATAAAAATGGTGATTAGGAAAACTATGAGCAGAAAAGAAATAGCCCCAGACTAACTGACAGAAAAGGAACATTAAGGCACAAAACTATATAAATCAAACTGCAAGTAACTCACATACCTATAATGAACTATATCTCTATTATTAGTAGGGCACATGATCCTGCTAATCAAGTCCTACAGAAACAGAAAAATCCTCCCTACTCTTCTCCCTTTTTCCCTTAGCATGTACCACTTTTATCATTTACCTGTTATGTTTATTGTCTGCCCTCCCCAACTAGAATGTGAGCTTTGTGAGGGTATGGGTATTCATCAGTTTTGTTCACTAACATATCTCATATACTGAAAATAATGCCTAGCCTGGCTTAGTAGATTTACAATAAATATTTCCTGAATGAAGAAAACAGTAACTTCAAGGTAATAGTTTGGGACTGCGTAACTGAGAGGTCACCATATACTACAATAAAAAGTGGAAGAATTATACTTACTGGGCTTTTTTTTTTTTTTAAGAAATCTAAATTCTTTTAATATTAAGCCAACTTACTATGAACAAGAAATTCAATGAAAATTATGGAAAAACAAAAAAATACTCATTCTTGAAAGAAGTATTTATTCAGAGTTAAGGGAAAATTAGCACAACCTGTGAAAATCTAATTCAGAAAATTATAAGCAGATGAAGCACTAACACTGTCCCATGACAGCAATCTCCCAAATAATTCTCAGAATAACCAAATTAATCATTAGTCTTTCATTTTTTATTCTTTTCTCAATGAATAAACCTGAAAAAATATCTTTTCCTATGCTGAACATATCCTAGTTACATTAGTTCAACAAAATAACTATAAAATACCAGCTCAGTTATAAACAGTTAATGAAATAATTCATTTCAGAGGAAGTAAAAAATAAACTGCCATCTTCAAACAATATAAACAACCACATTTTTTTCTTCTTTGAAAGCATATACAACACAGTTGGTGAACATACCATATGATCCTATTTCTAAGAGCAAAAAGCCTAAATTTTTTTAAAAGCTCAGAAACAAGGCAAAACAGAAAAAAAGCCACTAAAAGATATTTTATGTAACAAATGATACCCATAACATTTATGTTTGACATGTTAGTATCATACATAACAGCAATGTACTGTTCGTCTGTTCGTTTTTCTTACTCTACTAAAGATAATTTAAAAGTGTAACAATAGGTCCCACTTAAATAAATCTTCACTTGGATCATCATAATCATAACAGACTATAAAAGAGGATTTATCTTCATTACATTTGCCTGTGATTGAGAATTATTGGTTTATATCTGTAGTTTTCAATCTTGTCCACTGATCTGACTAAACAATGAAACTGAAACAAAAATAGATTCCCAACAAACTTAATGAATCAGAATCTCTGGTGATTTAATATAAATGTGTATTTTGAGAAAGCTTTCCAAGTGATTCTGATACACAAAACAAAAAACTGAAAACTACTGGATTAATAATATGCCTCCTTTACTAGACCCTAAAACAAAATTAAAATTACATGATAATCATGGCTAAAGAGATTGTATTTAAGATCGATCACATGTCCTGGTTTGGGCCTCTTGTCTTGTCATAATTAAAAGCGTATTTTTTCACTCTCCAAAGGGTCCTGATATAGGAAAATAGATACAATATATGATCATTCTACATATATGGAAAATATATTAGAGCCTTCTGAAAGTTAAAAGTTGATGTTACAGAAAATATCAACATCCCTTTCGTAAGAATTCCATAATTATATTAATTTTACCATTACAATTCTAATACTCTGATGAACACAAATATCTAGATACCAAAGAAAAGCATTCTTTTGAAAAAATGAAACAAGATGAAACCAGAGAGGGAGACAAACCATAAGAGACTCTTAATCTTAGGAAACGAACTGAGGGTTGGTGAGAGGTGGGGGGTGGGAGGATGGGGTGGCTGAGTGATGGACACTGGGGAGGGTATGTGTTGCGGTAAGTGCTGGGTATTGTGTAAGACTGATGAATCACAGACCTGTACCCCTGAAACAAATAATACATTATATGTTCATTTAAAAAAAAAAAAGAAAAGAAAAGCATTCTTTTCTTTTTAGGTGAGCTCTACACCCAATGTGGGGCAGACACTCACAACCCCAAGATTAAGAGTTGCATGGTCGGGCGCCTGGGTGGCTCAGTGGGTTAAAGCCTCTGCTTTCGGCTCAGGTCATGATCTCAGTGTCCTGGGATCCAGGCCCGCATAGGGCTCTCTGCTCAGCAGGGAGCCTGCTTCCTCCTCTCCCTGTCTCTCTGTCTGCCTCTCTGCCTACTTGTGATCTCTCTCTGTGTCAAATAAATAAATAAAATCTTTAAAAAAAAAAAAAAAAAAGAGTTGCATGGTCTACTGACTGAGCCAGCAAGGCACCCCAAGAAATAGCATTCTTAAATACCACCAATGAAATGGAAATTTGTCTGAAAAATGGAAAATACAAAAAGGTTACAGACTAGACAAGTATAATACTAAAATTTTATGAAATTACTGTTTAAATAAAACATCAAACATAATGAAGGCCCACAAGATAGACGCCTCGTTGATACACTTCCACTGTTTTGGCCCTCTGAGTGAAAATGAATAGAGAAATATGATTAGATATGAGGTCCTCATAACCTTAAGCTCCTACTATTTGTGCATGTGATCTAAACACCAAAATTATGTGAGGACTACTTTCAAAAATCACCCCTATTAAGCATCTAAACCCCTCCACATACTTGGGAATGTATTTCAAGGTAAAAGTTACCAAATCCATAACCTCTAACAAGAGGTCAGCTGTCTTTGCAGTTTTTTATCAAGACAACATATCCTTTTTGTTATGCATAAATTTCACTGAACTGAACCCATACATGTTAAAATGTGTTTGGGATACAGACAGTGATAAGTTCATAATGAGTTTAAAATGTATTACTATTTCATTCCTGTATGAAGACCTGCATTTGACTTTTTGTTTTAATGTGAAACTGGCTTCTTATGTCACTCTCCAGGAAGAAAATGGTGTGGATATAAGCAGATTCTAAACCATCATCACCACCACCCTCAAAAGGCAAGAGAAGTTTTTTAGTCCTATAAGAAATTATGTCTTTAAAATGTTTAAACGTAAGAAACTGACTAAAAGCTAAAATAAATCACTTGGAAAAATGAGAAGTTGTGGCCTTTGGAAATGAAAAAAGGAAACTAAGATTCTTATATTTAGGATAGAGAATTAGAGTGTAACATTTCAGATGGTAGATAGGGTAATAGCAATAATTTTAAAATACCTATCATTTAGGGAATTTCCAAAGTTATCTGAAGACTTCTGCTTATTTCAGTTAAGGATCATTCTGTGACTGAGTCACAAAAAAATCTACAAAGATTTCCCAGTCTGATCAGTACTCTAATAAAATAATATCATAAAAGTAGGAAATAAAAGGGGTCAAATTTCAAAAAGGGAAAAGACTGGATTTTGTACCAAATACCACCCTCTCCCATAAAGCAGCACAAGGCTTTGCAAAGGTCAAGCCAAATTTACATGAAATGGGTTTGGCGCATGCTCTCTTATACCAGGCAAAGCTTAAACTGGAGTAGTGCTGGAGAGATTTACGTTTTCTCCTCACCAGAAGATGTCGAGGTCTTTGTGGTTCAAAAGCTGAGGGATGCTGCTTCGGAGATGGAGGTCCCTGTGGATGAAGAGGATAATTCGGATGTAGCTAACTGAATGGACTAATGTTCTATTTAAGTTTTAATATCTGATGGTGGATCCCAATGATTTTTTTAACTAAGTTGTTCTTTCTGGTTTTGGTAACTTTAAAGTTTTCCCAAGTAGACTGTTGATTGTTAGTGAACTTATTTTGGGGATTTTTTCATAATCCTTAAAAAGTTCATGGAGAAAGATTTTTTAATTTTTTTGTGAGAGAGTAAGAGGAAAACAGACAAAAGACAGAAAAAGAATGAAGGAGAAATACCAGTGTGTATACTCACTTGCTTAATACTGTAATCATTTTTATTTCAGACCTAATTAAAGCCAAAACCCTGAATTCCAAACCCCTTGAATTCCATCTCCTATATATCATCATGTATGCACATAAAATACTCTCACTACATCCTTTTAGGACAGTAGTATTCATTCACTCTGTAAGGAGGATCTTCTACTCTGTGAATAATTTAACATTAAATTGGAAAGTTTTATATTTTGGGTAATACTAGCAGATGCCAGTAAATATTTTCTTTGAAGACTTCTCTCACTCAACTTCTTTCTAAACCACAGGCATGAAGATGAGCCCATCAGGTAATCTGCAAAGTAAAAGACTACAATCCTGCCTTTGACATGGACCTTTATTTCTCAAGGTTAAGCTTATTTTTCTTAGTAAAATTTCTGAGAGGGAACAATTCCCAAAAGAACACACGACAGTAATATTATGGAAATCCAGCACTCAATGAAAGGCATATTACTACTAGCTTTGTTAATAATCAAACACCTAATGGCAGCTAAAATTGTACTTTAGAAGTGTTCAAATTTCAAGTGAAATGTTCAAAATAATTCTTACATTTAAAGGCAGAGCCAGCCGTCTACTGCACAGAGACATAACTATATTCATTCACATTCCAAACATAAGGGGAGGCTGAGCAGAAAAAACAATAACAATCAAAGAATTCAAATAATAGCACTCACCAACACATTTTTCAGCCAGTTCACCTAAAAAAGCATCTGACAATTTTGGATTCCAATCCCTGGTATGGATTTGTAAAATGTGTTTTCTTGCCTAAGAAAAAGAGTACAAATTAGAAAAATATCAACAACCTCTCAAATGTATTAGCTGGAACAAATTTATGCACTCACCATACCCCAGAAAAACAACTATTTTAAAAGAAATTTAACACCATGGCTATCCACATCAACTCTGACTCCCACAATAACAATACAGTAATATGTAAGAGAGATCATGTCTCTGCTTCACAAACTAAGATATTTAATATTCTGAGAGGTGAAGGAATTGACCAAAGGAATATAAGACTGAGTGACTGACTGATCCTGGCTGGTCTAGGACTACATTCAAAACTAAGTTTCACTGCTCTACCACATCAGATCATTTTTACCATCTAAATACATATGGACAAGAAAAAGAAACTTTAATGTTTTATAGCATTTATAACCCTTTTTATTCAAATGTAATTAACATATAGTGTTATAATAGTTTGAGATGGATAACATAATGATTCAACAATTCCAGTGCTTTTTTTTATAAGTAGGCTCTACACCTAACATGGGCCTTGAACTCATGACCCTAAGATCAAGAGTTGCTTGCTCTACCAAATGAGCCAGTAAGGCACCCCAATTAAAGAATTCAAATGTTTTTAAACAAATTATAGATTTAGATTTCATAAAACTTTTGGTTCTATCATATGCATAAGTTATTATGACTGACAACGAGCTAAACAAGTAATTTAAAACTTGGAAAAAGTTTTAAGTAGAAAAGGGTTTTAATGAAATAAAGAAATATAACACATTATTATCTTGTAAGTTAGTTGATGTCTTGGCATTTAATAAGTAACAGTGATATTTCAGTAAATATTAATTTAATTCATTTTAAAAAATCAAATATTTGAGCAATTCTACCTCAATTATTTTTTTCAAAATATCATACTCTACCTTAAATCTAACTGTATAGCACAATCAAAATTTTAACATCCTGGGGCGCCTGGGTGGCTCAGTGTGTTAAAGCCTCTGCCTTCGGCTCAGGTCATGTCGTCAGGGTCCTGGAATCAAGGCCCGCATCAGGCTCCCTACTCAGTGGGGAGCCTGCTTCCTCCTCTCTCTCTCTGCCTGCCTCTCTGCCTAGTTGTGATCTCTCTCTGTCAAATAAATAAATTTAAAAAAAATTTTTTTTAACATCCTGGTTTCAAATTAAATGAAATTTCTTCTTTCAGTCAAAAAGAAAATGAAGTAATAAGAATCCATACTCAACTGATATTATCATCATGAAGATTCATATCAGACTTTTATTTTCACTTTCGCCTTCTTTCAAGGAAAAAACACTTTGTAAAACTTGAATGCACTCATAACTTCAACACTGCTACTTGAGCTTTTAAGACTACAAAAAAGAAGGGAGTCTGGGTTGCTCAGTTGAGCGGCCAGCTCTTGATTTTGGCTCAAGTCATCTCCCGGTCTTAGGACCATGCCTTACATGGGGCTCCACTGCAGAGAGAATCTGCCTAAGGACTCTTTCTCTCCTTCTTCCTCTTGCCCCTACCCCCACTCATGTGTGCTTGCTCATAATCTCTAAAATAAAAAATAAATCTTTAAAAAAAGAAAGAATATGAAAAAGCAAATTATAACCAAGATGATAATCTTATTACCTTGATGAGGAATTTGGGGTCCAGGAACAAAATAAAAAGAACTTCAAAGTCATCAAGATAAACCTTGCTCAAAAAGTTGATAAAATCTGGTAATAATAGCTATTGTTCTAATTCCCAGTTCTAAGTTAGGTGTTCAGCTACCAAAAATAAAGCAATGATGTGACACTTATTTTCTTCCAACTTGAAGTACCTGCCTGACTAGATACTAAAAAAGTATAAAATCAAGGTAAAAAAAAATATCATCCGAGAGCTTATATTCTCTAGAATATGACATTAAGAATCTATTTGACCTCATTAACAGCACAGGCATCACTTATAGAAAACCTTACAGAATTAGAAACACTAAAAAAAAATTCAGGCTGGAAGATGTCTCAAAAAAGATCTATTCTTGGGCGCCTGGGTGGCTCAGTAGGTTAAAGCCTCTGCTTTCGGCTCAGGTCATCTCAGGGTCCTGGGATCGAGGCCCGCATCGGGCTCCCTGCTCGGCAGGGAGCCTGCTTCCCCCTCTCTCTCTGCCTGCCTCTCTGCATACTTGTAATCTCTCTCTGTGTGTCAAATAAATAAATAAAATCTTTAAAAAAAAAAAAGATCTATTCTTATTCTGTCATTTTACAAAATAAGGTCTAGATGAATGAAATTAATTACTTAACGTAATTATTTTTTTTTTTTACTTTTATTTGGTCAAACAGCAGGATAATGGCTTTCCTGTGCCAAAATGAACACAGGCTGTGTTGTTTAGAACTAACCACATTATCCATGTACACTAAAAGATGTGCTTGGACCATAAGATGTCCCAAACAAGATAGCTGATGCTTCCGCATGATGAAATAGACTCTTCTCATGTCAGCCTTGTCTTCTACAACTAAGCACACCTCTATGCATTGATACAGTCCTGAAAGCTACACTTGGGTATTGAAAATGATGCTGCATATGGTAGGTTTCCTATCCTGACAAAGTCAGGTAAATTCAGTACCAAATTAAAGCCTGTAAGTTAGACAGTCAATCCAAAACTGAGACAACTAGTAGTGGCAGTGAAGACTGATTTCAACCTGAAGTATCAACTGCTCTACACAGCAGCACCATTGCCTACATTTCCCTATAGTCTTATATACTGTCCTAATCACAGCCTTTTAACTCTAAGGATGTAAACCAGGCATTTTACATGGAGATCTAAAGTCAAAGCTATATAACAACTACCAATGTGTGTGTATATTATATATATATATCCATAAATAGTATCTTCTTTCTTCAGGTTATATTTATATGTTATAAATGTTTTAATTATGCTTATCTGTAATGTTAAATTACATGGGAAACACTGTCAAATAAAGTATCTTCTTTACATATATCTCCCCCTTTCAAACTTGAGTTTCCAATGAAGACACAGTCAATGATTAAACTGCTCGAACCAAGAACAATAAAAATGTCAAGCAAAATTAGGGGAAAAAACTGTATAAAATATTAAATAACATTTTACACAATGACTACATATACACTGCCCTGTTTTAATTATACATTCTTAAAAATATACTATAATGAATAACTCCTGCTGCTTTTAATTAAATATGACATCATGGCCATTTCTATGAAAATTTGCACATTGGGCTCTTATTCATAAACTCACAAATAACTCTAAAAACATTATTTTTATGGGAACAAAGCTCCTTTGGCTAACTAGAGACATATAACCTGCCATCCAAAATAATTACTACAATCTAAATCTAAAGCTAAAGAAAAAAAGTAAGCATTCAGTAACCTAATCAAGGGTTTTCCTCTTCCTAAAAGTCAAAAATGTTCTAATAGCTGTTAAAAGACTAAATTATTCAAGCATTTTTTTAGAATTACTAAGAGATCCCATAAGTACAAAGTTTTTTAAAATGAAAATTCATAAAATACCACTCTCGAAGTGCATATATGCTTCAAAACTGAATCACAAATAAATCTCGTATATTAAAACAAGAAACTTTTACCTTTTGATCAGGCAGGTTGAAAAGGAATTCTCTGTCAAAACGACCCGGTCTCCTAAGAGCAGGATCTATAGAATCAAGTCTGTTTGTAGCACCAATAACAACAATTTCACCCCTATTATCTAATCCATCCATAAGAGCAAGGAGGGTTGACACTATAGAGCTGTAACAAAAGTTTCAGACAAAATTATAAATTAAAAAACAAAGAAAAAATTATAAAAACTGCCACTTATACTAAACTTTATCATTCTTAAATGCTAGTAAAATTATGGCATGACTAAGTCTTAATGTAAAATAATGTACAGAAATCATTTTTGAAAGTATTAAAACACCACATTAATAGACATCTAAAGCACAGAAACAACAAAAGAGATAAGGACTTCATCAACATTAACAATTTTGCATTATCAAGAAAAATGAGGGCGCCTGGGTGGCTCAGTGGGTTAAAGCCTCTGCTTTCAGCTCAGGTCATGATCTCAGGGTCCTGGGATCGAGGCCCGCATCGGGCTCTCTGCTCAGCAGGGAGCCTGCTTCCCCCTCTCTCTCTGCCTGCCTCTCTGCCTCCTTGTGATCTCTCTCCCTCTGTGAAATAAATAAATAAAATCTTTAAAAAAAAAAAAAAAGAAAAATGAGGGCGCCTGGGTGGCTCCGTTGGTTAAGCGACTGCCTTCGGCTCAGGTCATGATCCTGGAGTCCCGGGATCGAGTCCCGCATTGGGCCCCCAGCTCCACAGGGAGTCTGCTTCTCCCTCTGACCTTCTCCTCTCTCATGCTCTCTCTCACACTCTCTCTCTCAAATAAATAAAATCTTTAAAAAAAAAAAAAGAAAGAAAGAAAAATGAAAAGGCACCTAAAGAACAGGAGAAAATATCTGCGAATTATATACCTGATAAGGATCTAGGGTCGAGAATATACAAAGAACAATTACAACTCAGCAATATAAAGAAAATAAACCCAACTTAAAAACAGAAGATTTAAATAGACATTTCTCCATAGAAGACATACAAACAGCCCATCATCAGGGATATCCAAATCAAAACCAAATGAGGCACCATTTTAAAGTTTTGTTTTTTGTTTTTTTAAGATTTTATTTATTTGACAGAGAGAGGGAGAGAGAGAGAGAGTACAAGCAGGGGGAGCAGCAGGGAGAGGGAGAAGCAGGCATCCCGCTGAGCAGGGAGCCCAATATGGTGCTCAATCCCAGGGCCCTGGGACCATGACCTGAGCCAAAGGCAGATGCTCAACCGACTGAGCCATCCAGGCACCCCAAGGTACCACTTTAAACCCAGAAGGATGATAAAAATCAAAAAGACAAATAATAAGTATTGACAAGGATGAAAAGAAATGGGAACTTTCACACAGTGCTTGATGGGAAGGTAAAATGCTATGTCTTTTGAAAACAGTCTGACAGTTCCGTCAACTATTAAACGTAGAGTTACCATATGATCCAGCAATGTTCATAAAAGACTTGTACACAAATGATCATAGCAGCTTTATTCACAATAGCCAAGAAGTGGAAGTAATGCAAACGTCCTACAACTGATGAATGGTTAAAGAAAATGTGGTATACCATACAATGAAATATAATTTGTCTATAAAAACAAATGAAGTACTGATAGATGCTATAATATGGATGAATCTTGAAAACACTGGGTTAACTGAAAAAAGCCAGTCACAAAAGTCCTCATGCTGTATGATTCCATTTATATGAAATATCCAATAGGCAAATCTATAGAAACACAATGTATATTAGGGGCTGCTTAGGATTTGGGGGTACTAAAAAGAGGAGGTTGAAGAGTGATGGCTAAAGGTTGAATGGTTTCTTTCTGAGATGAAAATGTTCTATAATTGATATCGTGATGGTTACACAACTCTGGAAATATACTGAAAGCCACTGAACAAACAGTTTAAATGACTGAACTGTATGATATATGAATACCATCTCAATAAAACTGTTTTAAAAAAAGAAATATAGGGGTGCCTGGCTGGCTCAGTCGGCAGAGTATGTGACTCCTGAATCTCTGGATTGTGAGTCTAAGCCCCACATTAGGTGTAGAAATTACTAAAACTAACTATAAATTTTTTTAAAGAAATATAAAAATCGGTTTTAATAGACAGCAATCTTGAGGGGCTTTATGTCTGGCAATTTATATGATGTTTAGAGTTCCTACCGAATTACATCTGCATTATTATTATACTTTGGGATGACTTCTTTAGAATGGCTACTTTTTTAACTAAGTTCAATTCAAAATCATTCTATGCACATTTTAGTTTTTGAAACCATGACTTAAACATTTCTGAATAAAAATGTTGCACATCTAATTATAACAAAAACTGTAGTTCTAGTAACAAAGGTCTTCCTAATGTTTTGTTTTCACTTCTATCCCTTTATTCTTACTGCTAAATACCTGCCTGAAATAACTTCTCCAATATGCTCAATAAGTTAAAGAAATCATTCTCACTCCCAAATAAACTGTTCTGTTTGTCAAAACTATAAATGGAACCAAAATGCTAGAGACCCAGTGTACATGTATAGTGAGGATTTGTGCTTGTTCGTTCTGATTAAATAAATGAAAATTAATGATTTAAGTGTCTCACTTCAGATAGAAAGGGTGCAAAATAAGCATCATTAAGTGTAAGTTTATATTTAACCTCAAATTTTTCCTTAGTACATTCCAATTACAGATAAGTATTTCAAGTGTTTGTTATGATTTATCAGCATTTTGGGGGGCATGTGGGTGGCTCAGTCAGTTAAGCATCTGACTCTTGATTTCAGCTCAGGTCATAATCTCAGGGTTGTGATATCAAGCCCCAAGTCCAGCTCTGCACTTACCAGGGAGTTTGCTTGAGATTCTCTCTCTTCCTGTCCACCTGCCCCTCCCCCACCCTCTCATATAAATAAAGACATCTTTAAAAAATATATTTATCAGCATTTTTTTTAAGATTTTATTAACTTATTTGACAGAGAGAGAGAGAGAGAACACAAGTAGGCAGAGAGGCAGGCAGAGAGAGGGAGAAAGTAGGAAGCAGGCTCTCTGCTGAGCAGGGAGCCCGATGCGGGGCCCAATCCCAGGACCCTGAGATCATGACCTGAGCCGAAGGCAGAGGCTTTAACCCACTGAGCCACCCAGGCGCCCCATTTATCAGCATTTTTAAGTGTTCTCTAGAAGGGTTTTCAGAAAACAAAGTCTCAACCATGGCCAGAAACAGAATTACAATCTAGCTTAGATTCTACCAAAAGTTGTCTTAATCTTTAGAAAAATCAAACGACCAGCCCCTGGATCAAAATCCTTTAGTAACCCTTATTAACATTCAAAATAAAGTCTGAACTACTTAATAATATATTCAAGGCCTACCTGCCTGCCCTAAACCTTTCTCCTACGTATCTTTCAAAAGTATCTGTATTACCTTCAAATATGAATCTAACTAAAATCAACTGGAATTGTTTTGTATGGTGCAAAGAAGAATCCAGTCTTATTTTTTCACCGGATACCCAATTCTCCCAGCATTATTCATTGAAAAGGTCATCCTTTCCCAACAGTAGTACATTGCCTCTTTTATTATAAATTAAGCATCCATATATGTGTAGATTTATATATGGCTCTGAACTCCGTTCCATTTGTCTACTGGTCTAGTCTTCCACCAACATCAAGTTGTCTTAACCTTAAGAGGCCTTAATAACCAGTAGAGCAAATACTCCCACCCTGTTCTTCCACAAAAGTCTTCACTATTCTTATTCCTTTTTATTTCCATATAAATTCCAGAGTCATTTTGTCAAATTCCACCCCAAAAAAGTTGTGATTTTGAACAGGATTATACTGAATCTATTGATAAATATAGAAGAATAACTTATAAATATCCAGTCTTCCAACTCATGTACATGGTATTTCTCTCCATTTAATCTTTAATGTTTCTGAATCAAGTTTTATTCTTATCTCCAAAGATGTACATGCAACTTAATTTATTTCTAGTATCTTCTTTTCTAAATGAGTTTTTAAATAGTAATTTTACATTTTTATGCAGAAAATTGGTACACAGAACGGCAAAATTCTCTATAATGATTGGTTTAACCTTGCTAGATGCTCATTACTACATCCAAGAAGTTATCTAAAGACTGCTTTGGAATTTCTACATACATAATTATATCATCTATAAATAATAACAGTATTGTCTATTCCTCTCCATTACACACCTTATATTGTTTTGTCTTACCAGACTATACTAATTGGGATCTATATAGAGCATTGATCAAAAGTGTTCATAGCCATACTTACAACTGTCATATTAAGAGTTTTCATCTTTCAACATTAAGTTTGTAATAGGTTTTTATAGATATTCAATCTCTTAAGATGAGTGACCTTATCAAAAACAAATATTAAAGGGGAACCCTCCTACACTAATGGTAGGAATGCAAGCTGGTGCAGCCACTCTGGAAAACAGTATGGAAATTCCTCAAAAAGCTGAAAACAGAGCTACCCTATGACCTAGCACTTGCACTACTGGGTACTTACACCAAAGATACATATATAGTGATCTGAAGGGGCACGTGCACCCCAATATCTATAGCAGCAATGTCCACAAGAGCCAAACTATGGAAAGAGCCTAGATGTCCATCAACAGATAAATGGATGAAGAAGATATAAAGATACACACACACACACACACACACACACACACAGGAATATTATGCAGCCATCAAAAAATGAAAGCTTGCCATTTGCAACGACATGGATGGAACTAGAGGTTATTATGCTAAGCAAAATAAGTCAATCAGAGAAAGACAACTATCATATGATCTTGCTGATATGTGGAATTTGAGAAACAAGGGAGAGGATCACGGGGGAAGAAAGGAAAAAATAAGACAAAACCACAGAGGGAGACAAACCATAAGAGACTCTTAATCTCAGGAAACAAACTGAGGGTTGCTGGAGTGGAGGGTGGGGTAGGAGGGATGGGATGGCTGGGTGATGGACACTGGGGAGGATATGTGCTAGGGTGAGCGCTATGAATTGTGTAAGACTGATGAATCACAGACCTGTACCCCTGAAACAAATAATACATTATATGATAATTTTTTTAAAAGTTATAACAATAGAAAAAATATTAAATTTCATCCAACATTTCTTCCACGCCTATTGAAATATGATTTTTCATTAACATGATAATATGAATTTACCTTAATTGATTTCTCTTAAACAAACCTTGTATATGTGAAATACAATCAATTTGGTCATGACATATTATCCTTTTTATATCTTTCTGAAACTCACATGTTACTAGTATGTTTAGGAGTTTTATATCCACATTACAAGTGAAACTGGATTCCAATTAACTTTCTCATACCATTCTAAACAACTTTTTTAAGTCCCTTGAAGATGAACTTGACATACAATACACTAAACATATTTAAAGTATACAGTGAAGTTTTGAAGTGTGTATACACCTGTGAAACTCCTATCACTATCAAAATAAGTAACATATCCAACACACTCTTCCTCACTTCCCTCTGTAATCCATCCCTACTGCTCCTCCTTCACCTCTTCCAATCCCCAGGCAACGGCTGATCTGTGTTCTGTCACTACAGATTAGCTTGCATTTTCTAAAATTTTTAATGTATGGGATCATACAGGAAGTACCTTTTTTTTCTGGATTCTTTCATTCAGCAAAATTATTTTGAGATTCACCAAATTGTTGGTTTACTAACAGCCTGTTCCTTTTTATGGTTAAGCAATATTCCATTATATAGGTATAACAGAATTTGTTTATTAATTGTTTCCAATTTGGGATTATTACCAAAAAAGCTATGAAGATTCATATACAAGTCATGAAGTTCTTCCCATCAGTTTTTTTCTTAAAAGTTTTGTACATTAACTTCTTAAGTTCAGGCCTTTATCCTCTTAACCTTTAACATTTAAAGAATCTGATACATCACATTTTGCATTCCTAATACCACTTATCAGTGTCTTCTTTTTCTCATGATCAATCATGCCAGAAGTTTGTTAATTTTATTACTTTTCTTCAAAGAAACAACTTTTTGATTTCTTGCTATCTATATATCTTTCCTTGCAGTTCATATATTGTTGCTATTTTTTGTTTACTAGTAACACAGAATTAAAATTTAAATAGTTCTTAAGAGCAAACAATTCTCTGCTTATATTTTTTTGTTATTTGTTTCACGTATTTTGTATATTACTAAGCTTTGGAAGTTAGTTACGATTTAAGCCAGGATATGTGATCAAATTTTATAAATCCTGTGTATGTTTGAAAACAGTGTTCATCCTATATTTATCTTATATAGTTATACCCACTAGATCATAAAATATGGCTATTCAAATAATCTAGAGGGCATTAACTTATTTTTTTGCTCATTTGGTCTTTTGATTACTGAGAGGCATATACTACCTCTCGCAATGATTATCAATTTTACTCTTCAGTTCCATCATTTTTTGTTTTATACAATCTGAAGTACGGTCATTAGGGAATTACAAAATCTAAAGTGTTACATCTTCTAAAAAATTGAAGCTTTTATGGCATGCCTGGGTGATTCAGTCAGTTACACATCTGCCTTTGGCTTAGGTCATGATCCCAGTATCCTGGGATCAAGCCCCACATGGGGCTCCCTACTAGTGGAGAATTTGCTTCTCCCTCTGCCCCTCCCCCTGGCTTGTGTGCTCTCTAATAAATAAATAAAATCCTTTAAAAACTTGAGGCTTTTATCATTATAAGTTGGTCCTCTTTATATGTATAATAATGCTTTCTGCCCTACAGTCTATCTTGTCTAATACTAATACACCAGTATTCTGTTAGTGTTAACTTGGCATATTTTCATGCCATTTTATGAATGACCATTATGGACATTTTATATAAATAAAATAGTATGGGGCATCTGGGTGGCTCAGTAAGTTAAGCATCTGACCTTTAATTCTGGCTCCTGATCTCAGGACCATGAGATCAAGCCCTGTGTCTGCTTTGGATTCTCTCTCTCTCCCTCTCCTTTTGCACCTCCCCCCAGTTCATGCACTCTAAATAAATAAAGAAACAAATAAATCTTTTTTGAATAAATAATAAGATAAATAAAATAGTATAACATGTGACCTTTTGTATGAATTACTCCACTTAGCATTAAGTCTTTGAGGTTCATCCATGTCACATGTACCCATACTAGGTAAACCCATGTAGCATGTGTCAGAATTTCATTCCTTTTTAAGGCTGAACTGTACGAATATAACACATTCTGTTTACCCATTCAGCAGGTGATGGACATATGGATTATTTCCATATTTTGGCTATTTATGAATAACACTGTTATGAGTATTTCTGACTAAGGTTTTGCATACCTTTTCCTCACCATTTTACTTGGAATCTTTCTACATCCTTATACATAGTTTATCTCTTATAAACAAAGTGTCATCATATTTTATTTCTCCCGAGTTTGACAATCTTCGTCTTTTAAAAAGAACACTTAGGGGGAGCCTGGGTGGCTCAGTCAGTTAAGCCTCTGATTCATAGTTTCAGCTCAGGTCACCATCTGATGGGTGGTGGGATCGATCCCCGCACCACACTCTGCTGGAAGAGTCTATCCCCCAGCTCCTCCTCCCATGCTCTCTCTTTCTCTCTAAAATAAATAAATAAATCTTTAAATCTTTAAAAAAAGAACATTTGGTCTGGGGCATCTGAGTTGCTCAGTCAGTTACACAGCAGACTCCTGATTTCGGTTCAGGTCATGATCTGAGCTCTGGTCATGATCTCAGGGTCCTGGGATCAAGCCATGAGTTGGGCTCCATGCTCAGCAGGCAGTCTGCTTGAGGATTCTCTCTCTCCCTTCCACTCCCTCGGCTCCCCCCACCAACTCACATGAGTTTTTTTTTTCTCTCTAAATTAATAACTCTTTAAAAAAAAAAAAAAGAACATTTAGTCCCTTTACATTTCAGGTCATTTTTTATATATTTGGGTTTAAATCTACAACTACATTTGTATGTTTCTCCCATTGGTTCTATGATTCCGCTCCTCTTCTTGACTGCATCTCAATTTTTTTTATTATTATTCTATTCCTCCCTCCAACTAACATTTTAGAAATTACAATATATTTCTATTAGTAATTACTCTAGAAATTAAAACCTGCATACTTGGTACTCAAAGGTTCTCCTTCCAAGTTTGATCAATGAAAACCCTGCCAGATAACCCCTTGCTCTGCTTCAGAAAATAACTATAAAACCTGTACATAATAGTACAAAAGCACTGAAGGAATTAGTGAGTAAAGAGAGACATACAGAATTTGTTGGAAATTCATGGTCATCTGGAGAAAAGGAGAACATAGAGAAAGCAAGTTCCCCTTTCTCTGGCTTTCAGCATGGGTCTAAGTACAGTGAGGTAGGTAAGGAAGATTACATTAAGGGAAACCCCTTAACTTTCCAGCCTGAGAGTTTAGAAAAGAGAAGGTTGACCATTAACACTAAACAACGTGGGGGATCCCACAAAGGCAAGAGCCAGTGAAGACATCCCCAAACTCAACCCACATCTCTGAATGACCCCTAACAACAAAGACACAGAGCAAAGAAAGCATCGCTAAAGATAAAAAAAAAAAAGATCTGAAAGGAGACCAAAGTTGCCAGCCAAGAAACAGTCTGCAGTTTCAAGCCTAGAGCAGAAAATTATCTATAAAACACAGGAAATACTACTCATAAAAGAAAAATAATAAAATCCAGAGCCTTCCCAAACTAACATCAATAAATCCAGGATACAATCCAGAATTGCCCAACAAATGAAGTACCAAAACAACAGAACATATTTTCAGAAGAAAACAAAATCAAGCAAGCCAAACAGTGAGATGAAACCAGATGCTGAAGCTAACAGAAGAGGGTTTTTTTTTTAAGATTTATTTATTTTGGAGAGAGAGCATGTGAACGTGGGGAGAAGGGGAGCAGAGGGAGAGGGAGAGTGAGTCCCAAGCAAACTCCACACTAAGCATGGAACCTGATGTGGGGCTCAATCTCATGACCCTAAGATCACGACCCAAGCCGAAACTGAGTCAGACACTTAACCGACTGTGCCACCCAGGCACCCCTAACACAAGAGGATTTTAAAGCAACTATTATTAATCTCAATGAAGTAAAACAAAATGTTTAAATGCATGAAAATCAATTGGAAAAATATAAATAATGAAAAAGAATCAAGGAGTGCTTGGGTGGCTTAGTCAGTTAAGCACCTCACTCTTGATTTTGGCTCAGGTCATGATTTCAGGGTTATGAGACTGAGCCCCACATAGGGCTCCCTACGCAGTGGAGAGCCCGCTTCTCCCTCTTCCTCTGCCTGCCTCTCTGCCTACTTGCGCTATTTCTCTGTCAAGTAACTAAATAAAATCTTAAAAAAAAAAAAAAATTCTCTCCCTCTGCACCTCCCCTCCATGCTCGTACACACATGCACATGCACTTTGCGTGCTCTCTCCAAAAAAGAAAAAAAAAATCAAATGTAAGTTCTACAAATGAAAAACATAATTTGAAACAAAAAAACATGTTGGCTGGACAAAACAGCAAAATGGACGACAGAGTAAAAAGTAAGGATTGACAAAAGATAGATGAAAGTATTATCCAAGATAAAGAGAGAAAAAGATTGAAAAAAGACAAATTTGCAAATACATGATAAACACCAATCAGAATAAACACAAAGCCCATATTGAGGCTTGTCACAGCTAAGCTGTTAAAACCCAAAGCTAGGGGTGCCTGGATGGCTCAGTCAGTTAAGGGTCTGCCTTCAGCTCAGGTCATGATCCCAGGGTCCTGAGATGGAGCCCCACATCTAGCTCCCTGCTCAGTGGGTAGCCTGATTCTCCCTCTCCTTCTGCCCTTCCCCCTTCTCGTGTGTACACGTGCGTACACGCTCGCTCGCTCCCTCTCGCTCTCTCTCGCTCTCTCTCAAATAAATAAAATACTAAAAAAATAAAAAACCAAAGCTATAGGGGCGCCTGGGTGGCTCAGTCAGTTAAGCAACCAACTGGATCTCAGGGTCATGAGTTTGACATTGGGCTCCACCTACACATGGAACCCACTTAACAACAACAACAACAAAACCACAAAGCTATAGAGCAAATATTCAAAACAGCAAGAGAAAAACCACATATTATAAAGCATGGGAACAATGATCCAATTAATGGCTTTCTACTTCTAAGCTACAATGTAGGGGGCACAGAATCCTAGTGGGAATCAGCTGACTCACTGAGTGGAAGAGACAGAACTGAGATTCTAAGGGCACCCTCAGGACTTAAAGTTCATCACAAAGAGTACCAGAGAAGAGAGCACTGCACAGAGAAAGAACTTAGGAAATACCCACAGGGCCCTTCAAGACTTTAGCTAAACATTGCAGGCATGTGAGGAAATTAATCACAGCTTAGTTGGGAAAAACACCCAGAAGGAATAGAAATAACAGTATTTTGCACTCACAAAGAACCAGGAATATTGCCATTTCCCAAAAGCCAGATTGGTAAACCTCATGATTCACAGGTCAATGCAAGTAACATACAGAAGGACCCTCCTTCATTAGTGAGGAATAATTTGCTACACTGAACACAACTCCAGATCCACATAACCTTAAAAGCAAGATTCAAAAGAATCAAACTGTGTTCAAGTAAGTTAATTGTGCCCCCCCAAAAAAACTTGAGAATATTTATTCATAATAACCTACCTAGGGCGCCTGGGTGGCTCAGTGGGTTAAAGCCCCTGCTTTCGGCTCAGGTCATGATCTCAGGGTCCTGGGATCGAGGCCCACATCGGGCTCTCTGCTCCGCAGGGAGCCTGCTTCCTCCTCTCTCTCTGCCTGCCTCTCTGCCTACTTGTAATCTCTCTCCCTGTATCAAATAAATAAATAAAATCTTTAAAAAAAAAAAAAATAAATAACCTACCTAGAATCCAACAAGGCAAAATTTATAATATCTGGCATCCAATAAAATTGCCAGGTACACAAAGAAGAAAATAATATATATAATATTATACAATAAGAATAATCAAATAAAATAAAATCAACCCCAAACTAAGATATTACAATTAGGGGCGCCTAGGTGGCTCAGTGGGTTAAAGCCTCTGCCTTCGGCTCAGGTCATGATCTCAGGGTCCTGGGATCAAGGCCCGCATCGGGCTCTCTGCTCCGCAGGAAGCCTGCTTCCTCCTCTCTCTCTGCCTGCCTCTCTGCCTACTTGTAATCTCTCTCCCTGTATCAAATAAATAAATAAAATCTTTAAAAAAAAAAAAAATAAATAACCTACCTAGAATCCAACAAGGCAAAATTTATAATATCTGGCATCCAATAAAATTGCCAGGTACACAAAGAAGAAAATAATATATATAATATTATACAATAAGAATAATCAAATAAAATAAAATCAACCCCAAACTAAGATATTACAATTAGGGGCGCCTAGGTGGCTCAGTGGGTTAAAGCCTCTGCCTTCGGCTCAGGTCATGATCTCAGGGTCCTGGGATCAAGGCCCGCATCGGGCTCTCTGCTCCGCAGGAAGCCTGCTTCCTCCTCTCTCTCTGCCTGCCTCTCTGCCTACTTGTGATCTCTCTCTCTGTGTCAAATAAATAAATAAATCTTTAAAAAAATATATTACAATTAATAAAGATATTAAAGTAATAATTATAACTATATTCCATATGTTGATAAGCTTCTTATATTTTTATATAGAAGATACAAAACAGACCCACACAGAATTTATAGAGATCTAAATAAATGTAAGACAAAAAAATATAATGAACCAGATTCAGAATAAACTAGGCACTAAAGATTAGTTGACTAAAAGAGCAAAGCAATTTCCCAAAATGAAACATTGAAGAGCTGGCTTAAAACAAAATGAGGGGTGTCTGGCTGGCTCAGTTGGTAGAGTGTATGTATGACTCCTGATCTCAGGGTTGGGAGTTCGAGACCCGGTGTGGAGATTACTTAAAAAAATACAATCTTTAAAAAGAAAAAAAAAAAAACACAACTAACTTATCATTAGTGAATTGGGAGACAGGACCAAGCAACCTGTAAGTGTAACTGGAGGCCCACAAGGACAGGAAAGACAATAACAAGGGAGACAAAAGAAATACTTTAAGAAATAATGGCCAAAAATGTTACAACTATGATGAAAATGAGAAGCTCATAGATTTAAGCAGATCAATGCAAGAATGAGGGAAAAAATAATGGAGAAAACTCTACCAAGGAATATCATTAAATAAATTGCACAAAATCCGCGATAAAGCAGAAAACAAAAATTAGGGCGCCTGGGTGGCTCAATGGGTTAAAGCCGCTGCCTTTGGCTCAGGTCATGATCCCAGGGTCCTGGGATTGAGGCCCACATCCGGCTCTCTGCTCAGCAGGGAGCCTGCTTCCTCCTCTCTCCTTTCTCTCTGCCTACCTCTCTGCCTACTTGTAATCTCTCACTCTGTGTCAAATGAATAAATAAAATCTTTAAAAATAAAATAAAATAAAAATAAAGAAAGAAAGAAAGAAAACAAAAATTAAAAGCAGTCAAAAGAAAAAGATACATATATTACAAACAAAGAGGACAACGTAAGTCCTTACTGAAACAGTATAAAGGAGAAGTGGACCAATACCTTTAAATACTGAAAGGAAAAAAAGTATAAAACTCAAATTTTATACCTAGAGAAAAATATTCTTCAAAAATACAGGCTGTTTCTCAAAAAGTTAAGCATAAAAGTACTATACAACCCAGCAAATCAACTCCTAGGTATCTACCCCAAAGAGATGAAAATATATGTATACACAAAGACTTGCACATGAATGTTCACAGCAGCATTATTCATAATACAAATTGGAAACAACCTAAATGCATATCCAATATGTACCTTATCAATGCAATGGATACGAGTTATCAATAAAAAAGAAAAAAACAGTGACACATGCTAAATCATACTCAGTGACAGAAACAAGACACAAGAGACTACATACTATATGATCCCATTTAGACGAAATGTTCAGAGAACTCATTAGAACTGGGTTTTTTTTTGGTTTTTTTGTTTAAAGTTAAAGCCCGGGGCACTTGGGTGGTTCAGTCGGCTAAGCATCGGCCTTCGGTTCAGGTTACTATCCCAGCGTCCTGGGATCAAGCTCCACGTCAGACTCTGCTCGGCAGGGAGCCTGCTTCTCCCTCTCCCTCTGCCTGCCATTCCTCCTGCTTGTGCACTCACACTCTCTCTCTCTAACAAAGAAATAAAATCTTTAAAAAAATAAATAAAAAATTAAAGACCTTTTCAGACATGGAAAAGCTGAAAGGATTTATGCCCTGCAGACCTACACTATAAGAAACATAGGCAGAAAGAGTTATATAATACATGGAAACAAAGATAGCTACAAAATAAGAAACATCAGAAATGGTAACTATGTGAATAATTCTTCAAGGATGATGATGACAAGTACAGTTATTATTATTTAAATCTCTTCAAAAGATTGTGTCGTGTAAAAAATGTATGACAACAACAGCACAAATCCCAAGAAAGAAAAAATGCAAGCGTTTTCCACTATATGTGAAATGGCATATTGTCACTTTAAGGTAAATGATGACAAGGTAAAAATACATACTATAAACCTTTAAGCCACCGTGAAAATAATAAAACATAATAAGCTAACACAAGAAATACAATGGAGGGGCGTCTGGGTGGCTCAGTTGGTTAAGCATCTGCCTTCAGCTCAGGTCATGATCCCAGGTCCTGGGATCGTGTCCTGCATCAGGCTCCTTGCTCAGTGGGAAGCCTGCTTCTACCTCTCCCTCTGCCTGCTGCTCCCCCTGCTTGTGCTCTCACTTTCTCTCTCTGTCAAATAAATAAATAAAATCTTTTTAAAAAGACAACAGAATCATAAAAAAAAAATACTGAATTAATCAAAGGATGAAAGAACAAGAAGGAAAAAACAGAATAAGGATCAGATGGACAAATAGGTAACAAACATCAAGATAATAAATTTAAACCTAACTTTATCAAGGGTCACATGAAATGTAATGCCTATTTTGGGGGGAAATGGTTATATTTATTACCTTGATCATAGTTATGGTTTCATGAGTGCATATATAGGTTAAAATTTGTCAAGTGTACTCTTTAAGGATGTCAATACTGCATATATATATAGTATGTTTTATATGTCAATTATATCTCAATAAAAAAATCAACAATAAAATAAAAAGGAGATTCTAAAATATCTCCAAAAATTAATTTTAAAAAAGGCAGGAAAGGAAAAACAGAAAAAGAAAACTGACACAAACAGAAAACGAATATGTTTATTCTCCAATTCGTCCATGTCAATAACTAAATAAATATTTATGGACTGACTACACAAACTAAATAGAGTGTAGATGATGAAAACAACAGCCAATATACCATTTTTAAAAACACCCTAGGGGCACCTGGGTGGCTCAGGCGGTTAAGCAGCCAACTTTTTTTTTTTTTAAAGATTTTTTTTATTTTTATTTATTTCACAGAGGGAGAGAGATCACAAGGAGGCAGAGAGGCAGGCAGAGAGAGAAGGGGAAGCAGGCTCCCTGCTGAGCAGAGAGCCCGATGCAGGCCTCGATCCCAGGACCCTGAGATCATGACCTGAGCCGAAAGCAGAGGCTTTAACCCACTGAGCCACCCAGGCGCCCAAGCAGCCAACTTTTGATTTCAGCTCTGGTCATGATCTCAGGGTCATGGGATTGAGCCCCAAGCTGGGCTCCATGCTCAGTGTGGAGTCTGCCTGACATTCTCTCTCTCCCTCTTCCTTGGCCCCTCTCCCCACTCACATACACACACATACACACATTCTCTCTCAAATCTTAGAAAAAGAAAAAAAATCACTGAGGAAATTTTAAGAACTAAAACTACGAACATTTTAAAAGAAAACAGAACTGTTGACAAATTGGTTTAGGCAATTATTTTCAAGACACAAAAAATACATATACAAATGAATTTATATAATAGGCTTCACCAAGATTGAAATCCTGTGCTTTTCAAAAATCATAGTTAAGCAAACAAAAAAGTGCCAGACTAGTAGAAATTTTTTCAAAACACAGCCCTGACAAAGGGTTTCTCTTGAGAGTACATAGAGAAATTGTATAATACAGTAAGACTTATGATCTGATCTCTTTTTTTTAAGGGGGGAGTAAAAGATTTTAAGATATTTAACAACAGAAAATATATAAATGGGTAATAACCACATACTAAGATGCTCAATATTATTAGTCATCAGGAAAATTCAAATTAATCCACTACTACACACCCACTAGAATGGCTAAAGTTAACAAGAACAGCATTATCAAATGTTGCCAAGAATGAAGAGCAACCCAAGTTCTCATACAACAGGTAGGAATATAAATTGGTACAACCAACTGGAAAACAGTATCAATTAAAACATATATTTACCATAGGATCTAGCCATTCCTCTCTTAGATATTTACCCAACAGAAATGAAAATTGCATACACAAAAATGTGAATGGAAATGTTTAGTAGCATTACCACAATAGCCAAAAATAGAAGTAAACTGAAGCTCCATCAGATAGAATAACAAATATAATAAATTGTGGTACATACATACACTCCCTCCCTCACTCTCTTTGTCTCTCCCTCCCTTCCCAAGGACTACTACTCAGAAATGGAAAAGAACAAAATATTAATATACATGACATGGATAAATTTCAAAAACATGCTAAGTCAGAATTAGGCAACTTTTTCTGTAGAGGGCCTGAAAGTAAATGTATTTAAATTCTGCAAGAAGCCATACAATCTTTCTCTCACAACTACTCATTCAACTCTACTTTTGAAGCACAAAAGTAGCCATATATAATGCAAAAGGTACAAACATGGATATGTTCCAATAAAGCTTTACAAAAATAGAAAAAAGAAGAGATTTGGCCCATAGGTCAGTTTGCTGACCCCTGAACTAAGTGAAAGTAGTCTTCCTCAAGGACACAGTTCATATCTTATAAGCTTCCTAGCACTTACCCAAAGGCTAATGCTAACTACTATGTCAGTGAGTGAAAAGAATCCAACATAATCAGATTAAGAAAAATCACCTGTGGATCTGATCTTGTCTGCTGGAGCGAACCGGAGCTAATCCATCTATTTCGTCAAAAAATATTATAGAAGGTCTCATCAAATATGCCTAGGATAAAAAGGAAACAAATGTTATTTATATTAGTTTTCACTTTTTATACTTCATTATTATATTTTCTTAATAGGTAATATAAACAAATGGAACAACATGTAGCAGCTAAGAAAGATAAAATAAAAATGAAATCTCCTTACTGCCTAGTCTCCAAACACAAGCCCTCTCCCAGCAGACAATTACTGTTCTGGGTTTATTCTTCCATACATGCCGTTTACACACAAACACAAACCAAAATGTACTTTCAAACATACTATTTTATTTGATGTATTATTTTAAGCAAAATATACGTATTGCTTTTATCAAATAACACAGTCTATCCATGTAACAATATATTTTAATTAGCTTCCATATAAGTACATGAAGATCTGCTGCATTTTTTTTTTTTTGACAGCTATAAAATGCCCTAACTGTATGGGTGTGCCATGATTAAACTAGTCTCCTATTTGTGGACATTTAGGCTATTTTCAATCTTTTCCTACTACCAACAATGCTTGAATAAGTATTTGTGTATATTTAACATTTCATATAAACATTATCAATATAATAAATTTTAAAAGTGGTTTAAAAGTGTTACTTCTAATTTAGTTAGATATTTTCAAACTGCCTTCTACTGATCTATTAATTTACCCCCTCACCAGCAATATTTAAGAAACCTCACCAACAATGTATTATCAAACTTCTCAATCTTGACTAATTTTTAAGATAAAAATCTCATTTCAATTTTTATTTCTATTATCAATAAAAATGAGCACTTTTCATATATTTAAATTCCATTTATAATGCTTTTTTAATCAAAGTTCTGTTCATATCCTTTGCCAATTTTTCTACTGGATCGTTGGTCTTTGGCTTAGTGATTTCAAGAAGCTATTTATTTTAAAAATTAGACCTCTCTCTAAAAGAAAATCCAAAAATTGGTCTGCAAACATTTAAATATTTATCTTTTGGTTTTGTTTATGGTATTTTGTTGCAATGAAGAATCTAAAAAGGAAATTTATACAGTTAGATCTTTTCTTCCATAGCTAGACTTTCCCTACTCTGGGATTAGAACAAAAACTCTCCAGAGTTTTCTTCCATTACTTTCACAGTTGTCATTTTTCACTTAAATCTTAAATCAAGCCAAAGGCAGAGGCTTAACCAACTGAGCCACCCAGGCACCCAAAAAGGCCAAACTCTTAGCCAATATATTATACCTCCTATATTTCATTTAGTGCATAGATTATGTCCTTAACTTAAGAATGTGGACTCTTTCATTTAAAAAGACAATAATGGGGGCGCTTGAGTGGCTCAGTGGGTTAAGTGTCTGCCTTTGGCTCAGGTCATGATACCGGGAGTCCTGGGATTGAGCCCCACATCAGTCTCCCTGAGCAGCGGGGATGATCCTGCTTCTCCCTCTCCTTCCTGCTTGTGCTCTTTCTTGCTCTTTCTCTCAAATAAATAAAACATATAAAAAAATTTAACAAAAAAATGAAATCAATAAATAAATAAAAAGACAATAATGGGGTGTCTGGGTGGCTCAGTCAGTTAAGCATCCAACTCTTGATTTCGGTTTAGGTCATGATTTCGGGGTTGTGGGGTCAAGCCCTGTGTCAGGCTCCATGCTCAGCAAGGAGTCTGCTGGAGATTCTCTCCCTCTGACTCTCCCTCCAACCCGCACTTTCAATCTCTCTCTCTAAATAAATAAATAAATCTTAAATTTTTAAAAATAAGATAATCATGACTTTCAGCAATATTTTAGAAAAGAGAGCATTCCAACTACTCTTACCTACTTAACCACAAACAAAACTATGGAACAGAAATCAAATTTTGGGTGCCTGGGTGACTCAGTGGGTTAAAGTCTCTGCCTTCAGCTCAGGTCATGATCTCAGGGTCCCGGGATTGAGGCCCACATCGGGCTCCCTCCTCAGCATGGAGCCAGCTTCCTCCTCTCTCTTTGCCTGCCTTTCAGCCTACTTGTGATCTCTCTCTCTGTCAAATAAATAAGTAAAAACCATTAAAAAAATAAAATAAAATAAATTTAGATTTTGTTTTTAAGATTTTATTTATTTGACTGAGAGAGACACAGAGAGAGAGGAAACACAAGCAGGGGGAGTGGGAAAGGGAGAAGCAGGCTTTCCGTGGAGCAGAGAGCCCGACGTGGGGCTCAATCCCAGGACTCTGGGATCATGACCTGAGCAAAAGGCAGACACTTAATGACTGAGCCACCCAGGCATCCCCCAAATTTAGATTTAAAAAGAGCACTAATTTATGCTATAGTTTTGAATGAAACCAACAGACATTCCTACTCCCAGTATGAAGGGGCTAAAAGCTTATTATATAACTGTCAAAAAATTAAAATTAAGTCATTAGACAATATATCAGCATTCCCAAACTAATTCTTCTTTCATCCACCAATACTGTTCTATATTTGTATTTTTTATTAGTAAATTCTCTTTAAGCAAACTGACTACCTACATTTCACTTCCCAATAGACATTGAACACCCTGAAGGCAAAATTTTACCCTATTCGTCTTTCTACTCCCACTATCTAGAACATGGCAGTTTCTCATACTAACTAAAAATAATATTTGAGGGCTCCTGGGTAGCTCAGTCAGTCAAGCATCTACCTTTGGCTCAGGTCACGAACCCAGAGTCCAAGGATGGAGTCCCACATCAGGCTTCCCGCTCAGCAAGGAGTCTGCTTCTCCCTCTGACCCTCCCCCCTCTCATGATTTCTCTCTCTCTCTCTCTCAAAAACAAATAAAACTGGTGGCGCCTGGGTGGCTCAGTGGGTTAAAGCCTCTGCCTTTGGCTCAGGTCATGATCCCAGGGTCCTGGGATCGAGCCCCGCATCGGGCTCCCTGCTCAGCAGGGAGCCTGCCTCCTCCTCTCTCTGCCTGCTTCTCTGCCTACTTGTAATCTCTCTCTCTCTGTGTCAAATAAATAAAATCTTTAAAAAAAAAAAGTTTAAAAAAATAAATAAAACTTTTAAAAAAATAAATTTAAAAATGAATAAAAAGAATATTTGAAGTGCTTTACCAATTACAAAAGACTCTGATACATATAAATTCAAGTAATGACTACTCAAAGATTGGTTATTGAAAGCTTTTTAATTTCATGTAATTCCCTTAGATACTATGAAATAAAAGTTGCACTGCCAAACATGAATGACTTCCTTCACTAGCTCAAATACTCAAAAGTGAATTTATAACAGGACTAAGTTAATAAAAGTCTTATGAAACAATATCGTTAAAGTTATAGTTATAAAAAAAATGAAGACTGTCTACATGATATTCAGTCACCCAACCCTGCCTTTTAAAAGCACTCACTACTGGTACACCTGGGTAGCTCAGTCAGTTGAATGTCTGACTCTTGGGTTTGGCTCAGGTCATGATCTCGGGGTTGTCAGATGGAACCCCACATTGGGCTCTGCACTCCGTGTAGAGTCTACTTGGGATTCTCTCCGTCTGTACCCCCTCCCAGCATGCACACACTCTGTCTCAAATAAATAAATAAATCTTTTTAAATAAATAAATAAATAGCATTCATTACTGAATTCTTCCAGCACCATATTTACAGCTCATGAAAATAATACACTGCTCTGTGAGATTTCTTGCACAGATATTTAGCTTTTTATGCTTGTTCTATTTCCTCAATTAGATTATAACCTAATGATGTATATGTTATACCCCAGGTTCTTAAAAGCACCTAACAAGGTATTATATGCCTACTAGCCACCTTAGTAAATGTTTTGTGAATCATCTTAAATTAGTACTATTTAAACTGCTATTAAATATATCCAAAGCATACAAATTCAGGTTATTGATCCTAAATTAAACATAGTGATTGGAAATATGCCTCCTTATGAACAGTTTATATCTACAGACTAAATATAGTAAATATTCTATTTTAAAGAAGATACTCATATAAGCTGATTTCACTTACCTGATCAAAAAGAAGCCTAAGTTGCCGTTCAGATTCACCAACCCACTTGCTCAGACAGTCTGCTCCTTTTCTCATAAAAAAAGCCACTTTTTTGTCTCCTTGACTGCACTCGTTAGCTAATGCTCTGGCGACCAAGGTTTTACCTGTGCCAGGAGGGCCATAAAACAAACAGCCCCTAAAGGAAAAAAGAATCAACAGAAGTAAGGTAATGCTATCACCACCACTAATAACCAACATACAAGGATGCATCACCCATATAAATTTATACTAATATATATGATAATTATTAGACACTGGGAAAGCTTTTTGTAGTATAAAGACAAAAGTTTCACTTTGCTGAGAACATTCAAAGATGTTTTCAACAATTAAACTTTGGTAGGCAAATCAGAGAAAAGAGTAATTTGCCAAGATATATGAAAATTTTAAATGTATTTGCCCTGTGACCAAGAAATATCTTCTCTTAGAAGGTAGCATACAGAAAGGCTCAAAGGAATATAATATAGATTTTAAATGGATATTCCAAAAAGCATTAATTCTAACTGAAAAACTGAAAAAATTTAAGTGCTACCTATTAGTAACGTACAGATAGGGGCACTTGGCTGGCTCAGTCAGTGGAGCAGTGGGGTTATGAGTTCGAGCCCCGTGTTGGGTGTAGAGATTACTTAAAAATAAAGTCTTAAAAAAAATCTTAAAAAATAGTAAGGTACAGATAAATATACTGTTATGTCTATAAAACAAAATACTAGTAAAACATCAAAAAGAATAATACACACATTATTGATATGGGAAGGAGTCTAGAATATACAGTAGAGTAAAAAAGGTTATATAAAGTTATTACTGAATAATTTCACCTATATTAAATGTTTATATGCACTTAATATAGGCAAAATATAAACTTACCATACACATATATGTATAAAATAAGCCTATAAAAAATATTCATCCCTAAGGAGTAAGATTACCCTCTACTTATTAACACTTTCTGCTTAACTCTCTCCATCTTGTTTCAGTCTCTTCCATAGTTATATACTTCAATGACTTTGAAAAAAGTAATAATTATGTTTAAAATTCAAGTTATATCTACAAAAAACAAACTGCTTTTGATTTTAAAAAGCCACTGTAGAACTATAAGCCACATTTTTAATCTACTGATTAACAGAGGATGACTCTTTAATAAGATTTATATCCTGAAACAAATGGAAAACGAAAAGGAGTTATTAGCACTTTAAACCTAACAGTCTATATGTACACCTTCAGAATATTTTATTTTGCCCAATTTCCTTTAACATAATTTCTAGCCTTTTCTCAGCCTAGCTAACTTATGACCAACACAATCTGATCGTAAAAATAAATACTAAGCTTACCATTTCAAAACTACCCCATCATCAAGTCAAAGAAACACTTCATTGAAATTGTGTTTCCAAAGACTAAACAACATAAAGAATCAAACTCAATGTTATTAGGAGGCCAAATTAAAGAAAATCTACTTGGGCAATCCACTTGTATATTCATGGCCTGCATAAAGATTTGTATCTTATGCCTGATTCTTAACTGCTGAAATGTGAACTTTAAGAATACACTTAGTACCAAAGCCTTTGAACACTAAAAAATAAAATTTCATTCCTAATTCTCATTGCTAGAACACATCAAATAAATACACATGAAATACTTATATTTATAATCATTTACTAAATGAAATTTGATAAATTAACAGTAGTTACAATAACAAACGTCTAGAATATTACCTACCTTGGAGGCTGAATCTTAAATTTTTCAAAAATTTCTGGATATAGAAGTGGGAATACTACCATTTCCTTTAGTGCATGAATATGATGGCTCAATCCACCTATACTATCAAACCGCACCTTGAGAAGAAGGGAAAAAGTTTAATATAAAATAATTTTAACTGCTTACAGAATTTTTAAACTTTGAGATAGTCTTATGATTCAGGAATATATGCCTTCAGCAGCTACTGCAAAGAATTACACTTTTGAAATGTGGAAAAAAAACTGCAGTAAAATACAAGTTTACATTTCAGTTCAGCTAAATAAAGCTACCATTCTTCAATCTCCTAGTAACTAAGAACGAGATTAATGGCCAATCTAACACCTTAATGGATCTCTATAGGAGATGACAAGTTGTATTTACACTCTAATATTTTCAATACTTTTCAAAATATCATCTATCACATACACTCTTAGCAAGCGCAATAATGTCCCCAAGGGGACTAAAAACTGATTTAGAAGTAGGGTGAAAAACTTTTTTTTTTTTTTTTAGATTTTATTTATTTATTTGACAGATAGAGATCACAAGTAGGCAGAGAGGCAGGCAGAGAGAGAGAGGAGGAAGCAGGCTCCCCACTAAGCAGAGAGCCCGATGTGGGCCTCGATCCCAGGACCCTGAGATCATGACCTGAGCCGAAGGCAGAGGCTTTAACCCACTGAGCCACCCAGGCGCCCGAAAAACATCTTAGCTAATACAATGGATTGTGACCATCCAAAGCTGAACTTTACAAAACCAAGTTTCTTCTTTATTTTTTGTAAAGATTTACTTATTTGAGAGAGAGAAGAGAGAGAGTAAGTGGGGGAAGGGGCAGAGGGAGAGAATGTCAAGCAGATTTCTTGCTGATGAGCACAGAGCCTGACATGGGGGCTCTATCTCACGACCCATGAGATCATGACCTGAGCGGAAATCATGATTCAGAGTCTTAACTGACTGAGCCACCCAGGCATCCCATACCTAAAAGACTTTGTAAAATAAAAATTGTATATAAAAAAGCACTTGAAGGGCACCTGTGTGGCTCAGTGGGTTAAAGCCTCTGCCTTCGGCTCAGGTCATGATCTCAGGGTCCTGGGATCTAGCCCCGTATCAGGCTCCCTGCTCAGCAGAGAGCCTGCTTCCTTGTCTCTCTCTGCCTGCCTCTCTGCCTACTTGTGATCTCTCTCTCTCTCTGTCAAATAAATAAATAAATAAATATTCTTTAAAAAAATAATAAAAATAGGGCGCCTGGGTGGCTCAGTGGGTTAAAGCCTCTGCCTTCGGCTCAGGTCATGATCCCAGGGTCCTGGGATCAAGGCCCGCATCTGGCTCTCTGCTCAGCAGGGAGCCTGCTTCCTCCTCTCTCTCTGTCTGCCTCTCTGCCTACTTATAATCTCTCTCTCTCTCTGTCATATAAATAAAATCTTTAAAAATAAAATTAAAATAAAATTAAAATTAAAATTAAAAATTAAAAAAATTAAAAAGCACTTGCAGGAAATACAGCCAAAATATTAACAGTGATCGCCTCTGACTGCTGGATTGGGGCAGATTTATTCCCCTGTATCTATTACAGTACTTGAAAATGTTTCACAATGAATTGTCACTACTATATAAAAAACTTAAGTAATCTAAAAAAATAAATGCAGAGTTTAAGTAACAGAAACGTTCTAAGAGAAACTATTTTCTTACATATATCAAATTTTAAAGAAATACTTGTCTTACTGAAGGGCACAGACGTCTAAAATTAACTAGATTCAAGAAAGTAAGGTGCTGGTAAAACAAATAAGCAAAGATCATTAAGTAAGGTCCTCTGAAGAGCAACTGGGTGGCTCAGTTGGTTAAGCTGCCGACTCCTGATTTTAGCTCAGGTCATAATCCTGGGGTTGTGGGGTCAAGCGCCAACCCCCCCCCACCCCACCCCCATCGGGCTCCACACTCAGAGCAGAGTCTGTTTGAGATTCTCTCCCCTTCTCCCTTCCTCTTCCCCCCACTCAGGCTCACTCACACTCTCTAAAATAAATAAATAAAATCTTAAAAAAAAAAAAAGGTTACGGTCCTCTGAGAATATGAGATTGTGAATTCAATACTCTAAATAAGGTCCTCAATTAAAATATTTTCCCCTATGACTTCAGATTGAAGATAGCTAACATTTCATTTTGAAATATTACACAACTACATTTCATAACTTAAGTTTCTCATATGACAATCAGTTAAATTATGTTGTATAGAAAGGCTTACGGGAAAAAACGAAAAAAAAAATACAATCTTGGTTATGCAGTAACCTTATTCCAAAATATTTCCCCCCAAAAGATTATACGAACAGTAAGAATCTACTATATCCTCTAAATCTTGTCTCACTTTTCATACTACATACTTTCCCTGGGTACTATAACCCATTTCCCATACTGATCTCAACTATCTTTACATTGGGGACCCGTATCTGAATTTCTAGATATTTCTCCTTAATGCCAAACCTAAATAACTAATTTACTACAAATTACTTCCATTTGTGATCTGCCACTGATACCTAAACATACCTACAACTAACTAAATCACCCTGACCCCTCAAAATATATTCTTCTTGTAATGTTCCCTACCTCAGAGAGTGGATCCCATGCAGTCACTTAAGCCAGAAACGTAGATCATATATTCAACATGTTTCTCTCCCTCATTCGCCAAAAGCAATAAATCCAATCAATTCATCAAACCTGAATTCTCTCTCTCCTGAATTCTGTCAAATTCACCTATTCCTTCTTTCCATCATTACCCTACCATGACCATTACTCCAGATTACTATGTTACAACTATGTCTAAACCAGTTTCCCTAATGCCAGCCTTGCTTCCCTCAAATTCACTACCTACATCATAGACAGAGTACTCCATCTACAATGCAAATCTGATCATGAAATCTAAGCAGCTTTAACAATACACCACTACATATCATGGTTTATGGGGCCTTGCCATATTTGTAAGCCTCATTTCCTACCCATTTTTTATTATATATGCAAGTAACACTGAAATGGTTTAAAAAAAAAAAAAAACTTGAGTAAGTTTTTTGGTACCAGAGTGCTAAGTTTCAAATTACATGCATCAAAACACTAATAATGGTACTATGTGGGTTTTTATTTTTATTGTGTGTTGCTTTAGAAACAAGAAATAACATTAAAAAAAAAAAACTCCTTCTAGAAAAACATTTATAAAACTTACTGATTTATCAATGTTCATTGGATCAACATCAGCCAAGCTTGCACCCACTTTGACACGTTCTCGGAGAATACCACTAGCTAAATCTTCTGCTCTGAAGTTCATAGGCAAACATCTGAAATTCATAAAAAGTCCAAGAAGAGAACATTAAAAGTTTTACATTTTTAACATCAAAGTAAGTGTAAATCTTTGATACATTTTCATCTTTCTCCTTTTTCTGAAAACCCAGAAAATAACAAGGATTTCATATTTTTAAAGTACTTTTGCTTTCAACTTTCAAGGCCAAAAATAAATGTATTCACTAGACAAAACAAACAAGATCACTAATCTATTTATTTATCAAAAGAACCCAACCTATTCCAACTTAGAAAACAACATATCTGACATTGGATATTATACAAGTATAAAATAAAAATAGATCTACTATGTGTATATTACACACACAGCATTAAATGAACTCAAACTTTATTATATTATTTTATTATAATATTTGTCCTCAGGTATTATTATGTGGGTATGTCTACATGATTAAGGAAATTTTTTTCCCTTTAATTCAAAGGAAACCAATTCTAGATCACTTTTGATCTAACTAACCCTTACCTTTTGTGTAACTACCTTAAAAAAGATCTTTAGCCACCTAAAATCTTAATTTTATTATCCCTAATAAAATATAATCTACATCCTCTTTTTATCTTGGATAAACACCAAAAAGATGACATAAACAACCTCAAAAAAAGTAGAGTTTCTATAACGAATGTACTTTTCACTCACATTTCTGAATCCGAACTTAAAAATATATTTAAAAAAAAAATACTTTCAAAGCAAGTATCAGAATAGTTCACATTAAATAGGCATTAAATTCTTTTATTTAAACTTAGATTTTGGGCCACCTGGGTGGCTCAGTAGGTTAAGTGTCTGCCTTTGCCTCAGGTCATGACCCCAAGGGTCCTGGGATCAAGTTCCGCCTTGAGATCTCCCGGCTCAGCAAGAAGCCTGCTTTTCCCCCTGCCTGCTGCTCCCTCTGTGCTCTTGTGCTCTCTGACAAATAATAAAACCACTTTTAAAAAATTTTTAAATTTAAAAAAATAAACTTAGATTTTATTTTCTTCTCTTACATTTTCTTTTCATCATCCACATGAGGAATTCTTTTCAGCCTAAAATCTACACCAATCCAAATTTGTTTCTAAGACCCACTAACCGAAAATTTGGTATTTCTACAATAGATATATAATGTCAAATTATATAAATACTTCACTAAATGTAAATTTTCTAAATATAATTTATCTCTAATAGTATAAATATAAGCTAGAAAATTAACTCAGGTTTTAAAGAATTATAATTTGACATTCTTATTACTTACTAGACAAAATACTGGTTCTTTCACCCAGTGAAAACTCCTGAGGGTTTTGTAAGCCTCATAATAATCAAGTCATTTACCCTACGTAGGCAAAGACTACCAGACTGCACTCACTGAACCAAAACAAAACAAATTTTCTAATAAAATCCAAGGGCTCCTGAAATGATTTTATTAGAAACCAAATTAGGGGCCCTTGGGTGACTCAGTCAGTTAAGTGATGGTCATGATCTCAGGTCATAATCTCAGGGTCCTGGGATCAATCCCTACATTAGGCTCCCTGCTCAGCAAGAAGTCTGCTTTTCCCTCTCTCTCTGCCCCTCTCCCCCACTCATGCTCTCCCTCTCTCACACTCTTCCTCAAATAATTAAATAAATAAAATCTTTTTAAAAAACCAAAACCAAAACCAACAAAAAAAAAAGTAGAAACCAAATCTTACCCTGAGCGCTGTAATCACTGTAAGCACCTAAAATCAGCCTCATTAAATGGATTTGAATTACAGGAGAGGATTATAAGGAAATACTACCATAGTTGTTTGCCTCTTCCCCTTGGCTTTTCCTCCCTTACAATCCTGCATTCACTGAGTAGTTACACAGTAAATAATTTATGAAAAGTTTCCCAAGGTTAGATTTCTAGTTTAAGAATTACTAAGTAAAAACCAAGTGAGTGCATTACTCTAGTCTAAAATAAGTATCGAATACCGGTGTTAGCAAAGTGCTAGTGCAGATAAAAATCCCATTCAAAAAATGACTGTTCTTCATTTTCCTACAGTGGATATAATAAAAAATTTACTAACCTATTTCTTGCTCTTGCCATGCTTTTTGATTTCCTTCTTTCAAAGCGTTCTTCATCAGAAGAAGTTGTGTCACTACTATGAATGGCATGCTTCTTTCTCCTATTAAAGAGAGTAAAATCCTTAAAATCATTACAGCAGCAAATGGTTTTAAAAAAAACACTGTTGGGGGGGAGCCTGGGTAGCTCAGTGGGTTAAGCCTCTTCCTTCCGCTCAGGTCATGGTCTCAGGGTCCTGGGATCAATCCCCGCATCAGGCTCTCTGCTCAGCAGGGAGCCTGCTTCCCTCTCTCTCTGCCTGCCTCTCTGCCTACTTGTGATCTCTCTCTGTAAAATAAAAAATTAAAAAAATAAAAAAAAAACATTGTCGGGGGGCGCCTGGGTGGCTCAGTCGTTAGGCATCTGCCTTCGGCTCAGGTCATGGTCCCAGAGTCCTGGGATCCAGCCCCTCGTTGGGCTCCCTGCTTTACAGGAGGCCTGCTTCTCCCTCTCTCACAACCCCTGCTTGTGTGTCCCTCTCTCGCTGTTTCTGTCAAATGAATAAATAAAATCTTAAAAAAAAAAAAATACTGTTGGGCCACCTGGCTGGCTGTCTGAAGAGCATACACATCTTGATCTCAGGGTCCTGAGTTTGAGCCCCATGGGAGGTATAGAGATTACTTAAATAAAATTTAAGGGGCGCCTTGGTGGCTCAGTGGGTTAAAGCCTCTGCCTTCACGGCTCAGGTCATAATCTCAGGGTCCTGGGATTGAGCCCCTCCTCGATCTTCCTCCTCTCTCTCTGCCTGCCTCTCTGCCTACTTATGATCTCTCTCTCTCTCTCTGTCAAATAAATATTTTAAAATATAAAAAATAAATAAAATAAAATAAAATTTAAAAAAAAAACATGGGGCACCTGGGTGACTCAGTCAGTTGGGCAGCCAACTTCTAGTTGGTTTTGGCTGGGGTCATGATCTTGGGGGAGATCATATGGGATTGAGCCCCATCTGGCTCTGCATTCGGTGCAGAGTCTGGCTGGGATTCTTACCCCTACCTCTTCTTCCCCCTCTGCTCCTCCCCCTGCTCTCTTGCTCTCAAATAAGTAAATTTTTTTTTTAATTTAATCCTAACACCCAATTTAGTTCTACAGTGAAAAACACTGTAATTATTCACAGAAATGTAAAAGCTAATAATTGGTTTTTTACTTTTAGAATTAACTTAACAAATTAATCAAGTAAGACTTAATAAGTGTCACAGAAAAAATATAAATGTTATCAGTCCAAGCAATACAAAAAGATAGAGGGGCACCCCACTGGCTCAGTCAGTAGAGCATATGAGTCTTGATCTCAGGCTTGTGAGTTTGAGTCCCACATGGGTGTAGAGATTACTTACAAATAAAATCTTAAAAAATTAAAGTAAAACAGGGACGCTTGGGTGGCTCAATCATTAAGCATCTGCCTTAGGCTCTCGTCATGATCCTAGGATCCTGGGATCAAGCCCCACATGGGGCTCCCTGCTTGGTGGGGAGCCTGCTTCTCCCTCTGTCTGCTCTGCCTGCTGCTCTCCCTGCTTGTGCTCTCTCTCTTTTGCTCTTACAAATAAGTAAATAAAATCTTTAAAAAAAACTTTTGGGGTGCCTGGGTGGCTCAGTGGGTTAAAGCCGCTGCCTTCGGCTCAGGTCATGATCCCAGGGTCCTGGGATCGAGGCCCACATCGGGCTCCCTGTTCAGCAGGGAGCCTGCTTCCTCCTCTGTCCTCTTNTCTGCCTACTTGTAATCTCTCTCTCTGTGTCAAATGAATAAATAAAATCTTTAAAAAAAAACAAAAACAAAAACAACTTTTGAACAATTCTATTACTGAGTGCTTATCGAGCTAAGTATACTATTAATCACCTTTACCTATTTCACCCATCTCCCCTACCCCTTGGGCCTCTGGTAACAATCAGTTTGTTCTCTATAGTTAAGAGTCTGTTTTTGGCTTATCTTTTTTTTCTTTGTTCATTTATTTTGCTTCCTAAATTCCATATGGTTCATGCCTTACATTTAAGGTTAGGACACAAACATCCACTTCTCTCCATTCTACTCTTTCTTTTTAGTTTTTATTTTATTTTATTTAAGATTTTTTTTTAAGATTTTATTTATTCATTTGACAGAGAGAGAGGGAGCACAAGCAGGGAGAGCAGCAGGCAGAGGTAGAGAAGCAGGCTCCCTGGCTGAGCAGAGAACCTGACTCAGGGGGCAATCCCAGGACCTGGGGAGCCTGTTTCTCCCACCCCCTCTGCCCCACCTCCCCTCTTGTACTCTCTCTCACGATCTCAAATAAATAAAATCTTAAAAACACAACAAAACAAATAAACATCCTTCAGCTAATACTCTATTTACTGGAGAAATAGTGAATGTTTCTCTAAAAATCAGGTATGACACGAAGATACCCATTCTCAGAACTTCTGTTCACCACTGTACAGAGGATCCTAGTCATTACAATAGGAAAGAAATACGGGCGCCTGGGTGGCTCAGTGGGTTAAAGCCTCTGCCTTCAGCTCAGGTCATGATCTCAGGGTCCTGGGATCGAGGCCCACATTGGGCTCTCTGCTCGGCAGGGAGCCTGCTTCCTCCTCTCTCTCTCTGCCTGCCTCTCAGCCTACTTGTGATCTCTCTCTCTCTCTGTCAAATAAATAAATAAAATATTAAAAAAAAAAAGGAATGAAATAAAACTCACAGAGACTGAAACTCTCTCTACCTGCAGATGATATGATTTATACAAAAAATACTCAGTAATCTACAAAACAACTACTTAAAAACAAAATTTGCCAAGGTCACAGGATACAAAGTTAATAGACAAAACAATTCTATTTTTAAATCTTAGCAGCAAACAATTAGAAAGTAGATTTTTTACAGAGTTTTTTTTTAAGTTTTTATTTATTCATTTAAGGGCGCCTGGGTGGCTCAGTGGGTTAAAGCCTCTGCTTTCGGCTCAGGTCATGATCTCGGGGTCCTGGGATCGAGGCCCGCATCGGGCTCCCTGCTCAGTGGGGAGCCTGCTTCCCCCTCTCTCTCTCTGCCTGCCTCTCTGCCTCCTCGTGATCTCTCTCCCTCTGTGAAATAAATAAATAAAATCTTTAAAAAAAAAAAAAAAAAAACTATTAAAATCCAAATAAACCTTGAAGGTTGGTAAGTAGTTATGTACCAATATCAGTTTTTAGTTTTAACAAACATACCACAACATGTTAGCAATGACAAAAACTGGGTAAGAGGGCGCCTGGGTGGCTCAGTGGGTTAAAGTCTCTGCCTTCGGCTCAGGTCATGATCTCAGGGTCCTGGAATTGAGCCCTGCATCGGGCTCCGTGCTCAGTGGGGAGCTTGCTTCCTCCTCTCTCTCTGCCTGCCTCTCTGCCTACTTGTGATCTCTCTCTCTCTCTCTCTCTCTGTCAAATAAATAAATAAATAAAATCTTAAAAAAAAAAACTGAGTAAGAGATTTAAGGGAAATCTATACTATTTTTGAAAATTTTCTGCAGGGGCGCCTGGGTGGCTCAGTGGGTTAAAGCCTCTGCCTTTGGCTCAGGTCATGATCTCAGGGTCCTGGGATCAAGCCCCACATCGAGCTCCCTGCTCAGCAGGGAGCCTGCTTCCTTGTCTCTGCCTGGCTCTCTGCCTACTTGTGATCTCTCTCTCTTTGTGTCAAATAAAAAAATCTTAAAAAAAAAAAAGAAAGAAAATTTTCTGCAAAGCTAAAATTGTTCCAAAACTAAAAATTCATTTAAAAATTTTTTTAAACATTTGCTCTTCAAAACACATCATTATGAAAAATAGCCAAGTCAAATGATGGAGGAATCACTTGAAATACATACACGTGACAAAAGATTTATGTTTAGAATATATTTTTAAATATTTCATTATGTATTATTTAAAGGATATATCTAAATGACAGATATAGGACGCCTGGGTGGCTCAGTGGGTTAAACCCTCTGCTTTCGGCTCAGGTCATGATCCCAGCGTCCTGGAATCGAGGCCCGCATCGGGCTCCCTGCTCAGCGGGGAGCCTGCTTCCTCCTCTCTCTGCCTGCCTCTCTGCCTACTTGTAATCTCTCTCTCACTCTGTGTCAAATAAATAAATAAAATCTAAAAAAATAAAATAAAATAAAATAAATGACAGATATAAATATTTCCTCCTTTCGAAAACCAACAAAACATACCTGATATGGCTTCTTCTTGCTGGAGATCTGTGAATATCAAACAGTGTGTTTTCCCTCTTTTTTTGATGAGCTGGTACTTAAAGAAAAAGAAAAAAAAAAGACAACATAAAAATAACTAATGATAAATTGGTAAATTGATATATTAAAGGAAAAGAAATTATTTCTGTTAACTTTCTGAAAAGAAGCTAGTCTTATGTGTTCAAGTTCCAAATGCTATCTAGAAGGAGCACAGCAAAAACAAAAACTCTGTGGTAGGTAATAGTGTAAGTTGTAAATAAACTTTCTGAAAAGATGTTAAATTAAATCTTCATTATCTGGGGTTAAACAAAGATTTTTTGGATACCGCACCAAAAGCATAATCCATTAAAAAATTAATATATTGGAGTTCATCAAAATTACAAATTCTGCTATCTGAAAGACACTATTAAGAAATTAAAGGAAAGGGTGCCTGGGTGGCTCAGGTCATGATCCCAGGGTCCTGGGATGGAATCTCGCATCGGGCTCCCTGCTCTGCAGGGAGCCTGCTTCTTCCTCTCCCTCTCCCTGCTGCTCTGCCTACTTGTGCTCTCTACCTCTCTGTCAAATAAATAAATAAAATCTTTAAAAAAAAGAAAGAAAGAAATTAAAGGAAAAAAGCTACATAGAGAGAAAATATTTGCAAATCATATATCTGATAAAGAACTTATAGCCAGAATACATGAAGAACTCTCAAAACTCAGTACTGAAAAAATAAACAACTCAATTGAAAAAATGGGCAAGGGCGCCTGGGTGGCTCAGTGGGTTAAAGCCTCTGCCTTCGGCTCAGGTCATGATCTCAGGGTCCTGGGATCGAGGCCCGCACTGGGCTCCCTGCTCGGCAAGGAGCCTGCTTCCTCCTCTCTCTCTGCCTGCCTCTCAGCCTACTTGTGATCTCTCTCTCTCTGTCAAATAAATATATAAAATCTTTTTAAAAAAAAAAAGAAAGAAAGAAAAAATGGGCAAGAGATTTGAACAGATATTTCGCCAGAGATAATGCTGGCAAAACAGCATATAAAGATGCTCAACATCACTTGGGAAATGGAAATTTAAACTACAGTAAATATGTATTAAAATTAACTTCAAAACGGACCATACCAAGTGTGTGGCAAGAGAATGGTGCAACTGGACTCTCATACACTCTTAGGGAGAATGTAAGTTGTACAATCACTCTAGAAAACAGTCTGGCAATTTCTTAGCACATTAAACATACACCTAACAACAAACCCAACCATTCCACTCCTCAGTGTTTATAAGAAAAATGAAGTGCAAGAAGTCGGACAAAAAAGAGTATATATTGGGGCGCCTGGGTGGCTCAGTGGGTTAGGGCCCCTGCCTTCGGCTCAGGTCATGATCTCAGGGTCCTGGGATCGAGGCCGAAGTGCAAGAAGTCGGACAAAAAAGAGTATATATTGTCCTCTCTCTCTGCCTGCCTCTCTGCCTACTTGTAATCTCTCTCTGTATCAAATAAATAAATAAAATCTTAAAAAAAAAAAAAGAGTATATATTGTACATAAAATTCAAGAAAATGTGAACTCATCTACAGTTAGAGATGAGATCAGGGCCTGCTTGAGGATTAGGATGGAGATGGCACCAGAAGGTTAGGAGTAGATTACAAACAGGCACTAAGATATTTTGGGGGATGATAAACATGTTCATTATCTTGATGGTGATAACAGTTTCACAGATATATACATAAGGTATGTCCAACTTGACAAACTGTACATATCAAATATGTGCAACTGCAGTACACTGCATTTCAATTATACTCCAATAAAGATTTTTGTTAATCTATAAAAATGGTTCACAATTTTTTTTCTATCTTTACATATCTCCTCCATTATCAACAGGGTTATCTGTGACAGTGACTCCTAACTGGTGAAATGTCTGCATACCAAGTCTGCATAAACTAGAGGCAAGCCTCTAGTGAGATAACTCTGATCCACCCCTTCCAGAGATTCAATCATCATTTTAGAGCATAAGAGTCTGAGTATAGGGGCGCCTGGGTGGCTCAGTCAGTTAAGCATCTGCCTTTGTTTTTTGTTTTTTGTTTTTAAGATTTTATTTATTTATTTGACACAGAGAGATCACGAGTAGGCAGAGAGGCAGGCAGAGAGAGAGAAGGAAGCAGGCTCCCTGCTGAGCAGAGAGCCCGATGTGTGGCTCGATCCCAGAACCCTGAGATCACGACCTGAGCTAAAGGCAGAGGCTTAACCCAATGAGCCACCCAGGCGCCCAAGCATCTGCCTTTGGCTCAAGTCATGATCCCTGAGTCCAAGAATGAAGCCCCACATCGGGCTCCCTGCTGAGCAGGGAGTCTGATTCTCCTCTGTTCCTCACCCCACTCATGCTCTCACGCTCTCTCTCTTTCTCTCCCTCTCTCTCTCTCTCTCAAATAAATAAAATCTTTAAACAAAAGAGAAATCTGAATATTCTCAGTTGTTCCTTAAAAACTTCATGCTAAGTCAAAGAAGTTAGACACAAAAGGTCACATAAAGGCAAATCTATACACAGAAAGCATATTAGCGGTTGCCAAGGTCTGGGGGGATGAAAGTGAAAAAATAATAAAATGTTCTGGAATTAGACAGTGGTGATGACTGCATAATCCCTATAAATATACTAAAAAACCAATGGATTATACAGGTTAAAAATCAGCAAAACCCACCAAAAATGGTGAATTTCAGGACACATAGATTACTGCATCTCAATTTTTAAAAAATTGTAGGGATCAATAGTGATGGAATTTCCCAAGAGATGGAAAAAAGTCAAAAAAACAGCACTTATGGAACTGATTACCTGTCTTTATCTTAATAGCATTAAGATAAAAGTTTCATCCTTAATAAAACAAAAACAAAAACAAAAACCTAGGGGCACGTGTCTGGCTCAGTCTATGAAGCATGTGACTCTTTTTTTTTTTTTTTAAAGATTTTATTTATTTATTCAACAGAGAGAGATTACAAGTAGGTAGAGGGGCAGGCAGAGAGAGAGGAGGAAGCAGGCTCCCTGCTGAGCAGAGAGCCTGACGCGGGCCTCGATCCCAGGACCCTGAGATCATGACCTGAGCCGAAGGCAGAGGCTTTAACACACTGAGCCACCCAGGCGCCCAAGCATGTGACTCTTAATCTTAAAACTCACGAATTCAAGTCCCACATTGGGGGTAGAGATTACTTTTTTTTTTTTTTTTTAAGATTTTTTATTTATTTACTTGACACAGAGAGGAAGATCACAAGTAGGCAGAGAGGCAGGCAGAGAGAGAGGGGGGGAAGCAGGCTCCCCGCTGAGCAGAGAGCCCGATGCGGGGCTGGATCCTAGGACCCTGAGATCATGACCTGAGCGGAAGGCAGAGGCTTAACCCACTGAGCCACCTAAGCGCCCGTAGAGATTACTTTTAAAAAATAAATAAACAGGGGCGCCTGGGTGGCTCAGTGGGTTAAGCCTCTGCCTTCCGCTCAGGTCATGATCTCAGGGTCCTAGGATCCAGCCCCGCATCGGGCTCTCTGCTCAGCGGGGAGCCTGCTTCCCCCCCTCTCTCTCTGCCTGCCTCTCTGCCTACTTGTGATCTTCCTCTCTGTGTCAAGTAAATAAATAAAAAATCTTAAAAAAAAAAAAAAAA